>SKCR01025823.1:0-745279 GCA_019454045.1 Zanthoxylum bungeanum | reverse complement strand
ACCAGTACTCGTTTGATCATAAAGTTGGCCACCTGCAAGGAATAACTAAAGCGTCATGGTGGGGATTCAATTGTGTGAATCCTCATCGTCTGGAAACTCTATTATCGAATCCGTGAAGACTTTTTCCACAGACATCGAGGTATGTAAAATATTATTTGCCAGAGCCTTAATGTCGTTTGGCCGCCGAATATGTTGCTCCACTGATTCCCGATCCTCTTGAAATGACCATTAACGGTGCTATTAATTGGGGGTGGTGGGGTCATAATTTCTCCTTGACCATCTCTCTCGTCCTTTCGCGCCAATGTTGCTTTCCCTTTATCAGTGAGCAAATCCCTCAAGAAACCCTTGTTTAGTAGCTCCAGAACCTCTAATCTCAAAGCCACGCATTCCGCTATCGTATGACCATAGTCCCTGTGGAACTCACACCACTTTCTGGTGTCCTTTTTGGTCGAATTGTCCTTGGAGCGTGGAGGCCACTTTACTTCATTCTCCATCTTCTTAAGCACAGAGACCAGTTCCCCGAGAGAAATCGTAAAGTTGTAGTCCGGTAGCCTGGGTTTGCTTGTTGGCAGCTTCTCCCTACTTTTGTATGGCCTTTGTCGTCTGTCAATACTTTTGTAGAAGGGTCGTCGTTCTCCTCTTGGTTGGTTCATCCCTTCCTTATGAGAGTGGATATCCATATCATGTCGCCTTGGAGCAGCAGGCCTTCGATCCACTCGGGCATTCACAACATCTTCCCTTCTTTTATTTCTTTTATCTTATTCCCACCTTATTTCTACGTGGGCCCGTGCCATGACCTGGTCCATGGTGTAACACCTGAACTTTGTCAATTTCTTGTAGACCCCACTGTCATAAAGTAGTCCGTTCCGGTAGGCTTCGACTGCTGTAGGCTGGTGGGATCCGGGACAGTAATTCTCTCTCGGTTGAACCGGGCCACGTAGCTCCGCAATGCTCTCCCATTCTCTTCTCTGCTGTATAGATTAAGGTCGTCTGAAGTCTTTTCTAATTTGCATGAACTTGCAAGTGTTATACGAACTTGTCAGCTAGCTCTTGGTAGGACTCGATTGACCTGTAGGTAGGTTAACGACCAAGTAAGGGCAGGTCCCGCCAGAGTCTCCCCAAAGCATCTACAACATTCCGCCTCCCACTGACTTGGGGACAAGCCGGTTGACATCATCTTGTACTTGAGTGTATTAAGTGGTCGTCTGGATCGCAGACCCATCATATGGCTTCATTTCGGGTGGGCTGAATTTCCGGGGCAAATCAACAGCAACAATTGACTCCACAAATGAGGTATCAGAAATCTATTGCTCCGTGCCCTGCTTTTCCTGACTGGTAGCCTTACCCCTGGTAGTCTTGACATTATTGCTTTGCTTCCTTGAATTCAATCATTTCCCTTCTGATAGAAGTGGCGATCTGTTGGGATGGATCAATGAGAGAGTTCGGCTCTTGCGAAGTAGGCTGGTGATTGTTGTTTGGCCCATCCGTCAATGGGCGGGATTGTTGGATTGCTTCGGTCGTCTGGATTGCTGGTTTGGCCTTGAGTATTATGCTGGGGATTGGATGATAACTGCTCCATCTTTTTCTGTAGACTGTCGTTGGTGTTTCGCATCGTTAGATTCTCCTCTTCAAGGGCTTGCAGTCGTTCTTGGAGCATGGAAAGTTGTGCCATTAAGGGATCCGTGTTTTTTCATTGCTTGAGGCCATTTCTGACTTTTGTTGTGTGTCTTACTTTTGTGAAATCCGCAGTAGCCCCATGGTGGGCGCCAAATTGTGGAAACTGATTTCGGTCGAGGTCCACAATCAAGAAAGTGAGCTGAGGGGCACGAACGAACCTGCAAAACAAGAGTAGAACGAAAAAGAGAGGTTACTGCCCACCGGTGTGGTGGAAGCCGTAGGCACTCCGACGCTCAAGTTAGCCTAAGGGCGAATGAGTTCAGGATGAAGGGTTAAGGTCTATAGAATACCTCAACCACAGATTTGCTAGCCGTGAGGGCGGTGTATTGGAGTAGTGTCTTGATGTAGGAGTAGTCTCCTGGAGAAGATGCCGCTCTATTGCTTCATCTTCTTATTTTTATAGGTTCCCTGATGCGGGGTCCCTATTCTGCCCGTTGGACTCCTTCTTCAATGATGGTTTAATTCAGATGATTTATGTCTGATAACTGACGATCGTATTTCTTCTTCGAAACCGTCTTCTTCATGATGATGTTTATGAATTCAGATTCTCTTATTTATCTTCGTAATTGGTGTCCGTTGGCTCATTTATGTTAACGAGTTTGGGCCCGTGATGTTGAAAAGGTCAAAGGCAAAATAATTATTATCTTCATCTCCCACTTGGCCTATAGCCAGTCACTCGAGTGTCTGACACCCGAACTATGTACATTTGGCTCAAACTGCTGAGAAAAGGCTTTCGTCAGCGGATTTGCATGAATATCATCTGATGCGATTTATTCGATCATCACATCGCCACGATGTACGATCCGAACAAATCAGATGAACAGTAGAAGTATTTATCCGGATCGTTGATGAGACCATTAATTCTTTAGCATGTGCTGACGCCTAGCTCAGCTACTAACAGAACTATATCTAATCCAATTAGATATTATCGACCCCAGAAGACTTCTATTGCTGCCTCAGCTGCATCAATAATCCGTATTTGTTGTTTATTTGGTAACAGTATCTTGCTTGGAAGATTCCAGTTCACTGTACCGTTCTTCTACGTTTTTATTGTACCTTATTACGACTCATAGTCGTTATCATGAAAGCCAAGCTTTCACCGATTATTTTATGGGAATATCATTTCCAAGAAATGATATATCATCATCACTCAGGACATTCACTGTCAGTGCGCTCCCACTAACCTCCTTATATACACAAGAATTATTTTCGTTTTTGAATTAAATCATACACCATTATGATTACATCAAAACGGTAATTTTAAGCACTCAATGCTTGCTTCAATCCATCTATGGATCGAATAACCTGCAAACCTAGTTTGCTTGTTATGGTTCGACAAAACCGACATGATATTATAAACATCCTCCGAAAGGTTTCCGTTAAGGAAAGCGGTTTTGGCATTCAGCTGCCACATTTCATGAATGAAACATGCAGCATCAACAAGCATTATCCAAACGGATTTACCGTGGCAACAGGTAAAAGGTTTCGTCGCAATCAACACAATGTTGATAACTTTACCTTTTCGCTACAAGCCTAGCTTAGTACGTTGGTATGTTGTCATCCATGTATGTCTTCCTTGAAGACTTATAGTACCAATAGGCACAATGCCTTGAGGTACATCAACTAGTTCTAAACATGTTGATATACATGGAATCCGTTTTGGACTATATGGCACTTTGCCATAATAGAGAGTCGATACCTTGTATCACTTCCTCATACGTAGTCAGTTGGTATCCCTCAATAGATAGATATCTGTATGAGGTGAGATCAGAAACTCATACCCCAGGTGTTTTCTGACTCTCTCCGACCTACGCGGTTCTTGTGTATTCGAAGATTAATAGTAATAGTCTCATCCTTGATGAACTATTTATGTTCCATTAAGATTCAGTGCCTTGAACAGTATTACTCTGATTTTCATCGAGTTATACTATCCTCCCACTAACCACTGCATTTCGGTATTCCTATCAAGAAAACCGCATGGTGAGCAATAATCTAATTATTCTCTGGTGAGGTGTATAAGTACAATACTTATGGTATCCCTATGATAACTTATATTTGGCACTTATTCAATTTGGGTTCTTGTTTGGTATCATCCAAACGTATGCCTAGCATCCCAAATCTAACAGGAATGAGAAACTCGGTTTCTTTCCCGTTCATATCTAATATGTTATCTGTCAAACAGATATTTATGGAACCTTATTCTAAATAAGTTCTTGCACTGTTTAGCGTATCCGTTGAAGGAAATGGTAGCTCAAAGCGACTTGCGATTAACCTTATTATGTCTAACAAAATTCGGTTAATCCTATTCGGACACACCGTCAAACTGACGTGTTCCAGGAGGAGTCCTCATTTTAAAGAATACTATACTCTTTCAAGTATACTAGAAACTTATTGCTTAAGTATTTTCCATTACGGTCTTACCGTGACAGTCTCATACTTTAGCCGATCTGTTTGTCTATTCGTGTCGAAACTTAAAAGTTTCCGATTTGTGTTTCAAAAGAAACACATAACTATACGCGATGCCACATCCGTAAAGGTCACGAAATATTCATATCTATATCTAGCCTAGCTAGACATGGGCCCACTTGCTTCACTATGAACTAGGGCTAACAGATTGGTGGCACTGACACTTTTTACCAAGTAAATGTGTTTCAGACACTTTGCCCAATAAACTAGATTCGTAGACTTTATTTGAATATAATCAAATTAGTCCTGGTACCCGCTCTTCAAAAGTGCGGATATACGAGTCTTGTTTGATAGTGTCCCTGACAACTATGCCACAATTAAGTTTCTTAACTGATCAAATCAATTTGAGCTATTTATTTGTCATGTTATATATTTGAGATATTATTTATATTCAAAATATAAATGGTGCTATTCACATCTTATATGATTATCTCAATATCATCTTTATATAATGAAACACTTTAGTGTTTCAGAATATAAAGGTACACCCGCAGCGGGTTATACGCGATATGAAGATAATGTTTCTAGTCAAACCAGTTACATTATAACAGTTTCCAAATTTAGGTACACACCCGAGGGTAGTTCCTAAATTTTGCTATCTACGGTTAAAACAACGACTTTCGTCCCGTTTCCAATTCGCAGATAATTCTCAATCGAAGTCAGTATCCTGTTCAAAACAGATTATGAACATCAATATATTTATTTTATGTACCACACTAAGTATCTAAAATCTAATTTTAATACTAGCTGTGAACATAATTATGACAATCATTTTTGAAGTCAGAGCCTTACTCGTCTTCAATTCCTTCTTGAGATATGTCCTTTTATCTTCCTAGAAGATTATAATGATTTTGCATTTGTCATTTTCAATATTCCGGTCGCCTTTGGCCAAGCCTCGGGTTTCTAGAATATTGAAGTAAGGTGCGTCTTGCGCTACTTGCCTAATTGCAAATTTTGACTTTGTCTCCTTGAGAATAGTCATTAATTCTCCAAGAATTATTTATTGCAATTTTAAAAGTACTGATAATTAGTGATCATCCAATTAATTAATCTGATAATTAGTGATCATCCAATGTTCAAACAACGATTTGATTTTGTTCGAGTCAAACTCGTTTTGCAAACACGTACTCAAAGTACAATTTCTACGAATTAAATTAAATTACATAATTAAATCCAATTTAATACGCATTTAATTCTAATTCATTATTTAATTCCAAATTAAATATTACACTTTATTAAATAAACCTTTACGACTTAAATTCCAAATTTAATCGTTACGGGTCTCAAAGCCCGATTAATATCCAATATTAATTTAATTAAAGTCCAATGGGCTTTTAATTAATTTCTTCAAGGCGTGGACTTTTGGTCAACTCGGGTCAAACCGAATAACCAAAATCCAATTCGGGAGTTACCCCATAAGCTCAAAAATTAATTTAGGCCCATTAGGCCCAATTAAACATTAAAGGTTCATTAGTCGCATTGGGCCTTTTGGAAGCGGTTTTGGGCCTAATTGGATCCAACCAATTTTGGCCTAAACCAACTTTGTACAACAAAGTCCAATAAACCCAATTAACAACTTTAAAAGCCCAAATCCAATTTTAAGGCCCATTTTAATTAAATTACAAAATCCAATTTTACAATTCAATTAAACAAAGTGCATAGCATTATTAATTACCCAAATCAAAGTTTCCAAAACACCAAATTTGTCCAATTAATCATGCTTAACATCATGGAATCATGTCCAACATAATTTGATCAAAATCAAACCCAAATATACATGCTAAAGTCTCGGCCAAATGGGGATTTTGTGTCCAAATTCAAATCCATCCAATTGAATCCAATCAAACATAAAATCAACATCCCCTAATGATTTTCAAGTCATCCAATAAACAAAAAATCAAAAAATTCCAAGACAATATGGGCTATTGTATTCGGCCAACTTAAGCAATTTGGGGAAAATTGTTCCAAATCAAAATTCAATCCAATTGAACTTCAAATTAACATTACCCACTTTTTTCATGCTTGACCAAAGCTCTGATACCATTGTTGAGTTTCTATATTAGGTCCTAAGATCATGAAATCAAGCATAAAATTCGCATGAATACATCAAAGGAATAAGGCGGAATTCATACTCACATTGAATGGTTTGATGCTAGGAAGAACAAGACCCATTTTGCTTCTTGTTGAAGCTCGGTTTTGACCTCCAAAAACAGCAGGGACTGCTCGGTGGGGGGCTGTTTTGATCCTCCAAAAATCGGCCATGGAAGACCACCATTGAAGCTCCAAGCTTCAAGCTTGAATAACAAATCAAAGCTCATAAATTCGTTTCCATATCACCATAATATAACCCATGTGTATGCTAGCACTACTCTTCTTCCTTTGCTTCTCACAAATTCGGTCAAACCAGAAAATTGGAGAACAAAAATGGCTCCAAGCCGTGAGATGAAGAAGAAGAAAAGAGAGGGAAAAAATTGGTTCCCAAAACCGTGAACCACACTTGGTTGGAGAGAGAGAAAAATGCTTTTGTATATATATATTTTATTTTATTTACCAAGTAAATTAAATAAAAGATATACATTACTTTAATTCAAAAGTCAAAAAGCAAAAAGCAATAAATCTTTCCAACATCTTTCACTATTCACATCAAGTCACTTTAATAAAGTGACAACATGTCATGTCACATCACTCAAAGTGACAAGTGATTTGATGATTGATGCGACTAGTGATTTGACGCTTGATGTGACTTACGTGCCGCGCTCGAATTCCAAATGAGAATGCGCTCGCAATCACTCTCGGGCTCGGGTTCGCTAATTCCAAATTAACGAATTTTCATTGCGTCGTAATTAAATGATTACGCCTAGCGAATTCACTATTCACGTCGCTAACAAATTAATTCTAAATTAATTCGTTCGCCCGAATTAAAATCCAATTTCAATTCCGCGTCGAAATCTAATTTCGATTAATATATCGAATATATTAATTTTATCGATTAATTCCAAATTAATCGTTCTCTCTCTTTAATTAGTATTTTATCCCAGATAAAATATCTCAGCAATTAATCCCAGATTAATTTTCTCTCTCTTCTAATTAATCTCAGATTAATTAAAGTGCGAGTCATACATCATCGGTGAATCTTCGGGAAGCGACCCATGAGATCCCCGGATATGTTGGCAGTAAATACGGTCGTCGGACTATCCGAACACGTAAGTACCTCGTATTACGTTTGTACCGATTTACAAGACAAGGTTGGCTTCTAGCAAAGCGCCATGCCTACCCAATTCTCCGGAAATATCCTTATAGGAATATGAGATCTATATCAAGCGTAGTATACCGAAGTATTGCGTATTTCTGTCCAGTATCGGATGTTCACGTGCAAGGCCTGGGGCTGGAATTGTGTATGCCCCGTACGAAGCACATATCGGATTTCTGGTAACTAGTCTCTATAATCGGATATACATGACCTAGTCATAATATCCTGATAGCTCGAGCATTTAAGAGAACGAGTTCCGTATCCTACGTGACCATCATCTCCACTATGCCTGGAGTGATACTTCCGTCTTGACATCACACCCAACACACTACGATTCCCAATATACCCAGTATCGGAGTACACAGAACCGGTTAAAGCCCTGGACGACCTCAACTAAAGTATATTGATTGTCATATGTATTAGCGGTGCAAGTCTCGGGTTAAGACTAAATACACCTACCCTGATTGCAGACTCTCATAGACACATAGTCATACTACTAATGGGATTCCGCGGGGGGTGTATCCAGAGCGAAGCTGTTTCCCGTACCATCGGTGAAACACAACCTCCTACTACACTTGCATGAGTATCCTATACCCAAATATATGAGAACTATGCCGTTGTGCCCTCACAAACGCGCACAAGTGTAATACTAGTCTTTTACGTATTTATCGATGTCCAATCTCGATAATACTCTGACTAGGGATATTTAATGATTTATCCTTCGTGGACTGATACTGTCTCATATCATTCTCTGTCCAGGAACAAATCATAGGGACCTCTCATCATTTATATATCTAGGTGATCTAATCACAAATGATAAGAGTGCAATCTCCTTTGTCACATAGTTAATTTGTACAACAACACTATGATCTGTACAAATAGTGACGCTATGGGTCATAATTTTCCAACACGTGAGGCGGCCCGTGGATCTACTAATGGGCTCCAGGCTTAGTGGTTGGCCTTGTGGTAAAGGTCGATTTTATCCTTGGGCCCAATTTTGGCCCGTACAACACCAAAATTTAATCACCACAATACAAAGTCCCAAGAACAATTTTAGGAAACCTTAGAGTGGTAAAATCACTCTAGAATGTCAATTTTAATTTTGAAGATTAATTCACTAATTAATCTAAATTACACATGCTTTAAAGAAAACAATTAAGGTTAACTAACATCCAACACCAAATTTTTATTTCAAATACATATCCCAAATACATATTTAGTTCAAACATGCAATATACATATCTCATACATATTTACATGCTCAAAAACAAAACTTAAGAAAATAGGAAATTAGGAAATTAATATGACCTTAATATCAATTTTTGTCTCCAATTTCCTTTTCCTTTTTGGTGTAGAATTTTTGTTACAACCCTAATCTCTCTTTTCTTTTGTTTCTCAACTCATGAGAAGTGATAAAGCTTGTAAAAATGAAACAATTTCATTTATATACTAAATAAACCCTATGGCCAAAAATTCAAGCAATTTTACAACAAAATTAAATAATTTTTGTGGCCAAAATTTTGACATCAATTTGATCTTATCCAAAATTGATTTTTATTTTGATTTTTGTTAATTAAAATCCATGTGTCAAAAACACATGGTTTGGCAAATCAAAATTTGACAAACTAATAAGAATATTCCAATAATATTCTTAAAAATAAATTAATTAACATTTTTATTTATTTAATTAATTAACAAAAACAAAATAATGTTATGGAATAATATTCCAAGAATATTCTTCCATTTTATCATTATTAATAATTAATTAACAATTAATTAATTAACTAATAATAATAATAATAAAACAAGTGCCAAAATTTAATAGGTTAATAATGTGTATCTAATCTAAATTATGTATCATATACAAATACACATTATTTAATACGCATGTGTAAATTATGAATAATTCGAATTATCCATAATTAATTGCTCAAGTGCTCAACGAGTACACTTTATATAATGAGACTCTCTAGGTTCAAGTTTATCTGTCACAGAAACCATTTCCATGTCCGTAACTTGTCCACTCACAAATTACGAGGACCACAAATAATCGAGTTGAACCATCCAAGTCGAAGTCATCGCATATATATAATCCTTCTGTCATAGGTTATCCGAATTGTTCCGGAGATATAGATTAAACTTCAAATCTCCGCTATGAACAATTCATGTGTCGCGACATGATTATGATTCTTAACAAATATTCAGAACTCGTTTCCGAATAATACCTCGGCCAAGGATTTCAAAGAATCACAAATTGGACACCTAAATCCCGTACACGAGACTAACAAATCCTCTCTGGATACATCACAAGATATCGTGAGTATCAGTCCATACCCAACGAACAGGCGGAGGTCTGATCTTAAAAGATCGTTGACGTGATTGTCAAAAAAGCAATGTGATGGTGAAGGGAGAGAGAGACAATGACGAGAAGGATAACGGGACAACCATTTTCATTTTTTTTAAAGGACGATATTACTCTTTGGGGATATCACAACTTATAACACCAATATTAGGGGTGTCAATATGAGTACCGACACGATTACATGATACATATACGATATGAATTTATCGGTTTTTTGGTGACATAAAATAAAAAATTAATAATCACACTGTATTCATGTCATTCGTTTATTATTCATGTTGTGTCTGTATTACAAAATCCAATCCGTGAACCTTTTTATAACACAATTAATATTAGTATAATTATATCGTGTTTACATGTTTACCTATTATCAATTTGTTGTGTGGTAATAAGGTAATCGTTACAAAGACAAAATTAACATGTTTATTAATCGAGTAATATTGACCCATTTATTAAACATGTCGTATTCGAATTCAGAGAATTTGATATAATTATTAAATCAATGATATTCATATTTGTTTAAATTTGACACAACACGATTACAGGAATCTCAACCTCTAACAAATACCTTCGGCTAAACACTTTGCAACCAAACTTCAAATATATTACATAACTATTTTACAAGCCGTCGTTATAAGTTGATGTTACTGCTTGTAACGTGAAATATCAAACTTGCAATGTTACATGTTATAATCTTCGTGTTGGGTACTTAATTTTTAAATTTATGTCAAGTCTCATTGCTAGCTCAATTTGACCTACTTATTATTTGGCGTAGGACACAAGTTGCTAACTCGTTTGCTAATAATAAAGTGATCAAAGGAAAAATGCAATCCCTTTCAAAGCATTTGAGGCAATACACATTGTGGAAAATAAATATATGCAACAAAAAAAAAAAAAAAAATCAAAACAAACAAATTTGACCTATCAATCCGGCGTTAGATGAGATGTCATTTGACTTCATTTGGATTTATAACTTGCTTCTATAATACTTCCATTTTAGAATCTTACCATTGATACACTTTACACCATCCCTACATATTATTTAATTAAAAATTCTCCTGAATTTAACCATCATCTTGGGTAGACCCGGCCACGGTTCCAGTTCGGAACCGGAACCGAACCGGAACCGAACCGGAATTGGACCGGTTCGGTTGGGGTTCCACCCCAACTCGAACCGGTGGAACCGTACGGTTCCACACGGTTCGGACGGTTCCGGTTGGAACCGTCGGGTTCCTGTTGGAACCGTAGGGTTCCAACAGGAACCCTAATTCCCCCAACGGCTACTAGCCGTTGGGGGATGCAGGGAGCCGTTTGGCTCCCTGCCAAACGACTCCCTGCCAAAAAAAAATTAAAAAAAAATATTTTTATTATATAAAATAAAAATACTAATGGTACCCCTAATAACGGTAATAAAACGGTTATATTTATGGGCATTTTTTGTATCAAAAAAAATCTAAAATTCTATAAATAGATTCATTTTTCATAATTTCATCACACCAAATTCTCAACTCTCTCATTTTCTATAATTCTCTTATTCTCAATTTTACTTCAATACAATTCTCTTATAATCTTATATTCTTATTCTCAATCTCAATTTATTTAGTTGTTAATTTGTTATCATTCGCATCGCAATTATTCAATTTTCTTATTTTTCTTCCTAATTTCTCAAAAAAAAAAATGGCAAGCTCATCCGAGAACATAATGTCAAATATGCCAACCCAAGAGAGCGGCCCTAGTGTCAGTGCACAATCACGGAGAAGAGAGTAAGTTAAGCTCGGTCCTCCGATATTTTCAAAATTCATTTACTACTTTGGAACGCCTAGAGATGGTTCACAACGAGCAATTTGCAACTATTGTGGGGTTATCTATAAATTTTCTGGTGGATACGGCAATATGATCAAGCACATGGAGAAACATCATCCGGTTGAATTTGGCATTGATACGACGCAGACTCAAATGGCCAGATACGCATCATCTAGTAGAGGTACGAGTAGTGTAGATTTATTTAAATATTCTGATGCAAAAAATAGAGAAGAATTTGCGAAATTAACTTGTATGGCACATCTTTGGTGAAAAACTTCATTTTACTAATTACGTGCATAATGCTTTAAACCCTGCTGCATGTAGAATGACTCGAAACACAACAAAACGTCATATTTTCAAATTATATAAAGATGGTAAAATTATTTTAAATGAAATATTTAAAGAGATGAAAGGTCGTATTTCTATATGTTCTGATATTTGGAGTGACCATTGGCAAACACACTCATACATGGGTGTGACTTGTCATTGAATTGATGCATCATTTACCATGCAAAAACGACTTATTGCATTTAGAGTTTTTGATGACCAACATACTGCACATAATATTTATAGAATGATGAAGGTAATTTTTGATGAATATGGTTTAGGAGAAAAAATTTTAACAATTGGATTTGATAATGCATCTGCAAATACTGCATCCATCAATGATTTAAAAGAAATATGTCAACCAAATTTAGGGGGTCGATTTTTTCATATTCGTTGTACATGTCATGTCCTAAAGTTATGTGTGCAAGACGGTCTAAAATTATTATCTCCTTTCCTTGATCCAATTAAAATGGCACTTAACTGTATTTGGTCATATTCTCAAGTTAGGAGAGAATGAACCAAGTTTTGTAAAATAAATGGTATTAAATTTTCTAGAGATGTTCCAACACGTTGGAATTCTACTTATTTTCTTTTATGTCAAGCATTTCAATACAAAGATGCATTATGTAGTTTTTTTTCTCAACATGTTCAAAATATCACACTTTATCCTAGTCAATGGGATATTTGTGAAAAATTTTAGATATTTTAAGAGTATTTAATGATGCTACTTTAGTTTTTAGCGGTGTTTATTATCCCACAGCACATTTATTTCTTCTTGAGAGTCTGAATATTGTTGGCACTCTCGATGAGCATGTCGACAGTGACGACCCTAATGATCTTGTTTTGCTCGAAGCCATTACTGTTATGAAGGTAAAATAGTTGCATTATTTTAGAGAAATTCATTTACTTTATCTTATTGCTGCTGTTTTTGATCCTAGATTTAAATTAGAAGGTTTGAATGGTGGTTTACAAGCTTACTATGGTTATTTAGGAATATTAGATGACATTGATATTACGAGCATAATGACGAAATTAAGAAGTGATTTAATTATTTTATTTAATGATTATATTGTAAGATATAACTTAGGAACATTAGGTCAATCTAGTAGTAGCGAACCGGTAATTCAAACAAGACTTAGCGCATGGGATCGTTGGTTATTGCAACGAAATAAAAAATCTAGGGATACGACAACTAATAATCCTGAATTAGATAATTATTTATCTACAAATTTTGAGTTTTCTAATGAAAGTTTATGCAGTAAAAATTTTAAAATCCTTGAATGGTGGAACCGGCATCAAAATATATATCATGTTTTATCTATTATTGCTAAAGAGATATTGGCAGCACCTATTCCACTGTTGCGGTTGAGCAAGCCTTCAGCTTGGGAGGTAATATATTGGAAGCTAGGCGATCTTCATTACATCCAAGCACTCTAGAAGCAACAGCTTGTGTGGATGATTGGACTCGAGCTGATCTGAGACAACAAGAAGATGCCCCCGATGATTTTGAAGATTTGTTCGATAATGCTTCTGCAAGCGGAACCGGAGCCGAAGCCGAAGGATCAACTGATAATGATGATTGATAATTGTAAAATTATAATTTACAAAGGGGATATGTCTTAAACTTGTAATGGAACTATGTGAGCTTTGATTCCTCTCACCCTTGGAGGATAAGTAGGCAACTTAAATTTTTAAAAATTTAAGCTCAAGCTCCTTAATGTAATAAATTTTTTTTATTTATAAATTTAATCTCATTTTTTTTAATTAATAAATTTTTTTTATTTAAGCTTTGATTCCTCTCATTTTTTTATTTTAATTAATTAAAAAAAATAAACTGAACTGAACCGGTTCGGTTTTAGGTTCCGGTTCCACTTAAGTGTGGAACCGGAAACCGGCCGGTTCGGTTCGGTTCCGAACCGGAACCGAACCGCCGGCCGGGTCTAATCTTGGGAGGGTATGATTCCCCTGTGCATTTTATACTAGTATATATATCCGTAAAGGCCACCAAAATTTTCGTTACATTTTCAAAGTTCCATACAGAAGGTCGTGTCTATAGATGATAATCGCTCGGAATAAATTGAGATTTTATAATTGCGGTTCTATCTTGATTAGGGATGGTAAATTGTAGATCCGGATCCAAATTTGCATTAAGTTTTATGGATCCGCATCTGGATCCACATATTTTTATATGAATCCGAATACGGATATTATCTGTGTGGATCCCCAAATATCTGTATCCGCAAAAAAATCCAATTTTTATTTTTAAATTATTTAATTTTAAATAATTAAAATAAAATAATATCCATAACTAAAATTAGCAATTTAACATCTAAAACAACATTTATAATTCAAAATTTATATAAAATCATCTAAATGTAAGTATAAAATTATAATAAAACTATAAATAAAATTAATATATTATTCTTTTTTAATTTTATATCCGGATCCGGATTCATACGAATCCTTAAAATTTAAATCCGGATCCGCAAATTTATTAATGCGGATCTGGATTCCGAATCTGGATCTTCTAGATCCATATAGATTTGGGCCGGATCTGAATAAATTTGACATCTTTAATCTAGATTATAGATTCGAGACGAACAATCGTTCCAACCTTATCATGATTTTTGAATCAGAACAAAAAAATATGATGAACCTCGGGTAAGATCAACTGAAATTCTTGAACTTGAGTCATGAGGGTCTTTGAACAGGGGCGGCTCCACGTGCAGCCCCTGCTGGGCCCAACAAAATTTTCTAAATTAAATATATTTTTTTAAAAAAAATATTTTATATTAAATCCTTATTTTTTGTTCCCATTTTCTCATAAATTCTGAAACTTCTTAAGAAACAAATACAAAAGATACAAGTCATCAACAACGAAATTCAAAGGTGAGTGAGCAACTGCACAAGCAAAGGAGGGTCCAGGGGCGGTTATACTTTTATTCCAATAATTCATGATAATACTCTCTATATATTTTTATGCAAAATAAAAATGGGTTTGGAAATTAATATTATCGACATATCGTATTGTTCAATTTTTTTCTATGCTCATTATTAACTATTTAGTTTTACAGTTATAGATTACTTTGACGTAGTTAATTTGTTATTAATTTAACATAGTGAATCTTTTATTAATTTAGCTTGATGGTGAGGATGCTAGACTTACAGTTACCCTTTTTGCAGCCAAATATATTTGTTGTAATTTAACATAGTCAATTTTTTTTTATTAATTTAACATAGTCAAATTTATTTTTTTTGAAAAAATTGAACAATATGATATTAATTTTGAAACCTAATAATGATTTGTTGATTCCTTTAGGTTTTTTCAATAAATATTTTTACAAGAAACTAAATTATTATTTTGTTTATTTGATATAGTAATGGAGTAATATTTTAAAAGAAAATCAACATTACAACCTTCTCCAAAGAAAATTAAATTATTAAATTTTGAAATTATCAAATTTTGAAATTATTCTCCAAAGAAAAAGGTACAGTTCAACCTAAAAACCACAACTTTAAATTATCAAATTTTGAAAATCAAAAACAGCAGTTTGTCTTAACTTGATTTGAAAATTTTGGATCATGGTTGGAATATAGGGTAGAAAAAAGATGTTGCATTTTGTCTTTTTTTGTTATCTTTTTAAAGAAGAGAATGGTAAACAAAGTGGTGGTGATATATTTGTTGGTAAATGATTTAAGAATTGGAAGAATAAAGAAAAAATTATTGAACATGAGGGAGATATGAATAGTGCTCACAACAAAACTAGACATAACTGTGAAACGTTGATGAATCAGAAGCAGCATATTAAAATAGTTTTCTCAAGACATTCAGACAAAACTCAAAATGAATATCGAGCAGCATATTGGAATTTTCAACTATGCATTTTGTGAAAAATCGATTGAGAAATCGGATGAAAGATCAATGATTGAATGATAGTTTATTTGTATACATAGAAAATGATATTTTTTGTAGTAATGATAATGAGGTAATCATTCAACGTTTTCAACATATGAAAACTCGTCAAGAATAGTTATAAATGTATTGAATGAAAATATATTAATGAAGTTCAAAATTTTGATACTTGTTTTTTGTTAAACTTTTTAACTTAGCCCCTCCTGTATTGAATTCATGGCTCCGCCACTGTCTTTGAATCTACCATTTTGTTGTCTAAAAATCTGCCCACGATGTTCATCCCACAATATATGTTGTAGAGTGCATTTTCCAGCCCGACAAGTATATAGTTCTTGCATAGAGAATCTCCATGCTTGCATGCTTCTATCCTTGCCACCGTGGTTATATAATTTTGACCCTTCTTAGGAACCGGAAATACTTGGGAATTTTACCAAGTTCAATGTTGTGAGATATAATAAGATCTTTTGTTGCCAACGCTTGACATCGGTTCCATTGAATTTTTCAAGCTTCTCTCCATGAGCTACCAGTGTATGTGTATCACCACTTGCCATCTCGTTAATTGAATCTGAAATTCATAAACTTTGGTGTTAAATTCACCTTCAATCCCGCATCAATTTTTGAATTGGGACAAAAAAATTATCCTAAATCTTAGATTGAATGGTTAAGAATCCTGAAATTCGATTGAAATTCAAGATTTTTAGGCAAAAAATCGGAATTCAGATTTTTTATCATCCCTAATTGTGTCTAGTACGATAGTCAAGTATTAATTTGCTATACGTTTGGTTATGATTCGAATCTTAAAAACAATCTATCTCTTTAAAAAAAAAAAAAAGAGGGATAAAATGCTTTTAATGAGAATCTTGTACATGGGTACGGTATTTTTTTTCAAATTTATTTATACCCGAGTTAATATTTATAACCCTTTTTTAAATATTGAATATTATATATATATATATATATATATTGTTTTGTTCAATGCTTGTCAAATAAGTATTTGTACTCTCATATGATTGATTGGAAAGGTTAACAAAAATATGACACAAAGATGACGTCTCATGATTTTTTCATCATTTGTTATGATCATAACATTAACATGATCTTTTCATGGATGGTGGCCCACCTAAGAGAAGCCTAATCTTCCTACTAAAAGTGGGACTAAAAGCCAAGATTCTTCATCAAAATGGCAAGGAAAAAAAATTGTCTTTTAACTTGTTGAAGCAATTGAACTAAATCATCCCAAAAACACCAAAACTTGCAAACAAACCCAAACACAACCTCTCTCTTTCCTTTTTTTTTTTTTTTGGCTTCTCTCTTATTTTACAATTAAAAAAAAAAACTGCAGAAACTCAAAACTCAAAAGCCATGGCCACCATTGAAGAAGATTTCAGCTTCCCAGTCATCACAGAAACTCACCAAGCTTCCATTGATTCTCCTCCTCTGTGGCATCTTTCACCAGCATCTTCTCCAAATCATAATTATTCTTGCAACAAGTTATTACCAAAGGAAGATTATTACAAGCAAAGGAAAAGCTGTTCAAATATAGACATGACACACTACAATGGTACTGAGGAGGACAAAATGGACTTTTTGTGGGAAGATTATTTCAATCAAGAAGTGTCAAAGTTGGAAGCTAATAATAATCATAATATTATTAATTCATCAGCTGGGGATATGATGGAATTGGGGTGTGTCCAAGCTTTGAAGTTCTCCAAAAATGGAAATGGTGCAATTTTTTCTGCTTCTAAGAAACCTAGCATTGTTGTGTTTATCAAGGTCTTGAAGAAGCTTTTCTTGATTCATAAAAATTCTCATCATAACAATAGGTCAATGAAACAAAATAGGGCATCATGATCAAAGTTGCATTGTATGCATGGAATTGTATATTTAATTTTTTTTTTCATTATTTTGGGGATCATAGTGGTGAAGATTTTACCTTTTTTTTATCATCACTTGGATGGAAGTATGAAGAAATGATTCTTGATTTTCTTTTTATCTTCTAAGAATCAAATGAATATGGGTGCTGTATTTTGTACAGGAGCTTAGTTCTAACAATGTATTGTGCATGTATATTTACTATGTATAGTAGAAATTAAATAAATATGAAAAGAAAACATTAGTTATTACTACCAATACTCTCTTTTCTTTCTTTCTTTCTTTCTTTCTTTATTTTTTATTTTTATTTTTTCATATTAACAGACAACCAATTGAATATATTAGTGTCACTCCTAAATTCAAATGTAACAATGAGATGGTAATCTGTAGAGATGGGTCGGAATTTATCAATTCCGATCATTTTTTTTATTATGACTTTGGGATAAAAAATCATCATGAATCAAGATTGAACAGTTTAGATTCGAGGATTTTTTAAGTGAAAATTCAAGATTCAAATTGAAAAATCATCCTGTTAAATTTTTTATTCGGGATAAAAAATAACATAATATGAGAAGGTCTAGAGTCTCACACTATTATCTCATTATTTCAATTGGTAAAATCTTTTAAGTGATACAATATCTTCAAATTTTGAATTTTACTTGTATTTAATTTAAAATTACAGAAGAGTTTAGCTTACACATATATTATTATTGAAAAAAATAATAAAAAATAAAAAGCTTGCAGCTATTGAACTTCAATTGATGTTCCAAGCAACAATACATGATTGAGTTTGTGTACCAACCGCAATGCAATGAAAATCAAAGGAAACATATTGTGAATCATTAATTAATTAGTAGATAAAAATCAGTTTGATAGTTAAAAATTAAATCAGTGCAATTAAGAGTAAACTTCTCATTGAATGATCATTTTGCTTGAATCTAAAGGTACTTGGAAATTAACTAGAAAGTTTTTAAAACTTGTTTTATAAAACGAATTAAATAGTATTTTTAATTTTTTTTTAATTAAATACATGCTTGGTACTTTGTTTTGTAAGATGCCAAAATATCGTTGGTATATTTTGTTTTGAAAAATGTTTTTCAATAATCGCATTCTGCCATACTATACACATAAGTAGCAATCTTGAGGTGTTTTGGTATTAATATATAGTTTTGTCAATACAAATAAATTTTTTATTTTTGAAACATTGGAAACTATGCAGTGAAATCATTCTATCCGAGATTAAGCGGAGCAGGTAAATTCATGGTTGTCCTAAGCTCTTACGAGAAATGCACCCGCTGAACTCGAATCGAGAACTTGACAACAAAATCTCAGCAAACCACACCCGTTAGGACACAACTTAATAATTTGGACATATGTCCTCTACCTATCATTAAATTATTTCAGTTTCAACACACACAACTTCAAACTAGATAAGAAGTAAAAGTTCTCATTTCATTTGAAAACTAATTGGTAATGCGAATGATGATTAAACCATTTAATTTCACCCATAGTTCTTAGGGTGATTGCTAGCCCCACATAAAGTTAAAAAAAATAATAATAATAAGGAGGTTTAAAAGGGGAAATAATCTTATTGAAAGAAAAATATTAAAACGTACCACATTAAAATAACAATAATAACATAAATTAAAATAAAATATATATCTGCCACTTAATAATTTAAGGGTCCCCTCGTTACTCGTAGGACCACAAAACTTGCATGCTCTAAATGTTACAAATGAAAAATAGAAAAATTGACTCTGGGACCAAAGACTATGCAATACAATGTGGAAATGTAAAAAAAGTGTTGTACACTCTAATTGTGGAAAACAAGTTTGTCTGTTTCTTTAGTAAAATAGAAAATAACCCATCTAGATACGTTTTTTCATTTGTTATTTTTAGAGTTGGGTATTTGGTTTGGTATAATCACAAAAAAAAAATTTATAATTATATTTATTCATTTTTTTTTAAAATTAATTGTTCGTTTTTTAAATAAAATTATAATTAATTATAATTATGTGTGTGTTTCTTTTCAGTTTGGGTGTTTCTTTTTAGTTCGGTTTTTATTTTTATTTTTTAACGATAAGAATAAAAAATTGAAAAATTAATATATTATTAATTGAATCTAACATTTATTCAAAAAAATTCCTCTAGTAATCATAATTACACCAATATAAACTTTTCACGACAAACAATAACAATCGCCTTAGGCTTCGGGGTGCCAGGGCCGACACCCAAGAAAATCCTTAATATGCTCTGCCACGACCCCCTCCCTAGAGCGGACTCAATCTTAGATAGGGATTCACGAACCTCTTTAGTTCGAGTATTCTACATGTCATGCAATTCAAACATATATGTAAAAATAATATTTCTTAAATTATAATTTAACAAATCTATGAAAAATCTCCAATATTAAAGTTTAAGAGCACAAGTCTTAAAATATGAAAATAATATCCTAAATATATAGATCAATCTGATGAGTGACAATGGCACGTGTATCAAATCCTGATACTACTACTAATGTGTTGGTGAACTACCTGAGATGTTTGAGAAAAATGGAGTGAACTTAAAGAGCTCAGTAATTAAAGCACACATACTCTCAAATAGGGGTGTTCACAGGTCGGGTCGGGTTTTTTGAAATTTTGTTAGACCCGATCGGGTTGGGTCAAGGGAAAATCGGGTCGCGGGTCAGGTCACGGAGAAGTGGAACCCGATCGGGTTCGGGTCGGGTCAGGTCGCCGGGTCATTTTAAAAAAATATATATTTTTTTAAATGAATTAATTATTTTGAAATATTAATATTAGTTATTTTATGTCCTAAAAATATCATATATATATATATATAAAGTTTTAATACAAAAAAGTAATAAACAAATGAAATAATAGTAAAAACTTTAAAAATTATAATAAATATTTTAGAAAAATAATATATTTGTATAGGGTCGGGTCGGGTCGGGTCAAGGGGATCAAACCCGTTGCGCAACCTAAAAATTTCGGGTCAGATCGGGTCGGGTCAAAATTTTTTAAATTTTGTTATGAACCAGCGCGGGTCGGGTCGGGTCACGTCTGATCGAGTCGCGGGTTGACCCGACCTTATGAACACCCCTACTCTCAACATGACCCCACCAATAAAATATGGATATGTATGTATATATATGTAATAATATTTGAAAATAACATATATTAAAATAAGAATTATCTCAATCAACCATTCTCACAACAATACAACCATCCATCAAACATGATTGCTAATATGGGTCCGGTATAATAGTGGATTGAAACTAATGAAAGAGTACCTCATCACAACTTCCAAGGTTTCCCTCAATATCACCTCACATAAATATGCAAAATGAGGGACTGGACAACGCTCATTCCCTAATCTTGCATAACCTCACATCACATCTCATCTCATCTCTGACCACTATTATACAAAACCCGCCAGCATAACATAATAACACACATCATCCAATACAATTAAATCTCACATTCAATTTATCAATCTCATCTCAACAATAACGAATTTATATTTTTCATGCTTTCAATAACTCAATAAATATATATACACAAAAAAAACTATATATAACTATATTTATACAATAATATATATACACATATATAGACTTTCACTACAAACATCAATCAACAAATAATTATGTTAAAGAAATCAATGTGTGTTGTACTTACCTCAATCCACGCAAAAGTCATCTATATGTCTATATCCTCGCTAAGATCTGAAAAATATAAAATTATGATAAAGTCCCTCATTTTTTCTAAAATTATAATTTTACCCAAAATTTTCTAAATTTCCAATTTAATCCCAAAAATGTAATAATCACATACCAAGCTCCAATGACCTCCAAATTTCACAATGATGGAACTAATGGTCAGTATACTTCACAAGGATCATAATGATGGTGGTGGTGACAGTTGATGCACGGTGGTTACCGACGAACAGTCAAACGATGATAATTATATTTTTAGCTCATTTCTCAACAACCAAAGGTCAGCTTATGGCAAACGAAGTGTCCATACTGCGTATCTCGATGAGGGAATGATTATGGTCTTGGAGGTGACGATCACGCACGGCGGTGCGTGGGCGCGTGGCGGCGGGACGTGTTAGCAAGTACGAGCACATGCGGCAGTATCACGGCAGCAGACCGCAGACCAGTGCCGTTGGATTCGTCTCGTCGAGAGGATTCTCTAGATGTGATCACTCATCGAAAAATATGATCGGACGACATTGAAAACCTCATTTCTTTGTCCTGCCCACACTTTCTCTCTCCATAACTATTTCTCTCTCTCTACTGGTTTCGTTTTCTCTCTAAATGCTCACTGGAAATTGCCCTAATTCCCTCTATCAATAGTTCAACACTCTACTCATCACACACTACTCTTGAATCATGATAAAATCCAAATAAAAGCTAAGGTGTTGTATTAATAGAAAGTTGTAGAGTCAGTGGGGTAAAAAATGGTTGGTTGTTTTGTTTGTTTGATGATTTAGAGACAATAAATCATATTCTGTGTGATAATAAGGTGGTAGGGAATTAGTTAGGTTTTTTTTCAAATTGGTTTGATTCATAATGCATAATGTTATAATCTACCACCTCACAAAAATTTCATCCTCGAAATTTCTCAATCCTCGAATAGCACTAGGTACTTCTCCCTCATATCTTGTTCCACTTCCCAAGTCACCTCATATATGTGATGATTAGACCACATGACCTTCACAAGAGGAATACGTCTAGATCTCAACTCTTGAACCTTTCGATATATGATATTCATAGACTTTTCTTCATATGTCAGACTCTCACTCAACCCAACTGGTTGGCTCTCCAAGATATGAGTAGGATATGTTACATATTCCTTCAGCATTGATATATGAAATACTTTATGGATTCTTTCCAGTTCCTGTGGTAATGCCAAATGATATGCCACTTTACTTACTCTTTTCAAAATCTCATAAGGACCAAAATAACATGGTGTCAATTTTCCTTTCCAGCCAAATCTCAATACTCCCTTCCAATGCGAGACTTTCAAGAAAACTTTATTCCCCACTTTGAACTCAAAATCATTCCCTCTTTTGTCAGCATAACTTTTTTGTCTACTCTTCACCTTTAACAATCTAGCTCGAATTAATCTGATCCCCTCTGATGTTATATCTAATAAATCTGAATCATGAATCTATCTATTTACAACCTCACCCTAACAAACATGAGTCCTACTTCTCCTCTGATACAGAGCCTCAAATGGAGCCATACCAATGCTAGCATGTAAGCTGTTATTGTAGGAAAACTTTATTAGAAGTAAATGCTCGTCCTAAATTCCAGAAATTGTCAATACACGTGATCTCAAAAAATCTTCTAATGATTGAATAGTTCGCTCTGACTGTCCGTCGGTCTGTGGGTGGAATATAGTGCTCATAAAAATCTCCGACCCCATAGACTCCTGGAAACTCTGTAAAAAATGAGAAGTAAAAATATCATATCTATCTGATATAATCGACAATGGTATACCATGTAGCCGCACAATTTGCTCCATGTACAGTTTTGCTAGCATTTCTAGTCCTCATGTAACTCGAATTGGTAGGAACTCCCCGCCCACTCTACATTTGTTTTACAGGATCGCTAGTGCCCCATCATACAAATTCTTGATTGTGGACTAGAGGTGAAATCCAGCATCCATAATTTGGCGCCCACCGTGGGGCCTTAACGATTAATAGCAAACAAAGTCTCAATCTATGATCCTTTCAAGACACCTACTCATGGCTTCATGCAGCGAGCAGACACCAGACCCTATGATCGCACAGTTAGCTTCTCTACATGAATGATTAAGAGCGCTGGAAGAAAAAAATCTTGTCATGCGAAGCTCCGGCACGAGCCTTTAGAAACAATTAGAACAAATCTCCTCAACCTCCCAGCAACGCGAAACTCCAGATCACCTGAACAACCATACCCTTCAAACCAATCTATTGGGAGCATTCAATGATGTGGCGAACGATAATCCACCATCACACAACCACCCCTAGAGTCACCATCGCTCGCCACATCGCTGAGAGGTGACCGACGTAAACACACACGTATAACGCAAGCGCACATATCGTTCAAGTAGTATAAAAATATCGATCTCATGAGGAATTAATTCCTACTGTTGTTATTAATTGTTGATACTATTTATTTACAAGTATCTAATTATAGGGAGAAGGGAATTGATTGCTTTTGGTTGGTTGAATGTGGATTTGCTAATTAAAATAAAAACAGACTCAAAAGAAAATACTAAGGAAAATAAAAGAAAAGACTCAAAGATCTATGGTCGTGACTCCACACAATATTAATATAAAGATGAATTGATTCTCTTATCTATGTGTAGTAAATTAGTTTGCTAACCTGGAACACGAAATTATGCAAAAGCCTTTGTCGATGGTCAGATGCAAATACCCAGTTTAACCCAATTGAACCATATGTCTATGTCAACCAAATTACCTGGATTCATTAAGATCAAGTTCCAATTGTGGCTACCCCCGCCCGACAGGTATATGTCTATCCTGTAAGGAAATCTATTAAATGGTTATTTATCCTCAAGGAAGATCGTGGACTATTGAATCTAAGGCTGAAACCTAAAATCCATATGTCTAGTTCATTTTAAGTTTACCACATCAATCTTATTGGTGATCAGACAACAAGAAGTATTAAGCTTAAGACTCAATAAATAAACTAAAGAATTACCCATAAAAAGAAAATCAATTATTAAGTGTGAATATTATGTTTCATCACTTCCCTAGAATAAAATAAAATGTTGGGGGTTAGAGGATCCACATTTAATATTTCTTATCTAGGAATCTCACTTATTATAATATATAAATTATTTTATGTTCTGCTTTCTTAGGAATTAATAATGTTAAACATTTAAAACCTGCCATATAGGCGGTAATCCATTTAGTCCAACTACACCAGCCATATAGGCGGTAATTATCTGTCACATAAAGACCAGCCATATAGGCGGTAAAGTAATTTATATTTAGACCGACCATATAGGCGGTAATAAATTCTGACATTAATTAATCCTGTTAAATTATAATTTATAAATTATAATTAAGTGAGATTTACCTAGATAATTATATTAAAGGTTTCACCTTTTACCCCATCGGAAATTTAACTACAAAACATAAAGTAAATAAATAAAATGCTGTAATAAAAACTAAAAATAAAAATACATAATTTTAAATATTACAATAATTTTATAAAACTATATGCTTCCTATGAAATCAGGGAAAAAATCCCAAGGAAAGCACACCAAATGATGTGCAAATGAGCTCAATTTATAGGCAATTTCTGGATCTGGCTTCGCGACGCTACAAGCCTTGGCATCGCGATGTCGAGACGCGGTTTCTGTGTACGCGCTTTGACCACACGGATTTCGCCGGCTCAATCAAATGATGACACGTGGCACGTGGTGAGAGTGGTGCAATGGGAGGCTGACACGTGGCACGCAGTGATTGGCAGATATTTTGGTCTAATGAGAAGCTGACACGTGGCATGTGGTAAGGATCGGTCCCATGAGAGCTTGACACGTGGCAGAATGTGATTCGCCGAATATTCGGTCCAATGAGAAGGTGCCATGTGTCACGCGGAGTGTCAACACCATAGGTTTGTGACGCATGGCCCTCCGGCGCATTTTAGCAGATCTTCTGTGATGATGACACATGGCACGACGCACGTTAGTATGACTCGGCGCACATTAGCAAGATCCGGCACACTTTAGCAAGTCCAATTTCTTAGATTCTGACACGTGTCCACAGCGCACGTTAGCAGGCTTGCGGCGCACGTTAGACGTCGCGACGCGGGCAGCGCGTCGCGCCTCGCGAAATTACAAAATTGCCATTTTTGTCATTTTTTCTCTATTTTGGCCCCAAATTGCTTCAAATGCTTCCCAAACTTTATTTATCTGTAAAATAACAATAAAACATATCAAAACATTCACAAAACCCGAGAAACTATATAAAATATTAGGTTAAATGAGTGGAAAAAGTGATATAATTACCACTCATCACACCCCCAAACCTAACATTTTGCTAGTCCTCGAGCAAAACACAAAATAAAATAACATAAACATCTTTAAAATAAATTTTAACTAAGCCACTTTCGTAGGGATCACGGTTGCATTTAGCGTATGCAATAAGCCTTTAAACCCCTAGGTGTCCCTAGTGGACGAGTTGTAGTCTCGTGAGGGTTTACAGCAATGATACCCACAAACATTTTACAAAAGTAAAAAGGTAGTGAAACTAATGCACACAAAAGCAAAAAGACAAGCGAAAAGAGAATAAAGAAGTTAGTGACTAAACATGTGAAACTTCTACTCCAAGTTGCTAGATGTCTTCTTTCTTTCTAAATTACTGAATAAGTAAATTCTCCGATTATATTTACCATTCTCCATATACACAACCAACAAAATATTAAACAACTCATTTTTTCCCACAACAATCATAAGTGCAGTTGATAAGAGAGTAATATTTTTGTCCTAAAGTTTTATCAGAATTCACATCTTTTGTAGCAATGGAATAATTTTTCTGATTTTTCTGATTTTTTTTATTTTTGATTTTTTTTATTTATATACAATATCTTCCATCTATGTAGCGAGTGTTGGGTCGGTGGCTCCCAAACCAATTGGCTTTAGGGCACCAGATGTTAAGACACCTCTACGGACTTCATTACTCTGACTTCAGATATATATTTTTGCAGCATCTTTGATCCATGTAGCAAGCTTTGGGCCAGTGACTCCCAAACCAGTTGGCTTTAGGGCACTAGGTGTTAAAACACCATTACAAACTTAATAACTCGGATCTCAGACTTTTTTTTTACTTCATCACTTTTTGAGATGCTTCCTCCAATTAAACTAGAGCACTGAATATTACAAACTTTTCAATTATAGCTCATGTCCGTATGTTACCATGCATACTAATAATACCTGCCAACTGAGCATATGAAGATCCATTTTAGTCAGTATTATGGAGAATTTACAAATTAAATAATTTAAAATGAAATAAACAAAAACTAACTTATTTCGAAAATGGGTTGAAATACGTATCAGGAGTGGGAACTCCTTACACAGTTATCTCTTACCAATTTCACCTTTTTAGTCAAAATAAAAACACAAAACGCAAAATATTTTTGTAATTTTTGAAAAAAAGTAATTTTTTTTTGTATTTTTCGAAAAATTTTGGACTAAAAATAAAAACAACACACAAACTAAAAACAAGATACTAATCAACTAAATCTCTCCCCCAAACCTAAATGAGACATTGTCCCCAATGTCTTAAACAGTAGAAGAAAAGTTTAGAAGATAATACCTGGTTAGCTGAAATTCTACAGGAAAAATTACCGAATAAGATCTATGTCCAATTTACGCTTCTTACCACGATCGCTATCTGACCAGCTCAACTTGGAAAGAATGTGGTCAATTTTTTGGTTCAAAGGCTAGGATTTGGTCAATTAATTCTTCGGCCTTTGTTGCAGTCAGGAAAATATCATGTACTGATTTTGTGACGAACTCATGTCTTTTGGATTCCGCAAGAAATACAAACAAAAAATCAAAAAAATGTTCAATGTTGAGTAATCCAGTGGGCTTCCGATGAATGTTCAAGTGCGCCCATGATGCCACTGTGAATATTTCTTCAAATGTTCCGAGCCCACCTGGTAAAGCAATAAACGCATCAACAGTATTGACCATTTCAAGGAGTTGTTCAGACATCCCCGAGACAATACGTTCATCTCCATTTGTTTTTCCGATTATATGTTCGTCCGCCAAAGTTTTTGGAATGATTCCCAAAACATGACCGCTACCATCCTTAACGGCTTTTGAAATGCTTCCCATCAATCCAAGATTGCCACCGCTATATACTAGGTGCATATTTCGTTCTGCTATGACTCTCCCCAATTCCTTTGCAGCCTCAATGAATTCTGGTTTATTACCAGAATTGGATCCACATAAAACACAAATTCGCTTGACTCGCTGCTGTGAAATTGCTTCCATTTTCTTTCTTATTTGGATGTATATCTGGATGTGTCGAAGAAAGAAATGTAGAGCTGAATTTATAGAACCTGAAAATGGGTGAGTAATAGTAGCACTAGTACCTGCCAAATGACAATTATTAGATGAACGTTAAAATAAATCGTGAAAGTCAAAAAGTATAGATCTTGTCGGTGAAAATAAAAGAAAATAACAAAAGAAAAGCAAATCAAAGCAATTATTAAGGTAACAAAATTGTGTACGCAATACTCCACTTGTTTGGTATATAAATCCATTAGGATGCGTCTCAAGAATCAATTCTTTGCTCAACGACCACTAATGAATTAGCTCTCATATTTGTGATTGACAAACACCATTCCTCCTTAAATGCTCCGTTTGTGCCTTTCCATACAAAAATAACACACAAAATTAAAAACTCCACAACATGTATACACAAAATATAAAAACAAAAATTACAAAAAATTGCATGGGTTGCCTCCCTGCTAACGCTAAATTTATCGTCTTCAGCTAGATGTGACTGAAATCTATCTGTCAATGAGGTTTCAGTGTGGTTTTGGAAGTCCGATTAAAGACAATCCCATGAGCGTTGCTTTTGAAAGGTCTCTTCCAACGGTAAGGTAGCAAAAAGAATTTTGTCTCATTCAGTGCTTGTGCCACATTCTTAAACATTGTCGCTCCAATGGTTCCTGAAAAGAAAGAAAGAAACTCAGGAGGTCTCGTATGGTGCTTGACTTGGAATGAGAGTTCCATTCTGTCAAGCTTCTGGGCGATATTTCTGATCTGTACTCCCCAAAACAGTGATGTTTCGCCTGAATTCACTGGATCTTCAATAAGGTCAGACATTTTCTTTTCCATTTGCTCTGTTTCTTGCTCCACCTTTTCTTCACAGATATATTTTAGGATTTCTGCATTCAATTCTTCATCTGTCATCTGTGAAATGCATCCTCCAGAAGTATCAACGTGAGGATGTAAAGATGTGTCTGACATTAGGTCTTCATCCTCTGAGGCTGATGTGATTGGATCAAATAGATCTTCTTCAAACATTTGTGCAAAGCATTCTCCAAGATCTTCATTTTGAGGCTGAAAAGTTTCATCCTCATTTGTTGGTGCAATTGGTATAAATAGCTCAGCTTATTCATCCTCGTCAGAGTCAGAATAATAAAAATCAAATCGAGATTCTGTTGGTTTGGGCTCCAGAACTGATACCTCCGATTCTTGATATTGTTCAGATTCGTCCTCTGTTATGATGTCATGGTGAATCTCAGGATATTCGAAGGCTTCTTCAGTATTATTTGAATTTCCTCCGTGAGATATGTGATTCAGGTTATCTGTTAATTGTCTAACTTGATCTGTCATCCTCTGTATAGACGCCGCTTGACTCTGAATTTGTGCATCAAATTGAGCTTCCCGTTCCTCGAACCAATCTTTGAGCATGTGAATCAACTGATCTTCCTCTGATGGTTCTGGTTCTTGATGAAGATCGTAGATGGATGGTGAATAAGATGGAAAGTATGATGATTCTTCGTACCTTGAATGATTCCAATAATTATGCCACTCTGAAAGGTATATACATTGATTGCTCGGGTGGTTACCATCACAAATCACACATCTCCCATTTCGTTCTGATGAGCAAATGTAGTATTGCTTGATTCTGACATCCAGTGATAGTTGTTGGGCTAGACAACAGGCCTCAGAAAACCGGACTGTTGCTCCCAGATTTGGGGTGTATCTTCTAGTAAAGCTCGTGATCTCTCAATCTCCCAATAATGTTCCATTTTTCATCCACCTGAAAACAAAAGAAAGAAATAAAATTACAGATAAAAATAAAGAAAATTATATACAAGTAAATTAGATAGCTTCAAAATTAATAACTCAAGAAAAATAAGTCCCCGGCAACGGCGCCAAAAACTTGACCGGCGTAAACACACATGTATAAGCAAGCGCACGTATCGTTCAAGTAGTATAAAAATATCAATCCCATGATGACTTAATTTCTAATGTTGTTATTAATTGTTGATATTATTTATTTACAAGTATCTAATTATAGGGAGAATGGAATTGATTGCTTTTGGTTGGTTGAATGTGGATTTGCTAATTAAAATAAAAACAGACTCAAAAGAAAATACTAAGGAAAATAAAAGAAAAGACTCAAAGATCTAGGGTCGTGACTCCACACAATATTAATATAAAGATGAATTGATTCTCTTATCTATGTGTAATAAATTAGTTTGCTAACCTGGAACACGAAATTATGCAAAAGCCTCTGTTGATGGTTAGACGCAAATACCCAGTTTAACCCAATTAAACCATATGTCTATGTCAACCAAATTACATGGATTCATTAAGATCAAGTTCCAATTGTGGCTACCCCCGCCCGACAGGTATATGTCTATCATGTAAGGAAATCTATTAAAGAGTTATATATCCTCAAGGAAGATCGTGGACTATTGAATCTAAGGCTGAAACCTAAAATCCATATGTCTAGTTCATTTTAAGTTTACCACATCAATCTTATTGGTGATCAGACAACAAGAAGCATTAAGCTTAAGACTCAATAAACAAACTAAAGAATTACCTATAAAAAGAAAATCAATTATTAAGTGTGAATATTGTGTTTCATCACTTCCCTATAATAAAAATAAAATGATGGGGGTTAGAGGATCCACATTTAATATTTCTTATCTAGGAATCTCACTTATTATAATATATAAATTATTTTATGTTCTGCTTTCTCAGGAATTAATAATGTTAAACATTTAAAACCTGCCATATAGGCGGTAATCCGTTTAGTCCAACTACACCAGCCATATAGGCGGTAATTATATGTCACATAAAGACCAGCCATATAGGCGGTAAAGTAATTTATATTTAGACCGACCATATAGGCGGTAATAAATTCTGACATTAATTAATCCGGTTAAATTATAATTTATAAATTATAATTAAGTGAGATTTACATAGATAATTATATTAAAGGTTTCACCTTTTACCCCATCGGAAATTTAACTACAAAACATAAAATAAATAAATAAAATGCTGTAATAAAAACTAAAAATAAAAATACATAATTTTAAATATTACAATAATTTATAAAACTATATGCTTCCTATGAAATCAGGGAAAAAATCCCAAGGAAAACACACAAAATGATGTGCAAATGAGCTCAATTTATAGGCAATTTCTAGATCTGGCGTCGGGACGCCGAGACGCGGTTTCTGTGTACGCGCTTTGACCACGCGGATTTCGTCGGCTCAATCAAATGATGACACGTGGCACGCGGTGAGAGTGGTGATGGGAGGCTGACACGTGGCACGCGGTGATTGGCGGATATTTCGGTCCAATGAGAAGCTAACACATGGCAAGCGGTAAGGATCGGTCCAATGAGAGCTTGACACGTGGCAGAATGTGATTCGCCGAATATTCAGTCCAATGAGAAGGTGCCACATGTCACGCGGAGTGTCGGCACCATAGGTTTGTGACACGTGGCCCTCCGACGCATTTTAGCAGATCTTCTATGATGATGACACGTGGCACGACACACGTTAGTAAGACCCGGCGCACGTTAGCAAGATCCGGCACACGTTAGCAAGTCCAATTTCTCAGATTCTGACATGTGTCCATGGCGCACGTTAGCAGGCTTGCGGCACACGTTAGACGTCGCGACGCGGGCAGCGCGTCGCGACTCGCGAAATTACAAAATTGCCCTTTTTGTCATTTTTTTTCTCTATTTTGGCCCCAAATTGCTTCCAATGCTTCCCAAACTTTATTTATCTGCAAAATAATAATAAAACACATCCAAACGTTCACAAGACCTGAGAAAATATACAAAATATTAGGTTAAATGAGTGGGAAAAAGTGATATAATTACCACTCATCAAGAGGTTGAAGAGATTTGTTCTAATTATTTCTGAAGTCTCGTGTTGGAGCTTCGCATGATAGGATTTTCTTACTGTAGCGCTTTTAATCATTCTTGTAGATCAGCTAATTGTACGATTATAGGTCCGGTGTCTGCTCGCTACCTGAAGCCATGAGTAGATGTGTTGAAAGGATAATAGATTGAGACTTTGTTTGCTATTAATCGCTAAAGCCCCACGGGGGGTGCCAAATTATGGACGTTGGATTTCGTCTCTAATCCACAATCTAGAATTTGTATGATAGGACACTAGCGATCCTGAAAAACAAAGGTAGAGTGAGCGGAGAGTTCATACCCACCGGTGTGGTAAGTCTTATTGACCTTCATCAGGTCTAGTAGAGTGAAGACTCTCATAGACCTTCATCAGGTCTAGTAGAGTGAGGAGTGTAGGCCCAAATGGACCTTCATCTGGTCCAATCGATCGAAGCCTCAATGACCTTCATCAGTTCCAGTCGACCAAAGTTTTATGAACCCTCATCAGGTCTAGTAGAGTGAAGACTCTCATGGACCTTTACTGGGTCCAGTGGAGTGAGGAGTGTATGCCCACATGTACCTTCATCAGGTCCAGTCGACTGAATTCTCATGGACCTTCATCAGGTCTAATAGAGTGAGGAGTGAAGACCATCATGGAACTTCATCATGTCTAGTCGATCGATGTCTCATGAACCTTCATCGGGTCTAGTGGAGTAAAGAGTGAAGACCCTCATGGACCTTCATCAGGTATAGTGGAGTAAAGATCCACATAAACATTCATCAGGTCCAGTCGACCGAAGTCTCATGGACCTTCATCAGGTCTAGTAGAGTGAATACTCTCACGGACCTTCATCAGGTCTAATGGAGTGATGAGTGAAGAGCGTCATGAATCTTCATCGGGTCTAGTGGGGTGAAGACCCTCATAAACTTTCATCACGTCCAGTCGACCGAAGTCTCATGGACCTTTATCAGGTCTAGCAGATTGAAGAGTGAAGATCCTCATGGACCTTCATCATTACCAGTCGACCGAAGTCTCATGGACCTTCACCAAGTCTATTAGAGTGAAGACTTTCATGGACCTTCATCAGACCTAGTGGAATGAGGAGTGAAAACCATTATGGACCTTTATCAAGTCTAGTGGGGTGAAGACCCTCATAAACCTTCATAGGATCCAGTCGACCGAAGTCTTATGGACCTTCATCAGGTATAATGGAGTGAAAACTGAATATCCACATGGACCTTCATCAGGTTTAGATCAGTGAAGACCCTCATTGACTTTCATCAGGTCTAGTGGGGTGAAGACCATCATAAACCTTCATCATGTCCAGTCGACCGAAGTCTCATGGACCTTCATTAGGTCTAGTAGAGTGAAGACTCTTATAGACCTTTATCAGGTCTAGTGGGGTAGAGTTTATCTTGAACCTTCATCTAGTTGAGTCGACGAAAATTTTCCCTATGGCTCTTGTCGAGTCAATATCAAGACCTGAACCTTCATCTGGTCTAGACGACATTGAAGACTCCATTGGTCGTTCTCTAACCAGTCAACTAGAGATTATCCTGAAACTTCATCTGGTTTAGTCGATATGAACATTCCCCATGACTCGTGTCGAGTTAAGATCAAGACCTGGACTTTCATCTGGTCCAGACGACATTGAAGTCTCCTTTGGCTCTTTTTGGGACGAGTCGGCTAGATATCATACTAAACTTTCATCTGGTTTGGTCGATGAGAACATTCACATGGCTCATGTCGAGTCAAGATCAAGACTTGGACCTTCATTTGGTCCAGGCGACATTAAAGACTCTCATGGTCATTCTCTGACCAGTCGATTGGAGATTAGCTTGAACCTTCATCCGGTTCAGTCGAATAGAATATTCCCCATGGCTCATGTCGAGTCAAGAACAAAACCTGGACCTTCATCTGGTCTGGACGATATAGAAGACTCCCCTGATCCTTTTCGGGACCAGTCGACTGGAGATTATCCTGAACCTTCATCTGGTTTAGACAACGAGAACTTTCCCTGTGGCTAGTGTCGAGTCAAGTTCAAGACCCGAACCTTCATCTGATCCAGACGACATTGAAGACTCCCTTGGTCGTTCTCTGACCAGTCGATTGGAGATTATCCTGAACCTTCATCTGGTTCAATCGACAGGAACATTCCCCATGGAAGGGGTGACCACTATCGGATTCAGATCGGATCGGACCAAATCTGAATCCTATTCGATTCGATAAGAGTTGACTTGTTTGGTTCGATCAGATTTTGAGTCCTTATCGAATCAGATCGGATTTGATCCGATAACTATCGAATCGAATCTGATTTATTCGATCCGATTTGAAATCTTAACGAATCGAATAAATTTGATTTGATAACAGGTCTGAATCTGATAGAGCACCTGATTTGATAATGAATCTGATAGTGGATTCAATTTGATAACAGATCTGATTTGATAAAAATTATTTGAATTTTAAGTTATCCGATCTGATTCGATAAAATTGATATGAATTTATAAATTTTCATATCAATTTTTTGAATCAGATCCGTTATCAAATCAGATTTGTTACCGAATCAAGTCTACTATCGGATTTATTATCAAATCAGATTCTCTATCAGATTTGAATCCGTTATCAAATCGGATTCTCTATCGGATTCAGATTCGTTATCATATCGGATAAAATCTGATTCAATCAAATAATTATCAAATTTATCCGATCCGATCCGAAATTCAACGAACCAACCAAACACGATTTGATCAGACTTGAGATCCAGATCCGATCCGACCCAATCCAATCTGACCCGATCTGTTCCGATGACCAGGCCTACCCCATGGCTCTTGTCGAGTCAAGATCAAGACATGAACATTCATCTGATCCAGACGATATTGAAGACTCATCTGGTCATTCTCTTATCAGTCGACTATAAATTATCTGGAACCTTCATTTGGTTCAGTCGACGAGAACATTCCCAATGGCTAATGTCGAGTCAACATCAATATATGGATCTTCATCTGGTCCAGACAATATGAAAGACTCCCCTGACCCTTTTCGGGACCAGTGGACTGAAGATTATCCTGAACCTTCACCTGGTTCAGTCGATGTGAACATTCCCCATGGCTCATGTCGAGTCAAGATCAAGACTTAGACTTTCATCTGGTCCAGACGATAAAGAAGACTCACTTGGCCCTTTTCGGGACCAGTCGGCTGGAGATTATCCTGAACCTTCATCCGGTTCAGTCGACGGGAACATTCCCAATGGCTCATGTCGAGTCAGATTAAGACCTAGACCTTCATCTGATCCAGACGACATAAAATACTCCCTTAACCTTTTTCGGGACCAGTCGGTTGGAGATTATCCTGAACCTTCATCTGGTTCAATCGATGGAAACATTCTCTTTGGCTCATGTCGAGTCAATATCAAGACTTGGACCTTCATATGGTCCAGACAACATAGAAGACTCCCTTGGCCCTTTTCAGGACCAGTCGGCTGGAGATTATCCTGAACCTTCATCTGGTTCAGTCGACGGGAATATTCCCCATGGCTCATGTTGAGTCAAGATCAAGACTTGGACCTTCATATGGTCCAGACAACATAGAAGACTCTCTTGGCCCTTTTCAGGACCAGTCGGCTGGAGATCATCCTAAACTTTCATCTGGTTCAGTCGACGAGAACATTCCCAATGGCTCATGTCGAGTAAAGATTAAAACCCCAACGTCTTTTCCACGATATTGAAGACTCTCATGATTGATTTCTAGATCATCCTCAAGACTTGTCGACTGAGTATCATCCTAGATGTTCATAAGACCTCTGACATGTCCAAACGACATCAATATTCAGGTACACTTGCGTGCTTTAATCTAGTCCCAAACGATATACTTGTCAAGTAATCTCCAAGTCAATGACTCATTAACTTAGAGAGTATGAGATAAATTATACGAGCTAAATTTGGGCCAAGGGCAAAATCATTTTTTCACATCGGGCCCAATATCATTCCAAACCCAAATGCCTAACAGTATACGGCCCATGAGACTTAAACTATTCTCATCTAAAGCCCAACTACTACAAACAGCCAATTCCTGAGCGAAGGATGGACCAAAGAACTAAATACTTCTCAGACCCATATACTAGGTGTTGGGATATATGCCCTAGAGTTTCATATAATGTAATCGGTATTATATTTTATGAAATAAAATGATGCATTATTCATTTATCAAAGTGTTTGTTTTAATATCGCATATTGTGAATTGTCTTGAATACCCTAGATTACTCATGTGTCATCAGACTTAATGTATGAGTGTCATACATAAGAGGATTTAAGTCTGAAGTTAGTAATCTTAAATAATCCATAGAGAGCAAATAAAGTGGGTACTTTATTTGTGGTTTATCTATAGCTACGGTTTATTCTATAATTGTATGGCGACCTTGATCCAGGATAGTCCATGTGGAGATATGAGAATGAAGGCACATTGCATAATGTGATCATATAGGACTGGACACAGATAGAAATGAGTTTCTTATAATATCCTTTAAATAAAGAAATTCATTTCGATCTACCAGATGGTTATATATGGATTGATCTTAATCCTGAGTGTACTACGAACTCCTGCATGACAGGCTATGTCATTTGATTTATAAAGGTGTGGTTGGTGTAGCTATCTCGACCAATAGCTACGTACTTTGGAGACATGGTTTGGTGTGTAGCTGAAGACGTTTTACATAGATATGAAGTTCACTCCTTGCGAGAAGTAGATGAATATCTTTCTTAAAGGTTGATTTGGAACTTGAATGGTTAGAGCGCTCAAGTATTTCTATTGCGAATAGAAATATTAACATTCATAATGGTTAAGAATAAATCATTCATTAGAGAATCAATGGTACTTAAGGTAAAAATAATTGGAGAGGTATAACGGATATTATGACCCAGTTCTAATTACGAGATACTCGTGAATGGTTAATCTGTATATAATGACTATATCGATGGACACCGACTTGGTTCAGCTTAATATATCTATCTGCGGCAACGAGAGTACAACTTCAGATTTTTAGTGGAATAACCCGGAGTTAATACTTCAGAATATTTAATTAAGAGCTTAATTAATATTTTAGGATTATTGGAGCTCGGAACCGTAGGTCCATTTGGTCCTCGTGTTAGCTCGATATACTATAGCAGATTAAATATAATTGGATAGTCCAATTATATACTCACATATGTATATATATTATTAATATGATTAATAATATTTTATTGTCACACTTGAAACTATATGTTAAAATTTAATATATGGTTTTTTATAATTATTTGATAATTAAAAACATGTTATTAAATTATATAAGATATAATTTAATAAATGTCAAATTTGAAATTTCTAAGTTTTTGGGTTTTGGAAACCCTTGGTTTTATTTTGGAAGTTACACCATTTAAAAGGGTGTTAGCTTTTCATTTTTTGTAACATATATTTCTTTATGGAAAGTTAATGTTGATGTTACAAAATTTAATTTTTGACATGTGCTTGGCCTAAATTTCAAGGGGTGAAAAGGGAAGGGTTTTCATTTGTTTTGAAAACAATAACCCTAAGTATAAAAAGAAAATATGATTTTATTTTTGCTAACCTAATTCATTTTGCAACCCTAACCCCCTTTATTCTTCTTCGCAATTCTCTCAAGTGTTGAGAAAAACCAAAAAAAAAAAAAAGAACAAGAAGAAAGACAAAATAAAACTAGTGTGACTTATAATCTATAAAGAGTTTAGAGATTTATTTTGTAAGTGTAGCCCACTCTACGTTTTGTTGGTGACGAGATATAGTTCAGAAGACTTTTGGTGTCGAACAAAATAATCCACCTTCTTCCTCATTCTTTAACCCACAGTAGTGAAGTGTTAGTGAAACGGGGCTCAGTTTGTTTTGTATTTAATCCAAAATTTTTGGGAACACATAGGGGTGTTTTAGGGCTGTGTTGGGGCTGTTTTTGACTGAAAAATCAGATCTAAAACACAGGGGCTGTTCACACAATTAATGGGCTGTTTTGGCAGTGTGTTGGGCGCATTTCGGGTGCAAAACAAGTTAGTTTTGTGCTGCTATTTGGGGGATGTTCCAGGGCTAAAATTTTGTCCAAAACAGTAGCAAAAATTCAGTCTTGGTATTGGTAACATTCGACCTTTTGGTGAGAAGGGCAGAAAAAATTTTCAAGTCCGATCCGGGTGCCTAACGTGTTTCCGCTGCGCTAGGAAAGTGGTTCTTACACTAGGAGGATCCCACATCACAATCTATTAACTTTCCCACACCCAAATCGAAAAATGTCTATTCCTTAATTACCCCCACGTGATTAGTCATTTTTTCACTGAAAAGTTTATCATTTAATATATTAAATGACCCACCTCATAATAGCTTATAAAAGGATGCAAAACTCATAGTTGCGATGGAGGTTTTTAGCTCTCATACTTGAGCTTTAAAAAGTATCATCCTCTAAACACCGGCTCACTGCCCTCACAATAGTCAACGGAGGTCAAGGTAACCTCGAACCTTGTTCTTCCATTACTTTTTGCTCGTTTTCACTACTGACTTGAGCGTCGGAGTGCTTACGGCACCCACCACACCGGTGGGTAGGAACTCCTCGTTTACTCTACCTGTGTTTTGCAGGATCACTAGTTCCCCATCATACAAATTCTCGATTATGGACTAAAGGCGAAATCCAACGTCCCCATATATAAAAATCTTTATCGTTTCAAAAAAGGCATATAACCCATTACCTTTCAATAGATTTTATTTATTTTGATAGTTAAATGGTTAAAATATATAATAAATATATTAAATCACTTGTATTTCTGATCAAACTAACAAAATTTAGTCATGATTATGATTTTGCATGTCTTTTTAAAATATTAGGGATTTTTTTTGTGTGTAAATAATAACCTTTAGATCCCTAATTAGGTCTCAAAATTACAACTAAGAGCATAGTTTGTAATATCTTTCACACGAGTCCCTGTGTTGTGTTGGAACGTATATATGCATTCGTGTTCGTTAATAAAATCACAACGATCCTCACGACCGGTTGATTAATTCCATGGGGAAGAGAAGCAGGAAGAAGCACGAAGACGGAACACCGACATCGTCATCATCTCCATCGAGCTCTGACGACTCCGAATGTCCATCGAAGAGGCGGCGGAGGCACCGGAAAGAGAAAGAGAGGAAGAGAGAAGAAAGAAGAAAGAAGAGGGAAAGAGAAAGGAGTAGAAAGAAATCGAGACGAGAAGAGAAGACGACGAAGAAGAAGAAGAGAGATTACGAGTCAAGTGATGATGGGTCATGCTCGGATTCCGAGCCGGAGCCGGAGATATCGCCTGAAGAAGTTGTGCGAGATATGCTCACTCAGTTCCCTGATGTCGGCAATGATTTAAAGACGGTAATTTGTGTTTTTGAGTGATATTTGATTAGAAGTGATGTTTATTTTTGTTATATTTGTGCTGAATTTTGGATGGCATTCGGATTTGGATTGATTTGGTCTACAAATATGGAATGCTGGGCTGAAATTAAAGATTTTAATAGATTAGATGGTTGTGATAAGTATGAGTGATTTTACTCGGATAGCTATGGAGCAGTCTGAATAGACATAAGAAGAGTCTTGAAGATCTTTCTTTGTTTTCATCTTAGTGATCTTCAAATTAGGTAGAACATTGTCTGCCCTGGTAACCGCAATATTTGATTTTGTTGTGGGGTCCAAAATAAGGTTGTTGCTTCTATTGTGAGTTATTAGTTTTTTGTTTATAGGAAGTGTATGTTTTTTAGAAATAAATTTATGGTCTATTCTTTGATGTAACCTTGTTCTTAATGTAGCTTTTGCATATGATTGATGACGGACAAGCTGTTGACATACGAGGTATATCTGAAAGGTCTTTGAGTAAGCTTTTAAGAAAGCTGTTTCTGTCCTTAAAACTTAAGGAAAACAAGGACAGGGTTTTCCTACGGCGTCCTAAAGATCGTCCTACTTTAGATGTTGTTGGGACACTCATTCAGAGTCATATGGACTCTAAAGAGCAGCAACCTGATGAATCTGCACCAGTGAAGCATGTGCAGCCAGAGTTGTCAGAAGCTATAGATAGACAAGCAGCAGGTGATAACTTGGAAATGCCAGGTCCAATGGATGATTCTTCTGGTCCTAAAAGAAGGTGATTATGTTCTTAAATAACTGTATATAACAGTGAGTAGCTTACAAGTTTCTGACAAATTGCAAGAAAGGAGTTAGCTAGTAAACAACCCACAAAGCGGTAGCTTAATCATAGCTCTAAAGATGACAGCTGTCAAATGAATACAATCTCTCATGGAGGTTGCTAATGAGTAAACTGGAACTGCTTCATTTGTTGAGTAATAAGTACATTCTTTGCTTATTGAAGTTGCTAAATGCTTTGTATTGTCTTGCTTTCTTTTTATTGCAGGGTGATTGGCCCTGCAATGCCTTCAGCTGAGTTACTCGCTGCAGCAGCCAAGTTAACAGAAGCCCAAACTAAGCTCAAGTATGCTTATTTTTTCTATGTTTGTTTCAGAACTGTTTGGAATGTTGAGTATTCTGGTTTTATTAACACTTGGGTGGGGAAGGTATTGTCTAGAATGTTATGTGTTGCTTTTGTATGAAAATCTGAATGCTGGTTGATATAACGTCAAATTGGTGTTTTTCTAACAAAATAATTTCCAGAGACGCTGAGTTGGAGGAAGATACTGAACTATTTATAGGACCACCACCACCAGCTATGGTAGCTGAAGCTGAAACAGCAAATGAGGCAGAGCGCTTTGAAGAGGTTTGCTAGTTTAGAACTTATGCATTTAACAAGATTTACGCAGCTTTGGTCCTAGAACCCGGGAGTATAAAGCTGACTTGGACTATTATACTTGCTCTCAAGTAAAAATAGCTTGTATGCAAAAACTGTACATGATTTATATGTTCAGTGTAGATTTTTCAACATATTAAATAACATGATTTTTATATACACATTATTGGGATTTTAAAGTTTTTTCAAAACTCATCTTACAGACAGTAAAAGATTTCAAAGCTTATTTATAATGTAAGTCCAAGGTGAGATTGTCTTCAGTCATCATAAAGGCCTCTCTGTCCTCACCCCTTTCTTATCTTCCTTTCTTTCCCTTGTTCTTCATTTTCCTCTCACTGCATAACAACTTAAGGACCTGTTTATATTAATATCTTTACTTTCGGGAGTTTATATGCTCTTTGTAAGTTGTGATGTTTTTATAACTATTATTTGTTGATTTCTGTTTGAGAAAATTTTATGACAATGCATTGGTAATTGGTTATTTCTGCACTGAACTTATTGCTTTTTCTTTTTGGTAATATTTATATGGTTAGGTCACAAGAATTATGGGAGTTGAGGGTGATTCCCCTTATGATGTCATAGGAGCCAACCACAATATGTCTGCTGAAAATATAAAGAAAAGGTAAGGTTGCTGATCATCATTTGTCTGCATGTAGGTATTATGTTGCTGCATTTTTTATAATCATTCTCTTGTGAATTTTTTGTTTCAATCGAGATGACAGAAGTGAGTTCCAAAACTCCTCACATAAGAGTTTGATATCTGGTGATGCCACTTAATGTGACATTTTCCCTCCAAAAGCTAGACTAGTTTAGGCATGAGAGTTTACTCAGTACTGATAAACTGCAATCAGTGTTTACAAATAGACCTACCTTTCGTGTCTATCTGTCTATCAGGAATTGTCTAACAACGTCATTGTAAAGTATTGGAAAGGAGATCATGCTAAGTGTTTTTTTCCCCACGAAAACAAGTGCTTCTTAATTCTTATAGACAGTTTCACTCTTCATTTGCTATTAAGAGGCTTTTTGTTTTCAACTGTGGATGAACAGAAATTTCGGCTTTATTTGTCATGTTTGTTGGATTTCGTACTCAAAGCATATAAACTGCAGTTAGAATACTAAGAAGGGATGATAACTTTGTTTATCATATCAATTGTTCAATAACTAAATTTGAAGTAAAGTTTTCAGGAATTTGAACAACTCTTTTCTATACATGGATGATGGATCTTAAAATCAACACCTTCCTCCGTTCACTTATAAGGACTTAATTATTTTCTTCTGTTACCCAATGTTTCTATTATTTTCATTTAGTTTTCAACCTTACTTAAGAACTATGTTATTATATCCTCAGGTACTGGAAGCTCTCTCTTTTTGTGCACCCAGACAAATGCCCTCATCCTCAAGCACACCAAGCATTCATTAAACTGAATAAAGCATTTAAAGAATTACAAGATCCAGAAAAAGTGAGTTTCTTAAACAACAATGGTTTTGTATATGAAGTTAAAGATCCCCTTATTTGATTTGGTCTCTTTATTATACTGCTTTTTTCAAAATTATTTTCATGGCCGCTTTAATGAATGGGTCCTCAATTTTAAAGATGGTGTTTGATCTTTGTATTTCTTTATTTTGTCTGCATTTTGCAGCGAAAAGCCTTGGATGAGAAGATTAAACTCAAGGAAGAACAGGAGGCATTTAAGGTTTACATTGTTGCCTATGTACTGGCCTGGCTACTCTTTGAGACAGTTATTTAATGCCTTACTCATGTGCTCTCTGCTTCTCTAGGCTGAACTAAAGGCAATGCGGGAAGCTGCTCAGTGGAGAAAATTGCAAGGTTAGTTCTTTTGTGCCATTATAAGGTGTCCTTTTAATTAGTCATCCATGTTGAATGTCTCTTGATGAGGTATATAGTTCCAAGTTGGTTGATTTCCTTTTTCTTAAAGACAGAACTGGATCAAATTTGCTTATATTCGGGAAGCATACTAGTCTAACCCATTATCTGCTAGAGGGGCCCTCTGGAATTCTAATCAAATATAGGGATAGTGATTTGGATTACAATGGGGTCGAGAAAAAACCAAATTAATGTAGATCTATGGTTCCAATTCGTCAGAAGACCCACTTTGGCGTATTTTCCTTTTATGTTAGTACTTCCTCTCTTTAGACTTAAGTGTCTTGCATTCCTATTTTCCGCACCTGTTTTTCGTAGAGCCTCTTGGACGTTGACCTATTGGAGGATCCAATATGCTATATTCTGAATTAGTAGTATATGGGTTTTATCCAGCTTGGCAGAATTAATTCCTATACAATATTGCTGCAGGTAGTGTTATAATGTTAAATCATTCTTGATCGAAGATAGCACGTCTATGAGTAATGGAAAAATAAAAACTGTTGATATTCTCAGATTGTTTAGTACTAGTTGGCTCTTGAATCACGTCTATATTTAATATCTGTAAATAAGAAAGCTATTTTGCTGGCAGGTATATCGATGGAGGGTGATGATGAGCTTCTTGCAGACATGGAAGTTAAAGTGGCACCAAAAAGAGATGAATGGATGACAACGCTACCTCCTGAGAGGAAAGTAAGAGCTTTCAGTCTTCTGTTGCCTTGCAATCAATGTTTAAAAATACGGGGCGGCGCCTCGAGGCGGCCGGCCATTGAGGCGCGAGGCGGACCTCCTCGAGGCGGTGAGGCGGGCGCCTCGATCCGAAAATCGGAAAAATAATCCAAAATACATTCATTTCTTCATAATTCATAGTATGTTCAAAAAACTATTGATAAGTAATCCAAAATACATTACTTTCTTCATAATTCATAGTATGTTCAAAAAATTATTGATAACTAATCCCTAAATAAGCTATCATTAGTGTCTAGCGGCATGAAACTTGGGTCAAAATCTATTTTATCATCAGATGGGTCATCATCCAAAGAACCTCCTTCACTTGTATTGTCTTCATCCACTAATTGTGGAGCTTTCCCTTTCCCTAACAAATAACATAAAGTCGTATTATTTTTTAATTTGATTATATAAATTGCATTATTTGTACAAGATTAACTTACTTTGGTCTCTGCTCCTTTTTTGTGCAAGTGCTCTACTGCCACTCAGTTGTTCAATGGAACGACGACGTTTTGGAAGCCCAAAACGTCGTCGTTTCATTTTAGAAAATTAAAAAAAAAAAAAAAAAAACCTCTGCTGGTGAGGCGGCCGCCTCAGGCCGCCTCACCCCGATTTTGCGTGAGGCGGCCTGAGGCGGCCGCCTCACCAGCAGAGAGGCGGGCGCCTCAGAAAAACCGATAAGGCGGCCGCCTCGAGGCGGCCGCCTCAACCGTTTTTTTAAACACTGCTTGCAATCACTGATCTTGAAAGTTCAATAGCCCGTCCATTCCTAACCATCACTGATTCTTCTTTGCAGCCCGGTGGTATGCCTATGCATTCAACAACATTTAGCAAAACTTCTAAAGAAGGGCGCGGTGATACTGGTGTCTGGACTGATACCCCTTCAGACAGGGCCCAGAAAGCAAAGATGAAGTAAAAATTTCTCGCTGATATGAATAATTTTGTCGGTTAATAATCGCTTGGTTCTGCGTATTTAAATATTTTCATTTGCAGTTATCTTGAAGCATATAACGAAGCTGCTGCACTTGCTTCAAATGAAGAAGAAGAGAAGAGAACAAACGCAGATGCAGACTTGGTCGATAAATACACCAAAGAAAAACGATCGAAGTCATTGGTTCAGAAACATCAAGAAGAGAGTAAAACTCGAGCAAAGAAAAAGTCGAAGCAGCAGATAGAAAAGGAAGAATGGGTAGGCCAACATCCATGGAAGCCTTGGGATCGCGAGAAAGACCTAACTGCCGGGAGACAAAATATAAAACTAGATTCCGAAAATATGGCCGAAGGCCTGACTTCCCGGTTTTCTAAAGGAAATTTTCAGAGGAACTTCCTCTAGGCTATGGACGGCCGACTAATGTATGTTAGCTCAAAATGTAGTTGATAGAAGGATCTAAAATCAAATGATATGGTCATAGGACTGTTTTTTTGCTCTTGCATGTTATATGACACTATCTTTCACATGAGTGTAATTTCTTGTACCCTTGTAGTTGATGAGATGTACTGCAAATGACAGAAAGTTGCACATTCATTACTCCAGTTTGTGAGTTTATTTAGTTAGTGTTTTTGAATTTTTTTTTTCCTTTTCAGATAAAGGGATTGATAAGATTAAAAATATTTAACTCTTTATCTTCATTAGAATTGAACTTGGATATTGCTTTTTGGAAGCGTTTATTTTTACCAATTCAACTATATCTTTATAAGTAATAAATAGATTTCAAATATTTTTAACCTTAAAAAATACTTTTGCAATCCGACTCCGAAAGTTACACGTTCATTATTTAGACTTTTCATTGCAAAAATAAGAAAAAGAAGACAAAAAGGTACACATTCATTATTTCCGCTGAAAAAAGAAGTGTGGAAATAGAATTTGGAACTAAACATATTATTGTTTGGCCCGCACTTTGTGCGGGTTGAATATATATTTTATGAATTGATAACGAGACAATTGATTTACTTATACGTAATATTTATATCTCATTCGTTTGTGTTTCAATTCTCAAATAATATTTCTAATTCATTATGCAAGAGCAGTGAGAGTCTGCATCCTGAAATACAGTAAATAATAAAAAAATCACGAAATAATTTTTTTTTTTTCATAGAAATAATTCAAAATAAAATAACAACTAATAAAATACCTGCAATCCAAAAAAAATTGGCTAGGTTTTGTCGGCGGATACTATTTACGTTTCTTATTTAAATAAGAAATTATTTTTTTATATTATAATCGGTTTTTATTTTAAAATTTTATTATTTTACTTTTATCTCTATGCCACATATATTTTTTATTTTAATAGAAGATTATAATATATCTTCTTATTATAATAGGTAATAAAAAAATTAAGTGTTTTGTGACGCGATGAGAAAATTTTAAAAAATTTAACATACACACACACATATATATATATATATATATATATATTATATATATATATATATACTATTTGTCAGATTATATGTGATATTATTGAAAAATTAATCGAATAATATAATATGTTTTATTGCTATAATAGAGTTCTTATTTAATAGATTTATTAATTTAATTTTATAATTTAATAGTATTTTTTTAATTGTAATAAGATAGTATAATATGTTTTCTTATTATAACACATTTCTTATAAAAATATAATATGTATTTTTTATTGTAATAAGTTTTTTATTTAATAAAAAATTATTTGTAAAAATATTTTAAATTTATAATTTAATAAAAAAAATTAATTATAGAGGTTAATTGTAGATATTATGTGACACCTATGTTTTTTATTTTAATGAGAGTTTATAATATGTTTTCTTATTATAATAGATTACTTTATTTAATTTTATAATTTAATAATAATAAATTAAAATATTATTTAATTAATTAATAGGTTTCTTACTTTAATAGAAGATTATGTTCTTATATTGTAATAAGTTTCTTATGTTAATAATTATTATTTCAATTTTATAATTTAATAATAAAAAATAATTGTAGAGAAATTTTAATTTTATAATTTAATAAAAAAAATGAATTGTAGATATTAGGTTAATTGTAGATAATTTAATAGTGTTTTTTTAAAAAAAAAACAAAATTAATAAGATACTATAATTTATTTTTTTGGTTGCAATAGAATTCTTATAAAATTATAATATGTATTTTTATTGTAATGTGATTTTTATTTAAGAGATTTATTAATTTAATTTTATAACTTTAATATGAAACCGCCACATGACACGATGAAAAGACTTAAAAATATTTAACATATATATATATATATATATTGATAATAAAAAATTAATTGGAGAGATTAATTGTAGAAATTAAGTGCCACATATCTTTTTTATTTTAATGAGGGATTATAATAATTTTTTTATTATATTAGATTTATTTATTTAATTTTATAATTTTGTAATAATAAATTTAAATATTAATTAATTAATTAATTAATTAATATTTCTCTTACTTTAATAGTATATTATGTTTTATATTGTAATAGGTTTCTTATGTTAATAATTTATTACTTTAATTTTATAATTTAATAATAAAAAATAATTGTAGAGATATTTTAATTTTATAATTTAATAATAAAAAATTAATTGTAGAGCTTAGGTTAATTGTAGATAATTTAATATTTTTTTTTTATTTTAATAGAATACTATAATATATTTTCTTATTATAATAGAATTCTTATAAAATTATAATATGTATTTTCATTGTAATATGATTTTTATTTAATAGATTTATTAATTTAATTTTATAACTTTAATATGAAACAGCCATGTGACGCTGATGAAACTTAAAAATATTTAACTTATATATTATTATTATTATTATTATTATTATTATCCAGAGGTGCATTTTTTGTAAGAGCATGTGACAGTCAGATATTTTACATGCTCCGCTTAAGTTCGAGTTGAGTGGTTTGACTGCGGGATTTCAAAAAAATAAAAATAAACAAATTACATATACAATTTAAATATAATTTTTTTGTGCTATATTATATTGATGGAAAGTGGGATAAAATAGGGGTTAATTACTTTTTGGGCGATGATATACTTATCGACACTTTTCCCAAATTTTATCTCAATTTTCTCACTGTAGCTACAGTGAACTACAGTAACTGACTGTAGCTACAGTGAGAGAATTGAGATAAAATTAAGGAAAAGTGTTGATAAATTTTGCATTTTTGTTACTTTTTACCACAAATGTTTTAATGACCGTTAAAATGAAAAAAAAAATATTGATGAAATGCGACATTTTATTATATCTTTTTGAACCGTAAATAGGATAAACAGTTTTCAATAAATTAGAGGGTGTGTTCAAGATGTTTATCCATAAATATTTACTTGGATAAAAAACAAAATAGGTGAAGGGTTAAGTTATATAATGAGTGATTTTATGTTTTTGTTAATTAATAGCTTCAACTTTATCTACATTGATAGCATTATAGCAAGTGTCTAAACCCATAGAACAATAACATCTTATGTGGTCATTGTCTCAAAGCTTGCTAATTAATTAATTAATTAATTAATGCAAAGTTTCAAAAATAAATAAATAAATACAAGAAGAAGAAGAAGATAAAAGAACTAAACTCAAGAAGCCATGATCACGTTATGTAACAAAAATGCAAAGCTAATAGAGAGAGTAGACAACTAGGCAGGTAATGTGTGGGAGACAAGTCATGATCAAACTTAGTTAAGCCATCTCTCTTTCTCTCTCTAGAAACTGTTTGTTTTGCTACAAAAGCACTTCTATAAAAAAAAAAAATAGCTTATAGCCTAAATGGACATTATTATGACAAGTTTGAAGACTTTAGTAACATAGCATTATTTATGCATATCAAAAACATCCACAAGCTTTTACAGCAGTCCCACAAACCGCCCCAAAGTTTCCACCACTTAACTTGGTTTACACTATTTCTTGTTTGCTAAAGCAACCCTACAAAAAAAAAAAAAATTAAAAATTAAAAAAATTGACAAATGAAGGGGGAAAAAAAACAAAGAACCTTTAAAAGACAAAGATATAGCTACCCTACAAAAAAAAAATTGAAAAAATGAAAAAAATTACAGAACCAAGATATAGTTTAGGGATGTCATAATATAGATCTAAACCTGGATTCGCACTAAATTTTATATGTTCGGATCCGTATCCGCATTTGTATATTTTTATATGGATCCAAATACGGGTATCATCCGTGAGGATTCTCGGATATTCAAATCAATAAAAAAAATCTAGATTTTTTACTTTTTTATTTTCAATTATTTAATTTTAAATAATTAAAATAAAATAAAATAACATTCATAACTAAACAATGGTAATTTAATATTTAAAACACCATTTATAATTTAAAATCCATATAAAATAATGTAAATCTAAATACAAAATTATAATAAAAGCATAAACAAAATAATTTTTTTTTACCATTTTTCTTATTTTATATCCGTATCCGGATCCGAATCATATGGATCCTAAAAATATAAATCCGGATATATATTATTATTAATACATATTAGGATTTTTTTTAGAATCTAAATCTTCTGGATCCGAATAAAGTTGACATCCCTAATATAACTATTAGCTAGTCATTTTTTGGTTAACTCCAAGGTTACAATAATTCTCATGCTATAAGTTTAATTTCTATTACATAATCATTGGTTTTAAACAGGAGGTGGAATTAGCGTTTTAATTCACGTTTAAGTATGAGAATCAAACATGAAATTAGTGTTTCAAAAAAATTGAATATTTTCATTTTTTTGGGTGACATCTTTTTAATGAAACAATGTTCACATTTGTCATTATTCATTCATGAGAAACGACCTCAAATGTTCCCATAATTACTTGCTTTGGCAGGAGAAAGTTCAGGAGTTGGATTTTCATTCACTTCATATCAACCACAATCCACAATGTCACCATTTGTTCAATGAACGTATTGTTAATAATTTTCCTTTTTTTTTTGGTTAAAAGGTCGTACCCAGTATATAATCATTATAAGTAATTTAAACGTTGTTTAATCATTTTACTATTTTAGTAATTAGAAAATAATAAATATATACAAGAAATATCTATATTTTATTTCTATATCAGTAAAAAAAAAAATTCACATTTTACTATTATATCTTGAGAAAATGAGCACAATCCTATGATATTTGACAAAACTAATCAAAACTACCCTAATGTTTAAAAACTAAACAAAACTCCCTATTGTTATAAGAAAACCACACTGATAGTAGAGATGACAATCTGGACATCTCGTTCCTATCGAGTCTCATCATGTCATGTCTCAATTATTATTTGGGATGAAAAATTCATTCCGAATCCTGATTGATATTTTGAATGGGAACGAAAAATCATCATGAATCCCAGACCGAATGGTGTGGGATAAGGATTCGCGAATTTTTAGGCTAAAATTCGGGATTCGGGAAAAAAAACATCCGGAATTTTTATTCGGGGCGTCGTATCGTCCCGAATCTCGACTGAAATTTTCATTTGACATAAAAAAATCATATCGAATCCCGGACCGAATGGGATGAGGTCACGATCAGGATCAAGAATTTCTACTAATCCTACCCGATAGCTTTACTAAGTGAAAGTATTTTTAAAGGCGGTCCGGGGGAGGGTTTGTTTAATTTTTAATCATCATGGAAGTTTCGATTAATTTTGTCAAACATCAGAGGGGTTATGCTCATTTTCCCCTATATTTTTTGTAAACCTTATTTCATGTAGGGATGGAAATCGGGACAGGCTGTCCGGACCGAGTCTAATCCTGGTCCGTCCTGATTAAATATGAGTCGGGATGAAAAATCTTGTCAAATCCCGATCGATTTTTGAACCAAGATAAAAAATCATCCTAAATCCTGAACCGAATGGTTTGGGATCCCAAATTCCGATCGAGATCTGAGACTTTTTAAGTTAAAACTTGAGATTATGTACCATTTTCTCATCCCGAATGCCTACCAAAATTTTTATTCGGAACTATTTTTCATCCAAAATCTCGTCTTGAATAATACAGGATTTTGATTTTTGATCAGGATTCGGGTTTTTCTATCAATTCTAATTTCATGATAAAGATTTTACATTTTACTATATTTTTCGATTAACAAAAATTTAGTAAAAATATAAGGTTTTATAAAGATATAATAGTAAAATATTACACCTCAATACTTCTCGTATATATTTGTTATTTCGATAATTATAACCCTAATTTTTTTTTTTTAAAGAATTTAAGAAATTCTAATAGAAAATTCAAAAATCCTAAATGAAAGTGATTATTGCTCATTGAATAGGAAATAAGAAATAAATTCATGTAGAGATCATATTAGTGAAAGTGGTGGTGCCGCCCGGCCATGATATAGGCAAATCGATAACCGGCCATGAAAATGACATTTTCTTGATTTAAGTTTACGAGATTACATATTAATCAAATCCAATCCAATGCTGCACGTTAACTCAATAAAAATTTTCCTCCAAACGATCTTTAAATGGATTACATCCTTGTTCTAAACTCAAGACTTAATTGTTGTATATTATTGTATGTATACTGTTGTGCTTCAATCTCAAATGTCGTTACGTGAAACTTGAACTGAGATTTTATTTATTTATTTATTTATTATTATTATGTAGAGATATGATGTTGTTTTTACTAAGGTCTCATGCATTTAGGTAAATTCTCACTTAGATCTGTTTGTTTTGCGGTAAAAGGATTTTCGAAAATGTTTTCCTCACTTTATGGTGTTTGGGGTACTTATGGAAAACTTGATCAATATAAAATATTTTTCAATCAATGAAAAAGTCAAGTTATTTTCCGGAACAATGACTTACATAATACAAATTCATATGTCATTTTAAGGAATTTTTTCCTTTTATCCAAAATTTTCATAACTCACTTTAAGTAATGGCAAAATCAGGACATGGATCCGGGTCCGAATGTGTTTGGGTGGATCCGGACCTATATTAAGATCCGAAAAAAAATATCTCGACCCGAATGTGTATGGGTGGATTCGAGTATACCTTGACTTGATCTGAAAATCAGGACATGGATCTAGGTCTGAATGTGTTTGGGTGGATCCGGGTCTATATCAAGATCCGAACAAAATATCCAGACCTGAATGTGTTTGGGTGGATCCGAGTATACCTTAACTGGATTAGAAAATCCAGATTTTTTTAATTTTTTTTAAAATTATATTTCTATAAAATCATTGACTCGGGTCCCGGAATTCCATACCCAAGTGGATATGGATTCGAAAATACCTGGATTTGCAAATCCGGATTTTTTTTTTTTTTTTTATGTTTTTCAATTATATTTATATAAAATTATGGAGGGTTCCAGAATTCCTGACCTACATGGATCTGGATCCGAGAATAACCAGATCAAATCTAAAAATCTAAAAATCTTTTTTTCAATTATATTTGTGTAGAATTTCAGACCTCCGCGAATATGGATAAACTCAATCCAGAAATTCAGATTTTTTTCCTTTATAATTATATTTGTATAAAATTAATAAAATTATGGACCTACATCTCAAAATTCCGGATCTGCGTGAATCCAGTCTAAATTTCCTACATGAGTATGGAATTTCTTGTCTAGACAACCCGAGTCCGAAATTTTTTTATGGACTCGAGTATTTTCGGACCCGGGACTACATGGATACAAACTTTTTTGTTATTCCTACTTTTAACCACCAGAAAATATTTTCTAAAAAAATATTAGACATGTCAAATATCTGAAAATACTTTCCTAAATTTATTTTAAGACAATAACAAAACACTGAAAAATACTTTCATTTTCAATAATAATTTTCATTCAAAATATTTTACTTATCAAAATTAATTTACATCAGACTCATAATCTCTTTTAACAGTAGATAATGATTTTCTATTGATACTCGTAATTTAAAATAAAATAAAAATAATTATCTCTGCCGTTAAATATTGAAATGTGAATGACTAAACTAGATGCTTATTATGCATTTAAAATAATCAGTCAAGAAGTTAGTGTTGGACTTGTCGAAAATTAAAGTTTATCATAAATTTAGTTTAAATTCCTAAAAATAATAATTTTTGATGATTACATGGGAAATAATTATGTGAGAAAAAATAAATCGCCCGCAGTAGTGATGGGAAATAGATACGAAAGAATGATTATAAGAGACAACATCAATTCTTGATTATTTTAAGTTTGTTGGGTAATAAAATTCATGAAATATAAAAGATTTAGTGTGTCAATAATTATCGTTGATTGTCTTGTATATATATTATAATTTATGAAGCATTATAATCGAGTCCATTCAAGGGATTGGTGCAACTTGTTCATGTGTATATTGTGCATAAATGGAGCATTTTTGAACCATATCAATTTGTAATTATTTCAATTGAGGCTAGAGCCACTCCTCATATAAAATTATTTATATTATTTTCATGTCAAATTAACTTATTATGATGAGAAAATTGGGAATTAGCTAAAAAATAAATATCCCAAAACATAAAATATTTGGGAAATTTCATCCTTAATTCAAATGACAAAAGAATAAAATATATAGGATTAAGAGTATAATTTGGTTCAAAATTTACTTACAATTGATATAAAATATAATCAACTCTAATAGTTTCTATTTTTAGCAAATAACTAATCATTATGTGATTGGACAAACAATCTAATTAATTAACATTAATTTTAAAGTATATTCAATGACTAAACTGAAATGGTTAAACTTGATTGCATGGAAACTCATGCACTCATGGCTCATGGCATCAAATACTCATTTCATGTACTTCATTGAATCACTCTCTCTCTCTCTCTCTCAATGGATGTATTAATATGAATCATTTATTACAAATATAAAGATTTAAGTTGCCATTATTGATACAAGTTCAAATCAAGTGCGTAGCTTGTCATGTTACAACTCCACCCTATTTTTCTCTTTCTATTTATTTTTTTTACCTCAACAACCAAACAAAAATTTTGACTAATATAAAGCTGAAATTAGTGACCTCTCTTTGTATGAGCTCTCATAATTTTTTATAGATCAAGTGGCTCGTGTACATTCATATTAATGTATAGTTAACATTTAATTATTTTTACACACAATCTTGTCTTAATAACCACTAGGGAAGGTGAAAATCCCTTCATGACGATTTTCCATTTTAAATAAAAAATCAGGTAGGGAATCATGAAAACTTTTCAATCGCTTATTCTGACTTTTTCTTAAAAGAATTTGACCAGAATTTAGAATCCCACAAACCATTTAGTTTGAATTCGAGATTATTTTTCGTCCCAATTCAAAAATCAATATAAAATTTAAATTTTATTTTCTCGAAACCATAATAATAACAAGATTGAAAATGACAAACCTCGGTCTATTACAAAAAAATTCTATCTCTAATAACCACTAATTACATGCTGAATTTTTTTTTTTCAAAAAAAAAAAAATTAACAATTTAGGTTAAAATTTATAGCATATTACATCACCACCATTATTTTTAGGGAAATTATCTTCGATTCAACATAACTTAGGCGAAAGTCTGAAAATAATATAATATTTTTTACTTTATCAAATTTTCACCCAATAATATAAAAATATGTATTTTTCCATTCGAAATTACAAAAGTGTATCATATTCCATCCGAAAATGTGAAAAAAAAAACTATAATTTTCCACCATAAAAAGGTGAAAATTGATAAAGTTTTGAAACTCCGGGTAAAAAATGATAAAGTAAAAAATATTATAATATTTTCGAAATTTCACATAATTTAGGATGAACCATAAATAATTTCCCTTTTTTATCTGTAATATCCCGAATTTTCTAAATAGTTTTGGAAGATTCTCGGATCTTGGTTTAGGTCTCGGAACATGAAGATAATGGAGAATTAGAGTTGAAAAATATGTTGGAATGTCTTGAAGTGCCATTTTGTAGCTTTGAAAATCGCGTAATTCAAAAGGATCGATTACGCGTATATTTTCAGTATTTTTATTCGATAGATTTTGTTGTTTTGGCTATATAAATAACAAACGAACTCCGATTGAGCTGATTTTTAATTCGTTGGAAATATTTTTCGAAGAAAAACAACTTTCTTGTTGAAAAATTTTCAAAATGTATAACAGAATAGCCTCAAAATTATAAATTTCCGAAGTAGTGTATTATTAGGGACCTGGATGCAATTGTTGGGGTTTTAAGGCGAAATATCGGTAACACAGCGGAAACACGGAAAATCAAAAATTTCAAGCTTTGAAACCATTTCAAGCTTACTTACATGCATCAATCTTTCATCAAAGTTCACAACCAAAATAAACACAAATTATAAGAAGAGAGACAACACCAAAGCAACACAAAATGATGCTAAGCATATTAGAAACAATTTTCATGTTGAAGACTTTGAAGAAAAACTTACAAAAACATGATTTTTCCAAGCTTTTTTCTTTAGGCCTTCAAGCTTTTCTCTCATCTTCTTTTATGTTTTATTTGATGTCAAATGAACTTTTTAAACCCTAAAAATGAAACAAAACAATATATACCTCCTCCAAAAGGCCCTTGGCCTAAAATTAGGTATATAAAATATCTAGATATTATTTTGTTTCATTTAAAGTTACTTTAATCAACTTGCAAAGTTTATCATTACACCTTTAATGAACATTCATAAGTCAACAAAGCAACTTAAAAAATATAACAATTATATTTATAAAAGGGTGTTGGCCGAATTTCACATTTTGTAAAGGAAAAAAATTATTTTCATTTTAAACAATTTAATCAAATATCAAAAGAAGTCAAAACCATTTTGACAACATTTTCCTTTAAGTATAAAGTCAACAATTTACACTTATCATCATTTTCTAACTTTATCATTTTGTAAGATATTTATATTTTAATTATATTAATTATTTAACTATTAAATAATCAATTAATTAATTAAATACAAATATCTCAAATATATGTATTATATTTACTTTAAATATCTCAAATACATATATTAATGATATATGTCAAATACCTTTATTTGACAATTTATTAATGTGTATTTAATAATATCATATATTAAATACAAATACACATTAATTTGGAAATGACGGTTCGACCTGTTTGTATGCATCTTTCGTTTAACGTTTAAACGATTTATAAATAATCAACATTATTCATAAAAGTTGTCATAATGCTCTACGAGTATATTTCATTAGTGAGACTCTCTGGATTCAGGTATATCTGTCACAAAATCCAATTTCGTGTCCATAATTTACCCACCCATAAATTATGACGATCATAGATAAACTAGCTGAATCATACAGGTCGAGATCATTACATACGTATAACACCTCCGTCACAGGTAAACATCAAATCTCTATAGGTATTATCCCGTCGACGATTCTATTAGCAATCTATAAATAACATTCAGAACTAGCTTCCGAAGTATACTATGGCCATAGATTTCACTGATTGCTAATCACATATGGACTACCTATGTTCTGTACACAGAACTAACGGATCATATCTTGACACACACAGGATATCCTGAGGATCGGTCCACACCTAACGAACAGGCGAAGGTCTGATCTAAATAGATCGGTGACGTGACTGTCATTTAAGTGTGGAGGATGTCTCATATATCCACAGCGGTATCTCAAGTCGAAGGACCACTATGCTACTCAACCCGAGAAGATTCTTATTGACGTTGGTGTACCATACATTAAGAATCTTCGGTGAGTCGTTCAATGTTTATCCACTATAAACACCTATACGTCTATACGAGTCTCCCAAGACTCATGGTTCATTGGATAAACCATCGGACCAAGTCTCGATATACGACATGTACTGGTCTCAACAGATTTGACTAACCGACTCGTGTTAGTAAATCTTGACCAGGAACTATATATTTGATAATATACATTTAGCAGTGATACGTCTCAATGTCAATTACAAACTACTTTGTAATTGTGTACTGCATTATATATTATCGGACCTTTGTCTAATATATACATATCACTAAACCACATTTAGTTTCAATCTAATCGTAATCAGATCGAATACGTATATAAATAACAAGAGGTGCAACCATAAATAAGTAATATTATGAAAAAAGAAATTGATCGTATCCATGAATCAGACATAAATAAGATGCAGATTGGCGCTCTGAGCACCAATCCCAACAATAATTTCACGGGAAACTGAATGTAATTTTGAGAAAATTCATTATAAATACTCATAAGTTTGCATAAATTATTACATGACTAGAAGTTATACAAAACACACACCGACCCCTCCACCTACGCGCAAGAGAGAGGCATAGGCCAACAGCTAAGATTCGGCCACCGCCGGCCTACGCGACGACACTGTCAGGTGCGCCCAGCCACCATGAATCGACTAGTGGCCAGTGGTGGGCCCATGGTGGCTGATAACGATAGGAAATGGAGGAAATATGCGCTCAAGCTCCTTAACTCAATCCCAACTCATTGTTTCATTTCACATCGCAATCCAACTACCAAATCGAAGCTCATGGGATGTACTACAAGATTTCCATGTCATTTTTTGAACGGCGCTTGATTTCACGTAAATCGAGGAAGAAATAAAATATGAATAATGAAACCCATTCTCACAATATCTCTGATTTGAATTCCATTGATTCCTACGATTTCGTAGGAGCGTTATGAGTCTGATGGTGTCCTCTAAATTTTGGTATGACATCCCAATAAAAATTTCATTATTTTAGTGTAGTTAGTTTATATTTGGATGCTTCCAGTAGTGTCATAAAGTAATATATTGATATGTATTGAATTGAATAAGTTAGAATGTATGAAATTTGTATTTTCAGTAGAATCCGAATGAAATCGAAATAAATTAGATCGATCGGTGGGTTGAGCGAGTTTTTGTTAAAACCGAGGTTCGCTTACGTTGATGTTTAGATGATTGTAATGATAGATATTGGCTATTTATGATGATATTATTATATTTATATGATTCCGAATAGTTTTGAAGGATCCAATATCCTTCAGAACTTTTTTGGTAACTTTTCGAAATATTTTACAAAAACACGTAATTTGAGGATTTAAATTTATTGGTTGTCTTAGAATGGTATATTATTATGTATTAAGAGTATTAGAATGGTTTCAGAAGGGACATGAAAGATCCAAAAGATTTGGATCCATTTATGAAGATTTCATACTTTTCAGAGGATTTTAAGGTTTTTGGTTGGAAAGTGAATTTGATGTGATAGATTTGTAAAGTTAGAAATTTTGAGAGTAATTAAACTGAAATTGTTGGAATCGGACTTGATTTGGGTATTTTGAGAAGGTCTGTATGTTTGTTATAGCTAAGTCGAGAACTCCGCATGACAGTGATTCTAACCGCATTTCACCGTTAGTTTTGATAGATTTGACTAGGATCAGAAGTGTTCGCGTAGCCAGGTAAATATTCCACGTGATGAGTACTTGATGTATTGTTTGATGCTTCTTTAATTGATATGTGTGTGGTATAGCCAAAGTTAGAACAATATTAGATGTAGGATTATTATTTCATAGTTTACGAGTTACTTGTCAATGTGTCATGGATTTGATATGTGTTATGTGATGTGTTTGACATGTGAGTGGATACTTTCTTTGTTGATTTGATTATTTGATTTCTTTGGATACTTACCTTGTTGCTTAATAATTTGATTTGATTTATAATACTTTAATAATTTGATTTTATTCGAGAAATAATATTTATGATGCATTTTGAGATGTCGATTTTGTTTGAGGTATGATTTGAGATGATTGGAACATGTTTGAAGATTTATTTGATGTTGTGACATGTTTTAAGATTTCTTGGGGAATTAGGTATTTGAGACGTTTCCTTTATATTTTAAGTAATTATGAAATGAGATTAAGATTTAAATAATAACATAGATTGTTATTGAGATATGAATTTATTGAGATACTCCCGTATTTATGTTGTTTCCTATTATTCACCATGGTGTGAAACTCTTGGACGCCCGCCTAGTTGAGTTGGTTATTGGACAACTGATATTTATTCATCCAGTTGAATTGGTTCATGGATGCTTCATACAAATTCATGATGATATTGGTTTTGGATTTTGATTTTATTTACAGCAGATTAGTTTTATGATATATTGTAGATATAATTTGTTTTATAGTTTTTCTAAAAATGTGTTTTGAAAAATTTATTTTCAAATAAATTTACTTTTGAAATAGATGTATTTGGGACGTATCTAATTTCGTTCACGTTATAATATGATATGTTTCACCGATTTTGATGATAGATGAGATTAACTGTACAAAACTTATGTTTGTAATATATGTGTGTGAATATTTTGATTGATGAGTTAGTATTGTGTCATAATAGTGTTAGTTAGGAAGTTTGTTCAGACGACATTCATCTCATACCTATTCTAAATAGGTAATGAGTTCCGTACGATTATTATATACCTAAACTTGTACTTATGTTTGTTTATGACTCAGTCATGTATTATTTTCACACTCTGACTTTTAATCTCATGATTTGATAACTTTTGATCGTTGAAAGTTCTATCATCTTTGTTGTTGGCTATACAGTGTTTTAAAGGTCTGAAATTAGTTAAGATCATAGATTTGTACATGTATGCATTTCTCAAATGTTTATATGTGAAAGATATACATTTCTCAAAGGTTTGTATGTGAAATGTATATATGAAAACTCTAATGTTTGAAATATTTTCCGTATATGTATGAGTACAAGTAAGTTTTCTGAATTTGTGTTTATGAATGTTAAGTAGAGGATTTGAGATTCTGTATAAGCTACGTTTCTGAATTTGTATATATAGCCGTATGTAACTTTTGAAATTACCTACAAGCAATACAAGTACAACTTTGTATACCTAAGAGGGGGTCAATTGGGTGATGGCCTAAATAAGCAGAATTAAAAATCTTTGCCGATTTTATACTACTAAGCTAATAGCTTTACCAATTTGGCTTTGGTTAATTTTCTCAATCACAAAATATTCCCAAATAGCAAGTTTCTACTTAATATACAAATATGAAAATAAACTTGCGATAATTAAAAGTTAATGAATAGAGAAAATAACACTAATGATTTATAGTGGTTCGGCCAACAATGCCTACGTCCACTCCCTCAAGTCGCGCTTGAAGATTTTCACTAAGTTGATTTCACAACGTACAATCGAGTTTACAGTGGCTCACCCGTAACCAATAGTTTTAGCGACTAGGTTCACTCCAAATCTCTTACAATGAGTTTTCTCACTCACAAACCTCTTACAATGAGTTTTCTACGTAAGCTTACTCACGAACCTTTACAACCACAAGTGTTTGATAAAAAGATTTACAATATCACTTGGGCACTCACAAAGATAATGAAGATTAGAGATGTGAGTTGCTTACCCAAGTGTTCTAAGCTCACTACAAAAGATATGAAGGTGTAGTGTGTGAGCTTGATGAATGAGAGTGTTTGATTATGAAGGTTTTAGAAAACTCTCTGTTTTTGTCTTAGAAGAAATTGTATGAAGGTTCAAGTCTTTTTCAAAAATGAATTTGGGATTCAATTTATAGTAAAATACAAAATGCCCCCAACAGCTCTTTCTGAGACCGGCATGGTCTTTTCTGACACCGGAATACTGGTCCCAATAACTATATTACGGTTTGAAAATTCGAATGTTAGACCAATATGGATACCGGTATGATTTGGCCCGATTCAAGAATGTATAAAATATTTAGATCTGACCGGTATGATTATCGGTATGGTATTGGTATGCCTGTCTAGACTGATATGGTGACCGGTATGTCAATCTTAGACTAGTATGCCTGTCTCAGTAAGTTTCTGATGACCAGTCAATCCTGACAGTACTTAGTATTTTGGTAATAAGTTACTCTAGAAAATTTTGTGAAATTTTTCTAGTGTGACAGGTTTGCAGAAAACGCACATATGAACATGTTATAGTAATATGGCTCTAGCAAACGTTCTATATATCAGAATTATGTTTCGTTTAAACCATAGCAAACTAGAGACACATATTTATCTAACGGTATATCATTTAAAATTTAATTCAATCGTTTACTAATTTTTCAAAACCATTTTATGATGCACTTATGCATTGAAATTCATTTGAGTGCAAATAAAGTGCAAATGATTCTTTAAGCATTCTAAGCCATTTTAAATGCAAATGATACAAAATGTATGATTCCTAAGACCTTTAAAATATTTGAATAAACTCACTTATAATTAGTTTTAGCTCTTAATCATCATCGTGTTTGGCTCTTGCTTTGGCTTTTTCATCCTCTTTTTGGCTCTTTATCATTTTTGCTCTCTTGATCATCTTGTACACATTTTAGCTCTTCACAGTTTGACAAGAACTCACTTGGGTTTGAAACCAAGCAAACCCCCAAGCATCTTTCTCAAAACCCCAAGAACTTTTAATACTGATTTTGTAGGAACAAAACCCAACCAAGATCAGCCCCTAACCACCATGAAAATCACGTCCATGATAACAACAAGCATGAAATCAGATTGTATTTTGCTAGCAATGGAGACGCCACTAAGTTGCCAAGCTTAGATAAGTCAATTTGAACTTGAAAAGGGGAATCCCTCCCTCAACAAGGTTTTGGCCATAGCCATGGAAAGCTCAAGCTTTTATCTCTTTCAAAATTCTGTATATTACGTTGGTTGTCTCCAAAATACAAAGAAGAGTCATATAATAAGGGTTACAAGAGAGTAAAAAGACTAAAATGACCCTAGAGCTAAAATTAACAAAAGCCCTAAGTCAAGCACCTCAACCACGACCATTAAGGTCCTTTTGCACCTAAATAAACTTAAAACAAAGATTAGAAGCTAATCTCACTTAAGCTAATTGAGGTGCTTACATGCTATAGTAAATTGACGTGCTTCCGTCTAAGTAGATATCTAAGCATAATTAAGCCTAATGGAATAGTCAACCATGTTAATTACATCATAAATAAAGTCAAAATGTTGAGCACAAATGACAAAAATGCCCCCATTTGGCCGAATTCAACATAGTCCCAAAATGGGTGAAATCGGGTCAAAAGGGTGCTGGTGCTGATGCTGCTCTGCTATGCTTCAGTCTGAGCTGATCTGGATAAAATGAAATAGCTTGGGGACCTCTCTGGTTATGCCCATATGTGTCTCTGGTGTGCACTTGACTTGGTTGCTGCAACTGGTCACATAGCTCTGAGCTAGTCCCGCAAAGGCCTCTCTGATCTTCTTTGCTCTTTGGTGTGTGATTGGCCCTGTTGGCAACTGCATGGGTTCTTCCAAGTTGTTAGCTGCATCATGTCATTCCCTCTTTGTTGAAAAGGATTCAACCTCGAATCTGAACTTGCATCAAAATGAGTTAAGTCAGAAACATTAAAAGTAGCAGATACGTTGTACTTACCTTGCAAATCCAGCTTATATGCATTGTCGTTAATCCTTTCCAAGACTTGAAATGGACCATCCCATCCTGGTTGCAACTTGGATCTTTTCTTCTTGCATATAAAGCCACACCCAATTGCCGGGGTCATACACAATGCGTTGGAAACCTATTATTCTCACCAACTTCGCATTTCCCTTATCATTCATACTCCCAAGCTTAATAACAATCAAAGATAACAAATCCATAGGAGTTAAAGAATTATAATCATAATCAATCTCATAAGGCAAGTAAAAACTAGAAGGATGAATGCATCTATTATATGCAAACTCTGGCCCCGCTATTGCGTCTGTGATCTTCTTATCTCTTTGGCGTGTGATTGGGCCTGTTGGCAATTGCAAAGGCTCTAATGTTCCTTGGGTGACTGCATTCATGCCAAATGTTGTCCCTTTGATCATGTCACAGTTGCTTTGATATATTTTTATAATGTCCGCAAATGCACGTCGAAGTTTTATAATATTGCATCATCAAAATCCGTCTTGCGATTATGTCGCTAACAACTTTGACTTCGAATATTCAAAATTTTTCCTTATAAAGATTTATACATGAAATATTACTAAAGAAAATTTTATAAAATTTGATTTAATGAAATTTCAAATTATTTTCCTTTTCTAATATATGATAAAAGAATTTCAATTTCAAAAATCAAATGATTTGGATATTACAGTGACCGCTTATGGTTTTGTATGAAGTTCCGATTTTATATTCTAGATGAGTATGTAAGTATTTTCAAAGGATTTTATATATTAATAATGAAATGAATTGTTCAGTGTTTCTTTGAAGTTCTAAATTCGTTTGGCTGTGTCGCTTTTCGATGACTATGCAATTAAGGGCTTTCTTGCAAACTTATATGTATGATTATATATACACTATTTTTAGGATCTATTTTTGTCTTTTATGGTATGAGCGAGATTACTTATTGAGTTTTATAACTCACTCCACAATATTTTGCTAGTTTTTTAGGTTGGCAACTAGATCAGTTAGTCGTTCAAGTTTTGAAAGTCATGCTTGAGACGACGACATAACTACGTTATAGAGCCACTCTAGAACCCTGGGAAGTGTCGTACAAATCAAGAAGTTATGTTGATTATGTTGGAGTTGTTGCCTGAAGCGCCAATCCAAATAATATATTGCACATTATATTTTATTATTTACTAATAAAATAACTATATTTTCATTTCAACATTGTTAATGGTAATGCCATTATGCATATTAGTTTGATATATAAATATGCTGAGAATGACATCGACCTTAGAATAGTCATGTAGTAATACTGGACACTGGGTGGTCCGTCATTGGGATAGTATTACTATTATAAACTATTCTTAAAGTAAATATTCATAGCCGTTGATTTTGGAATACGGTCGATTTCCTATAACCTATAAGAGTAGCACATGTCAAATATTGGAATTGAAATGGTTTAACCCGATGTACTATGAGCAAGGGAAGCTCATATACACATGTGGGTATTCGTTGGAGTGACTATTGAATGACTCATATGTGATTCATAATAGTTGGAAGTACACATCACCGTCAAGAGCAATCTCCCCGAGTCGAGTAGCATATGTGATCCTTTGACTATATGATAATATTGATTTTGTGTGTGATCCTCTACATTTTGAAGCTATTTATGTGTATGGGCCAAGGGCAATCTTGACTTTTATCTTCGAGCCCAATACCAAATACACCCCAGATTCCCCTAATAGTACCCAAAATAAGATCATGGCCCAAGTTTCCATCTCAAGCCTACACACAAAAAAGGTCCAATATCCTGCAATCATAGGACCTAAGATTCTCAAAGGAAGCCCAACTTCAGAAGTGAATACCGGCCCAAGAATATTACACAAGCCCATGCCTAGTAAAACACCATACTCAAACCGTAACCAAGACTCATGAATACCTCTCATAACTCCGCCGTTTCCAGCATCTAACGGACAAGCAATTGAATGCAATAAATACACACGTTTCCCGAGAGTGTGTATATAAGAGAAGAAAGTCTACGAGAAAATGAGACAAGCTCTACTACTCATAGCTTAATAGTATTCTCTCCAGGGCTTTCAGAACCTCCTACCTACTGCCCACACGGCAACTCATAAGGATCAAGGTAATCTCTAACCTCGCTCCTCCTCATACGGCATTTACAGCTCAACTCCACCACTAACTTGGGCGATGGAGTGCCTACGGCTTCCACCACACCGGTGGGTAGATTCTCCACGCTCACTCTACTTCTTGTTTTGCAGGATCGCTAGTGCCCCAAATCAAAAAATTCTCAATTGTGGACCTCAGTCGTAAACCAATGTCTATAATTTGGCGCCCACCGTGGGGCCCTAGCGATTTATAGTAAACAATTATTTATTCAGTCTACGGGATTTGCGGACATAATAATGGCCTCGAGCAACGAGCCTTCGGATATTCTAGCAAACCAAATGGCCATCCTCCAGGAACGATTACGAGTTCTGGAAAAGGAAAATTCAGCCATGAAAAGTTCTAATAGCGACCTCCAAAGACAGTTGGAGCATATTTCATCCACATCTAGACGAAGAGGATTCACGGATCCTCCTAATCGACCTGACCGCCAGCCCAACTTGATGGAGACACCCGGTAATGAAACATGCGATATTCATCTGCCCGAAGATCATCCCACAAGTCACGAGAGGAATCAGCCGATACATCCAGCCGAACAGACACCAAATATATCCTCATCCATGCGTAGAGAGATTGAGGAATTCAATGAGTCAATTCTGTCCAGCCTTTCCGGAGCCAGGCTACCACTGAAAAGAAGCAGAGTTGGTACCATTTCAGACACCCCTTTCGTCGAGGCGATCAACTCGGTCGAACTCCCATGAAAATTCAATCCACCCGATATGAAGTTGTACGATGGTTCAACCGACCCAGACGATCATATAATCCATTACAAGTACAAAATGATGTCCACATGCCTATCTTCGCATCAGAGAGAGGCCGTTATGTGTAAAGGATTTGGTGAGACACTGGCTGACCCAGCCCTTTCGTGGTTTATCAATCTATTGTACCGATCAATTAGATCCTACAAAGAATTGGAAGACAAGTTCGTGGAACATTTTGCTAGTTCTTGCAAATTCAAGAAGACCACATATGACCTCAACGCCATACAACAACGGAAGAGAGAATCTCTGCGAAGCTATGTGTCACGCTTCAACAAGGAAATAATCGCTATCCCAGATCTCCACCAGCCGATGGCAATGGAAGCATTTAGGAATGGGTTGTTGGCCGACAGAGGGCTCTACAAAAAGCTGACAAATAACCGATGTTACACTATGGACCAGGCAATAGCCAGAGCCCGAACAGAAATTAGATGGGAAGAAGATAAAAGTAATAAAAAGAGGGAGAGCTCATCCAGTCTACAAGAGAAGACGATATACCCATCCAGACGACTGAAAGAATTCGGTAGGAAAGGCCAACCATCAACCGACCAGAGAACTTATCGTGGTAAGGATATCCGTCCCTATGACAGAGCTCTCTATCGCAGACCAAATTCATTCGACAATAGGGAGAAAACTCTTTATAGCGCCCCCAGACTCCCAGACTACAACTTCACCATATCACCGGGTGAACTGGTTTCAGTCCTCAGAAAATAGGAGGTGAAGTAAAATGGCCTCCACGCTCCAAGGAAGGTTCCAGGAGGAAAGACACTAGGAGGTGATGTGAATTCCACCGAGACTACGGCTGAACGACACCCGATTGCATAACACTGAGATTGGAAGTTCTGGAGCTACTAAACAAGGGGCAACTGAAAGACCTGCTCACAGAAAAAGGGAAAGCGGTGATGGCGATGAGAGACGACATAAGAGAGCAAAAATATGGACCATTATCGCCCCATCCGATAAATAACACTGTCAATTTCATCTCAGGGGGACCAGAAGTCAGTGGGATCTCTTATTCTGCAGCGAAGCGACATACCAGGATGGTGACTACTGTCGCCTCAGATCACTCAGTGATGGTGGCAGGAGACTACACCGGTTTGGCAATTAAGTTCATGTACGACAGAGTATCCAGTCATAAGAATCCCCACCATGACGCATTGGTGATACCCTTGCAAGTGGCCAACTTCATGATCAAGAGAATGTTAGTCGACACGGGGTCATCAACCAACATCATCTTCCTAACGGCCCTTAATGACATGGGATGAGGATTGGAGAAAATAAATCGTCGGTCTACGGCATCGATAAGCTTCATCGGGGAATAAAAATTCACTATGGGGAAATCTCTCTCCTAGTATACGTGGGTGGAGTCAACAAAATAACCACGTTCTTAGTCCTCGATTGCCCTTCAGCCTACAACCTAATAATGAGACGACCATGGATTCACGATATGAGGGCCGTCTCATCAACTTATCACCAGGTGCTTAAATTTCCTACCTAATCGGGGGTCCAAGAAATCAATGGAGACCAACTTGCTCCCATGAGTTGCTACCAAACAACCTTGAAGGCAAAATCCCAGTCAGCATAGCAATTACATGAGGGATCTTGTCGAGTCTACATTGACACCCCAAAAGTGGAGGAACTCAATGAGGTCCAAATTCATCCACTCTACCATACCATAAAACATAAGTTGGAGCTGACCTCAATCTCGTGCTACACACCTAATTGGTTGATTTCCTAAAGAAGCAACACAACTACTTCGCTTGGTCGCATGAAGATATAACATGAATATACCCAGAGTTGATGACTCACAAACTATATGTGGATCCAGACTACCCACCTGTCAAGCAGAAAAAGAGGAAGTTCACCCCAGAGAGGAATCAAGTCATCGACAAGGAAGTCCAAAAGTTATTGGAGAATGGAGCCATTAGAGAAGTACAGTACCCAGAATGGCTAGCTAACGTCGTGTACTGAAGAAAAATGGGAAATGGCGAGTCTGTATTGATTTCACGGACTTGAACAAAGCGTGCCGAATGATTCTTTCCTGCTCCCTCATATTGACTCAATGGTCGATGCTATAGCTGGACATGAACTACTGAGTTTCATGGACACATATTCAGGCTATAACCAGATCCTCATGCATCTCGACGACCAGAAGAAGACGACATTCGTCAAAAATAGAGGAATCTACTGCTATAAAGTGATGTCATTCAGATTTAAGAATGCAGGGGCTACTTACCAATGCCTCGTCAACAAGATGTTTTCCCATCAGATAGGGAAAACCATGGAAGTCTACATTGATGACATGTTGGTGAAATCATTGCAAGTCAAGCAAAATTTGGCCCACCTAGAGGAGGTATTTGACGTGATGAGGAAGTATGAGATGAAGCTAAACCCGACCAAGTGTGCCTTTGGTGTAGCATCGGGGAAATTTCTTGGGTACCTGGTCACTCGACGCGGTATAAAAGCTAACCCGGAGTAGATAAAATCCTTCATCGACATTCCATCCCCAACAAACCCTAAAGAAGTCATGTGACTTGCAGGGAGGATCACCGCTCTTAACAGGTTTATTTCCAAATCTACAGACAAGAGTTTCTTATTTTTCTCAACCTTTGGGAAGGCAAAGAAATTCGAATGGACCCCAGCCTGCAAAGAGGCCTTAAAAAGACTTAAAGAATACTTGACCACACCTCCACTCCTATCTAAACCAGTCGAAGGTGAAATATTATTCCTCTACCTTAGAGTTTCACCGCAGGCAGTCAGCGCAGTCTTGATCAGAGAAGAGGGGGCAACAACACCCAGTCTACTATGTAAGCAAAACACTACTCGACCCATAGACTCGGTATACTCAAATGGAGAAATTGGTTTTTACCCTAGTGATGGCGGCACGAAAGCTTAATCCTTACTTTCAGGGTCATCCAGTCACCGTGTACTCCACCTACCCTGTTAAGGAGCATTCTTCACAAGCCCGAACTCTCCGACAGATTGACCAAATGTGCTATCGAACTGGGGGAGTACGATATCACTTATCAGCCGCGAACCGCCATCAAGTCTCAAGCTCTCGCTGATTTCGTGGCGGACTTCATCCCCAATATACAAGCCGATATGGAAGAAGAGGTGCATTGTGTCCAGACTACGGACGTATGGAAACTTGTAGTAGACGAATCATCCAGCAGACGTGGTTCCAGATTAGGAGCTGTGATCACTGCTCATTCAGGTGACATCATACAACAAGCGATTAAATGCGGCTTCCAGATTACCAATAATGAGGCCGAATACGAGGCATTGATTTCCGGAATAACATTGTTTAAAGAATTTAGAGCGAATAGAGTTGAGGCAATATCAGACTCTCAACTAGTTGTCAACCAACTCCAAGGATCTTATCAAGCTCGCGGGGCCCGAATGGAAGCCTACTTGTCGAAGGTAAAAGAAATTTAGTCCTCGTTACAACCATTTGCAATCTCACGAATTTCCAGAATCGAGAACACTCATACGGATGCCTTGGCTACCCTCGGGTCCACCATACAAGAAGATAATATTCGGGCTATACTAGTGGTATATTTGCAGTGGCCGACCGTTGCTAAAGTAAAAGAAGATGACATTGTTTTCGTCGACCCAGTCGATTCATAGATGTCGACATTGATCAAGTACTTGGAGGAAGGCATACTACCGACAGACAAGGTGGTTGCCCGAAAGATCTAGCGGCAAACTACATGGTTCATCTCAGGTGTCTAACTCCTGAAGAAGCGCAGTACGTGTTAGCTGAATTGCACGAAGGAGAATGTGGGAATCACTCAGGAGGGAGGAGTCTTGCTTGTCGTGCCCACACAGCGGGGTACTACTGGCCAACAATGCGAGCCGACGCAATTGAATATGCCCGTAAATGTGAGAAATGCCAAATGTTCGCCCCAGTCTCATATCTCCCACCAGAAAAGATTAGTCCTTCTTTATCCCATTAGCCATTCATGAAGTGGGGAATGGAAAATGTTGGGAAACTACCCGTCGCCTTGGGGAAACGGGTCTACATGTTGGCATTGACAGACTACTACTCCAAATGGATCGAAGTAGAGCCCTTTGCGAGAATAAGGGATAAGAAAGTAGAAAGCTTCATCTGGAAGAACATCATCTGTTGTTTGGTCTACCTAGAGAGATTGTTACTGACAATGGGTCCCAATTCATCAGTCACCGCTTCCAGGACTATTGCAGAAATTAGGGAATCAAACTAAGCTTCTCCACCCCGCGCTACCTGCAAGCCAACGGTCAAGTTGAGTCTTCCAATAAAACCATAATGAATACTTTGAAGAAGAGATTGGAGAAAGCAAAAGGGGTGTGGGCGGACGAACAAGTGTAAGATCATCTTCAGGCGAAACTCCATTCTCCCTTACCTTTGGCGTCGAGGCGGTCATTCCAACCGACTATGGTATGCCCCCACCACGATACCAGTGGATTGATGAGAGTACAAACAGACAACTCTTGACCAATGCTCTTGACATCATACGACTTGCAGCCTCCCGATAGAGGATGTCCAAACACTTCAATAAAAACGTGAGAAATATGACTTTCAAAGAATGAGACTGGGTCATACGGAAGGTCTTTCAAAATACTAAGGAAGTCAAAGATGGGAAGCTCGGCCCTACTTGGGAAGGTCCATACATCATCGTGAAGGTTGTAGGTCGCGGAGCCTACAAACTAAAAATAGAAGATGGTCGACTCATCCAAAACATTTGGAATGACATTCATCTCAAGAAATTCTACAGATATTCACGTTTGGAGGTCACTCGACAAATCGCAATCCTACCCCTAGGAGGTGATCTAATCATTTGATTTTTGTTTCAGTTTATTTTTTATGTTATTTTGCTTAAAGTTCTCAATTGAATAAGATATTAATAAATCTGATATCATTCAGTGGTAAAGGCTTTGGGCTTGAGTGGTTTGCTCCCTCTCAAGTTCAAGGTTCGAATCCCACTAGATGCATTTCCTTGGGGCCATGCCCCCTGGTGTGAAAAGCCAGCGACTTACCCTGATCTGTGTTGGGAAACTTCTGAGGGCACGGGGCACAGGTCCCGGGGATTAGTCGAGGTGCGCGTAAGCTGGCCCGGATACCCCGGTTATCCAAAAGAAATCTTCCTCCAAACTACAAATGGAATTTTTATATAAAAGGAAAATATTGTCTTTACATTAGAGCTGGGCCAATATTTCCAAAAATCGAAACGACAAAGATACATCAATGTTCTTGCCTTTCGACAGGCTCAACTAAATCTATCGGTTGAGAAAGAGAGTAGTCTCCTTAGGCTGCTTCGGTCCAGATTCTTCCGTGGATGCCACATTACCTTTTCAACAGTGTCAACACTGATCAGAACCTCTTCAATTCCCTCGAAAATAGTTCTTACAGTCTCTTCAGTAGCAGCTTCCTTGGAACTGAATTCCTGCCATCCTTCGACCTCGGGGTCTTCGATTGACAGTGAGAGCCCAGCCTCCAGCATTTCCCCTAGCGTAATCCATTTCTTAGGATTCCAAGAGATGTGCTCTCCAGATAAGTACTATTTCATGAGGAGGCTCCTATCATTTACGATGGCTTCCATCGCCACACCCTCCAACCAATCAAGCAACTCAGCCTTCTGGCCCTCCAACTCTTCAATGTTCTCCTTAAATGCCTCCAATTCAGTTGACGTAGTCTCTAGTTTAGCTTTCATGGCCTTGGCTTCATTCTCGGCTTCCCTTGCTTTCTTCTTGGAGTCTTCCAAGGAAACATTAGCCCCAACCAACTCCTTTCGCAGAGCTGCATTCGATTTCTCCATGTCTCTCGACTTTTTCAGGCTGGCCTCCAAATATTTTTGTTGGAAAATGGCATACTCCAGAGTTTGACAGTTGTTAGTGTTCCTAGAACATGCCATAAGATCTCTAAGTTCATTTATGTGTGAATAAACAAGAGGAGTTGCGGAAATACTCACAATGCTTGGTAGAGAAAATCAAAATTTTCATGGATGTAATGGAAGCTCCAAGCCTTTGTAGTGTGTTTCCAACACTTGGGTGAGTTTCCCTATCACATTGATTCACTCCTTTATGTGCTAGCAAGAACAAAAAACGAAAGAAAATTTTTTCCCTCCAAGGAAGCAAAGTTTCGGCCATGGCTAGGGAGAGTAGAAGAGAGTTTTGTTTGTTGTGAATAGTAACTTGCTTAACTTCCAAAGTTGACCAATTAATTTATACCAAGTTTGAGTGTTGGTTTTGGTTTATGAAATCTACAAGCAATCCAAGCCTTACACAACCATTACCAAATTCCATCAAATGTCAAACACATTGATGTAAGTTGATGGACCTCACTTTAAATTCCAAATTTAAGTCGGACAATCCTACACGCAACTTCGCTCAGTCCTAGGTTCGTTTAATTTGAAATTAAACGAATTTACCGTTGCGACGCAAATAAATCAAATTTAATTAAATAATTATGCCTTGCAAAATTATTATTAAATTCACTTGCAAATTAATTCTAAATTAATTCATTTGCACGAATTAAAATCTAATTTTAATTCTGCATTGAAATCCAATTTCAATTAATATATCTAATATATTATTTTAGCCCAATTAATTAAATTAAATAGAAAATCCAATTTTACTATCAAATTTATTTTGCCGATTAATTCCAAATTAATCGCGTTCTCTCTTCTAGTCGAATTAATCCCAGATTAATTATTGACGCAATTAATCCCAGATTAATTTTCTCTTTGATAATTAATCCGAGATTAATTTATTGCCATAATTAATCCCAGATTAATTTTTCTCTCTCATAATTAATCCCAGATTAATTCTGTTCGAGTCAAATCTCAACGGTGAATCTTTGGGAAGCGACCCAAGAGATCCATGGATATGTTGGCAGTAAATACGGTCATAAGACTATCCGAACACGTGCGTACCCGGTACCACATTCTTATCGATTTACAAGACATGGTTGGCTTCTAGCAAAATACTGTGCCTACCCAATTCTCCAGAAATATTCTTTTAAGGAATATATAATCTTTATCAGGCGTAGTATACAGTGTATCGCGTATTACGATCCAATATCAGATGTCACATGCTAGGCCCGGGACTGGAATTGTGTTTGCCCCGTACGAAGCATATATCGGATCACTGGCAACTAGTCTCTATAATCGGATAATCATGACCTAGTCATATTATCCCGATAACTGCAGTACTTAAGAGTACCAGTTCTGTATCCCTGCGTGATCGTCATCTCCATATGACTGAAGTGATACTTCCATCTTGACATCACACCCAATACACTACGCTTCTCAGTATACCTAGAATAGGCATGCACAGAACCTGTTAAAGCCTCAGACGACCAAAACCAAAGTATACTGATTGTCGCAAGTATTAGCGATACAAGTCTTAGGTTAAGACCAAATACACCTACCCTGATTCGGATTCCTATAGACACATAGTCATACTACCAATGGGATTCTGATGGGTCTATCCAGAGCGAAGCTATTCCTGTACCATCGGTAAACAGAACCCCATATCACACTTGCATAAGTATCATATACTTAAATATATGAGAACTATATCGTTAAGCTTCCATAACACGCACAAGTGTAATACTGGCCTATTTCACATTATCGATGTCCAATCTCTATAATACTACGACTAGGGATATTTAATGATTAAACCTTTCATGGATTAATATTGTCTTATATCTTATTAATCTGGTACTAATCATATGGACTTTTATCATTTCCTTTGTCACATAGATAATTTTGTACAAGAACACCATGTCCTTTACAAAATAGTGATGCTATGGGTCATAATTGTCCAACAACAGCAAATGTGAAATGTGAATGATTTAACCAATGAGACTTTATAATTTAAAAATCGTTACCTCGTAGTTTCCAGTGACAGCTCTTTTTGCAGCCTCCAGTGGCCCCAATGTTAGCATTCGACATTCATCTTCTTCCAAAAGTAATCCCTCAGCGAACCCAGACAAGTTGGACGGATCCGACATAACAGTCGTGCTCCTCGGGATCTTGATCACAACATTCTCAGGATCTTCGTTAGTGTCCATCAATTGCTTTCTTTTCTTTGAAGAATGCCCCGACCCAGTCGATGATTTATTAGCAGCTTCAACAGGGAGAATGGTTGGGGCATCATTCTTTGGAGGCTGGGGTTCGGGGACTACTTCAATTTCATTCCCCTTGGACTTTTTCTTCTTCCTCCGTTCGAGCATTTCCTCGACTGTAGGAAGTCTGAACTGACTCATCCTTTCTACTGCGCACAAATTTTCCTCGGGGGTTAGAGTCCTCAAAAAGAAACTTCCCTCGTTGAGGAGCCGATACGACCAGGTTATGAGAAGGACTGTCAAAATATGTTTGGTCAAAGGCAGAGGGGTACCTTCCGGGTAGAAAACTTCCTTCCACAGCGGAGTTAACCTTTATCTTTTCTCCACCAACACTACCCTACAATTCCTTTCAGGCACTGGAATGCTCAATAGATAATTTGTATTTGCTACGACTCCAGGCGTCACGTCGAAGCTACGATTGCGATTTGAACCTACAAAATAGACAATAGAAGAATGTAAGAGGTATATCGAGTCTACAAACAAGAAAAGAAAATGAGACTAACACTCACTCGTTATTTCCCAACACTCGGGTATTCGACCAGGCCCAGTCGACCCAAATACACCCTCTCATTTAACAAAAAAAAGGCCTTTTGCCAACCCCCTCTATCATTTTTAGTCAATCCTGAAATTAAATGTTCCCTCTTGTGTCGAAGGAACATACAATATCTCCCTTTTTCAACCATATGTTCCACCATGTAGTACGTGGAGGGAATGTCATTTACTCTAAATCTAACTCCTAACTCGTACGTCAGCACTTCAACCGACATCAAGACCCTCCATGTATTTGGCATTAGTTGGGAGGGGGCTATCCCATAGTGATCTATTACCTCCCACACTCGGTTTGGAATGAGGAACCTAAATCCATCTATAAATGGACGTTCGTAAAACCCAATCCACCCAGGGATCTTATAGTCGATTCGTTCCATCGAGGAAGCTAATCTCACTCGAACTGACTCAGGAAACCGGTACTTTATTTTTATCTCCCTCATGGCTTTTTCAGCTATTCTACTAGGAGTATTTCTGGTTAAAAAGTTGGTCGGCACACTGGTGCTGGGTTCACCCGACTCGGCCGAGATTTTTCGGAGTGGTGGCACATCTTTAGGGATACCGAACGAAGCCTCCGTCGATGCGACTGTCAGCACATCCTCATCATCCCCACTTAATGTGTCCCTACCATGCATACTAAAATGGGAGATGACACGCAAGGGCGAGCCTACATATATCTAGACCTGGCCGGTGGTTCAGTTCCGGTTCGGAACCAAACCGAACCAGCTGGTTCCCGGTTCCATAAGTGTGGAACCGGAACTGAACCGGTTAATTCTGGTTCAGTTCCGGTTCCACACTTAAGTGGAACCGGAACCGTGAACCGAACGGTCGGTTTCGGTTCCGGTTTGAACCTTTTTTTTAATTATATAAAAAATTCGAAAATAAATTAAAATAAATTAGATTAATTTAATAAATAAATAAAATTATTAAATTGAAGAGCTTGAACTTAAATTTTTTAAAATTTAAGTTGCCTACGTATCCTGCAATGATGAGAGGAATCAAAGCTCACGTAGTTCCATTACAATTTTAAGATATTTCCCCTTTGGAAATTTACAATTTTATAATTATCAATCATCATTATCAGTTGATCCTTCAGCTGCGGTTCCGTTTGCACTTGTTGTTGCAGATACATTATCGAACAAGTCTTCAAAATCATCGGGGGCATCTTCTTGTTGTCTCAGATTAGCTCGAGTCCAATCATCCACACAAGCTGTTGCTTCTAAAGTGCTTGTATGTAATGAAGATCGTCTAGCTTCCAATATATTGCCTCCTAAGCTGAAGGCTTGCTCAACCGCAACGGTGGAAATAGGTGCTGCCAATATCTCTTTAGCAATAATTGATAAAACATGATATATATTTTGATGTCAGTTCCACCATTCAAGGATTTTAAAATTTTGACTAACTAAACTTTCAGTAGGAAAATCAAAATTTGTAGATAAATAATTATCTAATTCAGGGTTATTAGTTGTCGTATCCCTACCTTTTTTTTTATTTCGTTGCAGTAACCAACGATCCCATGCGCTAAGTCTTATTTGAATTATCGGTTCGCTACTACTAGATTCACCTAATGTTCCTAAGTTATATCTTACAATGTAGTCATTAAATAACTCAATTAAATCATTTCTTAATCTCACTATTATTCTTGTAATATCAATTTTATTTAATATTCCTAAATAACCATAGTAAGCTTGTAAAATACTATTCAAACCTTCTAATTTAAATCTAGGATAAAAAACAGCAGCAATAAGATAAAGTAAATGAATTTCTCTAAAATAATTTAACCATTTTACCTTCATAGTAGTAACGACTTCGAACAAAACAATATCATTAGGATCGTTACTTTCAACATGTTCATCGAGAGTACCAACAATATTCAAACTTTCAAGAAGAAATAAATGTGCTGTAGGATAATAAACTCCGGTAAAAATTAAAGTAGCATCATTAAAAACTTTTAAAATATCTAAAAAAATTTCACAAATATCCCATTAACTAGGAAAAAAATGTGATATTTTGAAAATGTTGAGAAAAAAAAAACTACATAATGCATCTTTGTATTGTAATGCTTGACATAAAAGGAAATAAGTTGAATTCCAACGTGTTGGAAGATCTCTTGAAAATTTAATCGGTTTAATACCATTTATTTTACAAATCTTGGCTCATTCTCTCCTAACTTGAGAATATGACAAAATACAATTAAGTGTTGTCTTAATAGGATCAATGAAAGGTGATAATAATTCCATACCATCTTGAACACATAAGTTAAGGACATGACATGTGAAACGAATATGAAAAAATCGACCCCCTAAATTTGGTTGACATATTTCTTTTAAATCATTGATGGATGCAGTATTTGCAGATGCATTATCAAATCCAACTGTTAAAATTTTATCTATTAAACCATATTCATCAAAAATTACCTTCATCATTCTATAAATATTTTGTGCAGTATGTTGGTCATCAAAAATTCTAAATGCAATAAGTCGTTTTTGTAGGGTAAATGATGTATCAATCCAATGACAAGTCACACTCATGTATGAATGTGTTTGCCAATGGTCACTCCAAATATCAGAACATATAGAAATACGACCTTTAATCTCTTTAAATATTTCATTTAAAATAATTTTACCATCTTTGTATAATTTAAAAATATGACATTTTGTTGTGTTTCGAGTCATTCTACATGCAACAGAATTTAAAGCATTATGCACGTAATTAATAAAATGAAGTTTTTCACCAAAGCTTAAAGAAAGATGTGCCATACAAGTTAATTTCGCAAATTCTTCTCTATTTTTTGCATCAGAATATTTAAATAAATCTACGGCACTCGTACCTCTACTAGATGATGCGTACCTGGCCATTTGAGTTTGCGTCGTATCAGGTCCAAGTTCAACCGCATGATGTCTTTCCAGGTGCTTGATCATATTGCCGTATCCACTAAAACATTTATAGGAAACCCCACAATGGTTGCATACTGCTCTTGAGGCTTCATCGTCTTGGTCTAAATGAAAATGAATTTTGAAAACATCCGATGAACGAGACTTAACTTCTCTTCTCCGTGATTGTGAACCGAAACTAGGGCCGCTCTCTTGGGTTGGCACATTTGACATTATGTTCTCAGATGAGCTTGCCATTTTTTTAAAGAAATAAGTAAGAAGAATACAAAAATTGAGAATGATAATAACTAATTTGTTATTATAAATGAGAGAATTGAGACTAAGAGAATTGTAAGAATTGAGAGAGTTGAGAAATTGATGTGTTGAAATAATGAAAAATGACTCATATTTATAGAATTTTAGAATCTTTTTTAATACGAAAATACCCCTAAATATAACCGTTATTAGGGGTATAATAGAAATTATATAATATTACAAAAAAAAATTTAATGGCCAACGACCATTTTTTTTAATTTAAGGGGCAGGGAGCCAAACAGCTCCCTGCCCTTTAAACCCATCGGCTACTAGCAACCGGAACCGTACGGTTCCGGTAGGAACCGCTGGAACCGTTCGGTTCCAGTAGTTCCGACCGGTTCGCATTGGGGTGGAACCCCAACCGAACTGGTCAATCACGGTTCCGGTTCCGGAACTGGTTGAAATCGGAACAGTCCGGTTCCAACCGGTTCAGTTCTGGTTCCGAATAGGAACCGTGGCCGGGTCTACATATATCTCCATCAGCATATCACTTGAGCTCGAGCACCCCTCAGACGACATATCAAATCACTCTACAAACAACGAGTCAACCTAAAACCAATGTGACAGAAGATCAAACCCAAAATTCTCACAAACAAAACCCAAAAGAAACCCCAAACCGTTTCAAGATTAAAACTCTTGCTCTAGTCAAGAACAAGTTGAATCTACCCTATGAACAGCTTGAAGAAATTGAAGAACACAAAGAAGGATATGAAGAATACATTGAAATTTGAAGAGAGAGCTCTAACCTTACGACTTGAGAGAAAAGTCTTACAAATGAAGCGAATGAAACCCCCAATCCTCTTTATACCATACCACGTTTTGGCACCTCATTTTCCCGCCAAAAAGAGGCCTCGATATGAACGCCACATTTATTACGGTTTGAGAAATCGAGAAACACAAGGTTTGTTCAAAGCCCAATGAGAATTCTGTCGACTAAGTACTTCCTCAATGATGTTACAGTGGCACCTCGTCCAGCCGACATGTAGACTCGATTTGGTCCCTATTCGATTCCAATCGAGTGAAAGATTTTATGGCCTTCATGAGGTCCAGTAGACGGGATCGTTCCCAAATTGGCTCATGAGGGAGTCAAGTTCAGTTAATGGACCATCATCTGGTCCAACCGACATGTAGACTCGATTTAGTCCTTATTCGGTTCCAATCGAGTGAAATATTTCATGGCCTTCATCAGATCCAGTCGACGGGATCACTCCCCAATTGGCTCATGATAGAGTCAAATTCAGTTAATGGACCATCATCTGGTCCAGCCGACATGTAGACTCAATTTGGTCCCTATTCGGTTCCAATCGAGTGAATGATTTCTTGGTCTTCATCAGGTCCAGTTGATGGGAACACTCCCCAATTGGCTCATGAGAGAGTCAAATTCAGTACACGGACCTTCTTATGGTCTAGATGACATGTAGACTCGATTTGGTCCATGTATGGTACCAATCGAGTGAATGATTTCCTGGCATTCATCAGGTCCAGTCGATGGGAACACTCCCCAATTGGCTCATGAGAGAGTCAAATTCAGTACACATACTTTCTTCTGGTCCAGACGATATGAAGACTCGATTTGGTCATTGTACGGTACCAATCGAGTGAATGATTTCCTGGCCTCCATCAGGTCCAGTCGACGGGAACACTTCCAAATTGGCTCATGGGAGAGTCCAATTCAGTACATGATCTTCTTCTGGTCCAAACGACATGAAGACTTGATTTGGTCCATGTACGGTACCAATCGAGTGAATGATTTCCTGGCCTCCATCAGGTCCAGTCGACGGGAACACTCCCCAATTAGCTCATGATCGAGTCAAGTTTAAATGGACCTTTTTCTGGTACAGCGGACATATAGGTCCCTATTCGGCACCAAACGAGTGAATGGGTACTGACCTTCATCAAGTACAGCCGACATGAACACTCTCCAATTAGCTCATGGTTGAGTCTGGTACAATACCTGGATCTTCTTCTGGTTCAGACGACACGTAGACTTGATTTGGTCTCTATCTGGTACCAAACGATTGAGTCGACAAGCTCTCTCCTCAAGAGGCTCATTAATCGAGTCAAGTGCCAATCCAGACATTCATTTGATACCAGACGACATGCGACTAGACTATGTCCCTATACCGCACCAGCCGATAAAATGACCTCCCGGCCATCATCAGACGATTTGAAGACCTGGACCAAACTCGGTCCAGGCGACCTGAATGTTCCATTGGTCCTCTAGCCAATCGAATGGAGTTCTTCAAATAACATTACTCGGAACTATCGACTGGGTCATGACTAGGCAAGTAGAAGACTTGGACTACATTCGGTCCAGTCATGAAGGCTACATTGGTCCTCAGCCCAGCGTATAGATTATAACCGGGATCAACGTCCAATTCGATCGTCTGGGGACATCTCCCCGAACTCCTATCGAGTCAAACTCAAGACTTTAGCGACAATGTCCAGGCGACATTGAAGACACTCAATCGCGTCATAGACCAGGCAACAAAGACTTTTCCGTTTTGGTTCAGACGAAACGACCAACGAGTACTCTCCAAGCCAATGACTCATTGACTTAGAGAGTATGGGACAAACTGTAAGGGCCAAATTTGGGCCAAGGGCAATCTTGACTTTTTGCTTCGAGCCCAATACTAAATACACCACAGATTACCCTAACAGTACCCAAAATAAGATCCAGGCCCAAGTTTCCATCTCAAGCCTACACACAAAAAGATCTAATATCCTACAATCATAGGACCTAAGATTCTCAGAGGAAGCCCAACTTCAGAAGTGAATATCGGCCCAAAGATATTACATAAGCCCATGCCTAGTAAAACACCATACTCAAACCGTAACCAAGACTCACCATGTGCCAGCCCACGAAACGCACAGGCTCATGAATACCTCTCATAACTCGGCTGTTTCCAGCATCCAACAGATGAGCAATTGAATGCAATAAATACACACATTTCCCGAGAGTGTGTATATAAGAAAAGAAAGTTGACGAGAAAATAAGACAAGCTCTACTACTCATAGCTTAATAATATTCTCTCCAGAGCTCTCAGAACCCCCTACCTACCGCCCTCATGGCAGCTCACGAGGATCAAGGTAATCTCTGACCTCGCTCCTCCTCCTACGGCATTGACAGCTCAACTCCACCACTAACTTGGGCATCGGAGTGCCTACGGCTTCCACCACACCGGTGGGCAGATTCTCCACGCTCACTCTACTTCTTGTTTTTTAGGATCGCTAGTGCCCCCAATCAACAAATTCTCAATTGTGGACCTCAGTCGTAAACCAGCGTCTACAATATGTCAGAGACCTTTCATGATTTGATCGCTAGATATTCGTTAGGTGTGGACCGATGCACTTGTTAATAAAGTGCGTATCAAGATAGAATTTTCCGGCATGTATGTGTACCATAAGAGGTTAAGGTATTCATGTAAGTCACTATTCTTAAGACTTTGACCTAAGTCGATCACTTAGGGTGATTGAATATATCGGAAATGGTGTTCTGATTAGTTGTAAAGAATCGTGGACATGTCGACAATATGAGATGTGTGCCTTGGAAACTTGAGGGTGTAATCTATATTTCCTAAGCACTACTCGGATAGCCTACGATGAAGGAATTGTTAAACATATGTGATGAACTTGACTTGTATATTTCAGAAAGGTTGTTTGTGTTCTTCGCGAATTCGGAGATGGCCGAATTACGTACATATGAGCTAAGCTTATATGACGAACATGTCTGGACTTAGAGAGTCTCACAATATGAAGTGTACTTGTTGAGCACTTGGGTAGCCGATTATCATAAATAATATTTGATATTATAATATCAATTAAAATAATTAAGTGTTATTGGATAACATTTATTATTTACTTTGATCCAATTGGATTAATCGGATTAATCCAAAATCACACAAGGGCTTTGTTATAATTTCTTAAATATCTTTACCATTGAAGGATATTTGGTAATTACAAAATATGTAATAATATGTATATTTTTCTTGATTTAATTGTATTAAATCAAAGTGGTAGATAATGAACTAATCAATTGTTTAAACTTTTGCTAGATTTCATTGGATCAAATCAAAGTGGTAGACAAATGTGATTAGTCACACCTAATTATACATATTTTGACAAATTGGATTAAGCCACCTCAAAGTTGATTATAATTTTTATTAATTAAAATTACATAAGCTTCACTATAAAAGGTAAGCTTGAGAAAGTTTTTAATTACGCTAATGAAAGTTAAAACAACTAAGAATTATAGATATTAACATATGTAAAAGAAGTGTTTAGGGAAACTTTGGAAGTTTTCTACAACATTTCAATAATGAGGAGAAGATTGGATCTTAAAATCATGCTTACTAGCTTTGGAAGTTATCAAGATTGGATCTTGAAATCAAACTTACTATCTTGATTATAATTCATTATAAGAAGTATTGCAAAATAACACAAGAAGTATTAAGGTGTAATATTTTACTATTGTAGTAAAATATAATTTTTTGTAAAGTTGGAGTAGTAAAATGTATTTTTTTTAATAAAGATATGATAATAAATGTAAGGATTATAAATACATAATAAAATATTATACTCCAATACTTCTTATACCTATTTGTTTTTTCTCAATTTTTTAAAATTTGAAATGATAATTACCCTAAATTATAATGTAACACCTCGATTATCATGACATGTCCATTATAACCATTTTGTTCATGCACGATATGTTATTATGCATGTAATCATGTATTAATGGATTTGAAATCCTTGTAACTTTTCCCGAGTGTTCGGAATAATTTTTATTTCAGTGTTGATTTTAGCATGATTGATGATGATTACCATGATTTGTGCATGAATTAATTAGAACCATAAAACCTCTTATATGTTGATTTTGGCCATGAGCTTTGGGAAATGATTTTTGATGATGTTATGATTTAGTGAGATAATAAGCCTTATAATGAGTTATAAAATGTATTATAATAGTGGTGTTGTTTTTTGTTGGCTGAATGTTGCAGTGTGTGGAATTTCTGAACAGACTTGAGAATCAGCCTGGCTTCACGACACGACACCAAACGTAGCATTCTGATTCAAAAATTACCTTGTGCATGTCTCAATGTGAGAAACCTCAGTTGGCGTCATGACACACAGTGACCATGAATCATGATGCGATGCTATTTCCAATTCAATTTTCACATACTTTGGGTCATACCCTAAGATGTCAGAATACACCATAAGCTTCTTTATCAGTATGGATACATGTATCATTGCACGCACATGACTAGAATCATGAGTATTTAGCACACTAATCGTATTTCAATTGTACGTTTATAGACCTTACTAGTCCCACGCAAGAAGTTCCAGCCAGTTTAATGCAACAACACTAGCAGTAGGACTGTACGCCAGTTTATGAGTGAATACTATGAATTTTATGTTTATGACTTTAAATTTTTATTAAACCTAGTTTTAAGTTTATGATTATCTCGAACTTCAGATGTATCTGAATATGCTTTCATTTAGCTCTGTTTTCATGGTTAACAGCTCAAATATATGTGATATCTCCAGCTCATGATAGTTTATGCATGTTTTCCCAAGTTATGCTTATACGTTTGATATTTTACATGGTTATGATTAGAAAATTTCATGTTACGTGAATATTGTCCCAATGTAGACTACGAGTTACGATATGTTTCACAACTTACAGCTTATAATTCATGATTCACGATTTATGTTTACAATGTGTGTGTATGGTTTGGTTGATTAGTTGATATCATGTCATAACAATATTGGTTAGGGTATCTGCTTGGACGACATCCATCTTATACCTATTCTAAAATTGATAGTGGGTCTCATACAAGTGGTATATGCAGAAACTAGCACATATGTCTACATATGATATGTTTAAGCATGTTTTAGAAGGTTTTGTCATATGTCTCTGATATATAAGATTTCCTGAGTGTTCATTAGATTTTCATGATTTAAGAATTACGTTCCATGATTTACGACTTACAGTTAATGTTTTATAGCCACATGTCACGTTCTACAGTTACAGTTCATGATTTATAGATTTCAGTTCATGATTTACAGTTTACATGTCACAATTTTAGTCATGTTTCATGTTTTAAATTAATGCTCCATGATGTATAGTTTACTTGTCACAATATCAGCCATGTTCATGTTTCTTTTCAGTTACAGCTCATGGTCTTCAGTTGTAGATTATGAATTACAGATCACGTCTCATGATTTATGTAACATCCCGCCAGAGGCAGGATGCTACCGGCAGGAGACAAGATTGACCCATCTCCATTAGCCTCTAAATTTATAAAAATTCCGGCATGATATATCCTAAAACTGGACAACCTGGATCTCAGTCCAACACCAAAATGAACCTGAAATAAACATCATATATCAAAATGGACCTTAAGTCCACACCAACAAATCAAAATAATGACCTAAGGGCTTTGTGCCCGTGTCATCTATCAACACTCAAGGGCTTTGCCCACAACATCATAAGAAATCAAAATATTTACTTAATATTTACAAACACCATGCTCAGCACGACAAATAAATTAATAAATCAAATATTCTAAACTTCTAAAACTTCTCCCAGGATGCTTGCGAGGGTGACTGCCGCTTGGGTGATCTGCTTCTCGAGCATGACTTCCAAAGTTATCATGGTTAACCATTCTGGAAGACAACCTGAAAAACTAGCAAACTGGTTTGGTGTGAGTTTTAAAAACTCACTAAGTAACCATGCTAGCACTATAAACAAAATATACAAGTCAACCACATCATAAGTCTTTAGAATTAATAAGTTATCACGAGTTTTAGGATTATCAGTTTTCTATTATCCTTTATACTTTACCCATATCAAATTTTCATATTTATAAATTTTCATGTTCTCAATATCATGACTAGACATTCAAAGCACATGAATCATGGATTCGAAATCACAAAGTACATCACATACATCGAAACCATTTCCATGTTGAAACATTAAGTCACACATCTATACTATTATCACTAATATCCAACTTTGGAACATCATCAAATCGACAAGTCAATCAAACTTTCTTCATTTTGAAACAAACTCTTTCAATTCAATGCAAACTTCCTTAAGTTCTCATAGCCTTACAATGACTTAACATGCGTGATTCATATGTATTCATACATATCTTAACTCACTTCTTTTATACTTATACAAATATAAATTTTAGAATTCTTACACATATACGAACATACGATAACAACTTAGCAAACATATTTTAAAATCATTCATTCATTGTACAATAACATACACAGTTCACAAAAATCACGAATTCTATCACACACACAAAAACACTTAAAACATACATACAGTCATCGTGCAACCGACAACGAAGCATACATAACAACCAATACATCAAGAAAATATAACCAAACAATACATACATATGACTGACTTACACATATAATACTCGTACGAGACTCATTACCTATTTTAGAATAAGTATGAGATGAATTCTGTCTGAATGGATTCCTAACCAGCTCGACTGCTATACCACAAAACTATCAACCAATTAAACATACACACATTAGCACATATCACAAAACACAACTCATAACACGATTTCTTATACATAAATCTATACATGACAAATATTGTTTTATCATTCAGAATCGTCATACACATACGTGTGTGTGTGTGTGTGTGTGTGTTTATATATATATATATATTGAAAGTACCTACAAGCAATAGCGACAAGAAATCTCTATACCCAAGAGGGGGGTGAATTGGGTTATCGCTATAAATGCGGAATTATAAAATCTTTGCCGATTTTAAGCTCTTATTACCAAGTGGGAGTTTTAGGCAATTTTCTCTATTCCAATTAATAGCCTATATGCAAGTTTCTAATCAATAAGTGTAAATACAAATTAACTTGCAAATAGTAAAAGAGTAGGAAAGAGAGAGAAACGACACCGCGATATATAGTGGTTCGGCAAATCGTGCCTACGTCCACTCCCTCAAGCCTCGCTTGAAGATTTCTACTAGAATCGAGTTTTTCGTGGTTCACTCGTAACCAAGAGTTTTCCGCCAAGGCGCACTCCGAACCTTTTACAAGTTTGAGTTTTCTACGTAGGCTCACTCACAAACCTTTACAACTTACCCAAACAATGGGATTTCACAAATCACAAGTGTTTTGATATGAAAGAATTAAATCACACTTGGGCACTCACAAATAATAAGAAGATTGTGTGAGAGCAAACCCAAGTGTTTCTAAGCTCACTAAATGTATGGAAGGTGTGTGTGTGAGCTTGGATGAGTGTTTATGAATATGAAGGTTTTGAACACTCTATTCTTGCCTTAGAGAATGTATGAAGATTATGTATTAAGTCACTAACCTAAGGCAAAGGAGTTAGGGTTCTATTTATAACAAAATGCAAAGCTTTCCCTAACTTACAGCGAGACCGGCGAGCATACCGGCGAGGATACCGGCATGCCGGTCTAGGGTTCCAACGGTAACATAACGTTCGAAAAACTAGCCGTTGGACCGGCGAGAAAACCGGCGAGGAAACGGGAGTGGTAGTGGTTCTGTGCGTTCTCCAGAGAGCATGATTGCTATGCCAATACCGGCATGGAGACCGGCGAGGATACCGGCGAGGTATGGCCCGGTTCCAGTAGACATGCGAAACAGGGGAAGGCCGGTTTAATGACCGGTAAGGGACCGGTAAGGTCCATGCCGGTTCCAGAGAGCTTCCCTAAATACTAAAATGCAGATTTGAAGGTTTTAATGCATTTTGTACATGCCCCTAATGCATCTAAGTGAATGTGCATGATCCCTATGAGCTTAGGCACTTGAATATTACATCTCACATTACAATTAAATCCTAAGCTAAGACTTCGCAATATATTCTTCAATTTGCCGCAAGTCTTCACATTCTCGCTCTTCACCTCATATGCTTCGACACTTTTTGTAATGCTTCGTGTTTGTACGTCGAAGTCTTCATTCACGTTGACGTCATCAAAATCCTTTTATGCGATCAAGTCGCCAACAATCTCCCCCTTTTTGATGATGGCAACCCCTTAAAACTTGTTGATACTTGTGAGCTTCTTGGAGTCCAAATTTGACAATTTTGCTCCCCCTCAACATAAGCTCCCCTCAATGTGTGATTGTCTTGAATATAGCTCTATAACAACTTGACAAACACATTAGTACATTTACTCCCCCTTAAACCAAGGGTGAGGGTTAAAGAGTTTTTAATCTCATTTCTAATGATTTCTCCCCCTTTGATATTATCAAAAAGTGGAGAGAAGTAAATATTAAAATCAAAATCAAAATGAGATACCAATTACATATGTGCTATAAAGATACCAAAATTTAAAAAAATATGCACATTTTGGCAATTTAGAGGAAACGGTACCAATGTTTCCGTGAGTACGGAGTTTTACCTTTACCGTTGCGAATCCTCATCTCTTTGAGCCTTTGGGATCAATTTTGCAATTTCTTTAAAGATTCATTCCCAAAGCTCCCCCTACAAATTTATCAATTACACTTTGGTACCCAAACTTTCTTGGGTCCATTGGGGTTAATTTTGATTCTTGAGGAATCCATGCATTCTTAATCACATTATTGTTCATGCATTCAAAAATTTTATGTCCATTTTTATTACATGCATGACATGTGACATTTTCATTGATGGCATTTTTAGCATGGGAGTCGGATGCCTTAACAAAATAATTTTTTAAAAATTTTCTCTTAATGTAAGGCCTATATCCTAATCCTTCTCTTTTAAAAGCACATTTTTGGGATCCAATTAGCATATTAAAATTCTTATGTCTCAATGTGAATTTACTAAGTATGGTTTGCAAATCTATCACCTTAGTGTTTAATAACACATTTTCATTCAAAATTGATTCGCAATCACATGTCTTAGAGCTAGATGGCATATTTGATATGACATTTTCAAGTTCTAGCTTTTTCATTTTAAACATGCATTTTCATCATTTAAGCATGCAATTTCTTTTTCATGTTTAGCCTTTAAGCATATCATATCATTATCTAAAACATGAAATTTATCCATACTAGTTGCATGTTCAATTTTAAGTGTAACATGCTCATTTTTTTACCAATTTTAACTTCTTTTTAAGCATATCACATAATTCTTTTAAACCATTAAAAACATCAAGTAATTCAGAATTGTGTACCTCTTCTTCTTCGCTTTCTTCCTCACTTTCAAAGTGGAAGTCCTCATTCGTGATGGTCATGAATGCTAGATTTGTTCTTTCTTTATCTTGGACCTCCTCTTCCTCCTCGGATGAGCTAGAATCGCTATCACTCCAAGTTGAAGTAGCTTTCATTGCCTTTTTCTTTGATTTCCCTTTCATCCTCTTCAATGGGCAATCGGTAGCTATATGACCCGGTTTGTTGCATTCATAACAAACAATTTTCTTGTTCTTCCGCGGCCATTTTTCTTCTTTCTTTTCATCCGTCTTTGATTTTCCCTTTTTATTTACGGACTTAAGAAGCTTCTTCAAGTTCTTGTTTATTTGAGCCAACTCATCATCACTATCTCTTCTTCACTTGAGCTGACTCATCTTTTCTTCTTGCTTTTAAGGCCAAGGATTTCCTTGTCCTTTTCTCATCTTCCTCCTTTTTGTCCATTTTGATTTTCATTTCGTACTCAAGCAATTTGCCGACCAAATCATCCATCTTCAATGTGTTGATGTCGTTTGCTTCTTTAATGGAGGAGGTATAGCTTCTAAACTCTTTCGGGAGAGATCTTAAAATTTTCTTCACTTGATCCGATGTCCCGATGACTTTTCCCAATGCTCCCAAATGATTGATGATGACCGTAAACCTAGAAATCATGTGATCAATTTCTTCCCCGGATTCCATCTTGAAATTGTCCAATTCGCACATGAACCGGTTGATCTTCGATTCCTTCACTTGGCTTGTGCCCTCATTGACCATTTCCAAAGACTTCCATAAATCATATGCATTTCCACATTCCGGAAGCTTGTTAACTTGATCCCGATCAATGGCACATAGGAGTTGGTTGAGTGCCTTAGCATTTTGTGAGGCTAGTTTCACATCCTCACTATCCCATTCTAAACTCGGTTTTGGAATATCAACTCCGTTGCTATCCTTCTTTGTTGGCCCTTTTGCACCTCGTGTGATAACCAAATAGGATGGCGGATCATTGGCTAGGAGATAAGTCAACATTCTTGACTTCCAATAGTTGTAGTCGGTTCCGTGTGAAAAACGGAGGTCTAGTTGTGGAGTATCCCTCGGCAAAATTTGAAGAGTGGCTTGTAGAACCCATAGTCTATTCTCGGACGGTTAAGTCTTCCTTGAGAATACCTCGCTCTGATACCAACTGAAAGTACCTACAAGCAATAGCGACAAGAAATCTCTATACCCAAGAGGGGGGTGAATTGGGTTATCGCTATAAATGCGGAATTATAAAATCTTTGCCGATTTTAAGCTCTTATTACCAAGTGGGAGTTTTAGGCAATTTTCTCTATTCCAATTAATAGCCTATATGCAAGTTTCTAATCAATAAGTGTAAATACAAATTAACTTGCAAATAGTAAAAGAGTAGGGAAAGAGAAAACGACACCGCGATATATAGTGGTTCGGCAAATCGTGCCTACGTCCACTCCCTCAAGCCTCGCTTGAAGATTTCTACTAGAATCGAGTTTTTCGTGGTTCACTCGTAACCAAGAGTTTTCCGCCAAGGCGCACTCCGAACCTTTTACAAGTTTGAGTTTTCTACGTAGCTCACTCACAAACCTTTACAACTTACCCAAACAATGGGATTTCACAAATCACAAGTGTTTTGATATGAAAGAATTAAATCACACTTGGGCACTCACAAATAATAAGAAGATTGTGTGAGAGCAAACCCAAGTGTTTCTAAGCTCACTAAATGTATGGAAGGTGTGTGTGTGAGCTTGGATGAGTGTTTATGAATATGAAGGTTTTGAACACTCTATTCTTGCCTTAGAGAATGTATGAAGATTATGTATTAAGTCACTAACCTAAGGCAAAGGAGTTAGGGTTCTATTTATAACAAAATGCAAAGCTTTCCCTAACTTACAGCGAGACCGGCGAGCATACCGGCGAGGATACCGGCATGCCGGTCTAGGGTTCCAACGGTAACATAACGTTCGAAAAACTAGCCGTTGGACCGGCGAGAAAACCGGCGAGGAAACCGGTAAGTGGTGTGCCGGTTCCAGAGAGCATGATTGCTATGCCAATACCGGCATGGAGACCGGCGAGGATACCGGCGAGGTATGGCCCGGTTCCAGTAGACATGCGAAACAGGGGAAGGCCGGTTTAATGACCGGTAAGGGACCGGTAAGGTCCATGCCGGTTCCAGAGAGCTTCCCTAAATACTAAAATGCAGATTTGAAGGTTTTAATGCATTTTGTACATGCCCCTAATGCATCTAAGTGAATGTGCATGATCCCTATGAGCTTAGGCACTTGAATATTACATCTCACATTACAAATTAAATCCTAAGCTAAGACTTCGCAATATATTCTTCAATTTGCCGCAAGTCTTCACATTCTCGCTCTTCACCTCATATGCTTCGACACTTTTTGTAATGCTTCGTGTTTGTACGTCGAAGTCTTCATTCACGTTGACGTCATCAAAATCCTTTTATGCGATCAAGTCGCCAACATATATTATATTAATATATATATAGAATATATATATATATCAAACATATGAATACACTCGTTACTTCGAACTCTGATTACCATGACTTTTACACTCACATTATTACTATCAATCAACATTCACCTTTCATATACGTATCCTACAATCACAAACTTCCATCACTCGGAAAAGACTTAGCCTATACCAACTAAACCTATATACCGCTAATCGTAAATATTAATCAATAATGAACTTATCCCAATGACGCACATCCACACGTGCTAATACAAATTCAGAAATCATGATTTATTCTTTTTACCATTATATACTCAAATTGTCAATAACTTATCATCATATACATATTCAAATTCATATACCAATGCTTATTCATCTACTTGTTCATTCACATGTACATAAACATACCAATACATATGCATAGTCATTCACATATACCTATGCATACCATTTCAGGTTCATACACTGACATACATGAATACATACTTATAGACATTAACTTCATCTAACATCTTACTTCATATCACAGCAATAACATAAACATCTATTCCTGTGGAGGTCGATTACCTAAACAATATGTAATCTCGAACTCGTTACTCCAAAACCACATTTTAACTATCTTCTTTTATTCATTAACATTTCAATCATCTATATATATCTATATATAAATAAAACATGAATTCACCAACTCAAGTTCTCATCACATGGGTTACTTACCTAACTCCGCGAGCACTCCAGGTCCTAGTCAAATCTGCCAAAACAAATGCCGAAATGCCGTTAGAATCACAACTTAAGAAAATTCTTGACTTGACTTTAATAAAATCCTAGATCTTTCCGAGGCAACCAAAACACATTTGATTCTAATGTTTCAGTTCCAATAATCTTAAAACATCATTACAAACTATTCCAAGCCACTAGTTCACCTAAATTCTCGATTTATGCGTTTTTGGAAAATCTTCCGAAAAATTTCCGCAAACGTTACGGAAGAGTCCCCAACCCTTCGAACCTACCCGTATTTATCCAAACATGTTCGTAATATCATAAATAACTCATAACTATCATCAAAACCAAAACACATCTTTATACGCAAAAACCACTTTTATCGAAAACTTACATATTCTATCAGAACTCGTTCCGTTTTCACTCAGATTCTACCGAATGCTCATATTCAATATACTAATACTCAAATAATTCAATTTATATCAATACTCTAATTTACGAAGCTACTGGATACATTCGAACATTTAACTGTAAACTTGAAATTTGCGGATTTTTACTGGGAGGTCTTACCGAGATTTCGAGGGCATATACAAACTCCAAAGGATCCCACGAATGCGCTGGAATCGATGGAATTTCGATCGGAGTAACAGTTCACTATGGTTCATTATTCATCTGAATCTTCATTCCTCGTTTCATGTGCAACCGTGCACGAAACAAAAAATACATCACCGCCAACTTGTAGTACTCTCCGAGAGCTTTGATTTGGCGGATGACTCGGGTCGTGAAATGAAGCGACAAGCCGAGATCAGAAAATCTATGTGCGCGCATCTCCTCATCATTTTCACCGTTTTCCGGTGACCTGGTGGCTGGCGCCGGCCACCATAAGATGGAAGGGTGGCTGACGCACCCCCTTGGTGGTCGCATCGATCGACGGTGGTCGGCAGGCCCCTGACGCTACCAGGGCTACCAGAAACGAATTTTGGGGAACGGGGGTGAGTGTTGAAGGATTTAGGAAGTTTTGCCATTTTGGTAATTACTGAAAACTATGGGTATTTATAGACAACTTTATGAAATTTATAATTTGCCCCCTGAAAATTACAGCTTAGTCCATGTCATATGACTTTCTCATAAATTCATATTTTGAAGCCCTTCTGATGTAAATTTTGAAAAGTGTTCAACACGAAAGTTGTTCATCTCGGAAAAATAAGTCTGACAATTCAAGAATCAGCTCAATCGGAGTTCATTTGTAATTTTTATAGTCGAAATCAGAAACTTTTACGCGTATAACTATAAAATCAGAAATCGCGTAACCGGTTCTCGAAATCACACATTTTCCAATGTGATGAAACTTCATTTTAAAATATTCCGATCTATTTTCTATCACAAAATCTCGTTCCAAATTTTTAACTTTAATTCGGAAATATTTTTGGAACTACTCCGAAAATTTTCGGATATTACAATTTACAAGTCACATTGTAAAATGTGCATTTCACGTCTAACAGTTACAGTCATGATTTCTGATTTTATGATTTATAATTAATTTTCACAATTTTCAGTTTATAGTTATGTTTATATTTTTCAATTTATGTTATAGTTTCTATGTCATGTTTACAGTTTACTATTCATGTCTATGATTTACAATCATATTTACAGTTATAACACACGTTTACAGTTTTCGATTCAGATTAACACTTTTAGTCCATGTTTACAGTTGAACCATGTTCACAGTTTACTTCAAGTGTACGCTTTTAGTTCATGTTTACATTTTTCAGTTGATGATTCAGTTTTTAGTTAATGTTTACACTTTACAGTTTTCAAGTCATGTTTACAGTTTGCAGTCACATTATCATGTTTATATTTTCCAGTCATGCTTCCAGTCTACGTTATACAGTTTTCAGACATGATTACCATTTTCAGTTTACTTTTACAGTTTCAAGTCATGATTATAATTTTAGGTCATGTTTTTAATTTTTAGTTTAAGGTTATAGTTCATGTTTGCATCTTAGGTTTCTCAGTTTGCAGTTAATGTTTATAGTTTATAATTTACAGTTTTTAGTCCACGATTTACATGTTTTCAGTTCACGATTTATACGTTACAGTTCATGATTTACATGTTACAGTTCGTGACTTCAGTTTTTAGTTTATGAGTTATATGATTTCATATCACGATTTACAGCTTTCAGTGCATGGGTTACGATTCATGCATCATGAATTACAGTTTGGAGTTTACGATTTATAGTTCTCAATCATGTTTTATAGTTCATAGTCCACGTTCTACCGTCCTTATTTTACAACCAAATGTAAATTCGTTTGAACTTACTGTCATGAATTACAGTTACAATATATGTTTACATTTTACAATTATGTTTCATGATTTATGCATCATAGTATGCAAGCGTATGCGGGGGCGACGGACGAATCCTGATACGTAAGACAATGCATGGGAGTTAAACACCAGTAGTTACCGTCCCCTCAGCTTTAGCTTCAACTTCAACTTGCCTAATGATCTTTTGGTTAGGCTATTTCATGATCATGATCAACTTTTCCTATTTTTGCGGAGCTAGGTTCTCGCTAAGTAGATTATATGTTACAACTCAATTTCCCTTACTTACGTGGTGTTAGGTCCCACTAGGTAGGTTTCACGCATTCATGTTATGATACTGGTGTTATTTTCATGATAGATTTATATAGTGTCCGATTACAATTTATGTTTTTCAGATTACAGTTTATGTTTTTAGTTTACAGTTCAGTTTCAGTTTATGTTTCCAGCTTATAATACATTTATTGTTTATGTTTTCAGCTTTCAGTCTATGATTCAATTTTGTCACACCCTAGTATATCCAAGACGTGACCAGCAGGAGATAGTAAAACCATCTTCATGAGCCTCTGATCTAACTGTTTGTGACGTGTCAAGAGCTAAGCTAAATATGTGATGTTAATGCTAACAACGTATGAACACATTATGATTTTACTAACATACATGCTTGTCATATACACATGAACTATTTAATTTGACTATATAAATACATCATACATAAAATATTATCCGGCCTCATAGCATACCATGATGATTGTACATGTGTATGGACCCTAACCATATGTCCCTAAGATTGTAACTGGTATTCATCTTCTCCGATCAGAAAATCTGGAATCTATGCCAATCAAGGCAATATGCGATTCTTGCAACCAAAACTGAAACTGTTTGAAGGGGTAAGTCGTTTGAATGATCTAGTGAGTGAACGCTAAAATTAAAAAATATATTTTCTGGAATACGAGGCTAATACATAAAATATGGCTATAAGATAGTTGTCATGAAAATCTCATCAATATTGTAATCTGGGGGCATAAAACATACTTAGCTAGACCTAGTACCGTGTAAGTAGGGGAAGCTGAAATGTAACTGTAATAGCCTAAGATGGTTATCTAAACCATTAGGCATTTTGAGTTGTAATTGAAATATCCTAAAAGGGTTATCCAAACCATTAAGCACGCTCAACTGAGCGTACCCGAGTCGCTATGCTGATGGGGCGATATTATATTGGTGTTTGAAAATGTTCTTTTTCTTACTAAATAGATTTTTAAGATAAGTCTAAAATATATATCTTAAACTTGTTGATTCATAATCATATAACATAGTGAATTCATAACTTTATCTTGAAAAACATATAAAACTGTTATATTTTGTAATATCACATAAATTGTAGCTACTAACCATGAAAACATAGCTAAGCTGCAACATGCTCTTAGAAATCTGAAGTTTAGTAAAACCATAAAGGTAAGCTAGAGCTATAAAAATACTTAGGATTGGAAAACATGAAAACTATACATTCATTCACAGAATTGAGAATAATCCCAGCTGGCACTTGGAAATAACTAAGACTCATTTCATATGATCTATAAGCATATGGTAGGTATATGGTGAGTCTACTTGAGTATTAACGATGCTACATGCTTACGTGAACAACGCATGAACTAATACTGACGAGAGAAGCTTAAAACGCTCTCCGAATACCATGAGCTATAAGAGATGATATTCTAGCTAAGTACTAACGATTTGTACATGTATCATGACATTCCTACAATAGATCCTCAATAAGTCATCCTAGAGTGGTCTCTAACACACTCAACGACCATATCATGATCCTCAACCCTTCTTGGTCAATCACTATATCTCCATCACCATCATCAATCGCCATTTCCCATGGCAATCCTCACCACTACAACATCATCACCACAAGACATGGCAACTCCTATTCCATTAAGCTTACCAAGCACAACCATAACCAATATCATTAATTAAGCATGATCAATGCATAATCACCCTCTAACATGCTATCATTCTCAACCCAACACACCCATGTATCAGGAACTTGAATCACACCAAACCAAACTCAAAACCATGATAATCATTATCAATCTTGCTAAACCCATACTCAATTTCATAGGTTTTCACAAACATAAATCCTAGGTTCTAACCCATCTCAAATCTCGTCCAATCCATTAAAATAATCTTACATTTATGCATGATTAGGCTCATAATTGACTCTATTATGAATGATTTCATGGGTCAAATTTGGGTGTATTAGATTAGCTTGAAAATCATGTTAAATGCAAAGACTAAGAGTAAGAAGCTTACCTTGGTTCAAGGGTTCTTGAAAATGGAAGAGATGGAATTCTTGAGCTTGAAGAAGATGAATAAAAGTATGGGTCCATTTATAGAGGACCCCAAATTCTAGAGTGTTATTATCTAATTTTGGGGAAAGAATCGCAGGGCCATTCAAATGCAACTCGGATGCCACATGAACATGCCCATATATGTTAAGTCTCATTCGAACGTCTATCAAATGTCATGCACACGTAGACATTCTGGATGACTTCGTTCGAATGGTCTCTTCAACACAAGACAAACGCTAAATGCAGACCTTACATACCTGTTCGAACACTCCAACGAACATTTCCTGAATGCGAGTCCTATGGAAAGTGTCCTTCAAACGCATCAAGAATGTGAGATGAGCTTCGTTCGAAAGCTGGTATGAATGCGCCACAAATGCCAATTCTGACAATCCAAACTTTACAACTCAAATGAACTTGACCTGATACGATGTTGGCAAACACGAGGACCCAACTATGTCCATAATGACCTGTCGTACAATCAGGGTATTACAAGTTTATAGTTTGCAAGTCATGTATATAGTTTATAGTCATGTTTATGGGTTTCAATGCATGTTATAGTTTCCGGATCATGTTTAGTTTGCAGGTCATGTTTACAGTTTACAGACATGTTCATAGTTTACAGTCATGTTCACGGTTTTCAATTCATGTTTATAGTTTGCAATCTAGGTTTACAATTATAGCCATGAATTTCCAGTCACCGCCATAACTTTTCAGATCACAGTGCATGATTTATGGTATATGTTACAATATTTACGAGTCATGTTTCATGATCTCACTAGTCATGTTTCATGATTTATGAAGCAAGTTCGTTTATAAATGTTATGTTAATTTATATTTTATTTTTCAGTATTTCACTCATCAGGTTGTTCATATGACTTACTCTACCACTTATTTTTGTGTTGCAGGATTTTAAGAAGCATAAAGGACGAGCGAAGGAGAAGATGGGTACCAACTACAATCTTATGGACATACACGTCGTGGGTCAATTATGCATATTATGACGCAGTAGGCCATGAGGCCGCATGATATATATATATATAAATAGTTCATGTTGTATAAAGTTAAATTTATGTAACTCTTGTATGTTATGTATATCAAATATGCATAACACCGTCTCCTGCCGGCCATGTCCTGTTGATGGCTGGTTTTCGTCTCAGGGAAAATAACGGAGATGTATTGTTCCTGGGATTCAACCTTCCTTCAGCAGTGAATTTGTTTGGTTATGAGGTCAACCAAAAGCAAACTTTGGCGGAGGGAGAAAAGCATGCAGATTGACACAAGAAGTTAACGTGGTTCGGTGGGTTAAACCCAACCTACGTCCACGGGCACAGAACATATGGGTGTTTTATTGCTGAAATGTGTTTGGATGACCTGTTTTGTGGTCGGTCAATGCGTAAACCGAGCTGTTTTACAAAGAGAATTACAAAAAAGGCTCTCTCTGCCTCTTCCCCTTTTTTTTTTCTATTTCTGTCTCTCCTCTCCTTCTATATATACTAAGTTGTGGCGGTAAACTAAGACGGCTACTGTTCCCTATTCCGCAGAGCCTTCCACGTGAACCTGCTTCATTTACTAGCTCTCTGCCCTAGGCCTGCTCTTGTCGAAAGTGAACGCTCTCTGACATCCCACCGCATCAGTTTGACTTCTCACTGCCACATGCATTTAGTGATGATGACCTTCTGGTGGGTGTTATCGGGGGATGACACGTGTAATGGAGAATTACCTTCCCGAGGCTTCTATCAGTGACTAGGTGGGCGGTCAGATGACCTGTGGACTAATCACACCTTTCTTTCTAACCGGATAGATTTTGACTTGCCTTCCCGCCCTAATGTGTTCGACTGTGTATGTGATCGACTTATGAGTTTTATATTGAATCTTATAGTCCGGTTTGCCCATATCCGGTGGATCATGTCAATGCTTTCTGCCGAGCCGAGGAGTGCTTGACACTTCTTCTGAATATCTTTTCTTTCTGAAGAAGGGAAATCTCATCTTTATCCTTGCCAATTGCTTAATATATTACATCTTGATTCTTACCACCAACATCTATCCCCTAGTTCTTGGTATCAACGAGTTTTTACGAGTTGATGCCGGGAACTATAAAAAGTTATTTTAAGCGTTTCATCATACTGGTGGCTGTTTTTGTGAACCAGAGAGAAGACGTATTTGCATATGTAATCAGGTCTTCTTCTTTGACTGTTTTTAGGTCGTTCGTCTGTCAATGACCCTGCTACTGTCTCTTAATTCTTTTTCCCGGGAAAAGTCGATATTCTGAGACATCTGTAACTGAAGCTGAAATTCGTTCTATTGAGCCTGAGTCTGACGTCTCGATTCTAAATTCAACCATCATTGAACCTGGCTGCAAAACAAACATTTTTCTTTCCGAATTGAGTCGAGTATTTGAACTTGGGGGAATGATACATCCCCAGTCCGAAGAATCAGACTCGGTGGGAGTCACCCCAAACCCGAGCTGAGGGAAGCATTTGAACCTGGGGGAATGGTACATCCTCAATCCGAAGAATCAGACTCGATGGGAGTCATCTCAAACCTCAGCTGAGGGACTGAAATCTTGGCGGAACAAATCCAATCCCTAAGCCGAATAATTGTGCGATCTCAGCGGAACGAAATCCATCCTCGAGCCGAATAATTGCACGATCTCGGCGGAACGAAATCCAGCCTCTAACCGATCAGTTTTCAAGACTTATACGGAATGGAAACAAATAAACCTTCGATGCTCTACTGTCTCTGGCGCGGGTGTCCCCTCACTAGACCGGCGAAAAAACAAAAACAAAGGTTTAGAACAAAATTAGTAAAAGACGGGGGTGACTTAGCACATACTCCAAATGATAAATCTCACGAGTGAAAACAATAACACGGATGCCTCGAAAACAGTGTCATGCCCGAGGTTTCCAAAACACAATTCCTAGCGGCCTCGGCGGAACAAATCCAGCCCCGAGCCTACACCATGAAACCTCAGCGGAACGAACTCCAGGCCCGAGCCGGTGGCACACAGAGGCCTCAGCGGGACAAATACAGCCCCGAGCCTACACCATGAAACCTCGGCGAAACGAACTCCAGCCCCGAGTCGGTGGCACACAGAGGGCTCGGCGGGAGAAATTCAGCCCCGAGCCTACACCACGAAACCTCGGCAGAACGAACTCCAGCCCCGAGCTGGTGGCACACAGAGGCCTCGGCGGGACAAATCCGGCCCCGAGCCTTGACATAGATGCAAGTCATGGGGTAGTTACTCTCCTGCCTTGGGAGTCTGATTCTACCTCGAGGGGTTCACGCGCTCCATCATGCACTTCATCCCTTGTAATATCTCTCACTTAAAACGAAAAGAGCCAGGTCGGCGCACTTCACCCGGGGGTTTGATAATAACACCTGTGTTTGGCGTGCCGTGGGTTTGGTGCCCTTTCTGACCTCAAGTCATTACCTTCGCATCGAGCATGTCAAAGTAAATAACGAAAACAATTTTCAAGTTTAATTAACAAACAAGCTATGTGCAAGTTTCTTTAAAAAATAATTGAGAGTTTTATTCATATTCAAATGACATACTGCCCTTCTTACAACTCTTTGCGGGACATTTTAAGAGAGGCTTTTACATTTGTTTTCTTCTGTCTTCTGCTTTGTTGTCCAACCGTATCTTCTGATCCGAGCTCCGATATACTTCTGATGCGTATGCCAGAGTTGAAAACTTCACATTCAAGCTGGCTCCTGCATCAGGTGCTCTGTTGGGATCCCCAATCTGAACTTGATCCCAAGGTTTCCGAGCTGGATCACAGGGTCTGCTGAACCAGGCGCTCCGTCGGTGCTCCTTCAACAATGCATTTTCCTGGCGCCTGTTTTGTTGAACACATCCCTGGGTGTTTGGGTGAGTTCTTCAGTCTCTGCTCTGCGCGGCCTTTTCGGAAGACTTTTTCCCTCGTTATTTCTAGCTCAGGGAAGACCGCCTCGTCAATTTGCACCTTACCCATCGGGCGTTCATCTTGCCCTTGACTGACTAGCTCCCTGATCGGTTCCCCAGCACAAGTAACTTGCGAAGCTGGCGATCGGCAGTTCTGGAAGTGCAGTTCCTTCCTACTGAGGAGCCTGGTCAGCTGTCGCCAACGGATGTAACCCACCCCCTCGTTACATTTCATTCAACAATTCATCCCGAATGGGTGTTCGTTGGCCAACATTTTTACATTTCATTCCACAATTCAACAAGAAAAGATCTCCGTCCGTATATCCCATTTCTTCCTCCTCTTCCGTCTTGCTTCATCCCATTTCTTTCCCCTTCCATCCATTTTGCTGTTGAGTTGCTTGTGAAGATCGCAGCTATCACCTTCCACCATCGTCTCACAACACGAGTTGCGTTTTGTTCGATCCCCACAGACGGCGCCAACTGTTGATGGCTGGTTTTCCTCTCAGGGACAATAACGGAAATGTATTATTCCCGGGATTCAACCTTCCTTCAACAGTGAATTTGTTTGGTTATGAGGTCAACCAAAAGCAAACTTTAACGGAGGGATAAAAGCATGCAGATTGACACAAGAAGTTAACGTGGTTCGGCGGGTTAAACCCAACCTACGTCCACGGGCACAGAACAGATGGGTGTTTTATTGCTGAAATGTGTTTGGCCGACCTGTTTTGTGGTCGGTCAATGCGTAAACCGAGCTGTTTTACAAAGAGAATTACAAAAAGTCTCTCTCCGCCTCTTCCCCCCCTTTTTTTTCTCTTTCTGTCTCTCCTTTCCTTCTATATATACTAAGTTGTGGCGGTAAACTAAGGCAGCTACTGTTCCGTATTCCGCAGAGCCTTCCATGTGAATCTGCTTCATTGACTAGCTCTCTGTTGTAGGCCTGCTCTTGTCGAAAGTGAACCTGCTTTCTGACATCCCACCGCATCAGTTTGACTTCTCACTGCCACATGCATTTAGTGATGATGACCGCCTGGTGGGTGTTATCGGGGGATGACACGTGTAAATGAGAATTACCTTCCCGAGGATTCTGTCGGTGACTAGGTGGGCGGTCAAACGACCTGTGGACTCATCACACCTTTCCTTCAAACCGAATAGATTTTGACTTGCCTTCCCGCCCTAATGTGTTCGACTGTGTATGTGATCGGCTTATGAGTTTTGTATTGAATCTTATAGTCCGGTTTGCCTAGATCTGGTGGATCATGTCAATGTTTTCTGCCGAACCGAGAAGTGCTTGACACTTCTTCTGAATATCTTTTATTTCTGAAGAAGAGAAATCTCATCTTTATCATTGGCCAATTGCTTGATATATTACTTCTTGATTCTTACCACCAACATGTCCTATATATATTGAGATGTGACATATAATACCATCTTTGTTTTTTGTGAACTTTTTTCCAAATGAAATGATGAGAGCAATCCTAATTATAAAATTAATTTAAGAGAGTTTAATTTGCTAATCATAATTGAAAGAGAAACGTAGCCAAATGGAAGAAAGGTAATTCTAAAGTAAAATTAAAAAATGAAAAGGGAAAGTCGGTAGATCGCTTCAGATTGTGACGATTTAATCAGATTAGATTCACGATAATGAGATGGGGCCTTTCTAATTTTTTTTTTTTAAAATTTATTTAGCATACAATTTTTAAGGCAATCATCATCATTATTGTATTTCTTCTATGAACTCCATGCAAGTTTGCTTCACTCTAAATTTTAATTTTAGAGAATGTAATGGGGACTGCTGATAAATTAGCTAGTTTGGATACTATTGTTTCTGCAACTTCCTTTCTTTTAAAGATGTTCAGGATATTCCTAATTCAAAATAATAATAATAATAATAATAATAATAATAATAATAATAATAATAATAATAATAATAATAATAATAATAATAATAATAAGTATGGAATGGTACTAAATATTAATTATTAAGTTAAAGCGCTGTGTTTAGTTACCAAATAATTTAACTGTTGCACGCTTTAAAAATTAAGTATAAACAACACCTACAAGGAACCCTAATTATTAATAATTTTTTCGGACGATACAACAACGAGCTACCATTGTTTAATGAAAATTGAGATGATAATGGTGTAGAAAATAATATATATTTTATTTGAAACAATTGGCCAGTCTCATTAATGACAACAAAACAGATTTAGGCAAATGGCAATACAAATTTAGGACTTTGCATGACAAAATAAGTGAATTTGCCTACTATAAAACAAATTCAAGGATATTGGACCCAAAGAAAAAAAAATTAAATTTGAGCTTTACCCAATTTTTGGCTTATTTGAAAAAAAATATATATATATTAACTAACCGCCAGTGTTTGTTGGAGTGAAAAACTCAAATTAAAAAGGAATATTTAATTTTATTGACGGGTGATTTTCGTCCCAGGGGAAGTTTCGAGATAACCCTCCCGAGACAATCCTCCTTCAACCTTGAATTTGTTTGGTTATGAGGAGACTAAAGATAAATGTGGCAAAAGACAAAGCAAACACAAAAATTGACAAAGAGCGTTTAACGTGGTTCGGGGGAACTGATACAACCTACGTCCACGGGCACAAAATAGATGAGGTTGTTTTATTACCAAACCGAGCCCTATCGACCTGTTTAATAGTAACCGAGCTGTTTGTTGTTGCTTTGAGTTTCTTACAAGTAATGCTGAATAAAAAGTTTTTCAACCCTTACAAATGAGATCACCCTCTCCTTATATACTAATGGATATACAACACTATTCTCATATCTTTGTGACGCCAACAATGCAGGTTTCTGACGATTTGACAAGCTCTCTTCCCCATCTGCCATCGCCGAAAGCAAAACCTACCCTCTGATTTCCCGTCACATCATTCCGTAAAAGTACACTGTCACGCCTTTTTTCATTAATGATGATAGCCTGTAAGATCTCAAATACGAAAGTAGATTTCAGAGGGAAAAGTTCAAACTATCTTGGTCACGCGTCAGTTATAGGACGTCGGCCAGTAAACTTTCCGAACACCTCGACTGCTCCCGCCCCGATCCATAATATTTGAGCTCATCCACTTGCTCCAGGAGGTAAGATAAAACCAAACCGAGCAGCCGGTCTACTGTGGTCGGCTCTGATGTCGTCGGCTCTGAAATCTGCACCAGATCCGAGAAAGAAATGCTCGAACTCTCTTACTGTCCGAGAACTGACCAACACATCTGGACATCTGATCCTCCAAAACGGGAAGTTCCCTCTTTACCCATGCTGAACTGTTCAAACATCTTAGCTACAGAAATCCCCATCAACAAATTTAATTCCTTAAAGAGTTATCCGAATATTGTGTAAACGAGAGTGATTCAATATCCGTGGTTTGTTTGATAAGGGATAGCAATCTGTTGAGATGAAATTTATCAATTTTGGTTAAATCCCAAATCTTAATTGGATAGTTCAAATTCTCGAATTTTTATTGATATTCCGATTTTTTAACTAAAATATTTGAATTCAAGAAGAAAAGACAATCGATGATGGACTGAAATTTTGTTTAGGAGAAGCTTATATCAGAAGAAAATAACAACATATAATCAAAGTAAATAAAGTGAATCCAAAATCGAAGCTGGGGAGCGCATGAAAGTAAGCCTGGCATGTCAGACGAAATAGGAAGGATATAGTGTTTTTAATTTCCAAATCATTTTTCCTGATGAAGATGGGAGTGGCTTTAGTAAGAGTCATATATGTTTCGGAAGAACAAACACTATGGCTAAGTTTGGTAAAGAGTATTTCACGTAGAGTATAAACTAATTTATAAATTATGGAATAATAAATCAACTATCAAGTTAGGGTAAAAAAATAATCTCATATTGTGCGATTATAATTTTATGAGAATATAAGTTAACTTATAAGTTAATATTAATTATATGTTTAGTATAGCGTCTATTACATAAGAGCATAAATAATTAGCTTTCTGTTGTGGGCAGCTTGCTTGGGAGGCTAGATCTGACATGGAAAGGACCCCACGTGTCAATAAACGAGTGGTGCAAAATGGAAAAGGGCGGCGCACCAAACAGAAAAAGGTTGCTGGATTGTGGGAAGAGAATAGAGAATGTCTGGATTGTGATGTCTAAGGTTCTGGTTGGCCGATAATATTGTAAGAATGTGACTTGTAATATATTTGAGTTTATTGAGTGGCAGGCTTCAAATCTTTAACATTAAATTTGAAAAAAAAAAATTATTTATTTATTCTATACTTACAAGTTAATCGTCAGCTTAAAACTTGTAACATTAGATTATTTTAAGTTATGAAGTATTAACTAATTCAGAACCTTAAAAATGATTATCGATTCAATTCGAATATCTCTATTGAACTCAATAATTACTCATATATATGTGTGTTTAATTATATTCAAATATGAAATTCTAATTAGACGTAAATGAGCTATATATATATATATATGCACTGTTCATTCAGAACTTTTTATTTTCATTATTTATCTTTATATAAAGAGTGAACAAAAACTTAGGACACAAAATAGCTGTGGGTTGGCGTGAAAATATGTTGTCACGCCGTCCAAACAAACAAACAAACACCTTTCAAGTCTATCTGCCACCCCACGCGCAATCAATAACCCTATGTATGTATAACTCACATATATATAATAATAATGGGGATGAGATAAAAGATATTTTTTGATTTATTAATTTATAGGTCTCATTAAAAGATAGAAAAAATATCTATTTTAATATAATATTATTTGTCTTTAGTATATCGAAATATGAATTTATTAAGTTGATGATGTTCTCATTAGAACCAAACTATATACGAGCGATGTTTTAATGAGAGATTAATTAACTTATTAAATTAAAGAATTCACTAAAAATATTTCTAGCATGTCTCTTTTACTTAATGGATTTCTCATAATAAAATCACTATATATATACACACAGAGAGCACTAACACACCACAAACAAACATCATTCACCAGCTTGCCTTAGGTTATAATATAAGCTAAGCTAGAGCTTTCAATCTCCTCATCAGCAACCAAAACAAAACTCTTCAGTCATTCTTTCTTTCTGCTTAATTTCCTTTATTTTCCTCTCTGATATTGTCTTGGGCAAGTTCAAGAACACGAATCGGCCGGTCACCGTTTTCCTGTGAGTATTTATCAAAAGCATTTTCCGGCACCAACTTTAGCAGAAGCATGCATGGCATTTTTTCTTAGTTTGAAATTAGGGTTTCTTAATTGCTTGATGAAAGTCTATGAATTAATTATGTCTCATTTCCATTTTGAACTACCCATTTCTTCACAGTTTGAGGTAACAAAAATCCCCAAAAAAATCAAAGTCCATTGCATGCATATAGCATATCTTTCAATATTTGTTTAGAAATGTCTATAATTAATGTGAGAAAATTTTATCATGTTTAAATAATTCATGTGTTTGTCGACAGTTGATACATGTTATTAACTAGATAGAACCCATATCAAAATAAATTTCAATTTTTAAGTATATAATATGATTTTATATATTTTTTAATTATTTATCAATACATATCTTATTTTAGGAACTTACTTAGGGTTTCCCAAAATTTAAGACAACTTAAGGCCGTGCTGGAGCTAGAGTGCAAGATTTAACGAGCTAGGTAGCATTAACATTGAATTGATCATTTTCAGAGCAAATGTGTAATTTTCATTAAATGTATGTATGTTCAGTTTAATGAGAAATGTTGATTGAGGATGAAATCCAATTAGCTAGCACAGGGTGAACTGCACTCAAAGAAACATATAACATGCTTGTGCCAGCAAAGTCAAGCTTTTCGGCCAACTTTTGTGTTCTATGAAACTTTACCTAACTTCATGCAACTAAGACCCAGAAGTGCTTCTTAGGGTTTACTTATGTTCTTAACTTGGTGGGTTTTCACAAATATTGGTCTGCCATTTCTTTTTCATTATAATATATATGCTAATTTAGTCCCATAATGTAATCAATAGCTTGACTATATCATAGTTGATGAGCTACATATGCATCTTCATTTCATCAAAGAGTCGTGTATTTTTAAGTTGCCTTAGATTTCAGGCAAACCCTAGCTAAACAATTGAACTTTAAGGATGTATTTTTAAGGATGCAATGTCGTTTATCTCTCTCATTTTTAATTAATTTAAATAAGTTTATCTCTCTCATTTTTAATTAATTTCAAGAAAGTCTAAGTTTATTTCTTATATATACTATCATTTTGTTACAAAGAAGAAGAAAATTTGAACACTTCTATTGCATCGATAGAAACTAGTTTTCGCCTCTTGGATTACCATTGACTAAGGCCTGAAGGGAATGAAAACAAGACCCGAAGATTGATATATAAAATCATATATGCTCAAAGATTGTGAGAATAAAGCTTGTAAGCTAATAAGATCATGTCCAAAACTAATAATTACATGAGTTTTTTATTCACTCGTATCATTATAATGAATCAAATACAAGACCTATTTATAGAATATGAATATCTTAACCAAATGAACTTGTTGACAGCGTTGTTCGTCTTTTAACACCTAAAGATATTATCTTCAATGTTTGTCCTCTCATATCGTTGCTTGCTTGATTCGTCTCTCAGGATCAGAAGAAATCATCATCAATGGATCAATTGGAATCGTGCGTCCCTCCGGGCTTTAGATTTCATCCAACGGAAGAAGAACTTGTGGGTTACTACCTCAAGAGAAGGATCCACTCACTGAAAATTGATCTAGATGTTATTATTGACATTGATCTCTACAAAATCGAGCCATGGGATATACAAGGTAACATGCTTAATTAAGTTCAGTTTTATGTAATTAATATTGCTATTATTTAATCATCTGCTTATTAAATGCATCTCTAATTTTTCAAGGAAATAAAATCCCATAATAATTTAACTTGGTAGACATCTTTTTTTTTTTTTTTTTAATCTAAGAAAAGCATTTATTTATTCTACTCTAATACTCTCGGTTTTCCTTCCTTATGGATAGAGGCCGAACATAGTTATGACTAAATCGAACAGTAAATTTTATGAAGATATATATATATATATATTAAAGTCTCATGTTTGACATATATGACATTTGTTTCGATCGATTTATTAAATTCCATTAACATAAACATTTTTGGTTGATTATTGCAGCAAGATGCAACTTAGGTTATGATAAACAGAACGAGTGCTATTTTTTTAGTCACAAAGATAGAAAATACCCGACCGGAACACGAACAAACAGAGCCACTGCTATCGGATTTTGGAAGGCGACAGGACGGGACAAGGCGGTGCTTTCGAAGAACAAACTTATAGGAATGAGAAAAACCCTAGTTTTTTACAAGGGAAGAGCTCCAAATGGAAGGAAAACAGATTGGATTCTGCATGAATATCGCCTTCAAACATCTGAAAATGGACCTCCTCAAGTAAGTTTTTCACTATGGAAAATGATAAATAGACTAAAAATGTTGATAACATTGTCATCAAAATTATGTCTGATAGTGATTTTGTTCTTATTTAGTTTCTATATATTGCTCTTTCAGTTTTTTTTTTCAAGATCAAAATAAAGATAAAGGGTCGATTTTTATCATAGGAGCGGATAAAATTCATTTTTTTCATTTAATGTTAATGGATTAAATATTTTTTTTAAAGAAATTATTGAATCAACGTCGGATTTGGCTATGGACAACCCACTCTTTAAAGGTCTTTTAATTTGAAAGATGCATATATGAATCAAGCATGCTCAGCTTGACTGACTTTTGTCTTCTGGAATGAAGTATTAAAGTCATTTAAAAGTGATTAAATTAACTTTTCTAATGCATGCGCGCGGGTGCAGAATTAATTTTTTTCCTATAAAATTTCTTTGTTGGTAGATCACTAAAACTTAAAAGGTATTTTTTACGCCCTTTCATTTCAATGTATCAAGGACATAAATATTCGTAAGTGATGTGTTTTTGCTTAATCTTTGAAGGCATTGTTGTAAAAATTTCACATTGGCTGATAATGAATTTTGATGGTATGTATTAGGGATGAAAATTTTTTGTCTCGATTATATACACGAGATGGGATTGAGATTAGTTAATGTCAGCCTGGCCCAAACCATTACCATCACTTGGGAATATAAACTTGAGGCAATTTTATCTTATGAACTAACTTTTATATATGAGTTAGGCCCATAGGCATCAATAGCATATGGAAAGTTTCTTATATGTTCGGCAAATTAGTTAATCCGGGTATATGATTTCAGGAAGAAGGATGGGTCGTGTGCCGGGCATTCAAGAAGCCAAGCCCTAATCACAGGCAAGGATTTGATACATGGAACCATGGTTACTATCACAGAGATAACAGCTATGTTAGGTCAATATCTGATCAGTCACATTCTGATCATATCATCCTAGGAACTCATATGATTCATACAAATCATGATCAGAGCACAAATTTTCAGCAGCAGCCAGATTATGTATATGGCAACCTTTTTGATAATCAGCTCATTGAACTTGCACAGCTAGATAGCCCTGCAACAAAAGATCAAGCCCTGAGCAATAAGAATCATGAAGATTGTGAAGAAGAAAGAAGCAATAACAATGGAGGCCAATGCAGTAATGATATTATTGATTGGAAAAATTTGGACAACTTACTTGAATCACAAGTATTTGTGCCAAATCAAAACAACATGCCATTGATGCCCCAGAATTTTGAGCTTTAAGCTCTTGGATTCATGCATGATGAGGCATAGCAAAAAAAAAAAAAAAAAAAAAACCTTTTGAGGTTGAAATTTTATAAATTAGGATGGTAAATTAAATCACCTTAATGATGAATAATCCTAAGTACTACTTAGATTAAGAATGAATTTTTTTAATATTTTATTTTAGAAGTTGAAGATATTGACTATTTTGCAGTCCAAATATTGTAATTAAATGGAGATTATGTAAGTCTCCAATAAGTCTAGGGTCGTAGGTGGAAATTTTTTGTTCACCTCTTTAATTGATTGTTCATGTAATTGCATAATTGTTAACTTGTGCACTAGCTGCATTCATATTTACTTAATTAATGGCTTTGGTTTTTTAGCATTATCATTAAAATAAATTAATTAATTAAGCCATATATCTCTCATGCATGGTTTCCTAATATTGAACTTATAACTTCCTAATTATAAAAACAAAACATATATCCGTTCCTCTTTCATGTGTGTTTGTGGTAATGTGGTAGACGAGTAAGGATTTGTTAGTTTTGTCTCTATTATGAATGAATAATATTATGAATCCTATATTGATTTTAAGATTGTGATGATTTTAAATGGTAAGTAAAATCGTTTCAAATTACATATCGAATGATATGAGATCTTGAATTCTGATCCAGATTCGAGATTTTATGTCTTCTTAATCTGTAAAAAGCATTTTCTTTACTTAGAAGTCCAATTTAAATAATCAAGGTTTAGACAAAAACTAAATTTGTAAATTGAGGAAACTAAATTCTGTAAGTATTCTTAACGCCGTCAACAAAAAATAGTGATTAATTGATACTAGACTGTGTGTTGTATTATCATTATTATCAAAGAATCTTAGTGGTGATATATACTTTTACTAAAACCTATATGTCTAGTAGATAATTACCCTATGTTTTATTGTTACTTCTGTATATGGTTCTTACCATCACCTGGTTAAATTTCAATGGCTTCATGACTAAAAAAATCCATTAAGTTGATATATATATATATATATATATATATATATATATATATATATATTATATATATATATATATATATGAAGACTATGAGTGGAAACGGACCGGTTCCGGCTCAAATTATGTTCTTACTAATAAAAATGGAGCCCGAGCCAAACTCAGGTTTTTTGTTTAAGCCCGGCCTAGGCTCTGTTGTCAAATTAGTGTCATTAAACAGTAATATAACACGCAAATCAAACAGATCAACAACCAAAAGTAGATCTAGATGCAAAAACCCTAAAACCAAAAAACTTCAAGACAAACCTGGAAATCAAGTTTACAGATTCAATCCAAGTCGAGATTCTCTGTCCTTAAGAACTTATTGGCCCCGTCACAGGTGCTTTACGGATTCAAATTGCCAACGTTCTCCCAGGATAACTTGGATACTTCTTGTTCAAGGAGCACTCCTTAACAAGTATGCGAACTCGGATTCAATGGTGGATCTCTCTCTCAAAACAAGGAAAACACAGTGCCTTTTTTTGTTAGATATTCTGTATTTCTTTTTTTCTTTTTTTAATTGGAATAAAAGCCTTCTTTTATAAGGCATGGATGGGTGCCAATAGGGCACCCCTTGGGGTGGGTTGCAACCCTCCATACACCCCCTTTGAACATCCCAATGATATACATATATACATATCATGTTTTAAATGAATTTTGAGGAATTTACAACAATCCCCCACAATTCTTCAAACATTCATTCAGGCACGTGAGAGAGATACCGTGAGCTAAAGCTGCATCGAAATAGGTAGCTTTCGCCTTGAACCTTTCCTAGTGAATGACAATCGGATTTACTTGACAAACCAGTGACCCTTAGTCTTGAACTGTTCTGCCGTTGGTGTAAACCAAGACAATGGCCAACACACAGCTTTAATTCGACCATTTTCTCATTCTACGATTGTGTTCATTTCGGCCCTGAACAATGGTCATGGATTCATCAAGCACTTTAGGGTAACTCGCCTTTAAAGGTTCCCATGAAAGCGGCCTCACTTCTTACTTGAAATAGGTGATCTACTATGAAGAGGTAATCTGTCTTTACTCCCATTAGGACTCATCTCCTAATATAGTGATCATTAAAAGCCTTAGCTTATCCTAACCAATGACAGACAGCACTCAGCGTCATTATCGGAATGGGAAAGAGTACGAAACTCTTCAGTGCTTGTTTTGAATTGCACAAAGTTTCTGTTGTCCCTTTTGAACCTAGATCTTGGGATCTCCAGTCAGCTAGGTTGGGTTTCCACAGTGACAATTCTTAATTATAGGCTTCAAGCCCATTCCCCTCGATGACTTCTCAACTTGCTCTCGAGGTAAACCTTTAGTTAGTGGATCCGCTAGGTTTCCTTCGACTCAACATAATCGATCGATATTATGCTACTTGAGAGCAGTTGACCTATGGTATTATGTCTCCGACGTATGTGTCAAGACTTACCATTATACATTGTATTTTGGACTCTCCCAATAGCCGATTGGCTATCACAATGTATGCTAATCGCTGGCACCGATTTAGGCCAACTAGGAATATCCTCCAGGAAGTTTCTAAGCCATTCTGCTTCTTCCGCTGTTTTGTCTAACGCTATGAACTCTGATTCCATAGTAGACCGGGCAATACATGTTTGCCTCGAGGATTTCCATGACACGGCTGCATTACCAAGTGTGAAAACAAATCCAACCGTAGATTTGGAATCCACTATATCAGATATCCAGTATCGCTGTAACCCTTTAGAACATCAGGATATCTCTCGTAATGTAGCCCATATTTTGAAGTTTCTTATACCTCAAAACACTTACTATGGCTTTTCCAGTGGTTATGTCCCGGATTGCTAGTATATCTGCTAAGCCTATTCACAGCTTGAGCGATATCAGTTCGTGTGCAATTCATGAGATACATTAGATTTCTGATGATCCTTGAATACTCTAATTGCGATATGCTTAAGCCAGTATTCTTTGATAGAGGAAGAGTTAGGTTAGCTACTCCCAAATCTTTCATATCAAATTTGATGGTTAACACATTCTTGGTAAACTGAATCAACTCATGATTATTACCAATTATCAACATATCGTCTACATAGAGACATACAATGACATATCATTCTTGAGTTGATTTGGTGTATGTATACTTATCACACTCATCGGTTTTAAACCCACTTGACAACATCTCTTTGTCAATGTTCTCATGTCATTGTCTAGGTGCTTGTTTTAATCCGTACAAGGATTTTACAAGTTTGCACACCTTCTGTTCTTATCCAGGAACATTAAACCCTTTTGGTTGTTCCATGTAAGTCTCTTCAGTCAATTCACCATTCAAGAATGACGTCTTTACATCCTTTTGATGTATTTCAAGACCAACTATAGCTGCTAGGCTATAAGCATTCTACTGATGTGATACGAATCACTGGTGGATATGTGTCAAAGTAAACAAGCCTTCTTTTTGTCTATAACCTTTTATGACAAACATTGCCTTGTACTTTCTATTGATCCATCCATTTTCATCTTCCGTTTGAATATCCATTTGTAGCCCAGTGGCTTACAACCTGGAGGAAGATCAACATACTTCCAAGTATGGTTTTGTAGGATTGAATCAATCTCATTGTTCATAGCCTCTTTCCACAGAGGTGTCTCCGTAGAAGACATAGCTTTCTTATAGCTTCGAGGCTCATTTTCTAACCAGTATGTCAGAAAATCGGGTCCAAATGACTTAGACGACGTCTAGGTTCATTTGCCTCAACATTTCCATGTTGATTTGACTCTTGGTCAACCTGATCACTGTCATTGACAGTATCAACAGATCTTTTGAGAGACTCTCTTCTTTGTCTTTCTTACAAGGAAATGTCTCTTCAAAAAATATTGCATTCCTTGACTCAATCATCACATTTGGATTGATGTCAGGAATCTCATTTTGTTGTACCAAGAATCGATACGCACTACTGTTGCACGCATATCCGAAGAATATACAGTCAACAGTTTTAGGTCATATTCCACCTTCTTAGGTTTAGGAACCATCACCTTGGCAATTGGCAAGACACCCCCACATTTTCAGATATTTGTAGGAAGGTACATAACTTTCCACAACTCATATGGTGTCTTGTCCAATCTTCTGTGAGGAAGCTTGTTCAGAACGTAGTTCGCGGAAAGCAGGGCTTTCCCCCACAAGTTCTGAGGTAAACCAGAACTAGTCAACATGACATTCATCATTTCCTTCAACGTTCGGTCTTTGCACTCAGCAATCCCATTTTGTTGAGGAGAATAAGGAGTAGTGGTTTCGTGAATAATTCCGTGCACAGAACAATATTCACCGAATGATGAAACATATTCACCACCTCTATCACTCCTGATTCTTTTGATTTCCTTGCCAAGTTGATTTGCAACTTCGTTCTCAGTGTATAAAGCTCTCCAATAGCTTCAGCTATGCTCCTCAGCAAATACACTTAACTGAATCTTGTGCTTTCATCGATAAAAGTGACAAAGTACTTTTTACCGCCTCTTGTTTGCACAACATTCATGTCACATACGTCAATGTGTACAAGTTCCAAGGGTTCAGAACTTCGTTCTATGATGTTCTATGTATTTTTGCTTCAACACATGCCTCACACTTATGTTGGCTATCAATGCAAATTTAGGTATAAGGTCCATGTTAATTAATGTACGTGTTTATCATAATTAACATGTCATAACCTCTCATGCCATACATTTTGTGACTCAATAATATAAGCAGAAGTTTCAGCTTTATTAATAGCACAATTGACAGTCATTGAAAAGACCCTCAGCGAGGTATCATTTTCCTACATAGACATCATTTTTGGTCAAAACAATCTTGTCAGAAACAAATACAAACCCGAGACCGAGTTCTTCCGAATATCTGGAACATGCAAACATTCTTATATGTAAGCTCTGTTCCGGATATCATTTTCAGAACTACTGTGCCTTGTCCAACCACTCTAGAGGTAGACGAGTTTCCCATTGTCAGATGATCGCCGCCATCGACCTTTCTGATACGAGGAAAACATCTTGCTATCAGCACAGATATGACGAGTAGCCCTACTGTCTACCCATCATTCTCTCGGATTCCCAACCAAGTTGGCTTCAGTTACCACTGCTGAGAGATTCATTTCTGAAATCTCATCAGTTAACTGCTCATCTTCAGCGACATAGGCCTCATTTTTCCTGCCATTGTCCTGAGATATATTGTTTCTGCAGTCCTTTGTCATATGACCGCTCTTTTCACAGTTGTAGCACTTCCCATTGAACTTCTTGTTCGCTTGGGAAGAATCAGCTTCACTGTTCTTTCTTTTCTTGCTACCCTTTACATCCTCAAAGATGTTGGCCTTAGACTTCATAGTCTTGTAGCTGGCCTTTTCGGACATCATGTTGTCCTGTTCGATTCTCAATCGAACTCCAAGGTCTTCAAGGATCATCTGCTTCTTTCTGTGTTGCAGATAGCTCCTGAAGTCCTTCCATGATGGAGGCAACTTTTCAATTATGGCGGCAACTTGAAACATCTCACAGAGTTTCATTCCCTCATCCAGTATTTCATGAATGATCAATTGCAGTTCACCCAACTGAGACATCACTGTCCTTGAATCTATCATCTTGTAGTCCAGGAACCTACCCACGACAAATTTCTTTTGTCCGACATCTTTGGTTTTGTACTTCTTCTAGAGAGATTCCTAGATGACCTTCGCAGAAGTCATGCCTTGGTACACATTGTACAGGGTATTGTCAAGACCACCCAAAAGGTAGTTCTTGCATAAGAAGTCTCCAGACATTCAAGTCTGTTCTCGCTCTTCCTTGGCCAATTCAGATTCACCCTCCACAGGACCCGGAGGATATTTGAGGAATTTAGCCAACTGGAGAGTTGTCAGGTAGAACAGCATTTTGCTCTGCCACTGTTTGAAATTTGCCCCACCAAATTTCTCCGGCTTTTCTCCGTGAGAGACCGGTACCGTGATATTTCTGCTAGCCATTTGTAACTGGAAATCAACAGGGTTCAATCAGTCTACGAAAGACAAATTACACAATCATCAATGAATGATCTTGTTCAAAGTGAAGTACTAGGTAGTCACTTGTTGTTCTAATGGACGAAAGTTCCAATAAACACAAGTCCTTGAATTTCAACTAAAGATACTTAAGGAAAATTGAGTGAACGAATATTCTTCGAACACTTTTTCCAATAGGATCTTTTAGCAATTCACAACCCAAATTTACACTTTTCCAATAGCACAATTAATACGATAAATGTAGATATATATGTCAATCAAGATTGGATGGAATTACTTGTGTATTATTACACTTTAAATTCTCAACCAATTATGCAACAATCAATCAATTTCAACTTTATCACTATGTCTATGTTTGTGATAATTGAACAAACTAATAATAACTTAAATCTATACTACCAAGATTAATGTGTTTACAGTATATGACTAACCAAATTAATATTAATTAAAGTTTGCAGTTCATGATACTTACAGGACAAAGTCGTTAGTGTCACGTTCGTATCTACGTTCGAACGAGATTGTCCAGTGTGTGTACGTTCGTGTTGCGTTTGATAACGCTTTCGAACGAAGTGTTTCCAGAGAGTTCACGTTCGAGTTGCGTTTAGGACGCGTTCGAACGTTCTAAGGCATAAGGCTTGCGTTTGAAGACGCGTTCGAACGTTCTTACGAAAAATTCAAATTTTTAGCCTTCGCGTGCGTCGGGCGTTCGAACGCCCTACGGGTTGTTCATGCACAGTTCGTATTTTCCAGAAAATATTCAAACCCTAACATGTAAATTACTATCTAATAACACGATCCAATAAGTTCTTAAGATTGTTGTCAAATTAGTGTCATTAAACAGTAATATAACACGCAAATCAAACAGATCAACAACCAAAAGTAGATCTAGATGCAAAAACCCTAAAACCAGAAAAACTTCAAGACAAACCTGGAAATCAAGTTTACAGATTCAATCCAAGTCGAGATCTCTCTGTCCTTAAGAACTTATTGGCCCCGTCACAGGTGCTTTACGGATTCAAATTGCCAACGTTCTCCCAGGATAACTTGGATACTTCTTGTTCAATGAGCACTCCTTAACAAGTATGCGAACTCGGATTCAATGGTGGATCTCTCTCTCAAAACAAGGAAAACACAGTGCCTTTTTTTGTTAGATATTCTGTATTTCTTTTTTTTCTTTTTTTAATTGGAATAAAAGCCTTCTTTTATAAGGCATGGAGGGGTGCCAATAGGGCACCCCTTGGGGTGGGTTGCAACCCTCCATACACCCCCTTTGAACATCTCAATGATATACACATATATATTATATATATATATATCATGTTTTAAATGAATTTTGAGGAATTTACAACAGGCTCGGGCCCTAAAATTTTCTATCGGGTTGGACATGGACTTTTCTGCACCCTTACTGAAGACTATGCCATTTGAAAACATTTACTTAGCGTAGTGAAAACATCAAAATTAGCTTAACAAAGAGTCATATAATACAAAAAAAAAAAAAATAAGTGTGTGTGGCCCCGCTCATTATTAAATTTAAGGCCCAACGTAGAAATCAAATTTGGGCTTATGGGTAACCCGAACCCACAATAACTGAAGCATGGATCATATAGGTAGTTCCTTAGGTATCCTTTGAATTTGAGCCAATTTTGTGCTTGGTTTTGATTTTGGAAGCCCAGTCTTGCGCAGCCATGATAAAATTATGGTAAAATAATAATTGATTATTACTAATTTTGAATTATTATATTTTATTATTAAATATATGATAAAATAATATTTTATTATTTTTCGCCAAAATCTTAGTTGACCTTTAGTTACCGAGGTCAACAAAATCAACTAATAGTCAATCAATGACTAATTAACCGAAAAATAGTAAAATGTTAGATGTTGTATAATTTTATTAGTAAAATATTATTTTACCATAATTTTAACGGTAAAATATAATATTTCAAAATTCATAATATTCAATTATTATTAAATTTAATAGTAAAATATAAATAACCCTATTACGTGACGCAAACCAGCAAGGCCAACTCTAATGGGGTGTATTCAATTGAGATTTTAAAAGACTATTTATGAATAAATAAGTCCTGTAGGTTTTAAAAGACATTTAAATAATGTAATGACTTACAAGATTTTATGAAATTTCTTTTAATCAAGATTTTTTACATATTGATTCTACAAGACTTATTTCATAATAATTTGTAAGATTTGAAATGACCAATATAGTTTTTTTTTTAACTTTTTTAGAACCGATATTATATGGAATGAAACTATAAATAAAAAAAGTTAATGAAAGTCAATTGGTTCAAGCTATGGACATTTGTATCAACAATAACAGAAAATTTGATCATATGAAATGGAACCATAAATAAAAACAAACATTCAAAATCATAAATCAATCAAAAAGATACAAAGAAATGATAATTTTAATAAATAAAAGCAAAAGCTAATATTATTCAATGTTAATATATTACAAATAGCATAATGTACTAAACTAGTAAGCTATTAATATATTTAAAAGATTATTAACTAAACTAACCTTCAAGTAATCTTTACATATTTCATCAGTAGCTGTGGCACTGAAGTAAATAAGGGTTGAACCACCTCCCAATATCAAGAACTTCAGCAATAATCCTCTCTTGGTGAATGGAGCAGCAAATGTCTCAAAGAACTTTCTCTGCTAATTTTATGTATGCATACTATAAGTTAACTAATGAATATTATAAAATGTCTTATAAACTACAAAACAAAAAATAGTCCACAACTTGTCGGAGTTTTTCTTTATAAATCTAGTTCTGTCTCTAATAAGATAGAATGTTTATCAGTAACAAAAGTTAAACACTAAGGGGGTGTATTCAATTGAGTTTTTACTTATTGGATTTTAAAAGATTTATATCATAAGAATTTAAAAGATTTGATCTTAATAATTGATAAATATTTTTTTCCTTAAATATGGATTTTTTTTTAAAAAAAAATACAAATAAAAAATTAGCGAGAAAAAGAGGAAAAAAATCATTGTTGTGCTAAATTCCCTTTGTATATTATCATCTATCCGAATGAAGAAGTTATGCTGGCCTCAACGAAATTCTAGGAAATTATCTTTAAATGTGATAGAATTTTCCTTCTCGAAAATGAAATTCATTAAGAAAAATGGTTGGAGGAATGACATTATCAGTTGCATTTAAAAGAAAGTCATATTATTTGTTTGAAAGAAAAAAGAAGAAATTACTAATAAGCAAGTAATTTGTTCACGAATAGCCAACATGTATGTTCATCTTCTGTTTTCTAACACTCAAAAAAATCTTATGTAAAAAGTCTCATGAGTTAGAGTATGATTTTTTATAGAGTTTGATATTTATAATTTTCACTAAAAAGTCCCACAGAATCACACATATAAAAAAATCCTTCAAAATAATCATGTTTTTAAATACCATAAGACTTTCTATTACTTGTTTAAAGTCCTGATTGAATATCACTATATTTGGATACACTCTTTAAAAAATCATAATAGTCTTAATGGAATACCATAAGACTTTTTAGATTATTTAAAAATCTTAATTGAATATCATAAAACTTATTTAACCCAAAAAAATATTTTAAAATCTCAATTGAATACACCCCTAAGAGTGAGAGGTTGAGTTCCAAGGTATAAAAATTGGAGGTAAATTTGAATACAGACCGTTAAATGGAGCCCACTTTATGGGTGAAATTAAAAATATAGGCTCATTCAAGTGTTTAGTGGAGTTTAAAGTAGGGGTGAGTATCGGTTCCGGTTCTACCCGGAACCGATTGGAACCGGACCGATTTTTCGGGTTTGGAACCGGAACCGGTTGTAATCGGGTAGGTTCCGGTTCCAAATATGAAGGAACCGATTTTATATCCGGGTAGGTTCCGGTTCCAAAATAGTCGGAACCGGAACCGGACCATGGAACTGGTTTATATGAACATAAATTTTAAACATTTGGCGTTCATTATTTAATTGTACAAATTTTAAAGAGTCGTAGTTAATATAGCAATATTTTAGTGCTTCTATCAAGTATATATAGAATGTATGTGTGTTTGTGTTAAACATAGACGCTTAAAATTAGAAAATGAGCCCATTGTAAACAGAAAGCTGCTATAATTTAAAACTACCACAACTAGGGGAAAAATAATCAATCAATAAACAAAATTTTCCTTTACTCCATTTTATTTTGCCATGTTTTAACAAAAAAAAAAAAACATCTTCTTAATCTAATTCGAAATATTCCAGCACAGCAGAATTCGACTCTAAAATTATATGTATTTATTTTTTATCTTTTCATTTTCCTTCCATTTTCCCAGCAACATAAGTATAATGAAAATCTATATATAACTAATGATATCAATAATCAAATATTTTGAAAGAAAATAGTGGGCTATTGTATAACCTTTCGTTCTTGAGCTTCTGCACTCCGATTCGGTCCATGTTTTTTCCTATGTACTCGTATCGGAATGTAGTTTTCATTAAAATATTTTAAAATAGGGTAATTCGGAATCGGACCGGAACCGGATTGGAACCGAATAATAGGGTACCCTGTTTAATTGGGTAGGTTCCGGTTCCACTTAGTGCGGAACCAAATTTTTTCGGGTAGGTTCCGGTTCTATGCGGAACCGGAACCGAAACCGGTTTTGCTCACCCCTAGTTTAAGGCTCCGAAAAGGATAAATTAAGAATATCAAAAAAATATTACGTAACACGAAGGGCAAATTAATAATTTAAAAATATGCAAAACAATAACTATAGTAAGTAAGAATTATGTAATCACGAGGTCAGAAAACAAACAAATTGATTGGAAAAGCAAAAGGGGAAACTTCCAAACAATTACATTAGTCTATTTATCTTTGCATTGCATGTGATTGTTGTCGATTGTGATATATCGTTAATTTTTAATTGTAGATCTAATTAGAATAAATAAACATATTAAGATGATCTAAATTAATTCGTAGGTGGCAGATAGGAAAATTCTATCATGCTTGATTAAAAAAAATAATGTATCAACATTAATGGGATTATTATCAACTTTTTTATTATAAAGTAATTAGTAAATCTAACAATCCACCGTAATCTTATAGAAAAATGAGTGAAATCCCATTATGTAGGGTGAAATTAAGTGAAAATCTCTTCATGTTTTAAAAATTAAACGCAATTTTTCTCATACAAAAAATTTGAATCTCAATTTCAGGATCCCTAATCATTTGGTTCGAGATTCGAGAGATTTTTTCATCATGATTTAATAAAATTAGTCGGGATATAAGATGATTTTTCATTCCGAATCACAATCGGGACAATACAAGATGAGAGGATCAAGAAATGATGTTCAGATTGCCCTCCATACCTCATATTTTACAATAAAAAATAAAATATTTATAACAAAACCCAATATATGAGATTTTCGATTAATTTTTAAACAACCAGATTTTTTATTGGTTGCTATTTTTACTATAATCTTACCATTAGAATCAGTGTCATAGAATAGACTCTTTTTTTTTTTAGTAGTGGAAGGATATATAATTTGGAGTCCTGCTAACAATAATTTTATAGTATAACAACTCCATGATGGTGAGGGTTCAATACTCTAAGGTGATGGGAAGAAAAATTATCTCATTAGGTGTAGATTCTCGAGCTCTATCATCATAAATTTGTTAAGTAGGATTTCAATAAATTTCATCTCCTTTGAACACAAATTCTTGAGCTTTAGAGTTTCACCTTCGCAAATTTGATTCAGTTATAGTCTTGAAAAAAAATTCATTGTCCACTGTTGTGATATAAACAACCACAGTAGAGGAGAAATGAGAGGAAAATTCTTCTTTATTACTCAACAAAAAAATTACAAAGCTTATTTCAAAGCTTTACAAATAACCTCTCAAACACTCTTTACTCTCTATTTAGTTCACAGATTTTGGGATGCTTAACAAATGAATCTGATGCTTCTTTTTATAGGGCCAAAACGTGTGCTACAGTGCAACATGTTTTGACAGTTGGCAAAACGCGTTACGCGTTTTGCCAACTTTCATCAGCTGGTCAACTTGGCGAACTGGACTCATGCATGCAAATTGCATGTATGCTGGAGTCCAACACCCACAAAAACTTAGACCGAATAATTTTCGATTAGTTTTCTTTAATTGGTCACTCAAGTTCTAATGTGTGGAGATAGGAGCTAAAAAAACATAATTTAGGCTTTGCCCATAATCAAGTCAAGTAAAAAAAAAAGTCAAAGGGAGCCTCTATCGGCTAGTAATCCACTGACGTCATTCCCATAAGGTAAATATGAGGTTGTGAGTTCGAGAAGACTTATGGGTGTATGACTTTAAAAAATAAATAAATTTAAAAACTATTTCATTTAGTAGTCTGACGTCGAAAATGAAACTCTCTTTTGTTGTCATCGTTAGTAATAATAATCCCGTGCTGAATACAACCCTTTGGAAAGTCGGAAATCATCTTAATATTACCAATTTGTAAAGGTTAAATTGGGTAATAAAAGATATCATGTTTGTAGTTTTAATTTCAATTTTATATCATCCATGCAAAAATTATAATATGCTCAACTAAAAAACATTTTGTCACGAGTAAGAACAAAATATGTTTTTTTTTTAAATTAGTGGTAGTTAATTTTTTTCATATGATATTGTTAAAGTAAATATTTTATTATTTTTTATTTAAAATTATGAGAATTATGAGATCGACACCTGATTTGAGTATGGACAGTTCACTCGTGCTGCCACCAATGATCACAAGTGTTATAAGAATAAAGCAAAACAACTAAATAAATTATGATTATATTTAATACAACTTTATATATTATATATTTATTAATTGGTGCATTACTACTACTACTTATACTTTTTAAAACTAATTTTCATCTTGAACACGATTAGTTATATGGTGGACATATTTTCACATCATATTTAAAGTTAAAGATTCGAGTTTTTATGAGAGCATTGTGAGAGTAATTTCATTCTTTATTTATGAAGCATATTTTCAAATTAATTTTTAGAATAATGATACAAATAGAGATAAATGATAGAGATACAACCACAGATGCTTATGTGACTACATTTATGTCATTGAATCTGACTCTTTATCTCTCTCTAAATGACACATATCTAACCACATAATCGAGATCCAGAGCACCCTTGTTCTTCAGAAGGCTCGGCAAAATACTGGTACAGAATTTGGGGACTTGATATACCAGCTAAGTTGAAGATATTTTTTTGGAGGGCAGCAAATGACTGGCTACCAACGGTGGAGAACCTATGGAAGAGGAAAATTCTGCAAAACCCCAGATGTCAGATTTGTGGAAGTGAAGTTGAAATAACTTACCATGCGCTATTTGATTGTAAATGGGTAGTTAAAGCCTGGAAACTATCTTATTTTAAAGAAGCAATCACGGAGTTGAAAACTACAACTAACAGAGATCCTTTAAGTATTCTTGCGCATTGGAGCGAAAAGTTTGGGTTACGGGATATGGAGTTGGCAGTAGCAATTTGTTTTGGGTTTGTTGGAATGCCAGAAATGTGTTTAATTTTGGAAGAAAAGTAGAGGAGCCTGTCAATTTTGTTGGCGACTTGGTCGCATAATTGGATTTTGATGACATCAACGCAATCGACGACTTCGACGTACAATCACGAAGCAATACAAAAAGTGTCAAAGCATATGAGGTGAAGAGCGAGAATGTGAAGACTTGCGGCAAAATGAAGATTATATTGCAAACGTCTTAGCTTAGGATTTAATTTGTAATGTGAGATGTAATATTCAAGTGCCTAAGCTCATAGGGATCATGCACATTCACTTAGAAGCATTAGGGGCATGTACGAAATGCATTAAAACCTTCAAATCTGCATTTTAGTATTTAGGGAAGCTCTCTGGAACCGGCATGGACCTTACCGGTCCCTTACCGGTCATTAAACCGGCCTTCCCCTGTTTTGCATGCCTTCTGGAACCGGGCCATACCGTGCCGGTTACCTCGCCGGTCTTCATGCCGGTATTGGCAAGAAAATCCTGCTCTCTGGAACCGGGCTGGTCCTCGCCGGTTTCTATACCGGTTTTCTCGCCGGTCTAACGGCTAGTTTTTCGAACGTTATATAGCCGTTGGGAGATATTGAAACCCTAGACCGGCATGCCGGTCTCCTCGCCGGTCTCGGCAATGACTGCAGGGACAGTTTTCATTTTCTATATAAATGAGTCCCAAATTCGTTTTTGCCATCTTCTTGAACCTTCATATCATTTCTTAGAAAGCAAAAACAAGAGTGTCTTGAATCTTCAAATACTTAAACACTCACACAAGCTCACACACATCTTCATTACATTTAGTGAGCTTAGATCACTTGGGTTTTGCTCTCACACAATCTTCTTATTATTTGTGAGTGCCCAAGTGTATTTTAATTCTTTCTTAACAAAACACTTGTGATTTGTGAAATCCCATTTGGTTGGGTAAGTTGTAAAGGTTGTGAGTGCACCTACGAACAAAACTCAAAGTTGTAAAGGGTTCGGAGTGCGCCTTGGCGGAAAACTCTTGGTTACGAGTAAACCACGGAAAACTCGATTTTAGTGGAAATCTTCAAGCGAGGCTTGGGGGAGTGGACGTAGGCACGTTTGGCCGAACCACTATAAATCGCGGTGTCGTATCTCTCTATCCTTATAATTTTACTATTTGCAAGTTATTTATATTTATGTATTGAGTAGAAAACTTGCATATAGGCTATTAATTGAAATAGAGAAAATTAGCCTAAGTGTCAATTTGGTAATAAGAGCTAAAATCGGCAAAGATTTTATAATTCCGCATTGTAGCGATAACCCAATTCACCCCCCTCTTGGGTATAGAGATTCTTTGTCGCTATTGCTTGTAGGAACTTTCAGTTGGTATCAGAGCCAGGTTTTCTCTACAAGACTTAACGTCCGAGAATAGATCATGGCCTCTATAAGCAAATCATCAAATCTTGCCGAAGGATATTCAACAACTAAACCTCCATTTTACACCGGAACGGACTACAACTATTGGAAGACAAGAATGTTGAATTATCTCCTAGTCGTAGATCCGCAATCTTATTTGGTCATCACACGAGGTGCAAAAGGACCAACAAAAAGGGATAGCAATGAGGTTGAGATTCCGAAGCCGAGTTTAGAATGAGATAGTGAGGATCTAAAACAAGCTTCACAAAATGCTAAGGCACTCAACCAACTCCTATGTGCCATTGATCGGGATCAAGTTAGCAAGCTTCCGGAATGTGGAAATGCATATGACTTATGGAAGTCTTTGGAAATGGTCAATGAGGGCACAAGCCAAGTGAAGGAATCGAAGATCAACCGGTTCATGTGCGAATTGGACAATTTCAAGATGGAATCCGGGGAAGAAATTGATCTCATGATTTCGAGGTTTACGGTCATCATCAATCATTTGGGAGCATTGGGAAAAGTAATTGGGACATCGGATCAAGTGAAGAAAATCTTGAGATCACTCCCAAAGGAATTTAGAAGCTATACCTCCTCCATTAAAGAAGCAAATGACATAAACACTTTGAAGATGGATGATTTGATCGGCAAATTGTTTGAGTATGAAATGGAGATCAAAATGGATAAAAAGGAGGAAGATGAGAAAAGGACAAGAAAGTCCTTGGCCTTAAAAGCTAGAAAAAGAGACGAGTCAAGCTCAAGTGAAGAAGATGATAGTGATGATGAGTTGGCAAGCATCACAAATAAAGTAAAAGAGCTTCTCAAATCCGCAAAACTCAAGGGAAAATCAAAGGCAAACGAAAAGAAAGAAGAAAAATGGTCGCGAAAGAACAAGAAAATTGTGTGTTATGAATGCAACAAACCGGGTCACATAGCTACCGATTGCCCATTGAGGAAAATGAAAGGAAAATCAAAGAAAAAGGCAATGAAAGCAACTTCAACTTGGAGCGATAGCGATTCAAGCTCATCCGAGGAGGAAGAGGTTGAAGTCAAAGATAAATCAATAACATTTATGGCTATCACGGATGAAGACATCCGATTTGAAATTGAAGAAGAAAGCGAAGAAGAAGAGGTACACAATTCTCAAGACTATAATGATTTACTTAATGCTTTCAATGGTTTAAAAGAATTGTGTGATATGCTTAAAAAGAAATTGAAATTAGTTAAAAATGAGCATGCTACACTTAAAAATGATAATGCATGTTGTATGAATAAAATTCATGTTGTAGAGAATGAGATTATATGCTTAAAGGCTAAACATGAAAAAGAAATTGCATGCTTAAATGATGAAAATGCATGTTTGAAGATTAAAAAGCTAGAACTTGAAAATGCCATATCAAATATGCCATCTAGCTCTAAGACATGCGATTGCGAATCTATATTGAATGAAAATGTCTTATTAAATACTAAGATTGTAGATTTGCAAAACATACTTGGCAAATTCGCATTGGGACATAAAAATTTTAATATGCTTATTGGATCCCAAAAATGTGCATTTAAAAGAGAAGGATTAGGATATAGACCTTACATTAAAAGAAAATTTTTAAAGAATTATTTTGTTAAGGCATCATATTCTCATGCTAAGATGAAATAATGAAAATGTCACATGTCATGCTTGTAACAAAAAGGGACATAAAATTTTTGAATGCATGTACAAGAATGTGATTAAGAATGCATGGATTCCTCAAGGAATCAAAATTAACCCCAATGGACCCAAGAAAGTTTAGGTACCAAAGTGTATTTGATAAATTTTCAGGGGGAGCTTTGGGAATGGATCTTTAAAGAGAATTGCAAAATTGATCCCAAAGGCTCAAGGAAATGAGGAATCACAACGGTAAAGGTAAAATCCGTATTCACGGAAACATTGGTACCGTTCCCTCTAAATCATATAAGTATGCATATTTCATATTAGTTAATAACTTTTTTAAGCATACAAAGTGATTGGGCAAGTACTTAACTTTCTATTGGTATCAATTGTTCATTTGATATCATTAAATGCCTTAATCATATACTTAAACCCCTTCTTTATTTCAATTGGTATCACATGAAATTTATTGAGTTAAATGCAATATATGTGATCACTTAATTGAATATGCCTTGCCATATGAACTAATTGGTTGAAAATGAAATGCATGTAAATTGGCATAATCTTAGATGAATATCATGAAATATATGTATTATAATATAATTGGCATTATGAAATGCATGGACTTTGATAAATAATTGGTATCATGAAATGTATTGATATATTTTTAATTGGTATCAAATTTGGGGAGAAATCATGATTAAGATGCTCTTAGATTGTAAATAGTATTCATGAGAATCTATCTTTTGAAAAATGCTATTTTATGCATACATTTTGATTTTTTATGGAAAAAAGGGGGAAATGCCAAATGTGCATATTTTTTTAAATTTGTTATCATTGTTTGCACACATCTATTGGTATCTCATTTTAGAACTTAATTTTGCTTCTCCACTTTTTGATAATGTCAAAGGGGGAGAAATCATTAGAAATGAGATTAAAACTTGTTTTACCCTCACCCTTGGTTTAAGGGGGAGTAAATGTACTAATGTGTTTGTCTAAGTCTTATAGAGCTATCTTGAAGACAATCACACATTGAGGGGGAGCTCATGTTGAGGGGGAGCAAAATTGTCAAATTTGGACTCCAAGAAGCTAACAAGTATCAACAAGTTTTAATGGGTTGCCATCATCAAAAAGGGGGAGATTGTTGGCGACTTGGTCGCATAATTGGATTTTGATGACGTCAACGCAATCGACGACTTCGACGTACAATCACGAAGCAATACAAAAAGTGTCAAAGCATATGAGGTGAAGGCGAGAATGTGAAGACTTGCGGCAAAATGAAGATTATATTGCAAACGTCTTAGCTTAGGATTTAATTTGTAATGTGAGATGTAATATTCAAGTGCCTAAGCTCATAGGGATCATGCACATTCACTTAGAAGCATTAGGGGCATGTACGAAATGCATTAAAACCTTCAAATCTGCATTTTAGTATTTAGGGAAGCTCTCTGGAACCGGCATGGACCTTACTGGTCCCTTACCGGTCATTAAACCGGCCTTCCCCTGTTTTGCATGCCTTCTAGAACCGGGCCATACCGTGCCGGTTACCTCGCCGGTCTTCATGCCGGTATTGGCAAGAAAATCCTGCTCTCTGGAACCGGGCTGTTCCTCGCCGATTTCCATACCGGTTTGCTCGCCGGTCTAACGGCTAGTTTTTCGAACGTTATATAGCCGTTGGGAGATATTGAAACCCTAGACCGGCATGCCGGTCTTCTCGCCGGTTTGCTCGCCGGTCTCGGCAATGACTGCAGAGACAGTTTTCATTTTCTATATAAATGAGTCCCAAATTCGTTTTTGTCATCTTCTTGAACCTTCATATCATTTCTTAGAAAGCAAAAACACGAGTGTCTTGAATCTTCAAATACTTAAACACTCACACAAGCTCACACACATCTTCATTACATTTAGTGAGCTTAGATCACTTGGGTTTTGCTCTCACACAATCTTCTTATTATTTGTGAGTGCCCAAGTGTATTTTAATTCTTTCTTAACAAAACACTTGTGATTTGTGAAATCTCATTTGGTTGGGTAAGTTGTAAAGGTTGTGAGTGCACCTACGAACAAAACTCAAAGTTGTAAAGGGTTCGGAGTGCGCCTTGGCGGAAAACTCTTGGTTACGAGTAACCACGGAAAACTCGATTTTAGTGGAAATCTCCAAGCGAGGCTTGGGGGAGTGGACGTAGACACGTTTGGCCGAACCACTATAAATCGCGGTGTCGTATCTCTCTATCCTTATACTTTTACTATTGGCAAGTTTATTTATTTTATGTATTGAGTAGAAAACTTGCATATATGCTATTAATTGAAATAGAGAAAATTAGCCTACGTGTCAATTTGGTAATAAGAGCTAAAATCGACAAAGATTTTATAATTCCGCATTTGTAGCGATAACCCAATTCACCCCTCCTATTGGGTATAGAGATTCTTTCGCTATTGCTTGTAGGAACTTTCAAACTTAATTGCAAAGGCAGAAGCAGTGGTTGCAGGATATAGAAGGGTATAATGCCCAACTATGGCTGTAGTGGATGAAGCGAGAGAGGTGAGGTAGCCGCATCTCCAATAGAGCCTTTCACGATTAACACAAATGCAACAGTGGATATTGATAACCAGATAACTTAACTTGGGGTGATTATAAGAAATAGGGAGGGTATTATGCTTGCAGCTGCAATTAAAAAAGTCGGATTTACTGGGGGAGTGGAAGCAGCGGAAGCGGATGTAGTTCTGTTTAGGATGAAAGTAGCAGAGAGAATAATTTTCAACCTTTCTGCATTAAGACGGACTGTCAGAATGTCGTCACCTGGGTTTCTAACAGGAAAGGCAGCAAGACGGAAGTTTTTTGGATCATTGAAGAGATTTAGGAGAGGTTAGCAAGTTTTGTATAGTCAAAAATTTGTTATACCTCTAGATCTAGTAATGCTATTGCCCATGCTTTAGCTAAGGAAGCTATTAAAGCTCATTCATCTGTTATTTGGAAATATAATTTTCCTTCAAATGTTTCTTTTATTGTTACCGATTCGGAGTAATACATTTCAATTTTAGATTAAAAAACAAAAAACAAAAAACAAAAAACAAAACTATGCCACATCAATACAAGTCACTACAAATTTACAATCATTGTGTTGAGCATCAAGTCTCGAGGTAGTTTTTAACTCTGATACATCAAGACAGATCTCGACAAATATTGGGGATAGATTCATTTCATGTCCTGATATTAATTATTATTTTTAGATAAATAAATATACATTAGCCAATTTGTAAATTTAATATTAAAAAAAAAAAAACTCTCTTAATTATTGAAATTCTTAATGAGGAGGCACACTTTGTTTTCAATGGTTATAAATGAACCCAACAACCTTCTAAATTCTAATGATGAAATTACAATATTTCAATAAACTTGTCAACAGTTTCGACCGCAAAATTGAAAACAACCATTTCCCATGTTTTTATTAATTCCAAAAATTTTAATCGACAATTCAAAATCAATCTAACCTTTGAAAGCATGTACTTGCAACCATTTGGGTCAACAATTTTCTCAAATGGAAATTCTTTTTGCTTGTAAAAGAGTATGATATAAAATCTAACATTTTAAAAATAAATAAAATATAAATTTTAATGATTAAAAAATTCATTATGTATAAAGATATATAAAATTTCTCAAGTACGGACGCTTATATAGTATATATGTTTTCGTATCTTTGATTAATTTTCTTCTTTTTTTTTTTTTTCCTTTTTCCTTTTTATTGAAAATATAAATAGTTATTTTAGTTCGTGTATGAATGGATTTATATTTGCAAATGAAATTCGTTTGCTTTCATCTAATTAACATAAATTATAGACCTACATTTCACAACGCGGAAAATTAAATCATTTAAAAATGACTTTTATTCAAAAATTGTTTGATAAGAAACACGTTATCAGTCTAATCGTATGTGTCTTTTCATTAGTTTGTTTCTAAATAAGGTATATTTATAATTTATTATTAAACATGTCATTGTTTTCTAGAATATTCATTTAAAAAAAAAAATTATTAAGAATATCATTTGTGAATTTATTTAAACTTTTAAAATATTGCATTAGTGATTACACATAAAACCCCAAATCAAGTAGAGATTTAGGTCTGTTTTTTTTTTTTTTTTTTTTTTTTTTTTTTGTTTCTTTTAACAAACCTAATTAAGGAATTATTGGTAAATTTATTTAAAAAAATTTAAATCATATTCCATGCTGTAGTAAGGAAGAAATTAATTAAAGCTGTGACAGAAACCTTTACAAGACCAACTAGTCGATATTTTCACCTTTATTCTTAAAATTTAAGTTCTCATTGTCATGTAATTAATATTAAAAATGTCTTAATCATTCTCATTTTATGTACAGAATAAAAGTTCTGTTAGCCTTTATTTATTGGTACAACATCATAAATTAATGTTATTTTTTCCTCCCTTATTGTTTTTATTTATAATAATAATTATCCTATAATGGAGTTATAATTGAAAATAAAAATTCTGCCTTAAATTTGACTGAGAAAATAAGAGCATACCAAAAGTTTTTAATGATTAAAAATTGGGAGATTACAATGAAGAAATCACTATATACCACTTACCCCGTAGTATTTCATAATATCATATTACTCATACGTATATTTATGAATTTGCCCATATAATATAACCTTAAAATAAATTTGTTATTTTAAATAAAATAATATTAAATAAATTTATTAAGAAAATTATATCCTTAATGCATATATGCCTCTCACATATATAATATTGCAATGTATACATAATAACATCACCAACGGTCACCGCAGTTGCAACATTACTGAAAATTCAGGGTTATCCTAAGTTCTGACCCTATGCGGAATTATAAACAATAAGCATGACAAGTCATGTTACTGCTACTATGGAATAGAAACATGCAATTACCAATTCAACCAACAACAATAAAATCCACAATATTAATCAATAATAGAAATTGCGGAAAATTAAATCAATCACACAAAATTCAACTCACTGATTTTGGTGACGAAGTGGAAAACTCTTCCGAGTAAAAAATCACTCCGGGTATAGGCTACCACCCGAATCCACTATATAGAGAAAAACTTACAGCGATGATCAAGACCTATGATGACAACTCCACCGACTCAAGTACCTCAATACTGCAAGAACTCAAGGCAACTCCTCAAGCCCGCGACCCACGGTTTTCTTCAGAACCTCTGAAGTCTCTGAGTAGATTATATCACCAATGACGCCGGAACTCCGACTACCAAACTTCCTCCTAAAGAACTCTAAAGGATTAGGGAATTTGGGTTAAGTTGTGTTGAAGGTTTATCAAAGAATGGATTTCACCATTAACAAAGAAGACATAAGATTCAAAGAGTCTTCAAGGTGAAATCAAAAAGAGTTGAAAGCTTTGAGAGATTTGGCTCAAGGGAAAAATGTTTCAGCTCTTTCAACTCAAGGGGAATGGCGGCTAAGTGTTATATTTATAGGTAGGGTGAAAAATTAGGGTTTTGCAGGCCAAAAACGCGTTCAGATCGCAGTCGCGTTCGAACGCTTACTAGAACGCTACGAACGCGCCCTTTCTGTGAAGACTCGTTCGAACGCCATCGAACGCACAACGAACGTGAGCTCTCTGGAATGCTCCCGTTCGAACCCCACAAGAACGTGCCTCGAAAGTTTGCTCTCTGGAATGCGCCCGTTCGAACCCAATAGAGAACGTGACACTAACGCCACACGTTCGAACCCACAAACGAACGCAGCACTAACGTCAATCGTTCGAAAACTGCAACGAACGCACCACGAACGCTGTCTGATGCACAGCAGCCATAAACCAGTCCAATTGCACAAAGATCTTCATGAAAGATTACAACTCAATTGAACTTATTTTGTCACGGACACATGCCAATAAAAATGGAACTAACAATCTCCCCCTTTGGCATTCCGTGACAAAACACTACCTAATACAAAGACTACGGTAATAGACCCAAAAAGAAAATAGTCAACTATCAACCATCAAAACAGTGACTTATTACAAATGGACTCGATCTAACACCTAACAAAGTAGTCTTGAAAATAATGCCACCGCAGCAACATACTTGCTACCTGAAACATCCACAAACAAAAATATACCGTGAAAATCATTGGGGATAATCAAATAGAACATAAAGCAGGTAAAAATCTCATGCATGTACAAGTAGAAATCCCTCTCCCCTTAATCTTAACTCCCCTTAAAACAGAGATATCCAAATGGTATTCTACGACTCTCTCATATATATTAAGGCTCTCCCCCTTAATATATTACTCTCCCCCTTTTTGTGACAAACGAAATGACACGGAAAAAGAAACAGGAAAACAGGAGAACAAGACAACACATGCAAGAGCATAAACAAATAGGAAATACTCCCCTCTCACTAACAGGCACATATAGTTAGCCAAATAACACACGGGAAGCAAACCAAAAACTCAGAAAAATGCACAGAAAAAAAGTTGGTATGCAATAACATGAAGCACACACAGGCACATACTGAGATAGATAAAAATCCTGTCAAAAATGACTGAAACAACATTTCAAGTTGATACAAATGATACCCAGTCAGTATTCAGCTGTTTATGACATGAAACAATATGCAGCATTTTAAAAGTGGCTAAATATAACACTTATGCATATGACATAAACACCAAAACATATAAAGCACTTGCGTGAAAAATAAAGTGCACAACAAATCAAGGCTTAAGACCTTATTTTATGAGCTGGACACAGCCAAAGAAATCCATCTCTAAACAAACCAAGTCCACAAAATAAGTGTTCAAACCCAGCACCACTAGGACCTGAAAATAAGCAACATTGGTTGCATGCTATATTGTTTACCCCATAAATATCATGAGCTCATATTTAACAACTCTTTCGAGTGAAGGGTTTTTGCTCTTATCTTTTGAATTTGGCCATATTGGCTCTTTTGCACTTGAGTCTCATTTTTTTTTTAAATATTTCTTTTTTACTTTTGCAAAAGGGGATAGCACAAGGTCAACTAGTCAAAGGTCACACTATTGAGCAAACAAAGCATGGAAGAGATTAGATTGCCATTCTAAAAACTCATACATGCGACCAAGCCTTGACAAAATAAAAACGTGTATGTGAGGGTGCAAGCACAAGATATACCAAAGGTTTTTATCACACACACTCATGCATATAGAGCATCAAGAAAAATAAAGCATATCATACATGCATAATCATAAATCCTACATATCAGGATCACATGCATAGGCTTTTCATGCTCTAACAAGCCGTAAAATAAAATAACTTTTGTCTTTTTCATTTTCTATTTTTTTTTTAATTTTTCAGATTTTAACAAATAAAAATAAAGACACAAACGGGCTTGTAAAACATCCAATGGTACGTGGAGTTGTATCCCGAGTGCAGATTATACTACCATCCATTCGGAATCGGCTATGAAATTTATGTACGGGTTTCCATCCTATATACCAAATGACATATAACAAAAAAACAAGACACACACACACCCATATGCTGTGAAAATAAAATAAACGTGCAAACACATAAAACACACGCACACACACATGCAATGGGAAATAAAAATGCATCTTTTAAGCAGAGTTACACCGAGTGCACTCTCATCATGTCCATCAGAACACGCAGAAGAAGATGGAAATTCATCTTGCTTCTTCACCTAAACCTTTCTAGGAACCTCTTCCACATGAGAGTTCCCAGACAACAAAGCAAGTTTCTGACTCAAGAGTTGAGCTTGTTTGGTTAGTGCAGAAACTTGAGACATTAGATTTGACGAATCAAATCTAGGAGACACCTCTTAGGCCTTCTCTTTTGCTTGTGCAACATGAAGTACTTAGGCCTAATGTGTCTTACCTTGCCACAGTGATGGCAAACAGGCACAAACCTCGGATGAGAGCGAGGTTTACCCACAACACATCTAGATCGATGTTGGGTCACAGGACGAGGAATAAATGGAGGAATAACATGACTACACTCAACAGGTTTCTTGCCTAAGTCACGTTTAGCTGCTACAGGCACAACTTTGGAAGAAGAAGCCTTATCACAGTTAGGCTCAGAAATAATTCCTAACATATGGTCCACCTTTTTATTATCACTAGAAAATACAGACAACTGAGTTCTAGTATCTTCAATTTCAGTCTCTAAAGCTAGGACCTTATCAATTAGACCCCTATTCCTCTCCTCTAGGTCATCAACCATCAAAAGGCTTTGGTCAAATTTGGCTTGAGCTTCATTCTTTTCTAGCTCAACAGCTTTCAGCCTTTTATTGACCTCTATGTTAGTCTTCTTAATAGTTAAACTCTCATTAAACAGTTCAACATAAGCTACTTGAAGACTTTCCTCATCTACAGACTCATCAAGAGAGACTTCTGAATCAGCATCATTAACCACAATCTCTCTCTCACCATTCATACTAGCAGTAAAGGCCAAATAATTACCTTTATGGAGTCATCACATTCAAAATCACTAAGTGATGCTGCTAAGGTTTTCTTGCCTTTAGCCCTAAGGTATGTGGGACACTCAGATCTAACGTGCCCATATCCTTCACATTCATAGCACTGGGCACCACGGGATCTACTATCCCTATCCTCTCTAGACTCACTCCTGATACGCCTAATCTTTCTAGGCTCATCCTCCCTATCCATATTACTGTTATGGCCACTCTTCTTAAGTTTAAGAAATTTCTTAAACTTCTTTGCAAACAAGGCCAAATCATGATCCATGATGGTATCATCATCACTAGATGAATTATGCACAACTTCCTTAGCGATTTTCATCGCAAACGTTTTTGGCTCTCTATAACCAGGAAGTTTTTTCTCATAAACCTGCAGTTTTCCTACGAGTTCATCTAGATTAAGCTGATCGAGGTCATTGCTTTCCTCGATGGCGGTGATTTTGGGTAGGAACTTATCAGGTAGGGATCTCAGGATTTTCCTAATTATCATACTGGTAGGAATAGTCTCACCTAGGTTAAAACTGGAGTTAACAATATCGTTAATCTCAGCATAAAACTCATCAAAGGTCTCATCTTCTTTCATTCTGGCGACCTCAAACCTAGTGTCTAAATCCTGAAGTCTATTATTTTTAACAGACAATGTGCCCTCATGCACAGTCTGCAGGATGTCCCAAGCATCCTTGGCGATCTCACACATTGAGATTCTCCTAAACTCAGCAGAACACACAACACCATGTATGGCATTAACAGCCTTGCTGTTCCTATTGCTAGCATCAAATTCGTCATTGTCCAGGTCAATTTATCTTTAGGGGAAGAGACCCCATCAACAACAACGGGAGGTTTCCACCCGTGTTCAACAGTCATCCAGACCCTCTCATCTAAGGACTTAAGGAACGCCTTCATGTGAACCTTCCAATGTAAATATTCTGTGGCATCAAAAAATGGCGGACAATTCAAGGGTTGACTACGTTCCATAGCTAACGGGTCAAGGATCGAGATCAGGCTCTGATACCAATTGAAAATTCGGGGTTATCCTAAGTTCTGACCCTATGCGGAATTATAACAATAAGCAGGACAAGTCTGTTACTGCTACTATGGAATAGAAACAGGCAATTACCAATTCAACCAACACATAAAAATCCACAATATTAATCAATAATAGAAATTACGGAAAAGTAAATCAATCACACAAAATTCAACACACTGATTTTGGTGACGAAGTGGAAAACTCTTCCGAGTAAAAAACCACTCCGGGTATAGGCTACCACCCGAATCCACTATATAGAGAAAAACTTACAGCGATGGTCAAGACCTATGGTGGCAACCCACCGACTCAAGTACCTCAATACTGCAAGAACTCAAGGCAACTCCTCAAGCCCGCGACCCACGGTTTTCTTCAGAACCTCTGAAGTCTCTGAGTAGATTATATCACCAATGACGCCGGAACTCCGACTACCAAACTTCCTCCTAAAGAACTCTAAAGGATTACGGAATTGGGTTAAGTTGTGTTTGAGGTTTATCAAAAATGGATTTCACCATTAACAAACAAGACATAAGATTCAAAGAGTCTTCAAGGTGAAATCAAAGAGATTGAAAGCTTTGAGAGATTTGGCTCAAGGAAAAGTGTTTCAGCTCTTTCAACTCAAGGGGAATGGCGGCTAAGTGTTATATTTATAGGTAGGGTGAAAAACTAGGGTTTTGCAGGCCAAAAACGCGTGCAGATCGCAGTCGCGTTCGAACGCTTACTAGACGCTACACGAACGCGCCCTTTCTGTGAAGACTCGTTCGAACGCCAATCGAACGCACACGAACGTGAGCTCTCTGGAATGCTCCCGTTCGAATCCCACAAGAACGTGCCTCGAACGTTTGCTCTCTGGAATATGCCCGTTCGAACCCAATAGAGAACGTGACACTAACGCCACACGTTCGAACCCAAAACGAACGCAGCACTAACGTCAATCGTTCGAACACTGCAACAAACGCACCACGAACGCATGTCTGATGCACAGCAGCCAGAAACCAGTCCAATTGTACAAAGATCTTCATGAAAGATACAACTCAATTGAACTTGTTTTGTCACAGACACATGCCAATAAAAATGGAACTAACATTAAATAAAATAATATTAAATAAATTTATTAAGAAAATTATATCCTTAATGCATATATGCCTCTCACATATATTAATATTGCAATGTATACATAATAACATCACCAACGGTCACCGCAGTTGCAACATTACAAACGAAAATTGATAATTCTAAAACTTGCATGTAATTAAAATTTTAATGCACACTAAAAATTACGGTTTTGGTGTTAATTATTAGCGACATAGTCGCGTAATTGGATTTTGATGATGCAACAATAATGAAGTCTTCGACGCACAAATACAAAGTAATACAAAAAGATGTCGAATCATAAGTGATGAAGAGCGAGGATGTGAAGACTTGCGGCAAATCGAGATAATCTTGCGAAGTCTTAGCTTAGGGCTCTAATTGTAATGTGAATTGTAATATTCAAGTGTCTAAGCTCATAGGGATCATACACATTCACTTAGATGCATTAGGTTCATGTACAAAATGCATTAAAATATTCATATCTGTATTTTTGGTATTGAGACCGGCATACCGTCTCATACCGGTCACCAAACCGGTGAACCTAAGGAATGCATGACTTCTGGAACCGACACAACCCATACCGGTCTCCATACCGATCCCATACCGGTGAGCCCAACGGCTAGTTCCCTCACTGGAACCGGCATGACCTAAACCGGTCTACATACCGGTGACCATACCGGTCAAGCTCTTCATTGTGCACACTTACTGAAACCGGTACAGACCATACAGGTCCTAACACCGGTTAGCATACCAGCCTAACGTATACTTGTTCAACGATAATATAGCCGTTAGTATCCGTTGGAACCCCAGACCGACATACCGGTATACATATCAGTGACCATACCGGTCTCAGCAGAAAGTTGGGACCGCTTTTCATTTTCTATATAAATGAACCCCAACTCATTTGCCTTGGTTAGAAACTTAATACACATCTTCATATATATTCTCTAAGGCAAAAACAAGAGAGCAATTACACCTTCATAATCAAACACTCTCAAGCTCACACACTCACATTCATATCATTTAGGAGTGAGCTTAGAACACTTGGGTTTGCAACTCACACAATCTTCTTAATATTTGTGAGTGCCCAAGTGTGTTTTAAAATATTCTCATACAAAAATACTTGTGGTTGTGAAATCTCATCCGTTGGGTAGTTGTAAAAGTTTGTGAGTAAGCCTACGAACAAAACTCAAAGTTGTAAAAGGTTCGGAGTGCACCTTTGCGGAAAACTCTTGGTTGCGAGTGAACCACGTAAACTCGATTCTAGTGGAAATCTTCAAGCAAGGCTTGAGGGAGTGGAAGTAGGCACGTTTGGCCGAACCACTATAAATCTCGGTGTTGTATTCTCTTTCCCTATACTTTTACATATTGCAAGTTTATTTCTGTTTATGATTATTGAATAGAAAACTTGCATATAGGTTATTAATTGGAATAAAGAAAATTAGCCTAAGTGTCAATTTGGTAATAAGAGCTAAAAATCGGTAAAGATTTATTTATAGCAATAACCCAATTCACCCCCTCTTAGGTATATAGATTGTTTGTCGCTATTACTTGTAGGTAATTTCAGTTGGTATCAGAGCGAGGTTTTCTCTACAAGACTTAACCGTTCAAGAATAGATCATGGCATCTACAAGCAACTCATCAAATCTTGCCGAATGATTTTCAACGACTAGACCTCCGTTTTACACCGGAATGGACTACAACTATTGAAAGATGAGAATGTTGAATTATCTCTTTGTCGTTGATCCGCAATCTTATTTGGTTATCACACGAGGTGCAAAAGGACCGACGAAAAATGATAGCAATGAGGTTGAGATTCTGAAGCCAAGTTTAGAATGAGATAGTAAGGATTTAAAGCAAGCCTCACAAAATGCTAAGGCACTCAACCAACTTCTATGTGCCATTGATCGGGATCAAGTAAGCAAGCTTCCGGAATGTGGAAACACATATGATTTATGGAAGTCATTGGAAATGATCAACAAAGGCACAAGTCAAATGAAAAAATCCAAGATCAACCGGTTTATGTGCGAATTGGACAATTTTAAGATGGAATCCGAGGAAGAAATTGATCATATGATTTCGAGATTCACAATCATCATCAATCATTTGGTTGCTTTGGGAAAGGTCATTGGGCCATCCGATCAAGTGAATAAAATTTTGAGATCACTCCCGAAGGAGTTTAGAAGCTACACCTCCTCTATTAGAGAAGCAAACGACATGAACACATTAAAGATGGATGATTTAGTCAGAAAATTACTTGAATACGAATTGGAGATCAAGATGGATAAAAAAGAGAAGATGAGAAAAGGACAAGGAAGTCCTTGGCCTTAAAAGCAAGAAGAAGAGACGACTCAAGTTCAAGTGATTGTGATAGTGATGATGAGTTGGATCAAATAAACAAGAACTTCAAGAAGCTCCTCAAATCCGTAAAGCAAAGGAAAATCAAAAGCGGATGATAAGAAAGAAGAAAATGGACCGCGGAAGAACAAGAAAATTATTTGTTATGAATGAAACAAATTGGGTCATATAGCTACCGATTGCCCATTGAGGAGGATGAAAGGAAAATCTAAGAAAAATGCAATGAAAGCAACTTCAACTTGGAGTGATAGCGATTCTAGCTCATCCGAGGAGGAAGAGGTCCAAGCCAAAGAAAGAACAAACCTAGCATTCATGGCCATCGAGGATGAGGATTTCTTCTTTGAAAATGAAAAAGAAGAAGAAATCGAATGAGAAGAGGTACATAATTCTCAAGACTATGATGATTTACTTAATGTCTTTAATGGATTAAAAAAATTGTGTGATGTGCTTAAAAAGAAATTAAAATTGGTCAAAAATTAGCATGCTACAATTAAAAATGATAATGCATCTTGTATGGATAAATTTCATATTTTAGATAATGAGATGATATGCTTAAAATCCAAACATGAAAAAGAGATTGCATGCTTAAATGATGAAAATGCATGTTTAAAAATTAAAAAGCTAGAAAATATCATATCTAACATGCCATCTAGCTCAAAAACATGTGATTGCGAATCTATGTTAAATGAAAATATTTTATTGAACACTAAGGTTATAGATTTGCAAAACATTGTTAGTAAATTCACATGGGGACATAAAAATTTTAATATGCTTATTGAATCCCAAAAATGTGCATTTAAAAGAGAAGGATTATGATATAGGCCTTACGTTAAGAGAAAATTTTTGAGAAATTATTTTGTTAAGACATCTGATTCTCATGTTAAAAATGATATCAATGAAAATGTCACATGTCATGCATGTAATGAAAATGGACATAAAATTTTTGAATGTATGAACAAAAATGTGATTAAAAATGCATGGATTTCTCAAGGAATCAAAATAAACCCCAATGGACCCAAGAAAGTTTGGGTACCAAAGTGTAATTAAGAAATTTGTAGGAGGAGCTTTGGGAATGATCATAAAGAGATTTACAAATTGATCCCAAACGCTCAAAGAAATGAGGAATCACAATGGTAAAGGTAAAATCCGTATTCACAGAAACATTGGTACCGTTTCCTCTAACTTGTATATGTATGCATATTTTAAATTAGTATAAATGTTTTGAAGCATACACGTGATTAGACAAGTATTTAACTTTCTATTGATATCGATTTTCATTTGATATCACTATATGCCTTAATCACACATTTAAACCTCTTTTCATATCAATTGGTATCACATTACACTTATTGAGTTGAATGCAATATGTGATCACTTGATTGATTTTCATTAATCATGTCTTGCCGTATGAACATACTTGGTTAAAAATAAAATGCATGTACTAGAACATAATTGATATCATAAATGCATGTATATTGACATTAGTTCCCATTAGTATAATGAAAAGCATGAATATTTGATATTTAACTAATTGGTATTATGAAATGTATTGATTTATTTTTAATTGGTATCAAATTTGGGGAGAAATCATGCTCAAAATGATATTGTATTTCTAATTAAAATTCATTGGTATCTAATTTTTGAAAAATACTCTATGCATGAATTTTACATTTTATGGCAAAAGGGGGAAATGCCAAATGTGCACATATTTAAATTTTGGTATCATTCTTTAATGCACACATCTATTGGTATCTCATTTAGATTTCAATTTTTGCTTCTCCATTTTTTGATAATGTCAAAGGGGGATAAATCATTTGAGAATGAGGTTAAAACTTGTATAACCCTCATCCTTGGTTTAGGGGGAGTAATTGTACTAATGTGTTTGTCCAAGTCTTATAGAGCTATTTGAAGACAATCACACATTGAGGGGGAGAAAATCGTCAACATTTGGACTCCTAGAAGCTCACAAGTTTTAAGGGATTGCCATCATAAAAAAAAGGGAGATTGTTAGCGACATAGTCGCGTAATTGGATTTTGATGATGCAACGAGAATGAAGTCTTTGACGCACAAATACGAAGTAATACAAAAAGATGTCGAAGCATAATTGGTGAAGAGCGAGGATGTGAAGACTTGCGGCAAATCGAGATAATCTTGCGAAGTCTTAGCTTAGAGCTCTAATTGTAATGTGAATTGTAATATTCAAGTGCCTATGCTCATATGGATCATACACATTCACTTAGATGCATTAGGTTCATGTATAAAATGCATTAAAATCTTCATATCTGCATTTTTGGTACTGAGACCGGCATACCGGTCCCATATCGGTTACCAAACCGGTGAACCTAAGGAATGCATGGCTACTGGAACCGGCACAACCCATACCGATGAGCCCAACGACTAGTTCCCTCACTGGAACCGGCATGACCTAAACTGGTCTACATACCGGTGACCATACCGGTCAAGCTCTTCATTGTGCACACTTACTGGAACCGGCACGGACCATACCGGTCCTAACACCGGTTATCATATCGGCCTAACGTATACTTGTTCAACGGTAATATAGCCGTTAGTATCCATTGGAACCTCAGACCGGCATACTGGTATACATACAGGTGACCATACCGGTCTCAACAGAAAGTTGGGACTGCTCTTCATTTTCTATATAAATGAACCCCAACTCATTTGCTTTGGTTAGAGACTTAATACACATCTTTATATACATTATTTAAGGCAAAAACAAGAGAGCAATTACACCTTCATAATCAAACACTCTCAAGCTCACACACATTCATATCATTTAGGAGTGAGCTTAGAACACTTGGGTTTGCAACTCACACAATCTTCTTAATATTTGTGAGCACCCAAGTGTGTTTTAAAATCTTCTCATACAAAAACACTTGTGGTTGTGAAATCTCATCCGTTGGGTAGTTGTAAAGGTTTGTGCGTAAGCCTACGAACAAAACTCAAAGTTGTAAAAGGTTCAGAGTGCACATTTGCGGAAAATTCTTGGTTGCGAGTGAAACACAGAAACTCGATTCTAGTGGAAATCTTCAAGCAAGGCTTGGGGGAGTGGACATAGACACGTTTGGCCGAACCACTATAAATCTCGGTGTCGTATTCTTTTTCCCTATACTTTTACATATTGCAAGTTTATTTATGTTTATGATTATTGAATAGAAAACTTGCATATAGGTTATTAATTGGAATAAAGAAAATTAGCCTAAGTGTCAATTTGGAAATAAGAGCTAAAAATCGGTAAAGATTTATTTATAGCAATAACTCAATTCACCCCCTCTTGGGTATAGAGATTGTTTGTCGCTATTGCTTGTAGGTAATTTCATTAATAAATATAAAATAGAAAAAATTAATTATTATTATTTATAAAGATAAATTTTTATATTCCTAATAATATGTTTTGTATTTATTCAGTTTCACAATAAATATATTTTGGACTATAAATAAACATGGAAGATATATAAGTCCCCTGTGGCTTATCAAAATCTTTGTTAGGTATAATTATTGAGTTACTCCTTTTTTTAATCCCAATATATATATAATCTGACCCCAACTAACAGTCCAAAGTAATGGACTAAAATAAAATGGAACCTACTAATTTTTATAATAAAAGAAAGAATCTTGATTTTGCTAATTAAACTAATTATATAATCTTGACCAGTTGAAGATTATGGGAAACAATTTTTTCTCTTGTAAATTGACTATGAAAACATTGAAAAATCTTCAACTATATCCACGAATGAATTTGCAATAATATTTGTGTATATAAACAAATATAATTATAGAATCAAAATGAATCTTAGCTATATGGTCAAGCACGAGTTTCATGCAAGTATACGAATATAAGGACGCTTAAACCATTTCATAATTTATTGTTTTCGGTACATAATTGTTTATGGTCAAATCTGAATTTTAAAATGTATGGATACGTATTTTCTTTAATAAAGTAATGTTACTTTATTCATTTACTCATAAATTAACGTCGTTTTATTTAAAAAAATACGGATCCAGATAGTCCGGACGTCCGGACCTGAAATTATATATATATATATATATGTGTGTGTGTTAAAAGACAATCAATATTATATTGAAATTCGTATTTTCTCCATCTTTTAGTGTGTTCATTAACTTAATAAATTAAGGATTAAGTTAAGGGATGGATGTATATATAGTGATGATCCAGTGATAAATCTCTTAACTTATTAAGTTAAAGGACACGGTAAAAGACAGAGAAAATACGCATTTCAATATATTCAAAGACAAGCAACAATACTTTGAAATTTACATTTTCTCTGCCTTTTAATATTTTGATTAATGCGTATAATATACATTTTCTAAGTGTATTTATCATTAATTTCCCTCATAAATTATGTTCTTAAATATTTTAAATGCACTAATATTTATTATTTTATTGTCTAAGATACATTAGATGAAGAATTGAACAAAAAAGAGTGAGAAAATCGAAATTCCCGATTTATATCAGTGACTTATTGATTTACGCAATATTCAGTATTTTGGCCACAACATTTTCATACGATATCCAAATAAGGTGATTCAAATTGTGTTAGAAAGAATACTCAATTATCTACAACTTTATAGTTTACATCAAGACTGAATCAAATTAAATAATGGATAAAATCTAACTTGAACCTGCAAGTAATGTATTGGCGCGCCAATGGAGGTTAGAGAGTGACATTGATGCGGAAGACTCTCAAATTGAATAGGAAACTTGATTTTTATAATATCTATAAATTGAGAACGTCTATGGTTATTTGAGATATATTTTTCAGGAGGAAAATAAGCCTATTTTGAGGCCAAAATACTCTTCAAACCTAGCAACCATTCAAGAACAACCAAGAACAAGAAGATCAAGTGAGAATCATGAGGAGAAGATTGAAGATTTCAGAGATTGAAAATTGACAACCTTCATGATATGTCTTTCTTATCCCTATATTCTTATTCTTTTGCTAAGTTTATTATATTGAACATGATGATTTTATTATTCCTCTTCATCATGAAGTAGATCTTGTTCTAAGATTGCAATGGAACCCAATATGAACTTTTATTAATTGAATTTTTTTACGATTGATTTGTGACCTTCTATGTGGATTATTTATCATTATCTTTTCTTAATGCATTCTATTGCTTGGCCAACAATAGGATATGTTAGTTCCATTTTTATTGGCAATGTCCGTAACAAAACAAGTTCAATTGAGTTGTAATAAGTCTTGAAGAACTTGGAGTAATTAGAATGATATTTGGTAAAGCTGGAGCAAATTTGTTAGTGCTGCGTTCATTGAAGCATTTGAACGTGTGGCGTTAGTGGCACGTTCGCTGTTGGGTTCAAACGAAATATTTAAGAGATCAAACGTTCGTGGTGCGTTCAAGTACGCGTTCGAACGAAACATTCCAGAGAGAAAATATTCGTGGTGCGTTCGAGTAAGCGTTCGAACGAACCTTTCCAGAGAGCACGCGTTCGTGGCGTTCGAACGCCCTTGCGAAACTGAGTTATTTTGGACGCGTGTTTAACCTACTTTGATATTGGGAAGCCTCTTTTTTTACCCTACCTATATAAAACACATATAGCCACATTTCCCAAGTGTTGAAAGCATATTCTCTCAAAGCTGAAAACCTTCATAGCTTTTCAACCTATTCTTTTCTCACCTTGAAGACTTCATTGTTTTCCTTGCCTTTGCTTATGTGGTGAGATTGATATTTGTTAAACCATCAACACAAATAAAAACCCAATTTCCTAAACCTTCGGAGTTCTCAATGAGAAAGATTGACAATTGGAGTTCCGGCATTTAGAGTTGCAGAGTTGATTCACTCAGAGACTTCAGAGATTTTGAAGAAAATCGTGGGGTACGGGATCAATGAGTTCTTCGAGTTCTTTTAGTCTAGATGTACTAAAGTTGGTGGAGTTGCCACCATAGGTCTTTTACTATCACTGCAAGTTTCTCTTGATAGTGGATTTGGGCTAGTAGCCGAGATACCCATAGTGATTTTTTGCTCACACGAGTTTTTCACTTCGTCAACAAATTATTTGTGTTGACTTTGTGTTTGTTGAATTATTTTCTGCATTGTTTTAATATTCTGCATTAATATTTTATTGTTGTTAGAATAATGGAGCTTGTTGGGAAATCCATAGTAACCGTAATTAGCACTTGTCTGGATTATTGTGTTAAAATTCTGCATAGGGTCAGAACCTCGATAATTACAAACTTTTAGGATAGTTGTGGTAAACTCTTAGGAACTTGGAAAATAGAATTTTAGTTTTGTCTTGAGAATTGATAACATGTGATCTCATTCTATTGAATAGATTTCTATGTAGGATAGAAACATACCTGCAGGGCATGCTTAGCCATAATTAGAACTTGAACTTAATGAGTTTGACTTAGATTAATTATCATAGGAATATAGGTAATTGAACTAAGTTGGACGTTTTTACTCGACCATCAGAAGAAGATTGTAGATGACTTCGTGTTCTAAGTTATTAATTCATTATAGTTGATCAATTATAAAGAGAGTAGAAATATTTAAGGGATTATTATGGGAAATTTGTTATCTTAGCTTTTTTTTACCTTGCTACTTTCATGTGTTTCAATTTTCTTTTCTTTTTCTTTAATTTATAAGTTAATACACATTTTTTCAAAAATAATTAGTTTAAATAAGGTTACAGTTGGTAAAACTTTAGTATTATACAATAATAAAAATTTCTCATTGGATTAATATTTTTATACAACTTGTGCGATAGATGCGCTTGCATGTTTTACAAAATTATGATCAAGTTCTTAACGTCGTTACTGAGGAATTATTTTTTATTGTTAATATTAGAGTAATCAATCTTAGACTTATTTATATATTTTTTTGTTACTTTTAGTTTCCTTTTAGTGTTTTTTTTTGTTTTTTTTTTTATCTTTCAAGTGTTTGAAATAATGGAGTACCATTGGGCGATGGGAACAAAAGCTTTAATAGAGATTATGTTATACTTTTTATTTGTGTGAGATACAGTCTGATCTTCTGAGGCTATTGTCCCAGCCAATAACTATCAGTGGATGTCAGAGAGAAGTAACGCAATGTATGCTCAAGCCTTTTAGAGCACAATCATGAGTTGTGATATATGTGGGGACTGTTGGACAAAATGACCCATCATAGCGTCACTATTGCAACAGATCATTGTGTTGTTGTAGAAAATTAACTATGTGACAAAGGAGATTGTACTCTCATCATTTGTGTTATTAGATCACCTTAGATGTATAAATGAAGAGAGGTTCATATGATTAGTTCCTATTGAGAATGATATGAGACAGTATCAGTCCACGAAGGATTAATCATTAAATATCCCTGTCATAGTATTATCGAGACAAAATCGATAATGCGGAATAGGCTAGTATTGCACTTGTGCGCGTTGTGAGGGCACAACGGCATAGTTCTCATATATATAAGTATATGATACTTATGCAAGTGCGATAGGAGGTTGTGTTTTCACCGATGGTACGGGAAACAGCTTCGCTCTGGATAGACCCCTCGAATCCATTGGTATTATGAATATGTGTCTATGGGAGGCCGAAATCAAGGTAGGGGTGTGTCTTATATCTAACTGGATACTTGCATCGCTTAATACTTACAATATCAGACTATTCGTTCTGTTCTGGTTCGCTTAATTCCCCGTTCTTTACACCACTTCCTGGTTTCTATTACAGTTCTCATTAGTCTTATGTATTGATTGATTATGTCAAGACGGTCATACATCCATCACCAAATTAACATATTCATATCCTTATAATTACGTGCACTTTTTGCTTCCCATCGGATTGTATAAGGTTCATGTAATACCGATATCTAACGGTCTTGGTTACAGGCTTACGGTCCTGCGTACACACTTCTGGTTTATCAGAGAGTCGTAGTGTATGGGTGTGATGTCAAGACGGAAGTATCACTCCAGTCATAGTGAGATGATGTCACCAGATACGGTATTAGTGCTCTTAAGTGCTGCCGGCCATCGGGATATTATGACAAGTCATGTTATCCGATATAGGACACTAGTTCCAGACATCCGACATGTGCTTTGGCCGGACAGACACTTTCCAGCCCCACCCTAGCACGTGACTATCCGAAACTAGGCTGATATACACAATACTACGGTATACTACGCTTGATACAGATCTATATATTCCGGTAAGAATGGTTCTGGAGAATTGGGTAGCATGCGCTTTGCTAGAAGCCAACCTTGTCTTGTAAATCGGTAAACATAGTACGAGTACTTACTTGTTCGGATAGTCCGACGACCGTATTTACTGCCAACATATCCGGAGATCTCATGGGTCGCTTCCGAAGATTCACCGATGACGTATAACTCGCACTTAATTAATCTGGGATTAATTAGAAGAGAGAGAAATTAATATGGGATTAATCACGGAGATATTTTTCTGGGATAAAATATTAATTAAGAGAGAAAACGATTAATTTGATATATTATTAGAAATTGGATTTTGACGCGGAATTGAAATTAGATTTTAATTCGGGCGAACGAATTAATTTAGAATTAATTCATTAGCGACGTGAATAGTGATTTCGCTAGGCGTAATCATTTAATTACGACGCGACGAAAATTCGTTAATTTGGAATTAGCGAACCCGAGCCCGGGATTATTTGCGAGCGCATTCGCATTTAGAATTCGAGTGCGGCACGCAAGTCAAATCAAGCGTCAAATCGCTAGTCACATCAAGCGTCAAATCACATGTCACTTTGAGTGATGTGACAATTGGATTGATTGATTTGAGTGATTGATGTGATAGTGATATAGTTGTTGGAAAAGCATTAATAGACTTTTGCTTTTTGACTTTTGATATATATGAAAATGATTTATATATTTTTTTGTTTTTTGGAAAATAAAATAAATATATAAACTAAAATCATTTTCCTCTCTCTCTCACCACTCTCCGCCTTCTCTTTTTTCCCCTCTTTTTCTTTCTTTCCTCTCCTTCACGGTTTTGGAACCGATTTCGATTTCTTCTTCCAAAATCTTCTGGTTTGACCGAATTTTTGAGAGCAATGAAGAAGAGTTTGTGCTAGCACACACATGGGTTATACATAGGTGATAGGGAAACGAATTTATGAGCTTGGAATATTTTTGAAGCTTGAAGCTTGGAGCTTCCATGGTGTTCATCAATGGCCGATTCTTGGAGGGACAAACCAGTAAAACCCACAGCCCCTGCAAGGAGGAGCTGCTGCCGTGACTTTGAGGGAGGCTTGAAGGTTTTTGTTCTTCGCATCTCAAACCCATCAATGTGAGTATGTATTCCGCCTTACTCCTTTGTGTATTCATGCTTTTTTATGCTTGATTTCATGATTCTTGGGACCTATATTAGAAACTCAACAATGGTATCAGAGCTATTATCAGCATGAAAAGTTAGGGTTAAAATTGGGGATAATCAATTGAAGCATGATTTGGGTAAATTGGATGATTAAGTATGCTTGTATGTTGATTAATTGAAGTTGTGCATGATCAATTTCATAAATTGGATGAATTGAATTGATTTTAGGATTGATTGATTGGATCAATTTGAAGAAATTATGTTTGGAACAAATTTCCCCCATTTTTTGTGTTGGCATAAAGTGACAAATTTGGGTAAACTTGATTTTGCCATATTTTGTGAATTGGATGAATGAGAATGCTTAAGTATGTTTAATTTAAGATTGATTGGATCAATTTGTTGAAATTGTGTTTGTTGGAACAAATTTCCCCAAATTGCTTATGTTGGCCGAAATTAAAGAACCCTAAATTTCTTGGTGATTTTGTTTGTTTGATCATTGGATGACTTAAAACAATTGGGTAATGTTGTTTTGAAGTTCAATTTGATTGAATTTTGATTTGGAACATTTTTCCCAAATTAAAGTGGCTTGGCCGAATTCAATTGAATTTGAAATTCATTGTGTTTTTTGATTTTAATTCATTGGATGAATTGAATTGATTTGGGAAATGATGATTGTGGATTCAATTGGATTGAAACCGAATCGGATTGGAAAACCCATAATTGCCGAGAATAAAAGCATGTAAAATGGGTTTGATTTTAATAAATTGTGTTGGACACTATTTGTCATTAAAGTGCATGATTAAGTATGCTAATTGATGTTTTAGAAATATTAATTGGGTGGTTAATTTTGTATTACACTTAGGTTAATTAATTATGGAATTTAGAATTTTATAAGTTAATTAATTGGGCTTATTTTTGGAAATTGGGCCTTTAAGGTTGTGATTGGGCTTTTGGGCTTTGTTGTACAAAGTTGAGTTTAGGCAAATTTGGTTGGATCCAATTGGGCCTAAACCGCATCCATAAAGTCCAATTATGACTTAATGGACCTTAATTATTTAATTGGGCCTAATGGGCCAAAATTGATTTATGGGCTTATGGGGTAACTCCCGGATTGGATTTTGGTTATTCGTTTGACCCGAGTTGACCAAAAGTCCACGCCTTATAGAAATTAATTAAAAGCCCATTGGACTTTAATTAAATAAACATTAGATGTTAATCGGGCTTTGAGACCCGTTGCGATTAAATTTGGAATTTAAGTCGTAAAGGTTTGTTAATAAAAGTGTAATATTTAATTTGGAATTAAATAGTGAATTAGAATTAAATGCGTATTAAATTGGATTTAATTATGTAGTTTAATTTAATTCAGAATTCGTACTTTGAGTACTTATTCGCAAAACGAGTTTGACTCGAGCGAAAATCAAATCGTTGTTTGAACATTGGATGATCACTAATTATCAGATTAATTAATTGGATTAGATTTATTGATAACATGCTTGTATGAATACATGGTTGCGATGCATGAATAATGTATATCGGATGGATATTAGTCGGGTGGGACAATTTTGGAAATTGTAATAAATTTGATTTATTAATTGGACATGCGTGTCCAGCCTTATCACCTCTATACTCTTTGTATTCTCTTCTCACCTATTCCCCTCAATGTAAATGAGGTTTCTTTAGAAGTGTAGTGTAACGGGTAGAAGTAAATACATGTGCTAGCTTTGGAGAGAGAAAATGAGAGATTTGATCTAGGATCAATGTAAAGTATCCATCCGCATATCATTATTATTTTATTTCATATGCGCTTTATTATGTGTTTAGAATGCATGTTTAAGGGTGTATGATGATGAGACCTTAATAAAGATAATAAATTGGTAGCCAATTGCACGCGAAAAACCCTCGCTCAATATCAAGTGTTTTTCCTTCCATTGAGTGATTCTTACTCAAGATCCGAGATTGGCATTGGGTTGTTGGCCAAAGTCAAGCCCTTTGTCCGTCGAAGATGTGTTTGAATCACGAGAGTTTTGTTCCATATCGGTGTCTTGTCCAAGTTGTGGTTTGTTGGCCAAAGTCAAGACCACTTCTTGTCCATCGACATTGATTACGAAGCTTTCCATGGTCAATGGGTCACACTTGACTGGGATCACTAGGTTTGTTGTGCCAAAGCCAAGGCTTAGTTGATTCAGAGGAAAAAGTTTAGGTAATACATTGGATGTATTGGCATATATAAGATATATGTTTAGGATTTGGATATTCGCCTACTGGATCTAGGAATTGGATGGGATCCAATTGATCTTCGAGATCTACCTAGTTAATTATCATACAATTTGTTGGCCAAAGTCAAGATTGTGTGATATTTAACGGGATCCTAGCCCACTAGGAAAACGGTTTCCCGAGTACTCGACAGAGGGTTAGAGGCTCGCCGAAAAATAGTGGGAGGCAAGAATTGAATTTGCAATACTCGTTCAATTACTCGCCATACGCGCTCATTCAAATTATTTCGTCGTTAGATTAAATGTTAGTTGGACTAATATTTAAATTGTTGTTTTAATAAGCAGTTGGACTGTATTATATTTGATTATATATAATTGGATTATATTAATCAATATATTTGAATTAATTAATTTCGATTTACAGTTGATTTTATAATTGGATTATAGTAATCAATGTAATTGAGGTTAATTAATTTAAATTATATTTGATTATATAGTTGGACTATTATAATCATTATAATAAATAGTACCACAAATCGTTGATTAAATAGTTGGACTATTAGAATCAAGATATAATTGAAAGATTGACATTTAAAACATAATCCTGGGGAAAATGTGTTTAAAATGGTTTAATTTTCAAATTGGAATAAAGTTTCAGGATGGTCCTGGAAATTAATAGGTTATTTTATTTGATAAAATAATAATTAAGCTTGTAGCGCAAGGCCACCTTAATTCGATATTCCAGAAACACGAGGCTTGGCCAAAGGCTTCTGGAGTGTTGAAACAGGCAAAGGCAAAATCATTAAATCTTCTGGGAAGATAAAGGACATATCCTAAGAAGAATAGAAGACGAGCAAGGCTCTGACTTCAAATATGATTGTCATAATTATGTTCACAACTAGTATTGAAATTGGATTTTAAATACTTAGTGTGGTACATAAAATATATATTGATGTTCAGAATCTGTTTTGAACAGATACTGACTTCAATAGATTTATCTGCGAATTGGAAACAGGACGAAAGTCGCTGTTTTAACCGTAGATACCTGAATTTAGGAACTACCTTCGGGTTAGTACTTAAATTTAGAAACTGTTATAATGTAGCTAGTTTGACTAGAATATTATCTCTATATCGCGTATAACCCGCTGCGGGTGTACCTTTATATTCTAGAACACTAAAGTGTTTTCATTATAAAAGATGATATTGAGATAAACACATTAGATGTGAATAACAGATTTATATTTTGAATATAAATGATATCTCAATTATATAACATGACAAATAAATAGCTCAAATTGATTTGATCAGTTAAGAAACTTAATTGTGGCATAGTTGTCAGGGACACTACTAAACAAGAATCGTATATCCGCACTTTTGAAGAGCGGGTACTAGGACTGATTTGATTCCATTCAAATAAAGTCTACGAATCTAGTCTATTTGGGCAAAGTGCCTAAAACTATTTACTTGGTAAAAGTGTAAATGCCACCGATCTGTTAGCCCTACTTCATAGTGAAGCAAGTGGGCCCATGTCTAGCTAGGCTAGATATGGATATGAATATTTCGTGACCTGTACGGATGTGGCATCGCGTATGGTTATGTGTTTCTTTTGAAACACAAATCGGAAACTTTTAGAGTTTCGACACGAAATAGACAAATAGATCGGCTAAAGTATTAAACCGTCATGGTAAGACTGTAATGGAAAATACTTAAGCAATAAGTTTCTAGTTTTTTAGAAAGAGTAAGTATTCTTTCAAATAAGGACTCCTCCCGGAATACGTCAGTTTGACGGTGTGTCCGAACGGATTAACCGAATTTTGTTAGAGATAATAAGGTTAATCACGAGTCGCTCTGAGCTAACATTTCCTTCAACAGATAAGCTTTAAACAGTGCAAGAACTTATTTTGAATAAGGTTCCATAATAATCTGTTTACAGATATCATATTAGATATGAACGGGAAAGAAACCGGGTTTCTCATTCTTGATAATTTGGGTATGCTAGGCATATGTTTGGATGATACCAAACTAAAACCCAAATAGGATAAGTGCCAATGTAGGTTATCCTAGGGATACCATAAGTATTGTACTTATACATCTCACAAGAGAACAATTAGATTGTTACTCACCATACGGTTTTCCTGAGAGGAATACCGATATGCAGTGGTAAGTGGGAGGATAGTATACTCGATGAAATCGGAGTAATACTGTTCAAGCACTGAATCTTAATGGAACATGAATAGTTCATCCAGGATGAGACTATTACCATTAATCTTCGAATACACAAGAACCGCGTAGGTCGACAGAGTCAGAAAACAACCTGGGGTATGGGTTTCTGATCTAACCTCATAAAGATGTGAATCTTATTGAGGAATACCACTGACTACGTATGAGGAAGTGATACAAGGTATCAACTCCCTAATTATGGCAAAGTGCCGTATAATCCGAATGGATTCCATGTATATCAACCAGTTTGGATACTAGTTGATGTACCACAAGGCATTGTGCCTAATGGTACTTAAAAGTCTTCTAGGAAGACATACATGGATGGCAACATACCAGCGTATAAAGCTAGGCTTTTAACGGAAAGGTATCGTTATCAACATTGTGTTGATTACGATTCAACATTTTTACCTGTTGCCACGGTAAATCCATTTGGATAATGCAAGTTATTCGATCCATGATTGGATTATAACAAGCATTAGGTTCTTAGAATTATCGTTTTGATATAATCATAATGTGTGTATGATTTAATTCAAAACGAAAAAATTCTTGTATATATAAGGAGGTTAGTGGGAGCGCACTGACAGTGGCTGTCCTATAAAAAATGATAATACTACGTTCATGTCTTGGAAATGATGATTCCCATAAAATAAATATCGGCGAAAGCTTGGCTTTCGCAATACTCTCCTAGAAACCGTACATTGAAAAATGTACGAGACCTGGTGTATCATACGCTTTGAGCATATGGATTCAAACAGGCCGATCCGAGTGATAGTCACTGGATTGATGTTAAGAACATCCGTTAGTATCTTAGAGAACTAAGGATGCTGTCTTAGTCTATGGAGAAGGAGAACTTAAGTGACTGGGGTCACTGTAGCAAGTTTCCTATAACCGATAAAGACGACTAAAAGTCGCAAACGGTACTATATATAGTTTGAATAACGGTACAGTGAGCTGGAAATCTTCCAAGTAAGATACTGTTACCGAATAAACAACAATGCAGGTTGTTGTTGCAGCTGAAGCAGCAATAGAAGTCATTTGGGTCGATACAAATCTAATTAGATTAGATATAGTTCTGTTAGCAGCTGAGCTAGGCGTCAGCACAGGCTAAAATTAATGGTCTCATCAACGATCCAGATGACATAATCTAGATACTCATCTGATTCATTCGGATCATATCGTGGCGATGTGATGATCGAATAAATCGCATCAAGATGATAATCATACAAATCCGCTGACGAAAACATTTTCTCAGCAGTTTGAGCCAACCGTACATAGTTCGGGTGTGAGACACTTGAGTGACTGGCTATGTGCCAAGTGGGAGATTGTTGGACAAAATGACCCATAGCGTCACTATTTGCACAGATCATTGTGTTGTTGTAGCAAATTAACTATGTGACAAAGGAGATTGTACTCTCATCATTTGTGATTAGATCACCTTAGATGTATAAATGAAGAGAGGTCCATATGATTAGTTCCTGGATTGAGAATGATATGAGACAGTATCAGTCCACGAAGGATTAATCATTAAATATCCCTAGTCGTAGTATTATCGAGACAGGACATCGATAATGCAGAATAGGCTAGTATTGCACTTGTGCGCGTTGTGAGGGCACAACGCAAGTTCTCATATATATAAGTATAAGATACTTATGCAAGTGCGATAGAGGTTGTGTTTCACACCGATGGTACGGGAAACAGCTTCGCTCTGGATAGACCCCTCGGAATCCCATGGTATTATGACTATGTGTCTATGGGAGGCCGAAATCAAGGTAGGTGTGTATAGTCTTAACCTGAGACTTGCATCGCTAATACTTACGATAATCGATAGACTTTGGTCTTGGTGGTACAGGGCTTAACCGGTTCTGCGTACACCACTTCTGGGTTTATCAGAGAGTCGTAGTGTATTAGGTGTGATGTCAAGACGGAAGTATCACTCCAGTCATAGTGGAGATGATGTCACGCAGGATACGGTATTAGTGCTCTTAAGTGCTGGCCGCCATCGGGATATTATGACAAGGTCATGTATATCCGATTATAGAGACTAGTTACCAGACATCCGACATGTGCTTCGGACGGGGCAGACACTTATCCAGCCCCAGCCCTATCACGTGACTATCCGAACTGGCTGATATACACAATACTACGGTATACTACGCTTGATACAGATCTATATATTCCTGTAAGAATATTTCTGGAGAATTGGGTAGGCATGGCGCTTTGCTAGAAGCCAACCTTGTCTTGTAAATCGGTATAAACGTAGTACGAGGTACTTACGTGTTCGGATAGTCCGACGACCGTATTTACTGCCAACATATCCGGATCTCTCATGGGTCGCTTCCCGAAGATTCACCGATGACGTATAACTCGCACTTAATTAATCTGGGATTAATTAGAAGAGAGAGAGAATTAATCTGGGATTAATCACGGAGATATTTATTTGGGATAAAATATTAATTAAGAGAGAGACGATTAATTTGGAATTAGTCGATAAAATAATATATTTGATATATTATTAGAAATTGGATTTTGACGCGGAATTGAAATTAGATTTTAATTCGGGCGAACGAATTAATTTAGAATTAATTCGTTAGCGACGTGAATAGTGATTTCGCTAGGCGTAATCATTTAATTACGATGCGACGGAAAATTCGTTAATTTGGAATTAGCGAACCCGAGCCCGGGATTATTTGCGAGCGCATTCGCATTTAGAATTCGAGTGCGGCACGCAAGTCAAATCAAGCGTCAAATCGCTAGTCACATCAAGCGTCAAATCATCACAATCGTATCTGTTTTGAGTGATGTAAGTTTATCTTGAGTGATTGATGATTGATGATGGAGTGATTGTGTGAAAATAGTTGTTGGCAAAGCATTAATAGACTTTTGCTTTTTGACTTTTGATATATATGAAAATGATTTATATATTTGTTTTGTTTTTTGGAAATAAATAAATAATATAAACTAAAATCATTTTCTCTCTCTCTCTCACCACTCCATGCACTTCTCTTTCCCTCTCTTTTCTTCTTCCTTCTCTCCTCTCCTTCACGGTTTTGGAACCGATTTCTTCCTCAAAATCTTCTGGTTTGACCGAATTTTTGAGAAGCAAATGAAGAAGAGTAGTGCTAGCACACACAGGGTTATACATAGGTGATAGGGAAACGAATTTATGAGCTTGGAATTATTTTTGAAGCTTGAAGCTTGGAGCTTCCATGGTGTTCATCAATGGCCGATTCTTGGAGGGACAAAACCAGAAAAACGCACAGCCCACTGCAAGGAGGAGCTGCTGCCGTGACTTTGAGGGAGGCTTGAAGGTTTTTGTTCTTCGCATCTCAAACCCATCAATGTGAGTATGTATTCCGCGTTACTCCTTTGTGTATTCATGCGTTTTTTATGCTTGATTTCATGATTCTTGGGACCTATATTAGAAACTCAACAGGGACAACCACCTTAGTAATCATTGCACGTTCAACTACAATTCAAGGTGGCAAAACCATCAGAATTTTACATGGCACAATAATTATGGTCCCCCATATACCATTGAACCATTATATCCATTTTATTCACCACAAGCTCAAGAATTTCATTTAGAGCCAAAACCATATGTGAAGGATCTGCCTACACAGATGACCAATCAGAACAAGTTTCTTACAAAGCAGAACAAGAAAAACATGAGAAATACAACCAGTCTTGAAACATTAATTTAGAGTCAGACGACGTCCTTGAAAAACACTAGAAGCCCAAATAAGACAGATAGCTGATGAGTGGTAATTACATCACTTATTCCCACTCATTTAGCCTAATGTTTTGTATTGTTTCTCGAGTTTTATGAACGTTTTGATGTGCTTTGTGTTATTTTTGCAGATAAATAAAGTTTGGAAAGCATTGGAGGCAATTTGGGACAAAAAGTGTCAACAGGATATTTTCGTCTTCTACGCGTCGCGACGCTAAGCCTTGCGCGTCGCGACGCCAAGCATGCGCCGGACTTGCTAACTTGCGCCTTGTGCCACGTGGTAAATCTGATTGGTCAAAACTTGCTAACGTGCGCCGATCATGCTAACGAGCGCCGTGACACGTGTCACCATCACAACGGTTATGCTAACGTGCGCCAGCCGCCACGTGTTAACATCTGATTGGACCAAACAAGCGCGTGCCACGTGTCGTCTCAGTCTCACCATTGGACCGAATTATTGACGAATCAGGTGCGCCACGTGTCAAGCTTCTATTGGACCGAAATTCCCATCTATCAGCGCCTGCCACGTGTCGTCCTGATATTCGACGACGTATCGCCAGCCAACCACAGCGTGACACGTGGCTCAATTATTGATGCCGACAGACGCGTGGTCAACCCGCGCGTGGACTGTTTCCAGCGTCGCGACGCTAGTGCATTTCAGCGTCGCGACGCTGGACCAAAATCAGCCTATAAAAGGAGGCCGCCAGATTCATTTTTCTTCATGCTTTCCTTGGAGAATTCTCTCTGATTTTATAGGAAGCATCTATTTTTGTATATATAAATAATATTTTTAATTTATGTATTTTAATTTTCAGTAATAGTAGTTCTCTTCTTCTACATTTCTTTAATGTTTAGTAGTTAATTTACCGCTGAGGTAAAAGGTGAAACCTTTAATTAATTATTTAGGTAAATCTCACTTAATTATAATATTTAAATTATAATTTAACCGGATTAATTAATGTCAGACTTTATTACCGCCTATATGGCTGGTTTAAATATAAATTACCTACCTCACCGCCTATATGGTCTGGTCTTTATGTGACAATAATTACCGCCTATATGGCTGGTGTAGTGTAATTGGATTAATAGGACTATATAATAAATGGTCTATGGCTGGTTAAATGTTTAATATATTATTCCTGAGAAAGAATATAAAAATATTTATATATATAATAAGTGAGATTCTTAGATAAGAAATATTAATTGTGGATCCTCTAACCCAGCATTTTATTTTTATTCTAGGGAAGATGATGACACCAATACACACACTTAATAATTGATTTTCTTTTTATAGGTAGTTCTTTAGTTTGTTTATTGAGTCTTAAGCTTAATGCTTCTTGTTGTCTTATCACCAATAAGATTGATATAGTAAACTTAAAATGAACTAGACATAGGGATTTTAGGTTTCAGCCTTATATTCAATAGCCCACGATCTTCCTTGAGGATAGATAACCCTTTAATAGATTTCCTTACAGGATAGACATATACCTGTCAGGCGGGGGTAGCCATAATTGGAACTTAAACTTAATGAATCCAGGGTAATGTGGTTGACATAGGAATATGGTTCAATTGGGTTATACTGGGTATTTGCGTCTGACCATCGGAAGAGGCTTTTGCATATTTTTGTGTCCATGTTAACAAATTAATTTATTACACATAAATAAGAGAATCAATTCATCTTTTAATAATATGTGAGGAGTCACGACCCTAGATCCTTGAGTCTTTTCTTTTATTTCCTTAGTATTTTCTTTTGAGTTTTTTTTTATTTTATTTTGCAAAACCACATTCAACCAACCAAAAGCAATCAATTCTATTCTCCTTATAATTAGATACTTGTAAATAAATAGATCAATAATTAATAACAACAGTAGGAATTAAGTCCTCGTGGGATCGATATTTTTATACTACTTGAACGATACGTGCGCTTGCGTTATACGCGTGTGTTTACGCCGGTCAAGTTTTTGGCGCCGTTGCCGGGGACTTATATTTCTTGAGTTGTTATTTTGAAACTATTTAATTTACTTGTATCTAATTTTCTTTATTTTTATTTGTAATTTTTGTTTCTTTCTTTTATTTTCAGGTGGTTGAACAATGGAACACTACTGGGAGATTGAGAGATTACGAGCGTTACAAGAGATACACCCCAAATCTGGGAGCAACAGTCCGGTTTTCTGAGGCCTGTTGTACAGCCCAATGACTATCATTGGATGTCAGAACCAAGTAATACTACATTTGCTCAACAGAACTCAATGTGGAAATGTGACATATGTAATGGTAACCACCCAAGCGATTATTGCGAGTACAACTACAATTCAGGGTGGCAGAACTATCAGAATCCTTCATGGTATGATGAGCCATCACATTTCACAGAGCCACATTTTCCATCTTATCCACCATCTACCTTTGATCTTTACCAACAACCAGAACCATCCGAGGAAGATCAATTGATTCACATGTTCAAAGAACATGGAGCTCAAATTGATGCACAAATTCAGAGTAACGCAGAATCCATACAAAGAATGACAGATCAGATCAGACAATTAATAGAAAACCAGAGCTACATACCTTAAGAACCATTTTCTGATGACACTGATGAAGCCTTTGAGTACCAATCATTTCATAATGACACTTCAACAGAGGAGGAGGCTGAGCAGTATCAACAACCAGAGGTATCAGTTCAGGAACCCGAACCGGCAAAGTCTCGATTTGATTTCTATTATTCAGATTCTGACGAGGATGAAGCTGAAATGTTTGTGCCAACTGCATCAAAAATTGAGGATGGAATTCTGTATCCTCAAAATGAAGATCATGGAGATTATTTTGCAATGTTTGAAGAAGATCTACCTGAGCCAATCATTTCAACCAGATCAGAGGATGAAGACCTAAAATCTGACATTTCTTTACATCCTCAGGTTGATAATTTTGCAGCATGTATTTCACAGATGACAGATGAAGAACTGAATACAGAAATTTTCAAATACATATGTGAAGAAAAGGTGGAGCAAGAAGCAGAGCAAATGGAGGAGCAGATGACAGAACTTATTAAAGATCCAGAGCATTCAAGAAAAACATCGCTGTTTTGGGGAGTACAAACCAAAGATATCAACCAGAAGCTTGACAGAATGAAATTTCCATTCCAAGTTAAGCACCATACGAGACCTCCTGATTTTCTTTCTTTCTTTGCAGGAATCACTGGAACAACAAGGAGTAAAAAGGTGGCACGATCACTGAATGAGACAAAACTATTTTTGCCACTTTACCGTTGGAAGAGACCCTTCAAAAGCAACGCACACGAGATTGTCTTTAATCGGACATCCAAAACGACGCTGAAACCTCCTTAACAGATGAATTTCAGTCACGTCTGGCTGAAGACGTAAAATTTAGCGCTAGCAGGGAGGCAACCCATGCGATTTGTAATATTTTTTTTCATATTTTGTGTGAACTTTTTAATTTTGTGTGTTATTTTTGTAGGGAAAGGCACAAACGGAGCATTTTAAGACAAAAGGAATTGTGTTTGGCAATCAAAGATGAGAAACAATTCATTAACGAGGCTGAATAAAGAATGAAATCTTAGACGCATCCTAATGGATTTATATACCAAACGAGTGGCGTATTGCATACACAATTCCGTTGCCTTAATTATTGCTTTGATTCGCTTTTCTGTTGTAATTATCTTTATTTTTTCGTAGACAGGATCCAGACTTTTTGACCTTTCACGATTTCTTTTGTTGTTTAGCTAACAATCGTCATTTGGAAGATATTAGTGCTATTATTACTCACCCTTTTTCAGGTACTATAAATTTAGCCCGTCATTGCACTTTTGAAGGCATCCAGAGTTGAGAAGAAAATACATAAAAAAATGGAAGCCACTTCAAAAAGACGAGTTGAAAACATTTGTGTGTTTTGCGGTAGTACTGTTGGTACTAAACCACAATACATAGAAGCAGCACAAGAATTGGGTCGAGTCTTAGCAGCAAGGAATATGCACTTAATATATGGCGGAGGAAATCTTGGATTAATGGGGATCGTTTCAAAGGCTGTACAGGAAAGAGGCAGTCATGTTTTGGGAATCATTCCAAAACCATTGGTAGAGGCAAATCTTATTGGATCATCAAACGGAGAGGAACTGATCGTGCCAGGTATGTCTGAACGACTGGTGGAAATGATTAACCGTTCTGATGCTTTTATTGCTTTGCCAGGTGGCTTGGGTACATTGGAGGAAATTTTTATAGTACTATCTTGGGCGAACCTGAATATACACCAGAAACCGCTTGGACTGCTCAACGTTGATGGATTTTATGATTTCTTTGTGTGTTTCTTGATGATGCTCGGAGAAATGGGTTCGTGTCAAAACCTATGAAAGAACTCCTCTTACTGCCAGAACTGCTCCGGATCTAATTGACCAACTCATAGCCTATGAACCAAAAGTTGACCCTATCATTTCAAAGATAAATGGTCCGAGGAAGATCGTGGTAAGAGGCGTAGAATTAATCTGGATCTTAACCTTTAAATTCCTGTAGATTTTCAGCTAACCAGGTACGACCTTCTAAACTCTTCTTCTACTTTTAAGACATTGGGGACAATGTCTCATTTAGGTTTGGGGGAGGAAATTAGTTGATTAATATCTTGTTTTTAGTTTGTATGTTGTTTTTATTTTCATCCAAAATTTTTTCGAAAAATAAAAAAAAATTGAAAAATTTGAAAAAACTACAAAATATTTTGCATTTTTTGTGTTTTTATTTTGACTAAAAGGTGAAATTGGTAAGAGATAGCCGAGTAAGGAGTTTCCACTCCTGAGACGTATCTCAAACTATTTCGAAACAAGTTTTGTTTGGTTATTTCCTTTTAAATTATTTAATTTGTGAATTCTCCATAATACTGACTAAAATACTGACTAAATCTTCATATGCTCAGTTGGCAGGTATTATCAACATACATGGTAACATACGGACATGAGCTGTAATTGAAAAGTTTGTAATATTCAGTGCTCTAGTTTAATTGGAGGAACATCTCAAAAAGTGATGGAGTAAAAAAAAAAAAAAAAAATTCTGATGTACAAAAATAAAGTATCTAAGATCCGGGTTATTAAGTCTGTAAGGGTGTTTTAACACCTAGTGCCCTAAAACCAACTGGTTTGGGAGTCACGGACCCAAAGCTCGCTACATGGATCAAAGATGCTGCAATATATATATCTGAAGTCTGGGTAATTAAGTCCGTAGGGTGTCTTAACACCTGGTGCCCTAAAGCCAACTGGTTTGGGAGCCACCGACCCAAAGCTCGCTACATAGACGGAAGGTATTGTATATAAATAAAAAGTCAAAATTCAGAAAAATCAAAGAAAAAATCAGAAAAAATCAGAAAAATTATTCCATTGCTACAAAAAGGTGTGAAATCTGATAGAACTTTAGGACAAAAATATTACTCTCTTATCAACTACACTTGTGACTGTTGTGGGAAAAAATGAGTTGATTAATATTTTGTTGGCTGTGTATATGGAGAATGGTAAAAATAATCGGAGAATTTACTTATTCGGTAATTTAGAATGAAACAAAACATAATAACTTGGAGTAGAAGTTTCACTGATTAGTCACTAACTTCTTTATTCTCTTTTCGCTTGTCTTTTTGCTTTTGTGTGCATTAGTTTTAACTAACTTTTTACTTTTGTAAAACGTTTGTGGGTATCGTTGCTGTAACCCTCACGAGACTACAACTCGTCCACTAGGGACACCTAGGGGTTTAAAGGCTTGTTGCATACGCTAAATGCAATCGTGATCCCTACGAAAGTGGCTTAGTTAATTTCGTTTCTTTTTGTTATTTTATTTTCTGTTTTGCTCGAGGACTAGCAAAATGTTAGGTTTGGGGGTGTGATGAGTGGTAATTACATCACTTATTCCCACTCATTTAGCCTAATGTTTTGTATTGTTTCTCGAGTTTTATGAACGTTTTGATGTGTTTTGTTGTTATTTTGCAGATAAATAAAGTTTGGAAAGCATTGGAGGCAATTTGGGACAAAAATGCGTCAACAGGGATATTTTCATCTTTTACGCGTCGCGACGCTAAAACCTTGCGCGTCGCGACGCCCAACATGCGCCGGACTTGCTAACTTGCGCCTTGTGCCACGTGGCGAAATCTGATTGGTCAAAACTTGCTAACGTGCGCCGATCATGCTAACGAGCGCCGTGACACGTGTCACCATCACAACGGTTATGCTAACGTGCGCCAGCCGCCACGTGTTAACATCTGATTGGACCAAACCAAGCGCGTGCCACGTGTCGTCTCACCATTGGACCGAATTATTGACGAATCAGGTGCGCCACGTGTCAAGCTTCTATTGGACCGAAATTCCCATCTATCAGCGCCTGCCACGTGTCGTCCTGATATTCGACCGTATCGCCAGCCAACCACAGCGTGACACGTGGCTCAATTATTGCTGCCGACAGACGCGTGGTCAACCCGCGTGGACTGTTTTCCAGTGTCGCGACGCTAGTGCATTTCAGCGTCGCGACGCTGGACCAAAAATCAGCCTATAAAAGGAGCCGCCAGATTCATTTTTCTTCATGCTTTCCTTGGAGAATTCTCTCTGATTTTATAGGAAGCATCTATTTTTGTATATATAAATAATATTTTTAATTTATGTATTTAATTTTCAGTAATAGTAGTTCTCTTCTTCTACCTTTCTTTAATGTTTAGTAGTTAATTTACCGCTGGGGTAAAAGGTGAAACCTTTAATATAATTATTTAGGTAAATCTCACTTAATTATAATATTTAAATTATAATTTAACCGGATTAATTAATGTCAGACTTTATTACCGCCTATATGGCTGTTTTAAATATAAATTACCTCACCGCCTATATGTCTGGTCTTTATGTGACAGATAATTACCGCCTATATGGCTGGTGTAATTGGACTAAATGGATTACCGCCTATATGGCTGGTTTTAAATGTTTAATATTATTAATTCCTGAGAAAGCAGAATATAAAATAATTTATATATTATAATAAGTGAGATTCTTATATAAGAAATATTAATTGTGGATCCTCTAACCCCAGCATTTTATTTTTATTCTAGGGAATGATGAACACAATACACACACTTAATAATTGATTTTCTTTTTATGGGTAGTTCTTTAGTTTGTTTATTGAGTCTTAAGCTTAATGCTTCTTGTTGTCTTATCACCAATAAGATTGATATGGTAAACTTAAAATGAACTAGACATAGGGATTTTAGGTTTCAGCCTTAGATTCAATAGCCCACGATCTTCCTTGAGGATAGATAACCCTTTAATAGATTTCCTTACACGATAGACATATACCTGTCAGGCGGGGGTAGCCATAATTGGAACTTAAACTTAATGAATCCAGGGTAATGTGGTTGACATAAGAATATGGTTCAATTGGGTTATACTGGGTATTTGCGTCTGACCATCGGAAGAGGCTTTTGCATATTTTTGTGTTCCAAGTTAACAAATTAATTTATTACACATAAATAAGAGAATCAATTCATCTTTATAATAATATAGTGAGGAGTCACGACCCTAGATCCTTGAGTCTTTTCTTTTATTTTCCTTAGTATTTTCTTTTGAGTATGTTTTTATTTTATTTTGCAAAACCACATTCAACCAACCAAAAGCAATCAATTCTATTCTCCTTATAATTAGATACTTGTAAATAAATAGAATCAATAATTAATAACAACAGTAGGAATTAAGTCCTCGTGGGATCAATATTTTTATACTACTTGAACGATACGTGCGCTTGCGTTATACGCGTGTGTTTACGCCGGTCAATAGCCAGTAACCCATATATATCAAGCATGTGTATAATTTTAAATAATTTAATGAAATATTATATTCTATTACTAGTGCATAGGAAAAAACTGGAGATGAATCGGAGTCCGGAAATTTAGAAACGGATGAAAATAAATTCAGCACGCGTCAATGATGCAAAGCGCGTGAAGTCACGCGCTACAGTGCGCGCGCGTATTGTAGCATCCAGCTCTCTCTTCCTTTTTTTTTCATTTATTTCTTAAATTATATTTTCTTCAACTCTCTTTCTGGAGAGATGAAGGAATTATGGTCTATTACCCTAATTGCTTCCAACTCTCCCTAAACACTTCAAAAACAACCAAAATTTATTTTTAACATTAAAACCAACATCAACACATGTTATACAATAAAAATCAAGTTTTTCAAGATATAAAATATTCTTACAAAAATATAAATTTACTTTAAATACGCACTTGCGTAAATTTTGAATCCAAAATAAAAACCAAATTAGAATCCCACAATGAAGTGACTCGTGAATAATTCTAGGTCACCCAAAGGTGGTCAAGTGATTCTAGAATGGTAGTCATAGCTCTATGTTTTAATCTAGAGTTCCAAACTCTAATGTTATGTTTATGTCTAACATAAATATTTTGACCTAATTACAAACATATTGAGTTTATACTTCCAAAGCATCCTAACACAATTAATTAACCCAACTTCAACATTATGTATATAATACATAATTCAACACTATATGTCTCACTAATGAAAAATATAGCTTTTATAGAAGATCAAACTTACCTAGCAAGGTGATTCAAAGATCCAATCTACTTCTCTTTGTTGAAATATTTGGAGAACTTTCAAGGATTAGCAAGCTTGACTCCAATATCCAATCTTGATTCCAATGCTAGCAAGCTTCACCCTAAGATCCAATCTTGATTTCTCCTAGATGAAATGTTGTAGAGACCTCACAAAACTTCTCTAAATATTTCTTTAACTTAGGCTAATTTATCTAATACTGGCTTGTATTTAACTTTCTCAAGCTTTTGGTTTGCTTAATTAAAACCTTCCTAAAGCTTGCTATTTATAGCAAAACTTATGTAATTTTTAATTAATAAAAGTTGAAACTTTTATGCGGGCTTAATCTAATTTGTCCAAATATCTATAATTATGTGTGACTAATCTCAATTGTCTCCCACTTTGATTTAATCCAATTAAATCAAGCCAATGATTAGGAAATGGATTAGTTCAATGTTTGCCACTTTGATTTAATCCAATTAAATCAAGACAAAACCACATATTATTACATACTTAAAATTACCATAATATCCTCAAATGGTATAGATAATTATGATTTTACATTCGAACCCTTATGTAATTATTGAATTAATCCAATTAGGTCAAAGTAAATAATTAATGTAATCCAATAACACTTGATTATCTTTATTGATAATTATAATATCGAATATTATCTTTTATCAAAATTAATAGGCTACTCGAGTGCTCAACGAGTACACTTTATATTGAGAAACTCTAAGTTCAGACACGTTTTTCATATAAGCCTAGCTAATATGTACGCAATTCGGTCACCTCCAAATTCGCGAAAAACACGAACGACATTTCTGAACTATACAAGTCGAGGTCATCACATATGTTTAACAATCAATCTGTCATAGGCTATTCGAGTTGTGCTTAGGAAACATAGAATACACCGTTAAGTTTTCAAGACGCACATCTCATGTCGACATGTCCACGATTCTTCATAAATGATGCGATCCACCATGGGTGATCGACTTTGGCCAAAGCTTTAAAAATCGTGACTTTACTTACATGGATACCTAAACCCTTTATGGTACACATTCGGGCCAACAGATCCTATCTTGCTTCATACTTCATTACTGAGTGCATCGATTTACACCTAACGAACATCTAGAGACCAAACCATGAAAGGTTTCTAACATACATGACATCAAAGTATGAAGGATCTCACACAAAATCAATATTATCCTATAGCCAAAGGATTACATATGTTACTCGACTCGAGGAGATTCCTACTGATGGTGGTGTGTACTTCCAACTATTAGGAATCACCTATGAGTCATTCAATATTCAGTCCAACCAATACCCACACATCTATACGAGTTTCCAAAACTCATGGTAAATCGGGTTAAACCATTGAAACTCCAATTCCAATATATCATATGTGCTAGTCTTATAGGTTTTAGAAATTCGACCATATTCCAAAACCAACGACTATGGATATATATACTTTAAGAGTAATTTATAATAGTAATACTTATCCCAATGTCAGACCACCTAATGAGTAGTATTACTACAAGACTATTCTAAGGTCGATGTCATTCTTAGCATATCTATATATCAATCTAATACGCATATTGACAATACCATTAATAAGGTATGAAATGAAAATATAATTATTTTATTAATAAATAATAAAATATACAATTCAGATTGACACTCCAAGCACCAAATCCAACAAACTCCCATTTGCTTAGTGCCAATCTGGATGGTACCGCAGTCTCATCTCCTCAACATGTTTATCGAATAACTTAGGAGGTAAGGCATTTGTAAGTGTCTGCTATGTTGTCTAGTCCTTGAAACTTTAAGATCACTATGTCTTTTCGTTCAATTATCTCTCTAATTACGCGGTATTTCCTTTACACGTGTTTAGACTTGGAATACGCTCTCAACTCTTTAGTTTGCGCAATGACTCGGCTATTATCACAGTACAATGAGATCGAATCCGTAATACAAAGCACAACACCAAGTTCTATGATAAAATTTCTAATCCATATAGCTTCTTTAGTAGCTTCTAAAGCCTCTATAAATTCCGCCTCAGTGGTGGAATCAACTGTTGAGCCTTGCTTTGTACATCGCCAACTAATCACACCACCGTTAAAGGTAAATATGTCCATATATCAGAAACTTATCCCTAGTACCCTTAAGATATTTCAGGATATGTTTCACGGCTGTCCAATGATCATTACCTGGATCAGATTGATATCGGCTGGTCACACTGACATCGAAACTGATGTCAGGTCTAATACATAGCATAACATACATTATGCTTCCAATACAAAAAGCATATGGGAAATTAGAAATTCTAACTCTCTCTTCCTTAGTCAAATGTGTCATTTTCTTCGAAATATGTATGCCATATCAGAAAGGTACATTTGCTATCTTGTAGTTGGTAAAACCGTACCTTTTTAACATCTTATCTATGTACGTCGATTGCGACAACCCTATAAGCTTCCTAACTCTATCCCGGTAGAGCCTTATACCTAGTATATAGGAAGCTTCACCCATATCTTTCATGGAGAAATTCTTACAAAGGTAAGCTTTCACACTTTGCATCAATCCTATACTATTTCCTATGATAATGATGTCATCTACATACAATACTAGGAAAACTATCATGCTCCCACTCACTTTCTTATAAACACATGGTTCTTCCTCGTTCTTGATGAATCCATATATTCTAATTATCTCATCAAAATGACGATTCCAGCTTCAGGATGCTTGTTTAAGTCTGTAAATAGACTTTTGGAGCTTACAAACCAAGTTTGAAGTCTTACTGGATACGAAACCCTATGGTTGTTCCATATAGATATCCTCCTCAAGGAATCCATTAAGGAAAGTGATTTTCACATCCATCTGCCATACCTCATAGTCGTGATATGCAACAATGGCTAAAAGATTTGTAATGGATTTTAGCATGGCTATTGGTGAAAAAGTTTCCTCATAATCAATCCCAGGACATTGAGTGTAATCTTTTGCTTCCAGTCGAGCCTTAAAGGTTTCCACATTTCCATCAGGCCCTCGCTTCTTTTTGTAAACCCATTTACAACCAATAGGTTTAACTCCATCAGGATGTTCAACTAAGTCTCAGACTTGATTGTCATGCATTGAATCCATTTTGGATTTCATGGCTTCCTGCCATTTTCCCGAATCGATATCCAATATTGTTTCTTTATACGTACTCAGATCTGTTTCCTCCAAGAGGAGAACATCAAGGCTCATATCAGATGTTAAAAACAGTCTTTCAGGAGGCCTTGATATTTTATTCGACTTACGTAGAACCTGTGTTGTAGATCCTTCACCTATTTGGATCTCTGGTTCCATCTCAGGTTCCTTACTGTTGAGATCAAACTCATCAAGTTCAATCTTTTTACAACTCCCACTATTTCTCAAAAATTTATTTTGAAGAAAAGTGGCAAAGCGAACAACAAATACATTTTGTTGCTCAAAATCATAGAATTAATATCCCAAAGAGTTATCAATATATCCAACGAACCTATATTTATACCCTCCAGGTGCTAGTTTATTCCTATGCTCGATTCTAACATATGTATGACAATCTCAAATCTTTAAATATTTAAGACTTGAATTTCTACCGAACCATATGTGATAGAGGTTGTAGGAATAGCTTTTGATGGAACCCTATTAAGTATGTGGGTAGCAATTAGTAAAATATAACCCAAAAGGTAATAAGAAAGATATGTATAGCTCATCATAGATCGCATCATATATAAAAAAGTATGATTTCTATGCTCAGACTCTCTATTGTGTTGAGGTGTTCCTGGTGGGCTATATTGGGCGAGAATTCCATTATCCCTTAAATAACTTCTAAATTCTTCACTCATGTATTCACCGCCTCGATCTGATCTAAGGCACTTGACGAATTTACTGGTTTATTTTTCTACTTCGTTTCGAAATATTTTGAACTTGTCAAATATTTCTGACTTATGTTTCATCAGATAGACATATCCATATCTAGACTTATCATCTGTGAAAGTCACGAAGTATGTTGAACCATCATGAGCGGCATGATTTAATGGACCACACACATCGCTGTGTATTAGTTCCAATAAATCTCCAGCATTATGTCCAACACTTAGAAATGAGGCCTTTGTCATCTTTCTTTGGATACATAACTCGCAAATCGGATAAAGATCTAAGGTAAGATTTTCAATCAAACCATCATTTACCAATTTGGATAGACGTCTAACATCTATGTGGCCCAATCTCATATGCCATAATTCAGTATTATTTAGTTGAGATTTCCTACCTGTATTTTCCTCTACATTAAAGACATCTTTATATGTTTCTAAAACATAGTGACCGTTTGATAAAGAACATTTACATTTCAATAAATCATCTTTATCATATAAATATAAAGTTTCATCCTTAATGTTTATTTTGTATCCCTCTTTATCTAATATTGGCAGTGATATTATTTGTCTGATAAGTGAAGGTACATAATAACAGTCTTGTAAATTTAATTTACAACCATTGGGGAGATCTAAAACAACCATTCATATGGCTTTAACATCCAATGTCTCGCCATTGCCAACTCTAAGCTGGATCTCCCCTTTATCCATCCTTCTTTTTACCCTCATTACCTGCAGGGAGTTGCAAATATAAGTAGGATTGCCAGTGTCTATTACACATCCACTATTTGCATCTAAGGCTAATGAGATGTCAATAAGTGAAAAAATACAAAGCGTACCTGAGGGTCCTGCTTTTCCTATCAGCTCTGGACAGTCCTTCATTCAGTGTCAAGACTTCTTGCAATGTAGACATTGATCACGAGCTATTTACGATTTTGCGCCTTTGCGCTTCTTGGAGTTCTTCTTTGCAATTTTCTTCTTCCCCATCTTTATTTTCTTTGACTTCCTAGAAGTCTTTGAAGAACCAGCTCCACCATGGAGGTATAATGTTGCATTTCCTCAAATTTTGCTCCATCGTACGTAACATGTTATGAAGTTCTTCGTAGCTAGCTTACATCAAGTTCCTATGGAATTTTAATACAAAGCCAATATAAGAACCAAACAAAGAAGACAGAATCAAATTACGACCCAGTCGTTCATCAATCACAATGTCCTATCATTCTAGGTATCGAATTTGGTCGATCATGTTCAAAACATGAATGCTGACAGCTCCTCCATCCTTGAGTTCAGCATGGAACAATTGCTTAGACCTCCGATAAATTTCGATCTATTGATTTGCTTCGAACAACTCATTGAGTGTTCACATAATGCTCTAAACATTTGGTACCTCTATGTACTATCTCAATAAATCTGAAACCATCGATCTCAAGATGTAGGATTTCACCTTCAGGTTATCATCCTTCCATCTATTAAAAGTTTCTCGCTATTCTGGAGTGGGGTCATGATCGATTTCAAAAGGCAGTGGATTGATAGTGACATAAGTCAACTTTTCAAACTCCAAGACAATGCGTATGTTCATTCCCCATTTGAAATAGTTCTCGGCTCCTTTTAGCTTATTGGTATCCAAAAGTCTCATCAATGGATTAGCGGCAGCCATCTACAAGACAACATTTTAAATTGTAGCATAATATTTTTCATTTTAAAAATAATAACACTAATTGATTATGGAATTTTAAATGTATTAGTGCCCTCCCACTATTTTACGTAATTCTGTAATCTCCCATAACAGAAAAAATAAAAATTTGACTATTAAAATTTCATAACGGGGAGTGGATCCCATGACATTTACTCCAGCCTCACAATAATGACGGTATTGGCCTTTATAAACTCATTAGGTAGACCTCCAAGGTCAATCACATTCATGTGACTCATAGTTTGGTCCTAAACGGTTTCTTTTTCTTACAATAATGATATTATTAGATTAAGACGTATTATAGGTGTATACTGGTCAATGTGCGTTAATGAGCTTAATATGTACACCCTCACAATAATGATGGTATTGGGTGACTGCATCAACTCATCACGCTACATCTAATATTTTACCGGAGTGACCTAAGTTCCGAGCACTTATACCCTCACAATAATGACGGTCTTGAATATAAGTAGTAAGAACTCATTCATCTCTGTATTAACAAGACGGACTATCCAATAATGCTCTAACATTACTAATACTATTACTTAAATAAAGTAATTACCTAATCACAAGAGATTTATGACAATCAAGTCATTAATTTAATTATGTCAAAATTTTAATTTAAAACATGTAATACATATCCAATATGACTTATGCATAATTAAATTAAAATTACTATGGCATAGAGTCAAAAAACATGTGTATGTGGTTAAACATTGCGACTGATATCATTCTGTTGGGGTAGAAGTGGAACCCCTAGGGTCGGATCGGTGCCCCGCACAATGGAAATAGATATAACCCATGGATATCAAACATGAATATAATTTTGAATAATTTAATGAAATAATATATTCTATTATGAGTGCATAGGAAAAAACCGGGACTGAATCGGAGTCCGGAAACTCAGAAACGGATGAAAACAAATTTAGCTCGCGTCAAGGACGCAAAGCACGTGAAGTAATTGTAGCGCGCACACTGTAGCGCCCAACTCTCCCTTCCTTTTTTTTCATTTATTTTTTAAATTATATTTCCTTCCGCTCTCTGAATTAGGGTCTATTACCCTAATTGCTTCCAACTCTCCCTAAACACTTCAAAAATACCCAAAATTATTATTTTTACATCAAAACCAACATCAACACATGTTATAGAATAAAAATCAAGTTTTTCAAAATATAAAATATTTTTACAAAAATATAAATTTATTCTAAATACGCAATTGCGTAAATTTTGAATCCAAAATACAAAACAAATTAGAATCCCACAATGAAATGACTCGTGAATAATTCTAGGTCACCCAAAGGTGGTCAAGTGATTCTAGAATGGTAGTCATATCTCTAAGTTTTAATTTAGAGTTCCAAACTCTAATTTTCTAACATAAATATTTTGACCCAATTATAAGCATATTGTGTTCATACTTCCAAAGTATCGTAACATAATTAATTAGCCTAATTTCAACATTATGTATATAATACATAATTCAACACTATATGTCTCACTAATGAAAAATACAGCTTTTAGAGAAGATCAAACTTACCTAACAAAGTTGATTCAAAGATCCAATCAACTTCTCTTTGTTGAAATGTTTGGAGAACTTCCAAGGATTAGCAAGCTTGACTCCAAGATCCAATCTTGATTCTAATGCTAACAAGCTTCACCCCAAGATCCAATCTTGATTTCTCCTAGATGAAATGCTCTAGAAACCTCACAAAACTTCTCTAAACACTTCTCTAACTTACGATAATTTCTCTAATACTTGCTTGTATTTAGATTTCTCAAGCTTTTGCTTTACTTAATTAAGACATTCCTAAAGCTTGCCATTTATAGCAAAACATAGGTAATTTTTAATTAATAAAAGTTGTTGTTGACGGCTGATTTTGGTCTCAGGGGCAATATATGTTTTTTACCCCCGAGACAATCTTCCTCCAACTGTGAATTTATTTTGTTTATGGGAAACCAAAAGCAAATTTGGCAAAAGATAGATAAATACACTAATCAACAAAGAGATTTAACGTGGTTCGGCGGATCAGATCCAACCTACATCCACGGGCATAGAACGGACGATGTTTTATTACTGAAATATTCTTCTATGCTCTGTTTTGTGTTTACAGGTCTGATGGTAATGATATCGATATCGATTCTGATATTGATCTCCTTCCCCTTACGCACACTCTACCCTCTTATTTATAATAGTGTAGAAATCAGATTCCTGATGAGTGGTATTTATGTCACTATTTCCCACTCATTTAACCTAATATTTTGTATAGTTTCTTGAGTTTTGTGAACGTTTTGATATGTTTTGTGATATTTTATAGATAAATAAAGTTTGGAAAGCATTGGAGGCAATTTGGGGCAAAAACGGACAAAAATGCGTCAACAGGGATATTTTGGTCTTAAGCGCGTCGCGACGCCAAGCGTTCAGCGTCGCGACGTCTAAAATGCGCTGAACAGTGCTAACGTGCGCCGGGTCCACAAATCAGAATCTGAGAAAAGTTTGACTTTGCTAAAATGTGCCGTGCCACGTGTCACCATCACAGCCGATCTGCTAACAAGCGCCGTGCCACGTGTCAGCATCCTACGGTGCCGACAGTCATCATCGCCACGTGTTCCACGTGTCATTCCATGTCATCAGCCACGTCAGCAAGTCAACAAGTCAACATTTCCACCTCACCGCCACATCATCATCAGCCAATCAGGAAGCGACACGTGTCGCAATTTTACGGTGCCGACAGTCTCTTTCCCACGTGTTGCCACGTCGTCGCCACGTCACCGCCACGTCATCGCCACGTCAGCATCAATTATTGGATATCCTATCCTTATCTGACACGTGGCGGATAAGAATCTCAGCGACCAATCAGAAGCCGCCACGTGTCACAATAATTGAAGCCCAACCACTCTGCCACGTGTCACCTTATCATCTTATCCAGAATCTTCAAACCAGCGAACCAGAGCGTGCCACGTCGAAAAATCCGGCGTCGCGACGCTGGATCCTACCGAGGCCTATAAATTGAGCTCGAGATTTCAGAATTCAGTGCATTTTCCTCTCTCTTCAATTCCTTCTAAGAGAGAGTTTCTCTCTCTAGATTCTTTAGTTTTTTTAGTTTTTTTTATTTTTAGTTTTTAGTTTTGTAAATAATTTTAATTACGTTTTGTAATAATAGTAATTTAATTTTTACTTTTTACTTTTTACAGTTTTTACTATTTACCATGAGGAGGTAACTCCCCAGCTAGGGTAAAATGTAATTCTTTTACTGTTACTATTTAGATTAATCTCCCTTAAAAATAATATATTCACTATTTAAAATATTGACTTAAAAAGGATACCGCCAGATTGGTCGGTTGGTAATTTAATTTTGGTTCCGCCTTTATGGCTGGTTGGACTTAATTTGACTTAATCAGGTTACCGCCTATATGGCTTGTTGGAGAAAGAATCACAAGTTTATATATTATTTTATGGGAGATATCTAAATTAGTAGTAGTAAAAGTAATTCCTTTTACCTTAGCATTTTATTTTATTTTACTTTTCAGTTTTACTTTATTTTTACTTTATGTCTTTTACTTTTAAGTTGTTACTAGCCCTAGTTATGTGTTAGTTATCTGGGGTTGTGATGAATTCTAATATCACCGGTTTATAAGGGGTTATTTTATAGTTTGGGTAATTTAAAGGTTTACTTATTAAGTCTTAAGCTTAATGCTTCTTGTTGTCTGATCACCAATAAGATTGATGTGGTAAATCTAAAATGAACTAGACATAGGGATTTTAGGTTTCAGCCTTAGACTTAATAGCCCACGATCTTCCTTGAGGATAGATAACCCTTTAATAGATTTCCTTACAGGATAGGAATATACCTGTCGGGCGGGGGTAGCCATAATTGGAACTTAAACTTAATGAATCCAGATAATTTGGTTGACATAGACATATGGTTCAATTGGGTTAAACTGGGTATTTGCGTCTGACCATCGACAGAGGCTTTTGCATAATTTAGTGTTCCAGGTTAGTAAACTGATTTATTACACAAACATAAAATAACCACTTCATCTTTTAAATGATATTAGAATGATTCACGACCCTAGATCTTTGTGTCTTTTGTTATTTTCCTTAGTATTTTCTTTTGTCTTTTTATTTATTTATTTTGTAAAACCACATTAAACCAATCAAACAATCATTCTCTTCTTCATTTAATTAGATATTTGTAAATAAATAGATTCAACAATTAATAACAACAGTAGGAATTAAGTCCTCGTGGGATCGATATTTTTTATACTACTTGAACGATACGTGCGCTTGCGTTATACGTGTGTGTTTACGCCGGTCAATTCCTTCTCCTACAAGAATTCCCTAGTTGAAACAATTTCCCTTTCCCATAAGGATTCCTAGTCAAAAACTACATTCACTTGCTTTATCCTACTAGGGCACTGACTTACTAGTTTACCCCATGAAAGTATGATAACTTTTTATCTTGTCCGTAAAAATAGGATGCCTCATCTTCCGGAGCACGTCTCGCCATATGCTCGGTCTTCATGAGGTCTGTCATGATGGTCCTTTGAGCTGAGAGTGCTGCTACCGATCTGATAATGCCCGGTCATCCGATCTTAAGTTGTCGGTTTACCGATCGTAAAGTGCTCGGCCCCTTACCGTTGGCGTATGCAACATCGAATGGTCGGGTCGGCATTAATGGTCTCGATCAAGAAAGGAATTACCCTTTTACCCATGTCGTACTTCTTAAATATCATAGTGCTTAAAAAACACCATCAACATCTATCATCTAATTCTCGGTAACAACGAGTTTGGGAGTTGATGCGGGAACTATAAAAAAAAGATGGTGTGCTGATGAATCCGTCGGTGGTCACTCCAGGAACCGCAGAGAAAAATGCCTTGGCTGCAAATCTGGTCCTTCCTGCCACCTTCATGTGCTCAGTCAATGAGGATCCTGATATCTACCTGTGGAAAAAAAAGCTTTGCCCTTATGCAGATGACGATCGACTCGGTGGGACGTAACCCGACCCCGACCTGAGAAGAACATTTAGCTCTGGGGGAATGTCACCTCCCCAGACCAATAAAGGGCCGACCATGAGGGAGATGCTCTGATCCCATGCCGATGATAAGTCTCTCAGTGGGACGTATCCCAACCATGAGCTGGAGAAAGACTTGGCTCTGGGGGAATATTACATCCCCTGTCCAAAGAAGCCGACTAGGTGGGACGTAACCCGACCCCGAGCTAAAAGAAAGACTTGGCTCTGGGGGAATATTACATCCCCAGTCCAAAGAAGCCGACTCGGTGGGACGTAACCCGACCCCGAGCTAAAAGAAAGACTTGGCTCTGAGGGAATGTTACATCCCCAGTCCAAAGAAGCCGACTCGGTGGGACGTAACCCGACCCCGAGATGAAAGAAAGACTTGGCTCTGGGGGAATGTTACATCCCCAGTCCAAAGAAGCCGACTCGGTGAGACGTAACCTGACCCCGAGCTGAATAAACCATAAGGCCTCGACGGAATGAAATCCAGCCCCGAGCCGAAACAAACATCGATCTCAGTGGTATAAGAGTAGACCCGAGCCGGAAGGAAATGTCAGTCTCGGCGGTACAAGAGCAGACCCGAGCCGGAAAGAAACATATGTCTCGGCGGTACAAGAGCAGACCCGAGCCGGAAAGAAACATCGGTCTCGGCGGTAAAAGAGCAGACCCGAGCCTGAAAGAAATAAGTGGCCTCGGTGGAACGAATCCAGCCCCGAGCCGATTAACCAAGTGGCCTCGACGGAACGAATCCAGCCCCGATCCGATTAACCAAGTGGCCTCGGCGGAACGAATCCAGTCCCGAGTCTTTTAAACGAGTGGCCTCGGCGGAACGAATCCAACCCCGAGCACTGGTTAATCCTTGGGACTTATTCAGAGGGGAAGTGTATCTACCTTTGAAGCCCTATTAGATTTGGCACGAGCGTTTCCTTGCCATACCTAATGAAAACAAAAACAAAATTTTGAAAAAATAAAATCAAAAAAGTGTAAACAACAGCACAGATTTCTCAAAACAGCGTCCCATCCGAGGTCTCTAAAGCACAATTCTGAATCTTTCAATTCAGTGTCCGGCGAACCAGGATTTTGATCAAAGAGCGTTTAAAATGGTAAGGGCACATGTGTGTTTTTTACAGGGGCAATATGTGTTTTTTACCCCCGAGACAATCCTCCTCCAACTGTGAATTTGTTTTGTTTATGGGAAACCAAAAACAAATTTGGCAAAATATAGATAAATACACCAATCAACAAAGAGATTTAACGTGGTTCGGCGGATCGGATCCAACCTACATCCACGGGCACATAACAGACGATGTTTTATTACTGAAATATGGTTCTCTGCTCTGTTTTGTGTTTACAAGTCTGATGGTAATGATATCGATATTGATTCTGATATTGATCTCATTCCCCTTACGCACACTCTACCCTCATATTTATAATAGTATAGAAATCAGATTCCTTCTCCTACAAGAATTCCCTAGTTGAAACAATTTCCCTTTCCCATAAGGATTCCTAGTCAAAAACTACATTCACTTCCTTTATCCTACTAGGGTACTGACTTACTAGTTTTCTCCATGAAAGTATGATAACTTTTTATCTTGTCCGTAAAAATAAGATGCCTCATCTTCCGGAGCACGTCTCGCCATATGCTCGGTCTTCATGAGGTCGGTCATGATGGTCATTTGAGCTGAGAGTGCTGCTACCGATCTGATAATTCCCGGTCATCCGATCTTAAGTTGTCGGTTTACCGATCGTAAAGTGCTCGGCCCCTTACCGTTGGTGTATGCAACATCGAATGGTCGGGTCGACATTAATGGTCTCGATCAAGAAATGAATTACCCTTTTACCCCTGCCGTACTGCTTAAATATCATAGTGCTTAAAAAACACCATCAACAGTTGTAATCAACTTTTATGTGGGCATAATCTAATTTGTCCACATATGTATAATTATGTGTAACTAATCTCCATTGTCTCCCACTTTGATTTAATCCAATAACAAAACTTAGGTAATTTTTAATTAATAAAAGTTGTAATCACCTTTTTATGTGGGCTTAATCTAATTTGTCCAAATATGTATAATTAGGTGTGACTAATCTTTATTGTCTCCATTTTGATTTAATCCAATTAAATCAAGCCAAGGATTTGGAAATGAATTAGTTCAATGTTTGCAACTTTGATTTAATCCAATTAAATCAAGCCAAAACCACTTATTATTACATACTTACAATTACCATAATATCCTTAAATGATAGAGATAATTATGATTTTACAACTAAGCCATTGTGTAATTATTGAATTAATCCAATTAGGTCAAAGTAAATAATCAATGTTATCCAATAACACTTGATTATCTTAGTTGATAATTATAATATCGAATATTATCTTTTATCAAAATTAATCGGCTACCTAAATGCTCAACGAGTACACTTCATATTGGGACTCTCTAAGTTCAGACACATTCGTTATATAAGCCTAGCTAATATGTACGTAATTCGACCACCTCCGAATTCGCGAAGAACACGAACGACTTTTCTGAACTATACCAGTCGAGGTCATCAGATATGTTTAACAATCCCTCTGTCATAGGCTATCCGAGTTGTGCTTAGGAAACATAGAATACACCATCAAGTTTCTGAGGCACACATCTCATGTCGACATGTCCATGATTCTTCATAACTGATGCGATCCACCCTAGGTGATCAACTTTGGCCAAAGCTTTAAGAATAATGACTTTACTTACATGGATACCTAAACTCTTTATGGTACACATACGGGCCGACCGATTCTATCTTGCTTCGTACTTGATTACTGAGTGCATCGATCCACACCCAACGAACATCTAGAGGCCAGACCGTGAAAGGTTTCTGACATATATAACATCAAAGTGTGGAGGAACTCACACAAAATCAATACTATCATATAGTCAAAGGATTACATATGCCACTCGACTCGAGGAGATTCCTACTGACGGTGGTGTGTACTTCCAACTATTAGGAATCACCTGTGAGTTATTCAGTATTCGGTCCAACCAATACCCTCATGTCCATACGAGTTTCCAAAACTCATGGTACATCAGGTTAAACCATTGGAACTCCAATTCCAATAAACGACATGTGCTAGTCTTATAGGTTATAGGAATTCGACCGTATTCCAAAACCAATGACTATGAATATATATATACTTTAAGAATAATTTACAATAGTAATACTTATCTCAATATCGGACCACCTAGTGTCCAGTATTATTACAAGACTATTATATGATCGATGTCATTCTTAGCATATCTATATATCATTTTAATAGAGTATAAAATGAAAATGTATTTATTTTATTAATAAATAATAAAATGTACAATTCTGATTGACACTCCAAGCACCAACTCCAACAGACACCGTCTATGAGCTTGATATAATGACACAACCATTCCAAGTCAAGCATTCTACAAGACCTCCTAATAGTCCACCTGTCAAATCCCAATTTCCCAAGACGTGACTGGCAGACAACAATGTTGCTATCTCTATAAGCCTCTGACGTGTATATGTGTGACGTGTCATGATTCATCTCTAGACTATTTATAACATCCCTCCAAAGGCAGGATGTTACTGATATCCCACCAGAGGCATGATGCTACCAACAAGAGACTTGAATAATCTATCTTCCTGAGCATCAAAACTAATTAAAAATGGACATGTCGCACCCTAATAATTGGACAATCTGGATCATATTCCAGTACCAAAACATGACTGGTGTGATATTTTATATCGTACCGCAAATGTACGATGTCAAGTTTTAGTATAAATCAGTGAAAGAGTGTCGAACCCACATGGATTGTGTTAACTCGCACTAAGTACTATAATTGATAATCCTAACTTTATTTAGAAAACAAAAAATAAATATTTTAATTAAATAAATAAATATAAAAATAATAAAATATGAGGAACTAATACGATAGAGATTATGGATCCTGATTTCACCTAGCTGTCACTTATGTATTTGTCATGCCAATTAACCCTTGTTCAGTTATATTAATTATAAGTCAAGACTCCTAAAATATCCACTCCCTCTCTCGAGTGCCGAGTGAAAATATCATTAACTATAGACTTCGATATCTCTATAAAAATCCAATAGTTAACAACTCATTACGATTTTTGATTCTATATTAACGACTTTAAAGGACTACAGATTCTCTCAAACTCTATAAAACCCAGGTCATATTCTCTAGATCTATTCAAAATCTCCTATGTCGAGTGATAGATTCTAAACATTCATCATCTCAAATTGTGGCCAACAATCAAGAAGCATTAAACTCAAAAGAATATAAATAAATCAATAAAACTTCATAACAAAATCGACAAACAATTACAAGGTTCAAGCATAGATTACATCATTCTCCAAAATTAAGGAGTTTAGTTCATGACAAAAGATAAAAACAATGAATAACAAATAATGAATTTAATGGAAATCATTAGAGTTCTAAGAAAGAAACAAGAAGATAAAACCCGAATTGAATCTCTTCCTCCTCGGACGTCACCGCCTTTGTCTCCTCTCGTCGCCCTTCAATCCCCTCATTGGATCTCTAAAAATATTTATTTCTGTGTTTTGTGCAGTGTATTAACCTCCCTTTTAATTCTGGACGAACTGTTATATTTATAGTGGAGGCTGGGATTCTTTGGGTATCATTAGAGATCTTAAAAACCCTAAAATCACAAATCCTGGAACGCGTGAATATCTCTCTCGCAGCGCCTAATCACGTATGCTTCCTTAATCTGGCGCCATGGCGCCAAACTCTCGGCAAAATGTATGGCATATGGTTTGCTTGAGGCACCATGGCGCCTATGCTTATTTCTTCAACAGGCACCTTCACTTCATGAATATCAGGCGTTGTGGCGCCTTTAATGAATCATCAATTTGCGCCATGGCGCCCTGGTCTCTGTGTTTAGTATGTGAGGTTGGCGCCGTGGCACGTGTTCACTTAGTGCGCGGCTCATTTGATAAATTTGTTCCTGCGTTGTGTCCTATGCTCCCGTATAGTCCCCAAAATACGTGTAATTTTCCCAGGATCCATGTATTAATGTTCTTACAAATAAAAACAGAAAATAAACTATAATTGACATTTAAATATCTCGAAATATACAAAACATTAAGCTAAAAATGCCGTAATAAGTGGGTATTGTAGACGCTGATTTTCGCTCTAGGTCTACAATTGAGATTTTGAATAGGGGCACTGGCAATCCTGCAAAACAAAGATGTAGGGTGAGCGTGGAGGGTCTACCCACCAATGTGGTGGATGCCGTGGGCACTCCGACGCCCAAGTCAGTGAGGGAACTGAGGTGTAAAAGTCATAGAGGGGGAATTAGGCTAGATGTTACCTTGATCCTTGCCAGCTGCCGTAAGGGCGGTAGATATGAGAGGTTTAGAGAGCTAATGATGGAGTAGTATAGGGCTATGAGTATGTGAGCTCCCCCTTCTCCTAGACCTTCTTCGTTATATACATGCTTTTTAAGGGAGCATGTACATTTACTGCTCTTTGATTACTTGTCCATGGGAGTCAGTTACGATCGACTTCATGAGGGGTATTTAGTGCATTTGCACGTTTGTAGGCTGAACGGCTGGTTCTTGATTATGAGGCTAGACATTGAGTGGACTGGCCTTTGGATGGTCCTTTGGTTACAGGTGTTGAAACTCATTGGGCCTGGGCCTGTATAATGTCTTTGGGTTCGGTTATGGGATTTCAGGGGTGCATTTAGCAGTGGGCCTTAAGCGAAAGGTCGAAATCACCCTTGGATCAAATTTGGCCCATACAGTTTGTCCCCTACTCTCTAAGTCAATGAGTCATTGGCTTGGAGAGTACTTGACGTATGTGTCGCCTGGGGCGAAGCAATATTATGTAGGTGTACTCGAGCGTTGATGCTGCCTATTGATTGGACTAAACGAATGTCAAGTTAGGAGCTTGACTCTATAAGTGTCATTGGGGAAGTACCCAGTCATCCGAGCCAGATGATGGTCGGGATAATGAACTCGACTCTGTTAGACCCATTGGGGAAGTACCCAATCAATTGGACCAGATGAAGGTCAGATTATAAGTCACACAACATGTGTGTTCCATATCTACAACTCGACTCGATACGATTCCATGAGGGATGTCCCCGGTCGACAGGACTTGATGAGGCCAGGAAGTTATAAGTCATACGACATGTGTAATCCATGTCTACAACTTTACTTGATGTGAGTTTGGGGGATGTCCCCGGTCGACTGGACTTGATGAGAACAGGAAGTTATAAGTCACACGACATGTGTAATCCATGTCCATAACTTGACTCGATGTGAGTCCGGGGGGACGTCCCCGGTCGACTGGACTTGATGAGACCAAGAAGTTATAAGTCATACGACATGTGTAATCCATGTCTACAACTTGACTTGATGTGAGTTCGGGGGATGTCCCCGGTCGACTGGACTTGATGAGACCAGGAAGTTATAAGTCACACGACATGTGTAATCCATGTCCACAACTTGACTCGATGTGAGTCCGGGGGGATGTCCCCGGTTGACTGGACTTGATGAGACCAGGAAGTTATAAGTCACATGACATGTGTAATCCATGTCCACAACTTGACTCGATGTGAGTCCGTGGGGATGTCCCCGGTCGACTGGACTTAATGAGACCAGGAAGTTATAAGTCACACAACATGTGTAATCCATGTCCACAACTTGACTCGATGTGAGTCCGTGGGGAATGTCCCCGGTCAACTGAACCAGATGAAGGTTCATGATCATCCCAATACTGCAAGTCAAAGGGTTTGGGGAGTCTTCAATGTCATTTGGACCAGATGAAGGTCTATGAAAGTCTTCATTCTACAGACCTGATGAAGGTCTAAGAGTCTCATTCTCATACTACTAGACCTGTTGAAGAGAATGAGTGTTTTCCTTCTATGACCTGGTAATATCAATGAGGGTTTAACTCCTCATTCTATAAGACTTTGACGAAGGTTAATGTGGGTTTATGGTTAAATAAAGTCTACAGTTGGTGGTAATCCATTTATGTAGTATGGATGAGACGAAAATCTATCTAGTCATGTGGAGAATATGATAATTTTCCAATGTCCTGTCGGACAGAATTTTAAGTAAGCATCAAGCCTCATGCGTGTAATGTAGAGTGAGACTTACATTCCATGCTTAGTGTAGAGTCCAGTGCGACATTCACCTCATGAGGGTATACTTTTTTTTTTGAAGCATTTTACCCAAGCCGAACTCGAGTGGGATATTCTCTCGTTGTATCCATCTGGAGCATCCTCGAGACTACATCATTGCTGAGTGGGATAATATCATCAAGATGTGTATCTATGTAATGTTGATTGGAACCATAGGTTGCTCAACCTATTTATTTGTTGAATCAGATGGATCTTTAGCCAATAGCCAATCCTTCCTCCAAAATTGGAACACCTGTGACCTTTTGTGTTGACTGGGCAGGATTTAAATAATACTGCCTTTTGAAGGAGAAATATTTTGTGGATGCCATCCACATCATTTAGGATTTTAGACTAATTTATAATTGTCACATCTGTGGAATTTTCTGTTTGTCGTATGAGTTCGAATGCAAAAGTGAAGGATGCTATTTTCGTGAGCAACAAGGAATTGGGCCGGTTGGGCCTGTTTACCCTGCTGAGCCTGGGAAATGTTTTTCACGTGCTCTTGGTTCGTCTACTTACCAGATTACTTCAAACACACTTTTGCCAGCCAAAGAATGGACCACTCGACGAACAGTGTTTCAAGCCCAGCAGCAACCGACATGGCTTCCTGGACTCAACGCCGCATCTCTCTCATGCTTTTTGTTCAGCCTCTACCCTCTCACTTGACTGTAACTTCTCTTTCTTTCTCTCACGAGACCTGCTCTACCAGCCAAAAATCTGAACAGCAACCGACTCCCAAGCTATAGAAAGGAGCAGCAACTGACTTCCTAGCTACATAAGGGAGCGGAGAGAGGGTCTACTCTCCCTTTCAAATTTTTTCTGTTGAAGGGGACTACTACTGTCGTATCCGAATTGAGCACTGCAGATGTTGATGTGTTGAAAAATCTTGGGAGAGCATATAAGGAAATATTATGGCATATTTATTTATGTAATGAAACCAAGGCAAATGAAATGAGGAGTGGTGAAACGACATATGCTTGGTAACAAAACACATGATGCTGGCAATTTAAAAGGAATGCTTTTTGATAGCTTCAGCGGTGTCATACGAGGTCGAATCAAAGGTCTTCAGACGATTAAATGCGTCGCTGAACATGGCGAATCCATTATGGGTTGGCAGTCTTTGCTTCTGAGAGAGAAGAGAGGTGGTGTCAGGTGATGATGCCGGTGATGACGGTGTGAATCGGCGAGGCTCTATTGTTTTACTGTCTTCGTCATCATCGTGGACTGTCGGTAAGGAAATTGAAGTAGAAATCTGTCCCAAAATTGAGTATTGTATGATGAAAGAAGAAATTGGGACCTCTCATGTGTGTGTAACAAGCCAGGCCAGGCTACGAACTGAGAAACAAAGTTTAAACCTTTTGAGAGATGCCCCCTAGCTGTTCGAATAAAAGTTCATAAGAGAGCAACAACTTTAGTTTGAGTATTAAGACTATCGTAGTCTGACGAAATGAGCAAAACCAGAACAAACTCTGAACTTCATAGGAACAAAATCAAATCAGACTACATGAGTGTTTGATCAAAGCCGGAAAATTATTGTGAGTACTCAGAACACTCAAACGATTTCGAATGGCTGAGTAAATCTCTCTCACCACTCGATGAGTCGAGACTACACCTCTACCACATATGCTCACCGCGTCGGCCGGGCTAGATTTTAGTAAAACACATGTTTCGTAAAGATACCATTCATGAAAGATATTCACATTCGGGAATACCCAAGTGCATTGGCTCATTTCCTTTCACAAGTATTATCTCTGCAAGCTCCAATGTGACTTTGCTTGTCGCAGCTACGCATGGATCTTAGTCGAGTGATCCACTTTATGGGATAGTGGGCGCGTACAGCCTCACCCTCTTCAATGCTTGGACCCAGCTTGAGCAACCTGTGTATCTCTACAGCGGATGGGTTGGGGTCATCCAAACTGAAACAAGAGGTCGAGAGAACAGTCCCACATAGTAGCATCATAAGATCCTTCACTGATTTGTCACTCTCATCAATCTCAGCTTTAAACTCCTCCATTACGCCGCTGTCGTGATCGATTCTCATATTATTCTTGCTCGACCCGTAGCACTCAAGTTGCTTCCTCTAACTACCTGGGCTTTCATAATTCTCTCACGCTAGTTGTCCAGTCATACTCGCCCTCGACCATCATACGTCAAGCTGTATGCCATTGAGGAGCCAAAACATGCTGCTATTCGGCATGTAATCTAGCACAATCAGTCTCAATCTGCCCAGAATCTCCAAGTGTTGTTCGAATTCTCTCTCTTGCCACCGATTCTTGCACCTTTCAGCCTTTTTCACAACCATCACTCTGTCATCCAACACCACATTGTACGCCGTCCTGAACCCCATTCTACCAAGCATTTCTACCGACGCTCTCGAATCATCTGATGGATGTATACCAACTGGGCGTGGTGACAAAAAGAAAGGAAAGAGAAATGGATGACTGAGATTAAAACAGGGTTTTGGGTTTGACCATGGCTGTTTTCCGAGAGATATGAGAGAGTCGATGAAGGGTTTCAGTCGTACAAGTTTGATGATGTGTGACTTTCGTGAATGGGTCGATTCTCTTGGCTTGTTGGAGTCGTTTGTCCCTAGCATGTAGAGTGGCTTTAATTACATTGTGTGTGGTGAATTCTTTATTGGCTCTGCTATTTTAGTAAAGAGGCAGTTAGCTTCACACTACGATAAGTGTCAGCTTTTGGTTACTTTTGTCGAATGGTTGTAACAATGTGAACTTGATGGAAAATATTTTAAGCATTGAATGGATTTAGTTGTGAACGGCTCGAAAACTCTTGGTGCCTACGTACTTTTGGTTATGGTGGGCTGGCTCCCTCGTACGTCCATGGGCTTTCACTTGGTTAAGAGCTTTCTTCATAGCATGTGTGTGTAGACTGGACGCTAGGAATTCCCACAACGAATCTTCACAAGTGTTAATTGGAGCATCCTCATTGAGCCGAGTCTACACCCTTGCAATGTCGAGTGCGATAGTATCCTCATGATGTGTCTTCATTTGAAGCATCTTCCTTGAGCCGAGACTACACTATTGTAGTGTTGAGTGGTGCTTATGCCTCTAACTAGTAGTTCTTCCTTGTCGTTTGGGGTGGAACCTCTAGCTTTGACTTCTTCATAGTCGTGTGGAATGGAACCTCAATCATCTTACTAATACTTCTTCTATCTCATGTCAAACGAGATTTTGAACAAGTGACAAGCCTCATATGCGGAGTGCCGAATGGAATCTCAAGCAAGTGACAAGCTATATATAATAATGTAAATTGGGACATCCTCAACAACATACTGGTAAGGTTGACCGGGATGTCCGCACCAAGTCTTCTTTCGGGTACTGTCGACTGGAACATCCTTCTTATGTCAAATACATCGCTTCTTCATGTGATGCAAATGGTAGGAAATATAGTTCCATTGAAGGGAGGCGTCTTGCTCCAGATGTAATCATCCCAAGTAGACTCAAATAGATGTCAATCTAGAGAATGCTTCTAATAGATTGGATCAGATGATAAGATTGTTGGGGTGACCCATAGCTCAGGCCTTTGGGAAGTTGAAAGAATGTGCTCCAATGTTTGTAATTATTCTTGGAGGATGACTAATTATATGATTATGAAATCTGGTGTTTGCTCGTTGCGTAACGCCATACGAGTATGGGTGTTTGGAAGGATCGTAGATGGAGAGATCTTTGCATGCTAAGAATCGCTAGGGCCCCACGATGGGCGCCAAATTGTAGACGCTGATTTTCGCTCCAGGTCTACAATTGAGATTTTGAATAGGGGTACTGGCGATCCTGCAAAACAAAGATGTAGGGTGAGCGTGGAGGGTCTACCCACCGGTGTGGTGAATGCCGTGGGCACTCCGACGCCCAAGTCAGTGAGGGAAATGAGGTGTAAAAGTCATAGAGGGGGGAATTAGGCTAGATGTTACCTTGATCCTTGCCAGCTGCCATAAGGGTGGTAGATGAGAGGTTTAGAGAGCTAATGAGGGAGTAGTATAGGGCTATGAGTATGTGAGCTCCCCCTTCTCCCTAGACCTTCTTCGTTTATATACATGCTCTTTAAGGGAGCATGTGCATTTACTGCTCTTTGATTACTTGTCCGTTGGGAGTCAGTTACGATCGACTTCATGAGGGGTATTTAGTGCATTTGCACGTTTGTAGGCTGAACGGCTGGTTATTGATTATGAGGCTAGACATTAAGTGGACTGGCCTTTGGATGGTCCTTTGGTTACAGGTGTTGAAACTCATTGGGCCTGGGCCTGTATAATGTCTTTGGGTTCGGTTATGGGATTTCAGGGGTGCATTTAGCAGTGAGCCTTAAGCGAAAGGTCGAAATCACCCTTGGATCAAATTTGGCCCATACAGGTATAAACCACACTTATCAAACACCCCCAAACTTAAGGTTTTGCTAGTCCCGAGCAAAAGATAAAATAAAAACTAAATTCAAATAAACGATTAAAAATAACTAAATTAATTAAGCCATTTTCGTAGGGATCACGATTGCATTTAGCATATGCAACAAGCCTTTAAACCCTTAGGCGGCCCTAGTGGACGATTTATAGTCTCGTGAGGGCTTACAGCGACGATACCCATAAACGTCATTCACAAACATGCAATCATGCAAAAATATAAAAATAACAAAAGATATTCCTGATAGTTGCACATAAAATTTTCCTCAAAGAAAACTTATAAATGAAATTAGAGAACCTTCAAAGTACGCAATTGCAACTCGAATCCAAATTCTTGAATAAATTATCAAAGCTAGACTCACGGTGTGTGTGTGTGTGTGTAAAGGTTCATTCACAGCTTGATTCCTAAGTAAGCCAACTTAATGATTTTGTTTAAAAATTGGAATCGATGGGTCAAACCAACCTAGATATCTCAATTATACTCTGTAATTGCTTTATTTTATGCTCAGTATGGTATGATTTTTCTTTTATTTTCTTGTCTCTTTTTGCTTTTCTCATTTTGCACTCAATTGATTTTTTAACACACATACCCTTTAAGGTAGCATTTCTCCTCATGGTGGTCCTAATACTCGCCCATGGGTAGCTTCACGCTTATCGGTTATATGTGATTTATTTTCTTTCTTTAGAGACATTTTTCTTTTTAGATATATCATACTTCATAACACTATCAAATCAAGATAGATATCTAAGCAAACGGTCATTTATTGACATGCAATTTCTTTAACTAGTCACCTTGTCAACTACTTAAGTTTTCACTGTTAAAAACCTGTTTTTAAGTGCTTATGAGTCTAACATAGATCAATTATTCAAGGCATCAGATAAAAGTAAATTGGGCACTTATCGTTTCTAAAATTTCACTCATAAACAAACAATATCATCACAGGATTTATGCTTTACTATCTAAGACTAAAACAAATAATTTTTTTTAAATAAAATAAATAAATTACAAGTAAACGATATGCACACACCCCCAAACTTAAAAATTGCATTGTCCTCAATGAAAGATAAAAAATTAAAGAACAAGAGTGGGGAACAACACTACCGTGCATGGAGTTGATCAGACTCTTGCTGGTTAAAGTTTGGTTGCGCGGGTGTTGTGTGTCTCGTGCTACCTGCATAAATAACATTCAAATTAATAAATAGCACACAATAAAATAAAAATTAAAAATATGGAAAATAAATAAATGCAATTAAATGCAAGGGTTGCCTCCCCGCTAGCGCTAAGTTTAACGTCTTCAGCCAGACGCAACCACCCAAATGGTGGTCATGGTAGCTTCTTCTTGTGTATCCACTGACTGCTTTGACATGAAAAAGATAGTTTGGCAGCTGTGGCAGTTTTATCCAAATACCCCTACTGCTGCTTGGTTATGGAGGATGCAATCTGCCCAATTTGTGTTTCTAAAGACTTCATTGAGGCCTCGAGATTTTCCATGTGTGTCTCAATACTGTTCATCCTTGACTCATTCTTCTCAAACCTCGCTGAAGTACTAGCAACAACAGTGCTCACGAAATCTTCTAAGGAAGATTTCTGCTCAGCTCTTTGATAGTCAAAACCAGAAGAATGCTACAAGGTATTCTCTGTGTTAGCATATGACAGGTTTGGATGATAACGGTTAGGCACAAGATTTCCTCTAAGGCTGTTGAAGTTCCGATTGTTCACATATTGGACTTGCTCAAAATTCGGATTTCCTTCCAATAACTGCATGTTTGTAGCCGCCACTGATTCAATGGATGGTACTCTTGGATTTTTCAGGGCTGCTACTTGAGTGGCTAAGGTGGAAATCTGAGCTGTAAGTGCTACAAGAGGGTCCACTTCATATATTCCAGCCACTTTGGTCACCGTAGCGCGTTCATTTGGCCATTGATAGTGGTTAATGGCCATTTCTTCTAATAGATTATAGACGTCCTCAGCTGATTTCTTGAATAGAGCTCCCCCAACTGCTGCATCAACCACAGTCTTATTTGAACCATTCAGCCCATTATAGAACAACTGAATCTGGACCCAATCTGCATAATCATGTTGTGGGCATCTTCGTAGTAGATCCTTAAAGTGCTCCCATGCTTCATATAGAGTCTCAGTCTCCATCTGCTTAAAAATGCTAATTTCTGCCCTCAGTTGAGCTGATTTAGCTGGCGGAAAGAACCTCTCAAGAAATTTTATGGCCATATCCTGCCATGTCATGATACTCCCCGTCTGTATTGATTGCAGCCAATCCCACGCTTTATCTCGTAAAGAGAATGAGAATAAGCGTAGCCTGATAGCCTCTTTACTCACGTCATTTATCTTTATAGTATCTGCGATCTCCAGGAACATCCTTAAGTGCAAGTTGGGATCCTCTACAGCTGAACCCCCAAACTGATTCCTTTGTATCATGTTGATCAATGCAGATTTTAACTCAAAATTGTTGGCGTTGATTGGTTGATGGGCAATCCCAGAATAGATATCATCAATGACCGGTTTGAAGTGATCTCTGATTGCCACCTGGTGTGGGTTGTTCTCTATGTTTTCAGCTGCCATTGCTTCTTTTTCAATTTTTCTTTCTTTTCTTAGTCTCCTCGCAGTTCTTTCTATTTTAGGATAAAATAGGAGCGAGTCCAGACTTGTGGATTTTCGCATTCACTGAAGCACCAAAAGAAAAGAAAAAAAATTCAATAAACAAAATAAAAATAACATAAAATAAATATTAACTAAAAATAAAAGATAAAAATCTAAATTAAAGCTAGAATTACTTGGTAGCAGTATTAATGTGAATTAAACAAACAATCCCCAGCAACGGCGCCAAAAACTTGGTATGATATTTTATATCGTACCGCAAGTGTACGGTGTCAAGTTTTAGTATAAATCAGTGAAAGAGTGTCGAACCCACATGGATTGTGTTAACTCGCACTAAGTACTATAATTGATAATCCTAACTTTATTTAGAAAACAAATAATAAAGATTTTAATTAAATAAAATAAATATAAAAATAATAAAATAGGAGGAACTAATACGATAGAGATTCCGGATCCTGATTTCACCTAGCTGTCACCTATGTATTTGTCTTGCCAATTAATCCTTGTTCAGTTATATTAATTATAAGTCAAGACTCCTAAAATATCCACTCCCTCTCTCGAGTGCCGAGTGAAAATATCATTAACTATAGACTTCGATATCTCTATAAAAATCCAATAGTTAACAACTCATTACGATTTGTGATTCTATATTAACGACTTCAAAGGACTACAGATTCTCTCAAACTCTATAAAACCTAGGTCATATTCTCTAGATCTATTCAAAATCCCCTCTCTCGTGTGATAGATTCTAAACATTCATCATCTCAAATTGTGGCCAACAATCAAGAAGCATTAAACTCAAAATAATATAAATAAATCAATAAAACTTCATAACAAAATCGACAAACAATTACAAGGTTCAAGCATAGGTTACATCATTCTCCAAAATTAAGGAGTTTAGTTCATGACAAAAGATAAAAACAATGAATAACAAATAATGAATTTAATGGAAATCATTAGAGTTCTAAGAAAGAAACAAGAAGATAAAACCCGAATTGAATCTCTTCCTCCTCGGACGTCACCGCCTTTGTCTCATCTCGTCGCCCTTCAATCCCCTCATCGGATCTCTAAAAATATTTATTTCTGTGTTTTGTGCAGTGTATTAACCTCCCTTTTAATTCTGGACGAACTATTATATTTATAGTGGAGGCTGGGAGTCTTTGGGTACCATTAGGGATCTTAAAAACCTAAAATCACAAATCCTGGAACGTGTGAATATCTCTCTCGCAGCGCCTAATCACGTATGCTTCCTTAATCTGGCGCCATGGCGCCAAACTCTCGGCAAAATGTATGGCTTATGGTTTGCTTGAGGTGCCATGGCGCCTATGCTTATTTCTTCAACATGTGCCTTCACTTCATGAATATCAGGCGTTGTGGCGCCTTTAATGAATCATCAATTTGCGCCATGGCGCCATGGTCTCTGTGTTTAGTATGTGAGGTTGGCGTCATGGCGCGTGTTCACTTGGTGCGTGGCTCCTTTGATAAATTTGTTCCTGCGTTGTGTCATATGCTCCCGTATGGTCCCCAAAATACGTGTAATTTTCCCATGATCCATGTATTAATGTTCCTAAAAATAAAAACAGAAAATAAACTATAATTGACATTTAAATATCTCGAAATATACAAAACAATAAGCTAAAAATGCCGTAATAAGTGGGTATAAACCACACTTATCAATGACCTACAATAGATAATAAATATACAATAGGACCTCAGGTTCACAAGCCATGAAAAATCCAATACACATCATCAATACTCAGGGGCTCCGAGACTAAAATTTACTTACAAATCAAAACTTATACATGTTTCCAAATCTTCTTCCTAACAACATACCATAATCATCAAGAGCAAACTGATTGCACACACTTATCCAATACGAATATCACAAGGTCATATTTTGGTGCTAGACCGTGATCCATGTTGTCCAATTTTTGGGGTGTGTCATGTCCCTTTTTTTTTGTTAGTTTTGAGGCTCAGGGAGATGATTTATTCCTGTCTCCTACCAATAACATCTTGCCTCTGGTGGGATGTTATATAAGTGGTATCAGAGCCAGGTTTCGATCTTGGGACTTGCGGGTACACTATCTAACCATGAAATATGCATTACTATCATATATGGCTAACCTAGAATTCAAGAATGGCAGATATATATAATGCACATGAGATCATATAAAAATATATTGGACGTGTCGTGACTTGTATTAAATTGACTTTTCATGACTTATACGTGTCTAACAAGACGTGAACTATTTCATGGTTTATACTTATCCTACACATACATGCACCAATACCTATAGACTGCTCAAAACATATTATCCTAACGTGAATTACATTAAACTTGTCTGGCGTGAATTCTTTGACATAGACTTGCCACTCCTACGTGACTAAAATTCCATTACTTAATTGGACATGCATGGCTGAAACATGATAACATGATAATTCATGAATTTATGGGATACATGCAACCTGTAATATCTCGAATATTTTTCAGAACGATTCTGAAATATTTCCGAATTAAAGTTTAGAATTTGGAATTGAATGATATTCGGAAATAAGAATTTATGTGTTGGAAAATAGATTGAAATATTTTTAAGTGAAGTTTCATCGCGTTGGAAAACGCGTGATTTCGAGAACCGGTTGCGCGATTCCTATTTACATCGTTATACATGTAAAAATTTTTATTTCGGTTATAAAATAGGAAACGAACTCCGATTTAGCTAATTCTTAAACCATTGGACTTTTTTTCCGAGATGAACAACTTTCGTGTTGAACAATTTTCGAAATTTATATCGGAAGGGCTTCAAAAATATAAATTTCCATGAAAGCTCCATGGTAAGGACCTAGAAGCAATTTCACGGGGGTCAGATTGTAATTTTTAGGAACCTTTCTATAAATACCCATAATTTCCAGAAATTGCCAAAATGACATAACTTCTCAAACTCTTCTACCCGACCCCTCATCCCCAAAATGTCGTCACTTGCTATGCTGGTCACGCCGGCGGCCTACCGGCGCGACCAGCTAGGGGGTGCGCTGGCCACCCCCAGCCTTGTGGTGGCCGGCGGCAGTCCCCAGGACGCCGGCAACGGCGAGAGGAGGAGGTGATTTACGCGGCTTTGATTTTTCCGATCCCTGCTCATCGTTTCATTTTAAGGCCCGAACCACCCGCCAAATCGAAGCTCTTGGAGAGTACTATAAGTTGGTGATGACATATTTTCTGTTTCGTGCATAATTGCACACGAATCGAAGAAGACAGCTTGGTTGAATAGTGACCCACTAGTGAACAATAGCTTCGATCAAAATTTCATCGATTCCAGCGTGTTCGTGGGACCGTTTAGAGTCTGTCTATGACCTCGAAATCTCAGTAAGATCTCCCGGTAAAAACTCACAAATTTCAAGTTTATCGTTGAATGTTCGGATGTTTCCAGTAGCTTCGTAGAGTAGCATAATGAGATAAATTGAATTGTTTGGGTATGAGTATATTGAATATGTACATTTGGTAGAATCCGGGTGAAAACAAAATGAATTGGATTGATCCGATAGAATATGTAAGTTTCTGATAAAATGGGTTTTGCGTATATTGATGTGTTTTGATTGTAATGATAGTTATGAGTTATATATGATAATACGATAATGTTTGGATAAATTCGGGTAGGTTCGGGACCTTTCCGTAGCGTTTGCGGAAACTATTTCGAAAGATTTTTTAAAATACGTAAACTAAGGATTTAAGTTAACTAGTGGCTCGAATTAGTTTGTAATAGTATTTTAAGATTATTGAAACTGAAAATATTAAATTCGGACTTGTCAAAGCTAAGTCGGGAATTTCATAAGTTGTGATTCTAACCGTGTTTCGCCATTTTTTGGCAGACTTGACTAGGACCTGGAGCGCTTACGAAGCCAGGTAAGTAATCTATGCGATGAGTACTTGAATGTTGACTTGCGTTTAAATATATGTATATGTATAATGGTTGAAGTGTTTAGGATTAAATGGGATAATAAGAGACAGTTTTGAGAACGGAGCTCAATATTATGTATAGATAAGTTTATCATCCGCCACATGTATGTATTTTTTTAATGCTTTAATATGGAGTGAAATGTTTGATGAGTCTAATGTCTATGTGTATTTTTGGATGTACATAAGGGTATGAACTTGTAACGATATGAATGCGTGTATGTAAATGAATATGTAAATGTATAAGTATATAAACATGTATTCGTATATGCATATGATGTTAAAACATGTATAGGTTGGGTATACAGAATCGATAAATGGAACAAATCATGATTTCTGAATTGGTATAAGATAAGCTCTTTTGAATGGGTAAAGTACGTGTGCGAAGGGATGTGTTTATGAATGATTGTTTTAACTGGAAAGTTTTTGTACATGGATGTTTCCTAATAAGAATTCTGGAAACTGAGTATATTTGATTGATAAGTAAAAGGCATGAAGATTGTTAAAGGCTATGGTATCTGAATTCGAAGTAGTATGTATATTCGTATATTTGAAACATATGTATGTATGTGAGTGTTTGAATGATGTCTTGGAGTATTTGTCATGAATGTGCTTGTATTTGAGAAGTCGTGCGATGAGTTTGTGTTCCGTGATATGTGTTCATGTATATACGTTTAATTTATTGATGTTCTCGTGGTATAGTAGTCAAACTAGTTAGGGATCCATTCAGACAGAATTCATCTCATACCTATTCTAAAATAGGTAATGAGTCATGTACGAGCATTGTATGAGTAAGCCAGCCATATGTATGTAATGTCTGATGATGTCTTCGTTGATATATTGATTGTTACATATGCTTCGTTGTCGGTTGCACGATGATTGTATGCATGTTTGTGTGTATGTATGTGTATGATAGAACCTATATTATGTATGGACGGTGTATGCTATCATGGAATGAATGAATGATTTGAAGACCGATGTGAGCATCAGATGTTATAAAGTATGTTTGCTAAGTTGTATTGGTATGTATGTATATGTGTAAGAATTCTGAAGTTGGATTTGTGTGAATATAAGAGGTGTGAGCTACGATTTCTAAATTGATTTGTGTGAATGTATATAAGTCACGAATGTTAAGTTATCGTAAGGCCATCAGAGTTGAAGAAAATATGTTTTGAATTGAAGAAAATATGTTTGTTTTATCGATTTGATGATATTTCAAAGATGCTTAATCGTAATAAAGTATAATAAATCTGACTCCACGTCTCATATGATTGAAATAGTTTCGATGTAAAATGACTTATTTTGTGATGTTCGTGTTGATGACTTGTGTAATTTGAATGTTTGGCTAATAGATTGGCATATATGTGAATATGTAGATTAAGAATTTGACTTTTTTTTTAAATTGTTGGAAACCCCGCCACCAAGCCACCCCTTCCGGGCTTAAGCGAAGTAGGTAAAACCCCCGGCTGTCATAGGGTCTTACAAGAAATGCACTCATTTGATTCGAACCCAGAACCCCAAGGTGAGATCCTGAACCCTACACCATCAAGCCACGCCCCTTGGGGATGAGAATTTGACATGGTAAAGTATAAAGGATAATAAAAGCTGATAATTTTGAACTTGTAATAATTTAATAATTCTGATAAACTACTTATATGCTTGATTTGTTTGTAGTACTATCATAGTTACTTACTGAGTTTTATAACTCACACCAAACCACTTTGCTAGTTTTGCAGGTTGGCTTCCAGATTGGTCAACCACGACAGTTTTAGAAGTCATGCTCGAGATGTGGATCTCCCAAATGGCAGTCACCGTCGCAAGTGTTTTGAGAAAAGTTTTAGAGGTCTAGGACTTGTGATTAATATTTCATTTGTCGTGCTAAGCACGCTGTTTGTATACATTAAGTAAATGTTTTGATTGCATATGATGTCGTGGGCACAGAGCCCTTGAGTGTTGATAGATGATATGGGCACAGAGCCATTATGTGTTGATTTTGATATGTGTTGTATGGACCTGAGGTCCTTTTGATATATGATGTCTATTTCAAGTTTTGTTTTGATGTTGGACTTTGTTTCCGGTTGTCTATTTATAACTCTGATTAAGAGAAAATTCTTGTATTTACTACTTAAATTTTATAAATTTATATGATAGTTAGGGGTGTTCGTGGTGCGGTTCGGGTAGGTTTTTTCGTTTAACACTTCAAACCGCGCGAGTTGGCGGTTTGAGAAATTAGAAACTGAAACCACAAATTTAATAAGGAAAACCGCGGCGGTTCGGGTCGGCGGTTTATTGGTTTGAGCGGTTCGGGTTGGCGGTTTGGATTATAAATTTTTTAAAGAAAATTTTGTGTGTTTTCACATAATAATTGAAGAGAAAAATTACCTAATTTTCATTTATACATTGTATATTGTCATATGATCATTAAATATCTTAAATTTCATGGTTAAAGAATAAGAAAAATATAAAATAATATTTAATTTGAACGCGGGCCGACGGTTCAGGCGGTTCGGGTCAAAATTTATAGTTTGGGCGGTTCGGATCGCGGTTTAAGTCAAAACCGCGCACCGACCCAAAATTTATGGTTAGGTTCAGGCTGACCAGAAATCATTTACAATATTTTTCCAAACCGCGCGGTTCGAGTTGGGTTGCAGTACCCCTAATGATAGTAACCAAAAAATGAAAGTCCATGAGATTGGATTTGAATTTGGGGTTGAACTAAATTTTTATGTTGAGCCTTTTATAAAATTTCATTGATAATTATTAGATAAACATTTATAAGTAATTGAAATTTTAATCAAAAAATTATAAAAAATGAATACAAAATAAATCAACACAATCGAAATCTCATGAGATTATCCTTTATAATTTTGAACTGAACTGGGTTAATTATTTCTTATTTTGCATCGTCATCTCCATGTGAATCTGATGTTCCCCACCAACTCCCCATGTTTTATCATCTAATAAAAAGGTGGCTTAAGCTCAAAAATAAAAATAAAAATAAAAATCAATAGATGTCTTTACAACCACAATTAATATTTATTTCCCTTTTTGTCCTTCACTCATTTTCCCTAACCTATTCTTTGTCATCAATGCCATGGGGTCGTCTTGTTAATTAATTATATTTTCTTTTCTCTTTTTAACTTTGCATGCCCCAAAAAATAATGATTTTGAGCAACACATCACACACTCTCTCCGTCATATAAATATATGTAAATTAAGAACAAACAAAGCAGAAAAGCTAACACAATTTGGATTTTTTTTTTCTTCTTTGTCTAAAGTTATGGATTCTTCATCAACTCTCAGTGGCCGTGCCCAAATTGTCCCAAAACAACGTCACAACAACATTTTTCCGGCCAAAAGAAACTCCCCTTCTCGCGGCCGGACGCCTTCATTTTCATCTTCATTTTCATCTTCATCTTCACTCTCTTCGTGTTCTTCCTCTCTCGGATCTTTATATTTCCCCGAAGAATCCCCGCTTAGTCCTGTCACCCCGCTTAAATTTTCCGGGGTACCATTTTCTTGGGAAACGTTACCCGGAATTCCCAAGAAAAATACCCACAAGAAAAAAGAATCATTGCTCAAACAACTTCCACTCCCACCTATGTCCAAGCCATCAAGCTCTAAAAAATCACATATCGAAGAATTTAGAACGAGGAAAAATTCTTCTCCTGAAAAATTCAATAAAGATCCTTTCATTGCTGCATTACTCGAATGCTCCAAAGATGATGGTGAAGATAATGATGATCAAGATTCAAGTTCAAGAAACAACTTATTCAATGGAGCAAAGGTTACAAGAAGTATAAGTGACAGGTTTGGATTTATAAATCTTTACACTTCTTGTAAAAAAACTTGTGCAGTTTCAGAATCATTAGTTTATCTTCCAAGGTCTACAAGAACATCATATGATCTAATTCATCATCATCATCATCATCGCCGCCGTGGTAGCTGAAAAAAATTATCTCGTGATGATGAATTGATTATCATATTTGTATTTTGTTTTCCGGTTTTTGTTTTCTTGTTCTAGTATTTTAATTTGAATGTGGGAGGACAAAGCATATACTGTCCCCAAAAGACTTATTAATATAATTATTATTATTATTATAAGTTGTTTGTAATATGTGTTAATATAAAATAGGTTTCATTGAAGACGGCAAGCTTCTGTTTTAATTATAATGAGTTATTAATTTGAATATTTAATAGAAATTATTTAATTAATTTTTATATGTGTGTTGATGTTTGCTGTATTTCATGTGTTGCTAAGGAGATTATGAGTGAAGCTTACAATAACCCCATGTGGGAGCAAAGTAATTTATGGACCACACTGTAGAAAATGACAACTCAATTATCAATTTTAATTTGATTCTCTCCGTTCTAACTAATTTTCATTAATAATTTTATTTATTTTTTATAAGTTGAGAGTTAATTTTATTATATATTATTGTGTATAGGGGAAACAAGCTGCTACCACTTGAATTTTAATTTTGTTTATACTTGATTTTGACTGTACTTGTAAATACTTTTATATATAACTTTAATTTAGATTCTTGTAATGTTTAGGATTTAGTTATTGTTTCAATTGTTAATTTATTCCTTTGGGTAGCCGAGGTGTTAATTTTCTCAATTGATTAAATAGTCTTTCCAAACAAAAATAGGAAATCTAAGCTTACCAAAATTAGTTAACTTCATCATTTATTATATAATTTAAGAAGTTTAATTTTTAAATATATAAGGATGGACAAATCCAAATATATTTTAATCGCTTATATTTTCCAAGACTTAAACTCGAGTGATGAGGTTTTTATAAGATATTTGAAAGCTACATCGACTATATCATTAGGTCATATAATATTTTTTTAATAAATGATGTATTATTGATTTTTTTTTTTAAAAGGTCAAAGAAATTCAAGTAAATATCGCCAAGGGTAGGGAGACTTCAGAATTTTCTTCTTCCGAGTTTTAAAGTTATTATATCCTAATTTAATAATTTATATAATGAGTTATCACTTGTTGACTATCAACCTACTTTAGGTTTGTGTTCTATGCCTTGTTTGTTTATATAATTTTATATTAAAAAACTAGTTTTATGGTCTATACTTTATAAAATATAAATTCAAGTAAATTTTTTCTTTTGGTAGTATGGCTTTGCTTTGTAGGAAAACAATGTTGTACATAGGTATAAATAATTTAAATACTTATTTGATAAGATGTAGACATCTAATATTGTAAAAATTTTATCATATAACAATGATATCACATCATTTATATAATAATTCAACAGTACCTTGCAACTAGATTTCAATACCTCTTGTATCATCTTAGAAATTTTTGACCGTATTTAGTCAAAATTAATTACTAAAAAAGGAGAAAAATAATTTGGGGTTGTCTTGTAACTCTTACAGCAATTTATTCACAAGAATTGACACTAAATAAAATGTTAAATTAGGGAATCAAAAATTTAATGCCTTCAACCCAAGAGATTTTGTAGAACTACCAAGATTTCAAACGCAGTTATTTTTCTTTAATTTAGCATAATAACAAGCTGATTCTTTCTCCATCCATTTGAGTGGGTTCAAATAAGAGATATTACAGATTCAATTAATTGGCATCCACCACCATCTCAAACAAAAAAAATCATAACATTTTTGTTTCTTTTTGTATTACAATTATTACAAATATTTAATCGGTAATTAGGATAATCCGAATTAGCCTCTGTCTACTGAATCAGACACTGTTGAGCAGACTCTGAAGCAGACCCAACGAGCAAATCAGACCCACGAGCAGACATTGATGCGTCTGACGCAGATATCAGCCTCTGCCTCTGAAGTCTGAATGTGCGTCTGCCTCTAAAATATTTATGCCTATGCCTCTGACGTCTGCCGAAGTCGAACCTCTGACGCGACGAGCCTCTGATGTGATGAAAGCGTTCCTCTGACGAGCGAATGAAAGCGTCTGCCACTAAACCTCTGACCGAACCACTGAGCGAACCACTGCTTAACTTAAAACAAATTCGTCCCCTACCGAAGGTGCAGTAGAACATGAGACGTTTGTTTCCAAGGATGCAACGGAAAACAAACGCGAGTAAGGCAACCACCAAACTCGTTTCCAACGAACCACAAAAGTGTTTGAACTATTCCTTTACAAAAACAAAGAAAAACGAGAGTTGTGTGTATTGTTCATCTCTATTAAAAAACGAAAAACACAACCCATTTAAAGGAAATTAACATGCCAATTATATCTCATAAATATGAGGCATTTCACTAGTTGTAACCACCAAGTTAATTAAATTAACTGTTATGGAACATCAAGAGGCTTGGAAAAAATTAAAGAGATATGCCAAAAATTGGCTGGGCCAGGCCCGCACAATTTGGTCCGGCATTCGTGTACGCAGGACACGCGGGTGCACACGAGCCAAGCTTGATTCAGATTTGATTTGCACCCCCCGCGCATGTAGAGAGAGCCTATATCCTTATAACTCTTACCCATCTACATATGAGCAATCATATAGAAGCATAATTTTCCCTCTATAGCTTTCCCATATGGGACAAGCTCAATTCTCATTATTTTCCAACATCATTGGGTGAACTTTGAGCAACAATTTCTCATTCACCGAAGCACCATTTTAAGCATATGAATATACCATTTCGAACTACTCACGGAGGAGTATCTGAATCATTCAGTAACAATCACTAACACGAAGTGGATCATGCTTAAAATTGTGCATCAAAATGCTTACTCATAAGCATTTTCCAACAATCCCCCACATGAATGAAATTGGTGAAAAACGTCAAATAAAAATATTTTATAAAATATTTTATTTTGACCTAGAAGAGTTCAACGGTTCAACACCTGCATAGGATAGGTAGACCTCAGCCTTTGAACCTTCCCTTGTGAAAATATATCTCATTTACTGGCTGACAGTGAACACGATGTCATTGAACTGTATTGTCGTTCATGTAAATGGAGAACATATATCACACAGATATTTTACCTAACACATCTGAGTTCTCATTATTATGTTCATTTTGGCCATGAACATCAACCTGGTTCTGCAAGAGTTTCTAAGAATTGAGCCCCGTACAATTCCCTTTGAAGTGGCCCTACTTCTCTCTCACATAGGTGATTTATTATTTAAGAGTATCTCGTAATATTCTGCTCGGATTCCCGACGCATAAGAATCATTAAAAGCCTTTGCTTAACCTCTATCCATACGAGCATCACTGTTTCATTTCACCATAGGAATGGACTAGAGGGTAACCCCCCACAGTGAACCAATTATGTCTTTTACGAGTAGGTTGTCCCAGTGAACCTAAATCTTGGGATCTTCAGTCAACAAGGTTGAGTTTTCCTTCATAATAAACATTTATATAATGGGCTTTAGTCTCATTCCCCTCGATGATTTCACAACTAACTCTCTGTTTAACCCTTCGGTTAGCGGATCCGCGAAATTATCTTTTGACTTTACATAGTCAATCGAAATAACTCCAGTTGAGAGTAATTGTCTAACGGTATTGTGTCTACGACGAATATGTCTAGACTTACCATTATACATATTGTTATGTGCCATTCCAAATGCAGATTGACTATCGCAATGAATGCAAATTGCTGGCACTGGCTTAGGCCAACTTGGAATATTCTCTAGAAAATTTCGAAGCCATTCAGCTTCTTCAGCACACTTATCTAATGCAATGAATTATGATTCCATTGTAGATCTGGCTATCATAGTCTGTTTGGAGGATTTCCATGATATAGCTGCACCTGCTAGTGTAAACACATAGCCACTGGTAGACTTTGAGTCTTTCATGTCAGATATCCAAATAGCATCACTGTATCCTTCGACTACAGCTGGATATCTATGATAGTGCAACCCATAATTACGAGTAAAATGTAGGTACCTGAGTACTCTCACTATTGCTTTCCAGTGATCAACCCCTGGATTACTCGTATATCTGCTGAGCTTGTTTACTGTACAGGCTATATCAGGCCTTGTACAACTCGATAGATACATCAAACTCCCGATAACTCTAGAGTATTCTACTTGAGATATACCCTCTCCCCTATTCTTTGATAGATGTAAACTCACATCTAAAGGAGTTCTAGCCACAACAGAATCATCTTTGTTGAATTTACCAAGAATCTTGTCCACATAGTGCGACTGATCAAGAATAAGTCCATCTGGACTTCTCGAGATCTTTATTCCGAGAATGACATCTGCTAGACCCATGTCTTTCATGTCAAACTTGGATTTCAGCATATTCTTAGTAGATTTCACCATTTTAACATTACTCCCGACAATCAGTATGTCATCAACGTAGAGACATAAAACGACATATCCAACTTCTGTCTCTCTAACATAAATACATTTATCACATTCATTGATTTTGAAACCATTTGCCAACATGGTGTCATCAAAGTTTTTATGCCACTGTTTCGGGGCTTGTTTCAATCCATACAAGGATTTAACTAACTTACAGACTTTCTTTTCTTGTCATATAGCTATAAAGCCTTCAGGTTGGTCCATGTAGATTTCTTCATCTAAATCTCCATTCAGAAAGGCTATTTTCACATCCATCTGATGTACCTCAAGATTGCGCAAAGTTGCAATTGCTAGTATCATCCTTATGGAATTTATTCTCGTTACAGGAGAATAAGTATCAAAATAATCAAGACCTTCACGTTGTCTGTAACATTTAATTACAAGTCTTGTTTTGTACTTGTCAATTGATCCATATGCCTTTATTTTCTTTTTGAAAATCCACTTGGACCCTAAAGGTTTACATCATGGAGGAAGATTCACTAACTCTCAGGTGTGATTTTATAAGATGGATTTAATTTCACTATTGATGACATCTTTCCACAAAGCACCATCAGCTGACCTTACAGCTTCATTATAGCTTTGAGGATCATTCTCTACTCACGGAGGAAGATTCACCCAAGCACCATTTTAAGCATATGAATATATCATTTCGAACTACTCACGGAGGAGTATCCGGATCATTCAGTAACAACCATTAACACGAAGTGGATCATGCTTAAAATTGTGCATCAAAATGCTTACTCATAAGCATTTTCCAACACTTTTTTGTGTTTTTATAGAAAGAAGAAAAAGAAACCTTCCTCAAAATTTTAATTAATAATGGTCTAAAAAATCATAAATAACTAAGACAGTCTTATTTCAGAAGTTAAGGTCAATGGCCCCATTTAATCATTGCAAGCCCGAAGCCGATGTTTTAGCTTCATATTGGTTCATTATGTTAAATTCTTCAACTTTAACAAGCTTTCAATTTTGTTTTTTAGTTATATTTATAGCCATTTTAAAATAAAAATAAAAATTATAACCTAAAGACAAATCAATTCATAAACGGGGTTCGAATCGCAATTTACTTATTTCCATTCAAAAGATTTTAAGAACTAAATTAATCGAGATCAACTTATTTACTGAATCACTCCACAAATTCTATTCTATTCGGAAGTTTTTTTTTTTTTAAAGAAACTTTGGGATCAATGTTCAAGATGTTTAAAGCAGTATCAGTGACCCTGGATGTTTCTCGATTTTGACATTTTTTCTTCTTTTTGTGAAGTTTTAGAAAATGGCAATGCTTCAAAAGCAGACAAGGTATGATGAACATTAGGTCCCCATTTGAATAATCACGTCTCAGCTGCCTATTTTTGCACTCACGACTCATCAAATCGCACAAGTGTAATGATTTTGATTACAAATTTAATGTGTTAATTACACATTAATTTAAAATAGACAAAAGATTGCAATTATAATGACAATTTAATATACAATAACTGGCCAGCCACGTAAGCATTGGGCACTTATATATATATATATATTTTGTTCATAATTGTTGTTCCAGAGAGGCATGTTTAGAGTGGGAGACAGTGGACCAAAATATCCGTTTGGTAATCGATAACGATGATTTTCAACTTTTCTTTTTTTAATTATCAACTTATTATATTATATAAGTTTTGTTTTATTTTTTATTTATTTTTTTTTATAATTATGGTATGAAGCAATTCAATTTCCACCAATTTATATGAAAGGCGTTCCAACTCTAAATTTTTTATTTTCATTTAAAATATTTTACAAATTAAATTAGCTGATACCTGTTATGTTTTGCTTTGTTTTGTTTTGTAATATATTCATAATTATTAGATGCGTTCTTGATCTTGCTTCTTACTTCTCTGCTGCTCGTGTGTGTATTAGGTTACTTGAATAATGTAATATTAAACAAATTAAGATTCTCCCTTCCACTCACTCATAATTAATTAAATGTTGTTACTCTTTTATTTTATATATAGTGAAGAAAAAGAGAGAGTGGAAAAATCTTCTTCCACTCTCGTTGATTTTAAATGGGGTCAAAGAATCTAATTATAAAACCACAAATTAAAATAAAGAAAAAAAAAAGGTAATTTTTTTTTTTTGTTTACATGTGAATATATAATGAACTGTGTTAATTCTTGTGGTTTGCATACCTCATAATGGTTTTAATTCTTAAGATAACATATAACATATTATATATTGTGTAAAAATGTCATATAAGTAACATGTAAAAATTACAGGATATCGATTTTAGTTCTGGTTCATGGAAATAATCTCTACAACTTTCTATTGGTAATGGTTCAAGAATTCAATATTGGCTTCATAATTGGTTTCGCTAAAAGTCATATTTCCTTCATTATTTCGTCTTGTAGTTAATAGGGAGATTTCAAGGGTTGTTTTTCTCAGTCTAAATGAGTCAGTTTCGCCTTGGCGTCGTTCCTTGCGTGTCTTTGAACAAACTGAATTTATCTATTTGCTTCAGTTAGTTCAAGTCATTCCTATTAACCATGAAGCTGTTGATTACGTCTCATGGACTCTTTGTCGATCAGGATAGTTCTCCATTAGACTTTACTTTCATAGTATTTTTTCTGCTCTTAATCCATCACAACCTTGGAATTTTACTTAAAAAATTCAAATTTCCGTTTGGCTTGTTTTTCTTATTGGTAGCGTGCGAACTAAAGATCTTTTAATTCATAGAGGCATTCTTGATCATTCTTTATCGCTTTGTCCTATTTGTGGATTGTGTGGGGAATCTATTAATCACGTCCTATTTTCTTGTTTATTTGCTTGGAGTATTTGGGTTTGGTTTAACTGGTGGGGAGTTATTTGGGTTATTTCAATCTTGGAGATTTTTGCATAAGGATGACAAGTTATCCAATTTTATTGATTCTCTTTTCATGGTCATATGTTTGTGTATTTGGTTGGAAAGAAATCAAAGAGTATTTAACAACACATCTTCAAATTGGTCATCGACTAAAGGAAAGATTTTATACTTTGTTTCTAATTATATTCCTTTGAGTCATGAAGATTTCAATCTCTCTATATACGAGTTATCATTTTCTTCTGATTATGTAAAATCATGGGCTTGAGATATGATTTCTTGATTTTCTAATATTATTGATGTTTAGCTAGCTGTTATTTGAAGTTGTGTGTTGACATTTTGTACTTTGTACCTTCATCAGTCTCACTTTTTGTGAGTTGGTGTTTTTGTTTAATCTTAACATATCTCCTCGTTATCAAAAAAAAAAAAAAAAAAAAAAGGTAACATGTTTCACTAGTTAAAAATTAGATTAATTAAGTTAAAATATCATTCAGATTGAGTCTATTGGTAATTATTTCACACTTAACTGCAATTTATCTTCATCCGCATGATCATAATTCAAAAACAAATACTTGTGACTAAGAAATTGTCGTCTCACATTTATGTATATATATGTAAAAAAATTTGAATGAATAATTCACTCACCATATGGTAAATAACTGCACATGTAACACACACAATTAAATAATATTTTATAAGTGTTAAATTACTTAGTCAAAACACATTTACTTCATATATTAGATTTTGGGTTGATTCCTTACGATGGTGTAAGTGGATAAAGAAATCATGTAATGTTTAGCCTTCAACTTTATTTCTATTAATCTATAAGTTTTGTTCTTACATACTTCGGACATATAGTTATCAGCTTACGTATTTTGTTCTCATCTCTTTTAGGGCTTAATCAATAGTGATCCGTCAAACAAAAGTTAATCTTTATAAAAACGATAAGGTCATTAAAATTCTCTTTTTATTTATAATGAAATAATATTCTTCACTCATTAAATCATTATACTCTGCATATGTTGATTTCCTTTTTCATCATTCATGATCATAAAGTAAATACACTGAACATAGAAGAACCAAGTAATTAAGCCGACCATACACCGATTGATAATTAAAAATGGACGTGGAGAAATATTGCAATGGGACCTTAAGTACACTGGCCATGTTTTTCAATGCAGTTGCTTAAATAGAAAGATAGCACATGTACGGGGACATGGTGCATTAATTTTTCGTACCAAGTTTTAAATACTTCCAACTCTCAAACAAATAAAGTAGAGTAAGACCTTTTTATATTTTAGGTTCAAATATTGAAATTGTGCTATTTAATTATATAGGTTTTAATAGATCTTAAACTACGGATATATGTAGTTTTTTTTTTTTTTTTTTTTTTTTTAAATAAAAAATAAAAATAAAGAAAACAAATAATATGATATTCCACATTATTTGAAAATCATGTTGGAATCTAATTATAAGAGATAACATTCCTAAAGACATATTTGACTCAAGACTTTAAAGTTGAATTGCTAAAGCAGATAATTCTTCAATACCGTTTTGGATGAATTTGGGTCCATATTAAGAACAAAAAACTTCGAAATTGGGTCATCTTGATGGGGTTGTTTTAGGAGATTTAGGCATATTCCAAAATTAAAACTTTTAAAGGTAAGGATTCGGAGCATTGAGATGCCAAAAAAGATCATCACAACTAAAACAAAGATATATTTGAAAGTTGAAACTATTGTGTTTTGACTTAATTTTAAAAGTAAGCTAACTAGAGTATTTGATAAACACTTTAATTTACTTACTCATAAATATATTTACCAACCGATAATCCACATGACTATCAATTTTATTTTGCAAACTGTTGGAGATTACAAGTTACAATATCTTCATCGTGGACTTAAATTTGAATTCAGTGTTGATATTTTTGTACTGAGTTTTTTTTTTTTTTTTTTTTTTTTATTTTTATTTTTATTTTTAATTTTATGTCATCCGAGACAATTAAGATTCAATTACTTATAAATTTTAATCAAATAATTACTAATCATAATTTATTGACACACTCACAAATTGGTTCTTTACTATCACGTATAAGAGTGAAAAAGTAATAAAATAACCCGGTAAGTCTGGGGTCGATCCACATGGAATAGATTTAGTAAAATAAAATAATAATTTGAGTAAAAGAAAAATGAATTGATTTACGTGATGAGTAATTTTTTAAATTGTGATGTAACAATAAACTAAAAATGTTGGGGCTAGGAGATACACTCTTAATATTTCAAATATAGAGAAATCTTACTTTTTATAATATATAAATTGTCATTATTACCCAGTTAATTTACTTTAGGAATTAATTATGCAAAATATATAAAACCAGCCATAAACACAGTGATAACATTTATCTATAACAAGTCCAGTTAGGTACTCAATTATGTCAAATAAATAAAACCATCCATACAGACAGTAACAAATATTGTCAATAATTAATCCAGATTTAAATTATTTATTCAGATTACAATTGATATATTATAATATAATAATATTAACCTATATTCTCATATTAAGAGCTTGACTCTTTACCATAACATAATGAAATTAGCTACTCATGATTTGAAGAAAAACATACATAATTTTATTAAAAAGAAATTATAAGAAAGCTTAAAAAAATTAAAACACACAAGACACTTTCTCCCAAATTCTACAAGGGAACTTTGAAAGAAATCACGAAGAAAATGAGAGGTGATCACCTCTATTTATAGTAGAATGACTCATCTCTAAATTATTAATTACAACTTCTCAAATCAAATACAAACAACAAACTTTTACTAATTTATTTTTTTCTTTTTTCTTTTTTAATTTTTAATTTTTTTTGATTTTTTTATTGATGAATTTTACAAACACGATCACAAACCACCTAAAGTGGATTATGACATTTCAACTTTTATTTTTTACTTTTTTTTAAAAAATTTTAAATTTTTTACTTTATTTTCTAATAATTAAAATTACATACAATACATATTGACGTCTTCACTAATTTCGACCTTGAAAACCTCAGAACTAAAAATTCTTGTAAACAGAAAAGTTGTTGATATTTAAGTATTATTTCATCTGGAACTAGAATCGCCTCAATCCGATATCGGAGTAAAGAGTTATAGCCAAATTACGAGAATTGCGCAAAATTGGAATTTCCGAAATTGTACACTGTTAGAACGCCATTTCAAGTTTTCGGCCTCCAAAATCCAAATATCACATCAATTTTTCTAGTTATGCATCTAATGTATTATTTCACCTACATAAGAAATAAAAATCACAATAAAAATATATAAAACATAAATTTAATTATTATTTTACATACGTGCTAAATTAAGGGAATTAATGAAATTATAAATTTAAAATGATTAGTTTAATAAAATGTATATTTTTTTAATGTTGATCATTTATATAAAAAAAAAATTCAGCTCAACATGTGGACATATCCCAGCTAAATCTTAGATTCTGAATCATATGCCTGGATTTGGAAAATAAAATAATAACTAAATTGAAGTTTGCTTAATTTGGACAGAACTAAAATTTTCAGATGTCATGCTTGAACAGTAAGCTAGCTATAGGCAAGGATTAAAAAAAAAGTAGTATCAAGATCAGAGCCAATTAATATTAGGCGACAATTGATTTCTTTAGAAACAAGTTCGCTGACACTAGGCTGGTTAATTAATTAAGATCTTGTTAACTCTAATCAATCTTCAAATGCAAAATTAAACTATTTTATATTTCCCCCCAGGACAAGAACCGGCGAATTTTTTTTATTTTTTTTAATCGTTAGAAACTCCACCACCGAATCACTCTTTTCGGGTTCAAGTAGAACATGTAAAATCTCCTTCTGTCACAGACTCTTATAAGAAACGCACTTCCTGAATTCGAACTCAGGACCTGGATGTCAGATTTTGAATCTTATACCATCAAGCCACGCTTCTTGAGGACCCCGCAAACATACAACAATAAAGTTGAAAATTTCCGAAAAAAAAAAGAGAAATTATTATTATTATTTTACCAAAGGATAAATAATACATAGGGATATTATCATTTTTCCACTTAAAAAATGGTTTATGTCTAAAATTATTTGAAAACTTTAAACACATTCATTTTTCTACTTAAAGTTACGAACATTGTCATTAACATTGTTAGATTCTACTAGAGAATCTTAACAGATGACACACTCACAAAGTGGTTCTTTTATTCCCAAGTATAAGAGTGTCGAAGTAATAAAATAACTCGGTTAGTCCGGGATCGATTCACAAGGAATAAATTTAATAAGATAAAATAATAATTCGAGTGAAAATAAAAAGAGTGAATTGTTTGAAGTGATTGAAAATTTTAAATTAAACTGCAACAATAAAATAAAATGTTGGGACTATGGGATCCACTAGAGTTCCGGCCCGGGGCTTTGATTGTGTCAGCATCGTTGGTGTACCACAGGGGTGCGCGCTTTCCACACATCGGCTTACACCTTTTGTTTCCCGATTAGAATAAGTACTTCCCAAAAATACTAAGCTAAGTATTTCACATTCAAATAAATAACAAGCGTATAAAAGTACGAGCAATTTATTAAAAATAGGAAAATTTTCCTCAGCATCTATGCATTCTATAACTTGCTGGGTGCCATCCAGCTGCTCCAAGTGATAGGCCCCCGACCTGATGACCTCATTCACTTTGCATCAATTCTTCTACCGATGCTTCCCCAACTCTATGATCAACGTCTTCTGCCCTCATCTTATTATGTTGGCTGCTTTTTGTACTGATCCACACAAACGGCGCTAACTGTTGACGACTGTTTTTGGTTCGAAGAGCAGAACAAAGAATTCATCTCGAATAAACCTCCATAGATCAATGAATTTATTTGGTTAGTAGGGAACCGAAAAAACTTAGCAGACAAACAGATAATTACACAAATATTTTACGTGGTTCGACGGAGAGTGACTCAAACATATGTCTACGGGAGAAATGAGAGGTAATTTTATACGCCTCGGGGTCAAGACCGACCAAGGTTGTAAACAATGAGAGTAACTATACGAGAACTTCTCACATCTGGTCGTGACATGCCCGTTATAATTCACTCAAGTGGTCGGATGATCACCCACTTTCTCTCTATCCCTAGCTTTCTCTACTCTTTAGCTATCGATCTTTACAAGTATGGTGAAACATAAAATTTGCTAACCCCTCTATCAATGACTTCAACCCCTTTATATAGACTCCCAAAATCATTGTTTCACCATCTCTAACGTCATTTCATGTCACTTAGCATTCATTACAGCCATAACTCTCCTCAACCACCCTCAAATGCAGTCAATCAGATTAATTTAATCCTCTGCCACTGCACCGGCCTACGGTAGTCTATGGTGGCTCCCGCTCTGCCACTGCACCGGCCTTTTGTCATTAGCTTCCTAAACATGCTCCTCCATAAGTATGACATACGTCACATGCTCTAATACTAGTCGGCTAATAATCCCATCATCATTCCTTGGATCGGGAGATCGAGTATGGTACTTCTTTAAGTCTCTCCTCCGACACCTCTGCCAGGTCGGGATCATACAAAAGTGTCCTCGTCGGGTTGGGCCGCATGACATCTATGTAGAGCCCAAAATTCATCTTCTAAGTGGTCAGGTGGAGACCACCACTTGCCTCGTCCTCATCATACTTTGGGCCTTCGAAACTAATCATCAACATATTGGCTTAATACCTTCTCTATCCTTCTCTGGATCTTGACCCTAATCGGGGTAATGATCTTCTAAAAAACCACCATCAACAATACTAATATTGTACAAAATAGACAATATTAATTGTCCCCCTTTGATGAAGAAACCACAACCAATGCATTTTTTATTCTTAAAACATTAAAACTATACCTAAATTTTACAACACGTGTGTATATTTATTATATATATAAATAAATGTATGTACATATATGTATATATATATGTATGTATGGCGCCTTCAAACAAAATAGTTGAGTTATAATGTCTCGATTATTCTTGTAATTTCTTATTGAAATACAATTCTATTGGCCCTTTTGCTGTGTTAAAATCTGAAGGCTATAAGAACATGATCAAATAATTTAAATATATATTTTAAATGTGATTAGAATAATAATTACTTTATAGATTCTGAAAGGTGCTTTTAAAATTCATCCATAAATTTAATTATTTTGCTCTCATATTTATGGTGATTAGAATGTTGAAAATCATGTGTATGGAAACTGAAACACGTATGTTATACACTTTTTTAAAGTGTAATTTGTCCCCTCTCGAATGAGACTGGTTCTGGAATACAAAAATTCGCAAAGAATTAAAGAACACTTTTAATTATTTCTGGAGAACAAGGAAGAGAGAAAATTGAAATCATATTGATTAGTTTGGAATATCTATATCCGTTCGCATAATTTTTTGTTGATATGTGTGTAAGGTTCCAAGTCTTCTGAGACAAAATCCCAGAAATAGGTGTTTGATTCTAAGAAATGCCTCCAAGGGGCGCAAGCACACATATCACAATCCTAAAAATTCATAAAGCTAAGAAAATTATAAATTTAAATTACTTGCTCATTTTGAGTTTTTGATTTTTTTCTTCATGTTCCTCTTCCTACGCTTGGGCCCTTTATAGTGTAAAGTCCTGCCAACCGCTCGAGCGGTTTCGCTTTCTTCGGCCTAATAACTCTCATGTCTCCTGCTCGCATGTAACTGCTGGATCGTGTATACAACAGTTGGGTCGTACGCTCTGATAACCGCTAGATAGTGGGGGTTACTGCCAAACTGTGCGGTAACTGTTAGGTTGTGGGTCTATCCGTAACTGATCAACTGCAAGACACATGTTCGTGTGGCAATCGTCCTATATTAATCGCATATTTCTTCTTCCTCCATCGTCATCGCTTGTTGGGAGGTTCATTATTCATTCATCATGATTCTTTACTCATTGGACGATTCCGTCTTCATTCTTCGTCCTGAATGACGTCATGCCCCTTCATCATTTAGTGATTATTTTACTGTTAACAGTTGCCCCCCAAATATGCCTTGATTGAATTGGACGATGAGATTGAGGCAGTATTTCCTAGATGGGCATTTAAAGTTAGGGTCATATTAATTGACCGCCTTAATGATTCAGGTTGCTGACTATTCGCTTTCACTTTTTACCGCCATTTGTGCGTCCTGAGACCTATTGTTTACATTTTCCATGCGAATCCATCATTTCCCTAATTAATGTGCGACCCTTTCTATCACGTCCTATCTGGAAACCATTATTGCGTTAATTAATGTGCCGTTTTTCCCTGTCACATCTCCCTTCTCCATGCTATATTGCGTGTGATACTGCCTTTTCATTTTCCCGCTCTTTTATCTTCCTCGAATTGGATCACGCCACCTATCATAGGGCGAACTTTTTACTCTAGCTATATAAACCCAAATCCTCTCTTTTCACCGTTTTACTTTCTCTCATCATTTTCACTGCTTTTCAATTCACTTGTTATAGCATCTTCTTCCTCTGCTCCCAAAGAGAACATGACAAGAACTTATTTGGGTTGGAAACCAAGCAAACCCGAAGCATCTTTCTCAAAACCCCAAGAACTTTGAATACTGATTTTGTAGGAACAAAACCCAACCAAGATCAGCCCCTAACCACCATGAAACTCACGTCCATGATAACCACAAGCATGAAATCAGATTGTATTTCGCTAGCAATGGAGACGCCACTAAGTTGCCAAGCTTAGATAAGTCAATTTGAACTTGAAAAGGGGAATCCCTCCCTCACAAGAAATTTAGCCATAGCCAAAGCTTAAAAGCTTGAAAGTTTCCCAAAATTTCGTGTATGTTATTCCAAAGAAGAAGAAAACAAAGTTTAAATAGGTTATAAAGAGAAACCCTAAAGGTGTGAATGGACAAAAATGTCCCTAAAGTGAAATTACCAAAAGACCTAAAAACTACCCGAAGCTTTCACTCAAGCACGTCCACAAAAGTTTTTTCCCACCTAAAGTAGCTTAAAACAATGATTAGAAACCAATCTAACTTAAGCTAATTTGAGGTGCTTACATCAAATAGTAAATTGACGTGCTTACTCAATAAGCAAGGTTCCAAGCATAATTAACCCTAATGACCTGGTCAACTAGCTTAATTACATCATAAATAAAGTCAACATGTCGAGCACAAATGACAAAAATGCCTCCATTTGGCCGAATTCAACATAGTCCCAAAATAGGTCAAATCGGGTCAAAAGGGTGTTGGTGCTGAAGCTGCTCTGCTATGCTTCAATATGAGCTGATCTAGGTCAAATGAAATAGCTTGGGGGACCTCTCTGGTGATGCCCATATGTGTCTCTGGTGTGCACTTGACTTGGTTGCTGCAACTGGTCATATAACTCTGAGCTAGTCCCGCAAAGGCCTCTCTGATCTTCTTTGCTCTTTGGCGTGTGATTGGACATGTTGGCAACTGCATGGGTTCCTCCAAGTTGTTAGCTGCATCATGTAATGTCTCTGGTGTGGTTGGACTCATGTCATTCCTTCATTGTTGAAAAGGATTCGACCTCGAATCTGAACCTGCATTAAAAATAAAATAAGTCAGAAACATTAAACATTGCAGGAATGCCAAACTCACCAGGAAGATCAAGCTTGTAAGTATTGTCATTGATCCGCTCCAAGACTTGAAATGGACCATCTCCTCTTGGTTGCAACTTGGATATTTTCCTCTTGCATATAAAGCCACACCCAATTGTCGGGTTCAAACACAATGCGTTGGAAACCTATTATTCTCACCAACTCTGCCTTTCCCTTATCATTCATACTCCCAAGCTTAATAACAATCAAAGATAATAAATCCATAGGAGTTAAAGAATTAGAATCATAATCAATCTCATAAGGCAAGTAAAAACTAGAAGGATGAATGCATCTATTATATGCAAACTCTGGCCCCGCTATTGCGTCTGTGATCTTCTTAGCTCTTTGGCGTGTGATTGGGCCTGTTGGCAATTGCAAAGGCTCTAATGTTCCTTGGGTGACTGCATTCATGTCAAATGTTGTCCCTTGGATCATTTCAGAACATTGCCTCGACCTTCAAAGATTATCAGACCGCCTTGGATGATCATTCGGTTAGTGTCTTTGGGGTCTACACTCTTGACGAAATCCATGATTTTTGCTCCATTGGACCCATTTTTATTGATGAAGAAACTGTTGCCACAGCTACACTGGCCCAGCTGTTCCCTTCTGTTGTGATATTTTATATCATACCGCAAGTATGCGGTGTCAAGTTTTAGTATAAATCAGTGAAACGGTGTCGAACCCATAAGGATTGCGTTAACTCGCACTAAATACTACAATTGATAATCTTAATTTTATTTAGAAAATAAATAATAAAGATTTAAATAAATAAATATAAAAATAATTATATAGGAGAGATGCCAATTAATCATTGTTCAGTTATATTGTTTATAAGTTAAGATTCCGAAAATATTCACTCCCTCTCTCGAGTATCAGTGAAAATATCATCAACTATAAAATTTGATATCTATATAAAAATCTAGTAGTTAACAACTCGTTACGCTTTGTGATTCTATGTTAACGACTTCAAATGAACTTATATATTCTCTCGAACTCTATAAAACTCCTAGGTTATATTCTCTAAATCTATTCAAAATCCACTCTCTCGAGTGATAGATTATAAACATACATCATCTCAAATTGTGGCCAGCAATCAAGAAGGATTAAACTCAAAAGAATATAAATAAACTTAATAAAATTTCATAACAAAATTGACAATCAATACAAGGTTTAAGCATCAGTTACATCATTCTCCAGAATTAATGGAAATCATTAAAGTTCTAAGAAAGAAACAAGAATATAAAATCCGAATTGAATCTCTTCATCTTCGGATGTCACCGCCTTCGTCTTTTCTTGTCGCTTTTCAATCCTCCTCCTTGGATCTCTCTAAAATATGTGTTTTGTGTTATGTGCTGTGTATTAGCCTACTTTCTTGAGTTTGGACGAACTAATCTATTTATAATAGAGCATTGGAATCATCGGGCATGTAAAAACCCTAAAATCAGCATTCTGGGTCGCTACGGGCGTCGCACCGCCAAACTCCTGGCTTTTTATATGAGGGTCAACAGCAAAGTCGCGTCGCGATGCGCAGCAAGGGCGCGTCATGACGCGTGGCAGGTTAATTGGTTGTTTGATTTCCACTTGTTTGCTCTTCCCGCGTGCTTCTGATGCATCTGTATGGTCCCAAAACACGTATAAATGCCTTAAAATCCATATACTGATGCTTCATACAAATAAAACATAAAAGAATTACAAAATACATTAAATGATACAGAATCTAAAAAAATAGTAAGCTAAGAATGCATGAATAAGTGGGTATAAACCACACTTATCAAACACCCCCAAACTTAAGGTTTTGCTAGTCCTGAACAAAAGACAAAATAAAATTAAATAAATAAATCAAACAATAAGTAACAAAATTAACTAAGCCACTTTCGTAGGGATCACGACTGCATTTAGCATATGCAACAAGCCTTTAAACCCATAGGCGGCCCTAGTGGACGAGTTATAGTCTCGTGAGGGCTTACAACGACGATACCCACAAACGTCATTCACACACAATCATGTAAAAAATTTGAAAATAATTAAAATAATCCTGATAGTTATGCATATTGTTGTCCTCAAAGAATGCTTATCAATGAAATCAGAGAACCTTTAAAGTGCTAAACTACGACTCGAATCCAAGTTCTTGAATAAATTATCTAATCCAGACTCACAGTGTGTGTGTGTACAGGTTCATTTACACCTCGACTCATAAGTAAGCTAACTCGATGATTTCGTCTCAAAAATTGAGATCCGATGGGTCAAACCAACCTAGATATCTCAAATTTATTCTGCATTTGCCTTTCTTTGCTCTGTATGGTATGATTTTTTTTATTATTATTATTTTTCAAACACACCTACCTTTTAAGGTATCATTTCTCCTCATGGTGGTCCTAACACTCGCCCATAGGTAGCTTCACGCTTATCGGTTATAGGTAGTTTCTTTTTTTTTTCTTTTTCTAATCATACCATAAATCATAATACTTGCATATTGAGATAGATATCTAAGCAAATGGTCATTCATCGGTAAACAATTTCTTTAACTAGTCACTTTGTCAACTACTTAGGTTCTTATTGCTAAAAACCCATTGTTAAGTGCTTACGAGTCTAACCTATATCACATATTCAAGGCATCAGATAAAAATCAATTGGGACTTATCGTTTCTAAAATTTCATCAAAACACTCAATTTCATCATTAAACTTATGCTTTACTATCAAAGAATAAAAACAAAAAATAATTAATATATTTTTTTAAATATAGCAGGAACGACTACATGCACACACCCCCAAACTTAAAATTGGCATTGTCCTCAATGTAAGATAAATATAGAGAAACAAGAGTGAGGAATAACACTACCGTGTATAGAGTTGATCAAGCTCCTGCTGGTCAGAATTTGGTTGCACGGGCTTTGTGTGACTCGTGCTACCTGCATAAATAGCATGCAAAACGAATAAATAAACAAATAGTACACAATAAAATAAAAATTAAAAATAAATAAAATAATAATAAAAAAATGTAAGGGTTGCCTCCCCGCTAGCGCTAAGTTTAACGTCTTCAGTCATATGCAACCACCCAAATGGTGGTCATGGTATCTTATTCTTTTGTATCCACTAGCTACTTTGATATGAAAATGATAGCTTGGCGGCTGTGGTAGTTTATCCAAGTACCTCTTACTGCTGCTTGGTCATGGAAGACGTAATCTGCCCAATTTATGTTTCTAAGGATTTCATTGTTGCCCCGATATTTTCCATGTGTGTCTCAATATTGTTCAGCCTTTATTTATTCTTCTCAAACCTTGCTGAAGTATTAGCAAAAAACGTGCACATGAAATCTTCTAAGGAAGATTTCTGCTCAGCTTTTTGATAGTCGAAGCCTAATGAAGGTTGCAAGGTATTCTCTGTATTAACATATGACAGGTTTGGATGATAGTGGTTAGGCACATGATTGCCTTTATAGCTGTTGAAGTTATAATTGTTCACATATTGGACTTGCTCAAAGTTCGGTTCTCATTCCAATAATCGCATATTTGTAGCCGGCCCTGATTCAATAAATGGTACTAGTGGATTTGTTAGGGTTGCTACTTGAGTAGATAAGGTGGAAATCTGAGTTGTAAGTTCCACAAGAGGGTCCACTTCATATATTCCAGCCACTTTGGTCACCGTAGCACGTTCACTTGACCATTGAAAATGGTTAATTGCCATTTCTTCTAAAAGATTTTAGGCGTCCTCAGCTGATTTCTTGAATGGATCTCCTCCAGCTGCTGTATCAACCACAATCTTATTTGAACCATTCAGCCCATTATAAAATAACTGAATCTGGACCAATCTGCATAATCGTGTTGTGGGCATCTTCGTAGTAGATCCTTAAAGCGCTCACATGCTTCATATAGAGTCTCAGTCTCTAGCTGTTTAAATATACTAATTTCTACCCTCAGTTGAGCTGATTTAGCTGGTGGAAAGAACCTCTCAAGAAATTTTGTGGCCATATCCTGCCATGTCATGATACTCCCCATCTGTATTGATTGAAGCCAATCCCACGCTTTATCTCGTAAAGAGAATGATAATAAGTGTAGCCTGATAGCCTCTTTACTCACGCCATTCATCTTTATAGTATCTGCGATCTCCAGGAACATCCTTAAGTGCAAGTTGGGATCCTCTATAGCTGAACCCCTAAACTGATTCCTTTGTACCATATTGATCAATGCAGGTTTTAACTCAAAATTGTTGTCGTTGATTGGTTGATGGACAATCCCAGAATAAGTATCATTAATGACCAGCTTGAAGTGATCTCTGATTGCCACCTGACGTGGGTTGATCTCTCTGTTTTCAGCTGCCATTGCTTCTTTTTCAGTTTTTCTTTCTTTCCTTAGTCTTCTCGCTATTCTTTCTATTCAGGATCAAACAGGAGCGAGTCGAGACTTGTGGATTTTCGCATTCACTGAAGCACCAAAAGAAAAATAAAATAAAATCAATAAACAAAATAAAATAAAATAAAATAAATAAAGATTAAAAATAAAAGATAAAAATTTAAATTAAAGTTAAGATTACTTGGTAGTAGTATTAATGTGAATTAAACAAACAATCCCCGGCAACGACGCCAAAAACTTGTTGTGATATTTTATATCGTACCGCAAATGTAGGGTGTCAAGTTTTAGTATAAATCAGTGAAAGAGTGTCGAACCCACATGGATTGCATTAACTCGCACTAAATACTACAATTGATAATCCTAATTTTATTTAGAAAACAAATAATAAAGATTTAAATAAATAAATATAAAAATAATTATATATGAGGGACTAATACGATAGAGATTCTAGATCCTGATTTCACCTAGCTATCGCCTATGTATTTGTCATGCCAATTAATCTTTGTTCAGTTATATTGTTTATAAGTCAAGATTCCGAAAATATCCACTCCCTCTCTCGAGTATCAGTGAAAATATCATCAACTATAGTGTGGACGCAGATTTAGATCAAGGCCACAATCGAGATTTTCTTTCTGTAGGGCGCGATTGAATCCTGCAAAATAAATAAAGCGAATAAGGAGTGATCTGCCCACCGGTGTGGTGGGGACCGTGTGCACTCCGACGCTCAAGTTAGCCTACGTAGTGATGAAGTAAGATAAATAAATTAAGGTCTGATATATACCTTAATCTAGGTTTGTGGGCCGTGAGGGCGGTCAATCGTAGAAATGTCTAGATATTCCGTGTCAAATGCCTTTTTTCGATCCTCGATCTTGTCTTTCCTTTCTTCTTTTATAGGCTTCTCCCCGTGAATCTGCCCGTTGGAGTCGACTTTATTGAGGGTTTAATTCAGATATTTCATGATAGATAACTGAAGATCTCATCATCTTCCCATAACTCTCGATCTTAATGGCACATTTATGTGTCTGTTTCTTTTATATTAGCTTTGTAACTGGTATCCGTTGATATGCATACCATCTTTAGGTATGGGCTCAATCGGTTGATGGGCTTTTGGCTTCGTCGTGAGATGTCGTTTTTGCCCTTGGGTCAATTTTGGCCCAAACAGTTTGTCCCCTACTCTCCAAGTCTGGTAGTCCTAGGCTTGAAGAGTATCCGTCATGTCGTATGAATCTTTATGAGTAGCTTTATACTTCTGTACCACGATGATTTAGGAATAAATTTGATTTGGGTGTTGCAGAGTGCAAATGAAATGCCATGGGTTTATCCTTGGTTGGGGTAAACCCCAAATCCATATTAAGCATGATTGAATCCACTTTTTAATATGTCGTATGAATTGGGAATGCCCTTCGTTCTGTCGAGGAAGACGGGGTCTCCGGTTGACCAAACTGTATATTGGGAGGAGCTTTATTTGACACATTCGTATGAGATGTGGTTATCATATTCTGATCTGGAATTGACACAGATTCTATGGGGATGACCCCTCAGGCTTTTACCCGACTTGGTCGTATGAAGAGTGGATATCAGTGCCTATATTTGACTCGACGTGAGTTAAACGGGTATGTCCTGTTGGCTTAGTCCGTAAGACTTCAACTTTTGACTCTACATGAATCGAACTGGGGGGATGTCCCCTGTCGACTGAACCGAGAAATTGTTCAGGGACAATTTTCACCCGACAATTTTCACACAATACCATCTGACTCGACATTTGTTATCTGGATTCATCCCGTTGACTGTCAAACTGGGGGGATGTCCCCTGTCCACTGAACCGAAAAATGGTTCAGGGGCAATTATCACTCGACATGTCGTATGAGAAGAGCGAGTTGCACAATTCACTTGACTCGTCATGAGTCGATCTGGGGGGTGTCCCCTGTCGACTGAACCGGGAAGTAGTTCAGGGGCGATTTTCACTCGACATTGTCGTATGAGAAGAGTAAGTAGCAAATTTCATCTGACTCGTCATGAGTCAATCTGGGGGATGTCCCCTGTCGACTGAACCAGGAAGTGATTCAGGGGCGATTTTCACTCGATATTGTCGTATCGGACGAGTGAATACCATAACTCATGAGTTACTACTTGGGGGATGTCCCCTGTCGACTGAACCTTGAGGTGGTTCAGGAGTGATTTCACTCGACACTGTCGTATCAGACGAGTGAATACCATGTCTCCGATGTAACTCGACATGAGTTACTTGGGGGATGTCCCCTGTCGACTGAACCTTGAGGTGGTTCAGGAGTGATTTCACTCGACACTGTCGTATCGGACGAGTGAGTACCATGACTCAGATATAACTCGACATGAGTTATTTGGGGGATGTCCCCTGTCGACTGAACCTTGAGGTGGTTCAGGAGTGATTTCACTCGACACTGTCGTATCGGACGAGTGAATACCATGACTCAGATATAACTCGACATGAGTTATTTGGGGGATGTCCCCTGTCGACTGAACCTTGAGGTGGTTCAGGAGTGATTTCACTCGACACTGTCGTATCGGACGAGTGAATACCATGTCTCCGATGTAACTCGACATGAGTTACTTGGGGGATGTCCCCTGTCGACTGAACCTTGAGGTGGTTCAGGAGTGATTTCACTCGACACTGTCGTATCGGACGAGTGAATACCATGACTCAGATATAACTCGACATGAGTTATTTGGGGGATGTCCCCTGTCGACTGAACCTTGAGGTGGTTCAGGAGTGATTTCACTCGACACTGTCGTATCGGACGAGTGAATACCATGTCTCCGATGTAACTCGACATGAGTTACTTGGGGGATGTCCCCTGTCGACTGAACCTTGAGGTGGTTCAGGAGTGATTTCACTCGACACTGTCGTATCGGACGAGTGAATACCATGTCTCCGATGTAACTCGACATGAGTTACTTGGGGGATGTCCCCTGTCGACTGAACCTTGAGGTGGTTCAGGAGTGATTTCACTCGACACTGTCGTATCGGACGAGTGAATACCATGTCTCCGATGTAACTCGACATGAGTTACTTGGGGGATGTCCCCTGTCGACTGAACCTTGAGGTGGTTCAGGAGTGATTTCAATCGACAGTGTCGTATCGGACGAGTGAATACCATGACTCAGGTATAACTCGACATGAGTTACTTGGGGGTGTTCCCAGTTCGACATTCTCCATGCCGTAATACTTTGACCCGGTTCAACTGTCATTTAGAGCAAACCCTATCGCGGATTACGAGGAGTTTTGGCGGGAATATTGGCGCCAAATTGAGTGTGGGTGTATAAAAGGGGTATGGGCGTTTCACTTCTCCTCATTTGGAAAGTCGAGTAAGGAGAGCTCTCAAGTTTTTCTCAAGGTATTCTTCGCTAACTTCCTCTTGTTCTTCAATTCCTTTAAGCATTCATCGCAATATTCAAGCTGTTCTTAGGTTTCTTTGGGTGTTTGATCTTTGGGTTAGTGTGTTTAGCTTTAGATCGTGTTTGTGGTTTTTGATCTTCAAGGGGTAATTACTAGAGTTTAATTGTTTGTATGCTTGTCGTTTGGACAATGTCGAGTGGAGAGTCTTTAGGTAGCTTGGGAGCCAAAATAGATAGTTATGTCGAATCATCGAGTGAAACTGAGGAGGAGGTAACGTACAAAGAGTGGTCGTACGAGAAACTGATTGAGAAAGGTGTAGTTACCCTGGCGATGTCTCCTCAGGAGACACCTACTGAGGCAATACCTCTTAGATCAATTCCTGCTATTGAGGAGCCGAGTGATTTTCCTTGTACCAGTGAGCCTACCAACTTATTATCCAGGAATCCTGCTAGTCGTATGACTGGGAAAATGCTGAGGGAACTCAGTTGTATGTATAGATTTCCTGAGTCACTAGAGCTCCGAGTACCTTCGTCGTCTGAGAGAATCGATTACAAGGTTCCGGGGTGGATAGGTTTCTACGTTCGTCCGTTTAAAATAGGATTGAGGTTTCCCATCCCCAGACTAGTCTGGGAAGTGTTGAACCATTTTGAAATTGCTCCGTCTCAATTGATGCCAAACGCATGGAGGATTCTATTGTCGATTGAGTGCTTAGCCTTCGAGTTGGGTGTACTCTTCGAAGTTAACGATGTTCTAGAGACATATTACATAAAGGAGCATCTGAAAGAGAAAGGGAGATATACAATGATCCTTCGACAAAGAAAGAAGCCTCTAGTTATTGGGTTGCCGACTAATGATAGGGGAAACTGGCAGTCCTACTACTTCTTTGCAAGGGGTGAGGGTATATTTGGTTTGACTGGGGCTGGTCGAATCCCAGAGTTCTGGTGTTTGTCGAGTGAGTGATGCTCTTTTCTAATTTATAGGTTATAACTATGGTTTGTGTCTTTGAATAACCAAGGGTTTGTCGTTGCAGATCCTCTTCGAAACAAATCGTTCCTCTCAACAGTACGCTCCACCTCAAACGTCGAAGCGATTCTATCTTTGCAAGACGACGTAAGGAACTGCAAGGCCATTTTAGAGGAGAAGAGATTGAGGGCGACTCCATTGTGGGAGGAAATCTATCAGCGCGAAGGTAAAGTTCTGGCCCTCTCTAACGACGTTTTGGCCGTGATAAACTGTAGGTGGTCGATTCAAAAATTGTATGGGGTGAATAAAAAATATCGAGAGCCCTTAAAATTGAGGAATTTTCATGCGCAGAGGAGATGATGTCTGGACCATTCACAGTAGCTTCACTCGACGAAATGAAGAGCAGAAAAAGGTCGAGGAAACTGGAAGAAGAGAGAATTAGAGGTCGAAAAAGAAACTGGCACCCAACATCAAGAGATGATTTCGAGTGGGGGTGTCGTAGGAAAAGGGAAGTCGATAGACATTATATCATCTGAGAAGAAAAGGAAGTCTGTCGCAGAGGTGGAAACTGAAGAGGACTCTGACACCCTTTTTTGAAAGTTCCAAAGGAGTCGACAGCTATCTCAGACCCTTCAAGCATCGACTCATTTGTTGAGGGTCTTCTACTCCAAGGGGATGAAGTAAGATAAATAAATTAAGGTCTGATATATACCTTAATCTAGGTTTGTGGGCCGTGAGGGCGGTCAATCGTAGAAATGTCTAGATATTCCGTGTCAAATGCCTTTTTTCGATCCTCGATCTTGTCTTTCCTTTCTTCTTTTATAGGCTTCTCCCCGTGAATCTGCCCGTTGGAGTCGACTTTATTGAGGGTTTAATTCAGATATTTCATGATAGATAACTGAAGATCTCATCATCTTCCCATAACTCTCGATCTTAATGGCCACATTTATGTGTCCGTTTCTTTTATATTAGCTTTGTAACTGGTATCCGTTGATATGCATACCATCTTTAGGTATGGGCTCAATCGGTTGATGGGCTTTTGGCTTCGTCGTGAGATGTCGTTTTTGCCCTTGGGTCAATTTTGGCCCAAACATATAGACTTCGATATCTCTATAAAAATCTAGTAGTTAACAACTCGTTACGCTTTGTGATTCTATGTTAACGACTTCAAAGGAACTTATATATTCTCTCGAACTCTATAAAACTCTTAGGTTATATTCTCTAGATCTATTCAAAATCCCCTCTCTCGAGTGATAGATTCTAAACATGCATCATCTCAAATTGTGGCCAGCAATCAAGAAGCATTAAACTCAAAAGAATATAAATAAACTTAATAAAACTTCATAAAAAATTGACAATCATTCTCCAGAATTAAGGAGTTAGTTCATGACTTAAAGATAAAAATAATAAAAACATGTCATGAATCTAATGGAAATCATTAGAGTTCTAAGAAAGAAATAAGAAGATAAAACCCGAATTGAATCTCTTCATCTTCGGATGTCACCGCCTTTGTCTTATATTGTCGCTCTTCAATCCTCCTCATTGGATCTCTCTAAAATATGTGTTTTGTGTTTTGTTCTGTGTATTAACCTCATCTCTTAAGTTTGGACGAACTAATATATTTATAATAGATTCTTGTAGTCAATTGGCATGTAAAACCCCTAAAGTCGCGTCGCGATGCGCAGCAAGGGCGTGTCGCGACGCGTGGCAGGTTAACTGGTTGTTTGATTTCCGCTTTTTTCTCTTCCTGCGTGCTTCTGATGAGTTCGTATGGTCCTAAAACACATATAAATGCCCCAAGATCCATATATTAATGCTTCTTACAACTAAAACATAAAAGAATTACAAAATACATTAAATGATACATAATCTAACAAAATAGTAAGCTAAAAATGCAGGAATAAGTGGGTATAAACCACACTTATCACCTTCTACTTATAATCTGCCCATTTCAGAGCCTATATCCATTTCTTCGTTGAATCAGTCTAACCCCATTCGTACCTGGCCCCAACCCGATTCTTCGTTCGAAACCTGGTTTCAGTGTATGAGGTCGCATACAGATACCCGCACCATTTTCGAAAGTATTGTTATATTCTCTCTCTCATAGAACTTTCCCTTGTGCTGTCTTTTTCGATTGGAACCTTTTCCCCATATCACTGCTTTTCTAGTCTTCTGATTACAATGTTTTCCTTTTTCCTTCTGGTCATTTGACAATCACATTGCGCGATATAAGTGCCTTGACTGGATTGACTCCACTGGGTGCGACTATCTCCGCCCGTACCAAATTTTGCTTTCCTCCTCCCCAAATGGACGCTTTGTCTTTCTCCTCTTATTCCACATTCTTTCGTACATTCTTTGAGTCAACCGGTCCTGTCACAGTATTGGAGCGTACCGTTTCCATCCATTACTGGCTTTGTAAATATATCATTTGCGTGCCTAGTCAGAAACCCGTGACGGGTTTTCTCCTTATCTCTTCGGACGTTGCCAACGGTCGTCCTTTGGATCTATCTTCCTTCATTTTGGCTGCCGTTTATCGGGGCCTGACCGTTCTCCAAAAACAGCTACGGTCCAGCTCTTCACCCATTACTTCTGGCCCTCTTTGGCTCGTCCAATTGTGGCTCATGGCATATTTCCTTGTTTTTGGCTATATTGAGTCAAATCATTCATTTCCATGCGTCGGCCTTCTATTTACCCCATTAGGGCACACTCCCCTCCTTCCGTGCACCATTTTCGACTATTTTTATACCCTTTCTTCGATCCCTTCTTATTTTCCTTTTTCATTGGGCGACAACCCTTCCTTCGTTCATGAACTTCCAAAGTCAGATGGAGATGAATCAGTTAATCGCATCTGGCGTAAATTTTTATGTGCCCGCAATCTGATTCACAACATCTTAATTAGGGCTAATGGCAATGCTGGAAGGAGGTTTATTCTCCCAACTTTGTCGTTCGTCAATTCGGTCTTAGCCAATGATGGCCTCTTCCATTAATCTACTCCCGCTCTACTCCAACAGAGCGTCTTAAAGTTCTTTCGCTCTCGGACATTGACCAATATTTGTCCGAGGTGCGAACTTTACTCTCTTCATTTTCTCGTGACTCATTCTCCTATTGCGTATCTGTTTATCCTATCTTCGCGTATTTTTGGTCAGCCAGTCGTGAAAGGCTTTTCTCATCGCCCTCCTCCGTTGTCTTCTATAACCTTGTTTTTTCCTCCAAACCCTCTGATAAGGCTAGGCAGAAGAAGACATGTTCTAAAAGACCCCCATCAAAAGGAAGTGCACTTCGTCCATTCACGGCTCTGATTCAGATGAACCCGTGTTGCGTAGGCTTAGAGCTAAGGTATGCCTTTTTTTTAAACTGTTCGTCATATTTCCTCGTGTAGGCCTCTAGGACCGAGCAATCGTTTGATATGGCTACGTCAGTTCAAGCTTTATCCTCAGAAATTCCGATCGTCCAACATCCCTCAGAGGACGATGAGGCTGCTGAACGCTCGATTATTAGGGAAACTTGATGAGCGGAAAATATATCAATATTTACCGCCCCTTTAACTTAATATTTTGTTTAGTTTCTTGGGTTTGATGAACGTTTTGATGTGTTTTAGTTTATTTTGCAGATAAAATAATATCGGGTCTCAATGAAATCATTTAGGACGAAATATGGGTCAAATAAGGGCAATTATTGGACTTGATATTTTAATTTTGGAGATTGGAAATTTGAAAGGGCGTTTTTGACAAAGTGCAGTTTTGGAAATTCCAGTTTTGCACATCTGTCTATTTTGGGCATAACTTTTTACTCCGATATCGGATTGAGCTGATTCAAGTGCCATATTAAAGAAGACGCAGAGATCTACAACTTTGAAAGACAAAATATTTTCTAATTCTGAATATTTCATGACCGAAATTGATGAACCATCCATAAGTGTGTTATGTATAATTATTAAAGTCATTTTCAAAGCAAAAAAATAAATTAATAAATAAATAATAAAATTATCAAATCATCACCAAACATGATAAGTAATTAGTGGAGCAATTAATAATGGATTTGGTGGAGTAATTAGTAGAGAAATTAATAATGGATTTGGTGGAGAATTTGATGGATGATTTGATAGAGGCAAAATTTTGCCTATAAATACCAAGTCATTTCATTTGTAAAATTCATACTTTCTTCTTTGAATTTCCTAAAGAATAAATAAGAAGATTGTATCTTGTTTGTTTATTTACAGCTTTCAGTAATTAATTTCCGCTTTCACACTTTCTTTTCTTTATTTTTCAGTTTTTACTTTCCGCAATTTACTTTTACTCACAATCTTTTCCTTTCTTTACTTTTGCAGTTTTTATTTTTCAAGCAATGAGGAGGTAATTCCCCTTTATTGGGGTGAAAGGTAAAACTTTTATTATTGCTATTTAGATTAATCTCCATTAATTATAATATATAACTATTTAAAACTTGACTTAATGAGGATACCGCTATATTGGCCGATTGGTAATTAATTATAAATTGGTTTTAACCTGACTAAGTATGGATACCGCTTGGTGGTCGGTTGGTAATTAATTATAATTTGACTTAATCAGGATACCGCCTTTATGGCCGGTTGGTAATTATCACGTAAAGTTAATATATTATATTAAGGGAGATATCTAAAATAGTAGTAATAAAAGTTGATCCTCTAACCCCATCATTTTCTTTTATTGTACTTTTACTTTATTTAATTTCAGTAATTTACTTTTCAGCAATTTACTCTTCAGCAATTTACTTTCAGTAATTTACTTTTATTTTTTTTATTTTTTACTTTTTACTTTTTTCTTTTTACTTTTTACTTTTTTCTTTTTACTTTTTACTTTTTTTACTTTTCAGCAATTTACTTTTCAGTATTTAATTTTCAATATTTTACTTTATGTCTTTTATTTTATTTAAATTTTTACTACCCGTAAATATGTGTCGTAACTAAGCCAGTTATCTGGGGTTGTGATGAAATCCAATATCACCGGTTTATAAGGGGTTAGATTATAGCTTGGGTAATATAAAAGTTTATTTATTGAGTCTTAATCTTAATGCTTTTTATTAACTGGCCATTAATAAAATTGATTAGGTAAACTTAAAATGAGCTTGGAAAAGGGATTTTAGGTTAAAGACATTAGACTCAATAGCCCAAGATCTTCCTTGAGGATATATAACCCTTTAATAGATTTCCTTACAGGATAGGAATATACCTGTCGGGCGGGGGTAGCCATAATTGGAACTTAAACTTAATGAATCCATGTAATTTGGTTAACATAGACATATGGTTCAATTGAGTTATACTGGGTATTTGTAATCGACCATCGGAAGAGGCTTTTACATAATTTAGTGTTCCAGGTTAATAAAGTAATATATTACCCAACTGTAAGATAACCACTTCATCTTTAATAGATATTGGAAGGATTCACAACCATGTATAGTTTTATAAATTTCAATTTTCTTCAATCTACTTTCAAGAAATTTTATTTACTTGTTTTAAGTTTTAAAGTCACCACCCAAGCAAACAATCAATCTATTAGATACTTGTAAACATTTGACCTCATAAAAAATTAATAGCAAAGGTTTTAAGTCCTCGTGGGATCGATACTTTTTATACAACTTGAACGATACGTGCGCTTACATTATACGCGTGTGATTACGTACTGGTCAAGTTTTTGGCGCCGTTGCTGGGGACTTATTTATCTTTCACTATTAGTTTAGAGGTTAGATACTTTTACTTGTATCTAATTTTCTTTTTACTTATTGTTTTTGTTTTCTTGTGTTTCAGGTTCTCAGAAACTTCATGAGACAAACCAGAAGCTTTGAACTTCGACCGCTTGACCCAGAAATTGAAAGAACCATCAGACAGTTGAGAAGGGAAAGGCGAGAAGGCCAAGAAGCTTTAGTCAACATGGAACCTGAACCTTTGAACGTTGCACCACCGATTCCCATTCGAGACAAAACCATTCCGGTGGTCGACGGCTTCATTTCCTGTATTGTACTTCCTCATTTACCAGCAAATGCGTGTGACATCAAAACATGCATCCAGATGATTCAGCAGTCAGTACAATTTAAGAGAAATGCAACTGAAGATCCTAATTCCCACATCAGCAACTTCCTGGAACTTTGCGGTACTTTCAATTACAACCGAGCAGCTGAAGAAGCAATGAAACTGCGGGTTTTTCCATACTCCTTAAAGGACAGAGCTAAAGCTTGGCTACATTCACTACCAGCAGGTTCCATCACAACTTGAAACACTCTAGCCACCAAATTCCTTGCAAAGTACTTTCCACCAGCCAGAACTGCAAAGTTGAGGAATGACATCACATCCTTCGTGCAACAAGATTCAAAATCTCTTTGCGAAGCTTGGGAAAGATTCAAAGATTTACTCCGTAAATGTCCTCATCATGAGATCGCAAAGTGGCTACAAGTCCAAACCTTCTACAATGGACTTTCTAGAATAATGAGAACCACAATTGATGCTGCTGCTGGAGGAGCTTTGATGGAAAAATGAGAAGATCGGGCCTGAGACTTAATTGAAGAAATGGCCAACAATAATTCTTTATGGCCAACCGAAAGGAGCATGATCCAAAAAATGCAGGAATTTATGAAGTTGGAGCCAACACAGCACTGAATTCCAAGTTGGATCAGAATTGAAAAAATCTGGAAACTCTTAACATGAAGGTTAATGGTGGATCCACAAGTTCACCATTTGGAGGAGCACCTGAGTCAGAATCTTTCAACCAACATAAAGAAACGGTGAATTATGTCAACAATTTCAACAGACAGGGGAGCAATCCATATTCAAACACCTACAACCTAGGGTGGAGGAATCATCTCAATCTCGCATGGAACAACAATTCAGAGCAAATGAACAACCCACCACCCGGATTCCAACAACAGAACAAAGGCCAGAAGCAGGCAAATGAATCAGGAATAACAGAAGTGTTGATCCACTTGAAAAAGATAGAAGCAAAACACGACTCTCAATCAGCAAGATATGATGATATGTTTCAATCCCAAGCAGCATTAATTCAAAGTCAATCAGCTTCTATTAAAGCACTGGAGAATCAAATTGGACCAAATCCGAGGAACATTGGGAATAGCAGTGTCATGCCATCATGTTAAAAAGTGGTACTGAAATCAACAAAGATGTTGGAGCCAAAACAACTGCTGAGGAAGTTCCAAAAGAAAAAAAGCAACAGATGGAGGAAAAAGAAGCAAAGGAAAAAGAACAGATCACTCCACCTCCACCTTTTCCTCAGCGTCTTCAGAAGACTAAACTGGACAAGCAATTTGCTCGATTCTTGGAGGTGTTCAAAAAGCTTCATATCAACATTCCATTTGCAGAAGCGTTGGAACAAATGCCCAGCTATGCCAAATTTATGAAAGACATTCTTTCACGAAAGCGGAGATTGGGAGATTATGAGACAGTAGCATTATCAGAAGAATGCATCGCCATCATTTAGAGAAAACTTCCTCAAAAGTTGAAAGATCCTGGCAGTTTAACTGTTCCTTGCACCATAGGAGAACATGACTTCGGTAAGACTCTGTGTGATCTAGGTGCGAGTGTTAACTTGATGCATTTTTCTATTTTCAGGAAACTGCAGATTGGTGAAACAATAGTCACTTCAGTCTCACTACAACTTGCTGATAGAACGCTCGTATTTCCAAGAGGCGTAGTTGAGGATGTGCTGGTCAAGGTTGACAAATTCATTTTCCCAGCAGATTTTATTGTCCTTGATATGGAGGAAGACGCAGACGTTCCAATCATCCTCAGGAGACCATTCTTGGCTACAGGTCGAACCATTATTGATGTACAAAAAGGAGAACTAACCATGAGGGTACAAGACCAAGAAGTAACATTCAATGTTTTCAAGGCCATGAATTTCCAATATGATGAAAAGAATGAGGAATGTTTCAGACTTGATATGATACATAGTACCGTTCAGAACTCTGATAAAAGACAAAGTTTTACTGACAAACTTAAAGCATGTCAATTACCTGTGGAGCCTGAAGATAAAGCGCACTGCGTACTGAAGAAGCCTATTCTTGCACTACAAGCAACAGAAGAGAAAAATTTCCACCAGCTCAACGAATTGGAGGAATTTCACATACAGCATTTTAAGGATGCCAAATTATACAAGGAAAAGGCAAAGAAAAGACATGATGAGAAGTTTGTGCGCATACAACTGGAACCAGAGTAGAAGGTACTGTTAAACAAATCAATGGTGAAATTCTTCCCATGGAAGCCAAAATCACGATGGTCAGGTCCATTTGTGATCACCAAGGTTTTACCAGACAGAGCCGTTGAGATACATGATCCTGACTCCAACAAAATTTTCAAGGTTAAAAACAAGCGTGTCAAGCACTACTGGGGAGAATCATTTGAGCGAAAAAAAGAAAGTGTTACACTTTCAGATCCAGCCTAACGTTCGAGAAGTCACGTCTAGCTGACGACTTTAAACTTAGCGCTCACATGGAGGCAACCCATGCAATTTTTGTATATATTGTGATTTGGTGTGATTTAATTTGGTGTGTTTAGTTTTTACAGATTAAGACATTTCAAGATGGAAGAAGCCCTCGCAATCTTCTTCCAAGCAATTTCCTTCTCTCCCTCAAAAATCTCTGATGAAGGTGTAGACAACAGGACCTGGGCGACGCTGTTCTCTAGGCTCGCGGCCTAGTTGGGAAGTACGAAATAACATGGAGTCGCCACCCGGTGTGAACCGGGACAAAGATTTAAGGCCGCACTCACCCCTCGCAAGGGAAGACCTCAACCGTTGGGTTCGGAATGGTCCCTTACTTATGTCACTTGTGATGATATATTTGTGCAATAAATCAACCGAGTCTACTCAATAATCATGCTCAAATGGTAACTATATCTAACATGCTTTCATCTAACTAACTCCTAAGTTCGCATGCATAAAAAAACCATTATAACAACAATATCATACAATAATCTCATGGCATACCTCAATTGTATAATGCGGAAATAAAGAACAAAACAAAACATAATGTGAATTCCCAACGCAAAATAAATGACTAATCATGCTTGAATACCATCTCATGAACACATCAAATAAATAACATGCGGAATTCAAGTAACGAATGACAAACAATCAAAACATCATAAAACAAAATATGCGCCGTTTACTCAAGTGGTACGTGGAGTTGTATCCCGAGTGCAGATCATACTACCGTCCATTCGAATCGGCTATGAAATTTATGTCCGGGTTTCCATCCTATATACCACGAGAGGCGACACATTTTTCATTTTATTCAAGGGCTACAACATACATCATTTTACAATATATGCATATTTATCTACTCAAGGGCCACAACATGCATCATTTCATATACATGCATTTACTATCTATTCAAGGGCCACAATCATGCATCATACATTATTTTATCTAATCAAGGGCCACAACATGCATTACTACATAAGAATCATGCAAACGAATCTCAATACATAATAAAAATAACACTGAAAACGGATGTGAAAAATACCCTCAGGTCTAACCTTTTTGTCGGCTCTCGGACTTACGTTTCACGACCGTCGAAAGGGCTATCACTCCCCGCAACTCTTCCGGTTCACTGGTTTAACGTCTTAGCTCGCTGTTTCACTATTTTGGTCGCTGTTTTACCTCCGTTTCGCTGCTGTATTCGTTGTATTTTCTGCTCACTGTTCAGTTGTGTTAGTGGACTGTTCGGGACAGTTTTGGTGGCTGTTTTGGCGCGATTTTGAGGCTATAAATTAGGCAGTTCGTTGTGCAGTTTTCACAATAAATTAGGGGCTGTATGCGGCAGTTTTCTGGATGCAGTTCAGGGCAGTGAGTGGCGGTAATTTGGTGCAGTTTAAGGCAGTAAGTTGCGGCAGTTGAAGGCTGTGTTGAGGGGTTTGGTGAGTAAATTTAAGGGGCAGTTGTGAGGGGTCTGCTGTGGCTTATAAGGGGCTCTGATGTGCGCTGATGTGGGGGGCTTATGAGGGGCGTCTGGACGTGAGGCTAGCAGCAAAACCAGAATTACCGACACCGTTCGAACGCATCATCGAACGCAGCACGAACGCCCGCAATCTGTTTGACGTTCGAATGTATACACGAACGTAGCACCAACGAAACAGTGAACCTTGTTTATTCTGAATTTCCCCTTCCGATGTCCGTTTCCCGTGACCTCCGTGACTTAAAAGGTAGTGTCTCCAAAATGAGACTCATCATAGGGACTTATGTGTAAAAATGCAGTGCCTACAGTCGCCCCCACTTTGATGGGACTTGTGTAATGTGCAACAGTGACAATCCTATCAAAGTTATGCAATGCATTTCCACTTACCTGGCTCGCCAGCTGCCACTTGACTTACCATGTGTCGAGTTGAGTTGATTTGGTGGTGAGGTGCTGCGACCCCTGGTTCATTCCCGAACCGTGCTCTATTTTTAGAGCGCCTTTTTCGGCATCTTTCGTGTATGTGCTCCATTTTGGAGCGCCATTTCCGGCATTTGTTGTGTGTGTTCCATTTTGGAACGCCATTTTCGGCATCTGCTGTGTGTGTGTTCCATTTTGGAACGCCATTTTCGGCCTCTGTTGTGAGTGCTCCATTTTGGAGTGCCATTTCCGGCCTCTGTTGTGAGTGCTCCATTTTGGAGTGCCATTCCGGCGTCTGTTGTGAGTGCTCCATTTTGGAGTGCCATTTCCGGCGTCTGTTGTGAGTGCTCCATTTTGGAGTGCCATTTCCGGCGTCTGTTGTGAGTGCTCCATCTTGGAGTGCCATTTCCGCGTCTGTTGTGGTAGATTGTGGCTCATTTTTGAACCGTTACTTGATGAGATGGTCTTTGCTGCTATAAACCTGCGAACACGAAACAAACATTGCATGTATGTGATATGTATGCATGTATGCATGTATATGTATTATATTCTGATGGGTTAGGCCTTCCTTGGTCCATTTCCGAACTGTGCTCCATTTTCGGAGTGCCGCTTCGGCGAGATGTGAAAGTAGTCCATTTTCGAACCATGCTCCATTTTCGGAGTGCCCTTTTCGGCAAGTGATGAGGTGATGGTCCATTTCGAACCATGCTGCATTTTCGGAGTGCCCTTTTTGGCAAGTGATGAGATGATGGTCCATTTCGAACCATACTCCATTTTGGAGTGCCATTTTCGGCGAGATGTGATAATGGTCCATTTCCGAACCGTTACTGATAATAATGTGGGCCTCGCCCCAACTGATACTGATATGGGCCTCGCCCCAAGACTGATACTGATATGGGCCTCGCCCCAGACTGATACTGATATGGGCCTCGCCCCCCATACTGATACTGATATGGGCCTCGCCCCAAGACTGATACTGATATGGGCCTTGCCCCCCCAGACTGATACTGATACGGGCCTCGCCCCACATAATGCCATTCCCGGAAGAACTGATACTGAACTGATGTGGGCCTCGCCCCCAAGCTGATACTGATGCGGGCCTCACCCCACATAATGCCATTCCCGCAGAACTGATACTGAACTGATGTGGGCCTCGCCCCCAAGCTGATACTGATGCGGGCCTCGCCCCATATAATGCCATTCCTGGCAGAACTGATACTGAACTGATGTGGGCCTCGCCCCCAAGCTGATACTGATGCGGGCCTCGCCCCACATAATGCCACTCCCGGCAGAATTGATACTGAACTGATGTGGGCCTCGCCCCCAAGCTAATACTGATGCGGGCCTCGGCACTGGGACTCATCCCCAAACTGATTCATTTCTGGAACTGACTGTACTGTTGTTGTTCCTGAAGATTCCCCGTGTTCTAAACATCACTGAATTTCATAGTGCCAAGGTTGAATGTTTTTCTCAAACATACTCATATTGTAGGAGAGATTCAGCGAAATAATGTCTTTATTATCATTTAAAGAAAAATGATTCGAACATGTAGACCAAGTCAATGTCTATATTAAAAATGTATGATCAAATAAACTAGGAGGGATGATTTCATCATTCGCAACATTGCTTTCTTTCTTGGCCTATGGTTCTCCACCGTTGTCATCCCTTATTCCTATGAATGAAGCTGAGTGGTTGAGAGTTTGGAAGACAAGGGTTTCGGGTAGGCCAGAGTTGATCATGTAGTTGGGTAGGGGATTTCTGTATGCGTTGGGTTGTTCTCTTTCTGGGTCAGGTATTTTGTGAGCATCAATGAGGTTTTGGATTTCATGCCTAAGGCGGGTGCAGCTGTCAGTTTCGTGGCCTCTCCTCTGATGGAAGTGACAATACAAGCTTAGGTTAAGGTTGGGTGGTATAGGATCTGGAATTGGTTTAGGCTCTAAGGGTTTTAGGAGCCCTGTCCCTTCAACTTCTCAAGTACCTCAGATAACGGCCTCCCCAGGTTAGAGAAATGCCGGTTCTTGACGGTAGCCACCACCTCGGCAGTAGCGGGCTTGGTCTCAGCAGGCCCCCAAAAGTTCTTCTATTCTGGCCATAAAACCTTCTGTTTTTAGCCTCTTCTTCCTCAATATCCATGACAGTTTCCCTCAACTGTCGGAAATCCGCAATCATTGAAGTCATCCTCCTCAACTTGCCATAGATCGAGGGCTTAGTGCCCTTGATGATCATTTTAATCTGGTCCTTCTAAGAGGGCCGAGTCTGCATTTTCAGAAGCTGGCATCTCCAGCGGTCTACATACTCCTTGAAGTTTTCTTCCGGCTTCTGCTTAGTGTTCTCCAAATCACGGAGTGACAAGTCAATCTCTAAGTCTGTAACATACTGCTTCAGAAAGGCATCAGCTAGTTCCTTCCAATCTTCTTTAACCTTCTTCTCAAGGCTATGATACCAAACCACAGGTGCCCCCTCGAGTGACATCCCAAACATCTTTTGGACTTGGCGCTGTGATAGGCCCATTGAACTCATGACCGAGACATATTGCTGCAGATGGACCCTCGGGTCTCCGTTCCCATTAAACTTGGCCATGTCGGGCATTTTAAACTGAGTTGGCAGCTTTTCTCTCCGAAGGTCATTGCCTCATAATCTAGCAAAATCCAATCCTCGTTCTTACCCCTCATTTTGCGGGTAACTGTGTTTCAACCTGATCCCGAAGCTTCTGAAATTCTGCCTGAGACCCAATCACTTTGCCTGTTGCATATTCTGCCATGTCATCATCAAAAGTGGGGACATCATCCCCTAACCCATTCGGAGGCTCCTCACGCCTTACATTCTCAGAATCTCCCCCGGCACGGGGTGCAGCCATATTTGTCATGGCAGTAGTCAGGCTTGCAACTGTTCAGTAATCTTGGCGAAACCATTTTCCAACTGATCTATCCGGGATACCTCAGTATCTGATTCACTCATGTCTGTTCTCGGTATTTTGGTGAGTCTTCCCTTTTCCCTAACCCAACGGGAGTCTGATGGCTTTTAAGAACACAAGGGTTAGCATGATGTATGTATGCATGGGGTGCATGAGATGCATGTAACATATAATATACTAAATCAATTAAAATTTTCACACAAATCGGCCCGTTACCATTTTAGAATTTTTCGGGCTAATTGTCACAGGAGTGAACCCATCCCAGTTTAAATGGCCCAACGAGTTCACATCTTATGACAAGGAGCCCAACTAAAGCCAAATGGTAATGTTCCGAACAAAAGTACAAAGTGGCCCATCAACACTTAGACACCTTTGGCCCAATAGTCATGAGATACGTTCTTGTCCCAGTTTAAATGGCCCAACAAGCCCATATCCCATGACAAATGGTCCAAACGGATCCAAACGACGATGTTCCCAAACACAAGCATAGAAGAAAGATAATGCAAACGTAATATAACAATTTTTACATAATGGCCCATCAACATTTCAGAAGCTTTGGGCCTAATGGTCATACAGTACGAACTTGCCCCAGTTTAAATGGCCCAGCAAGCCCGCATTTCTGACAATAGTCCAACCGCATCCAAATGAGGATGGTCCATAAGCACATGCTCAAGGAAATAATTGTTACTTTAACCGTACAAACCAGTCTATGAGTGGATTTGCAAGAGTATGGACAAAGGCTCTCACCGCGAAGGATAGCCCACACTAGGTCTCCCCACTCAAGGGTTCAAGCGACCAAGTGAGCGTATCCCTTTTTATACACTAAGGTACGTGCCAATGAGTTATGGTGTGTGACGGACTGTCAAATGGATTTCCCGTTGTAGATTCCCCAGAGGGAAGGTGGAGCGAGGCTCACTTAAATACCCAGCCTCTTAGGCTCTTATCGCTTGGTGTCAGGATAAACAACGAGTCCTCCAATTAGTCCATCACAAAGGCTACGAGTAGATGGCCATATAGGTGTCTTCACAGCTTTTCCTTCTAGAAAGGTAGTGAGTGAAGGAAGACATCAAACCATTACCTAGCCTCAAGTGCCCTTGATTAAACCCTCATTTTATCCACTATAGACATGGCCAATTAAAACATAAATCCAAACATTACAAGACAATATTTCGGGGCCAATTCTCTATCCCCAGTGGAGTCGCCAGACTGTGGGAACACAGAAAACTGGGCGACGCATGCTGTCCCTAGGCTCGCGGCCTAGTTGGGAAGTACGAAATAACATGGAGTCGCCACCCGGTGTGAACCGGGACAAAGATTTAAGGCCGCACTCACCCCTCGCAAGGGAAGACCTCAAACCGTTGGGTTCGGAATGGTCCCTTACTTATGTCACTTGTGATGATATAATTTGTGCAATAAATCAACCGAGTCTACTCAATAATCATGCTCAAATGGTACTTATATCTAACATGCTTTCATCTAACTAACTCCTAAGTTCGCATGCATAAAAAAACCATTATAACAACAATATCATACAATAATCTCATGGCATACCTCAATTGTATAATGCGGAAAATAAAGAACAAACTAAACATAATGCGAATTCCCAACGCAAAATAAATGACTAATCATGCTTGAATACCATCTCATGAGACACATCAAATAAATAACATGCGGAATTCAAGTAACGAATGACAACACAAAAAACATCATAAACAAAATATGCGCCGTTTACTCAAGTGGTACGTGGAGTTGTATCCCGAGTGCAGATCATACTACCGTCCATTCGGAATCGGCTATGAAATTTATGTCCGGTTTCCATCCTATATACCACGAGAGGCGACACATTTTTCATTTTATTCAAGGGCTAACAACATACATCATTTTACAATATATGCATATTTATCTACTCAAGGCCACAACATGCATCATTTCATAATACATGCATTTACTATCTATTCAAGGGCCACAATCATGCATCATACATTATTTTATCTAATCAAGGGCCACAACATGCATTACTACATAAGAATCATGCAAACGAATCTCAATAAATAATAAAATAACACTGAAAACGGATGTGAAAAATACCCTCAGGTCTAACCTTTTTGTCGGCTCTCGGACTTACGTTTCACGACCGTCGAAAGGGCTATCACTCCGCAACTCTTCCGGTTCACTGGTTTAACGTCTTAGCTCGCTGTTTCACTATTTGGTCGCTGTTTTACCTCTGTTTCGCTGCTGTATTCGTTGTATTTTCTGCTCACTGTTCAGTTGTGTTAGTGGACTGTTTCGGGACAGTTTTGGTGGTTGTTTTGGCGCGATTTTGAGGCTATAAATTAGGCAGTTCGTTGTGCAGTTTTCACAATAAATTAGGGGCTGTATGCGGCAGTTTTCTGGATGCAGTTCAGGGCAGTGAGTGGCGGTAATTTGGTGCAGTTTAAGGCAGTAAGTTGCGGCAGTTGAAGGCTGTGTTGAGGGGTTTGGTGAGTAAATTTAAGGGGCAGTTGTGAGGGGTCTGCTGTGGCTTATAAGGGGCTCTGATGTGCGCTGATGTGGGGGGCTTATGAGGGGCGTCTGGACGTGAGGCTAGCAGCAAAACACAGAATTACCGACACCGTTTGAACGCATCATCGAACGCAGCACGAACGCCCGCAATCTGTTTGACGTTCGAACGTATACACGAACGTAGCACCAACGAAAACAGTGAACCTTGTTTATTCTGAAATTCCCCTTCCGATGTCCGTTTCCCGTGACCTCCGTGACTTAAAAGGTAGTGTCTCCAAAATGAGACTCATCATAGGGACTTATGTGTAAAAATGCAGTGCCTACAGTCGCCCCCACTTTGGTGCCCTTGATGATAATTTTGATCTGGTCCTTTTCTGAGGGCCGGGTCTGCATCTTCAGAAGCTGGCTCCTCCAGCGGTCCACATATTCCTTGAAATTTTCCTCCGGCTTCTGCTTGATATTTTCCAAGTCACGGAGTGACAAGTCAATCTCCAAGTCCGTGACATATTGTTTTAAGAAAGCATCAGCTAGCTCCCTCCAATCTTCCTTAACCTGCTTGTCTAGGTTATGGTACCATACTACAGGTGCCCCTTCGAGTGACATCCCGAACATCTTTTGTACTTGGCGCTGAGACAGGCCAACTGAACTCATAACAGACACATACTGACGGAGATGCACCCTCGGATCTCCATTCCCATTGAACTTAGCCAAATCCGGCATCTTAAACTGCGCTGGCAACTGCTCCTCAAACTTCATTGTCTCATAATCTAGCAAATCTTCATTCTTACCCCTCATCCTGCGGGTAACAGATTCAACCTGATCCCTGAGTTTCTGTATCTCGGCCTGAGACCCAATCACTCTGTCTGTTACATACTCTGCCATATCATCATCAAAACGGGGACATCATCCCCCAACCCATTCGGAGGCTTCTCGCGCCTTACATTCTCAGAATTTTCCCCAGCACGGGGCACAGCCATATTTGTCATGGCAGCAGTCAAGGCTTGCAACTGTTCAGTAATCTTGGCGAAGCCATTTTCCAACTGATCTATCCGGGATACCTCAGTATCTGATTCACTCATGTCTGTTCTCGGTATTTTGGTGAGTCTTCCCTTTTTCTAACCCAACGGAATCTATGATGGCTTTTAAATCACAAGGGTTAACATGATGTATGTATGCATGATGTGCATAAGAAGTATATAACATATATTAAATCAAATAAAATTCACAAACAAATCGGCCTATTATCATTTTAGAAGCTTTTGGGACAACTGTCATAAGAGTGAACCCGTCCCAGTTTAAATGGCCTAACGAGTTCATGTCTTATGGCAAAGAGCCCAACTAAATCCAAATGATAAAATTCCGAACACAATCATAAAATGGCCCATTGTTATTTAGAAGCCTTTTGACCCAATAGTCATGAGATACGTTCTTGTCCCAGTTTAAATGGCCCAACAAGCCCATATCCCATGATAAATGGTCCAAATGGATCCAAACAACGATGTTCCCAAACACAAGAAAGATGATGCAAACATGACATAATAATTTTTTACAAAGTGGCCCATCAACATTTCAGAAGCTTTTGGCCTAATAGTCATAAGGTGCGAACTTGCCCCAGTTTAAATGGCCCAGCAAGCCCGCATTTCTGACAATAGTCCAACTGCATCCAAATGAGGATGGTCCACAAGCACATATTCAAGGAAATAATTGTTACTTTAGCCAACCCGGTCTATAGGTGGGTTAGTAAGAGTATAGACAAAGGCTCTCACACCGGCGAAGGATGGCCCACAACTAGGTCTCCCCACTCAAGGGTTCGAGCAACCAAGTGAGCGCACCCTCTTTTATACACTAAGGTACGTGCCAATGAGCTATGGTGTGTGACGGACTGTCAAATGGATTTCCCGTTGTAGATCCCCCAGAGGGAAGGTGGAGCGAGGCTCACTTAAATACCCAAGCCTCTTAGGCTCTTATCGCTTGTTGTCAGGAATAAACAACGAGTCCTCCAAATTAGTCCATCACAATAGGCTATGAGTAGATGGCTATCTAGGTGCCTTCACAGCTTTTCCTTCTAGAAAGGTAGTGAATGAAGGAAGACACCAAACCATTACCTAGCCTAAAAATGCCTTTGATTAAACCCTCACTTTATCCACTATAGACACGGTCAATTAAAACATAAATCCAATCATTACAAGACAATATTTCGGGGCCGATTCTCTATCCCCAGTGGAGTCGCCAGACTGTGGGACACAGAAACTGAGCGACGCCGTTCCTAGGCTCGCGGCCTAGTTGGGAAGGATTACATAACATGAAGTCGCCACCCGGTGTGAACCGGGACAAAGATTTAAGGCCGCGCACTCACCCCTCGCAAGGGAAGACCTCAAACCGTTGGGTTCGGAATGGTCCCTTACTCATGTCACTTGTAATGAAAGGATTCATGTAATAATTTAACTAAGCTTAAGTAACACTTATTTCCAAGAGTATCATGCTTCTAAATTCTCATATGCAAAATAAAACTTATGTGTACATTTTTACATATATCTCATATTCAAAATGCATGCTTAATATATCTCAAGATAGCAATGAACATACAAAATTACATATCACATTCGGGAAAACACAAGCACACATATTGACCCTACAAGCCACACATATGGGCACTTTTCCAAGCGGTACGTGGAATTGTAGCCCAAGTACAGACCGCACTACCGTCCATTCGGAATCGGCTACGGAATTTACGTCTGGGTTTCCATCCGATATACCGCAAGAAATAATACTCAAATGTTATCATGACATAAGCATACGAATTGTGACACATTTGCATAAGAAAGATCAACCAATAGGCAATTATGCATGAATATAATAAGACAGACTCAGTTCAGTGTGTGCACGTTCGTGTAGCGTTCGTAAACGCGTTCGAACGGAAATGAAACAGAATGTTCACGTTCGAGTAGCGTTCGTAAACGCGTTCGAACAAAATGAAACAGAATGCTCACGTTCGAGTAGCGTTCGTAAACGCGTTCGAACGGAAATGAAACAGAATGCTCACGTTCGAGTAGCGTTCGTAAACGCGTTCGAATGGAAATGAGACAGAATACTCACGTTCGAGTAGCATTCGTAAACGTGTTCGAACGGATACGAGACCTGACACATAATAAGGCAAAAACACATGCGCGTTCGAGTTGCGTTCGTGAACGCGTTCGAACGTACACGGACCTGATGCATGAAATAGGATGCAATATATAAACAGAAAATAAAAGGGCGCGGCGAAGCACTGCCGTAAAGGTGACCTTTTGGGGCTCTTGATCTCTCAAAGAGAGGACCTTTAGACCAACATGCTAAGCCCATGCGCGTCACATCACACATACAAGAATAGAACCAATCATATCAACCAAGTATGCCCGATTGAACACACCTTACATCCAATCTGAACACACATCAACCGGCGCGGCAAAGCATCGTGGTAAAGGGCTTTTAGCCCCTCCCCATAAGGGATCTCACATCACACTTACTAAGCCCATGCGCTCGATTGACTTATACATACGAAAATAAAGATAATAATATCAAACTAAGTATGCCCGATTGAACGTATCTCGCGTCCAACCGAACATACATCAACCGGCGCGGCGAAGTAGTGTCACGAAGGTGGCCTTTTCGGCTCTTTGTCTCCCAAATGGAGGACCTTTGGACTAACTCACTAAGCCCATGCGCTTGGTTGAATCATGCATAACTAACGACATATTGAATTCAAGTAAAGCAAACTAAATAAACAAGAGCAACACAACAAAGAAAGATAGTGCCGTTTACCCAAGCGGTACGTGGAGTTGTGGCCCGAGTACAGATCATATTACCGTCCATTCGGATCGGCTATGAAATTTATGTCCGGGTTTCCATCCGATATACCGCGAGAGTTGACACATCTCTCATTCATCCAATACCCACAACATATTACATCTCATAATTCATGCATATTTATCTACTCAAAGACCACAACATGCATCCATAAACGACTCTCATGCGAATAGAATTCAATAATAATAAATAAAAAACGAATATAAGCTAATGAAAAGGTACCCTCAGGTCTAACCTTTTAAATCACCTCTCGGATGTACGGTACACGATCGTCGGAAGGGTGGATGCTCCGCAACTCTCCCGGTTCACTGGTTCACTGTTCTCATTCGTTGTCTTTACTGTTTTGAGTCGTCGTTCTCTGTCTTTTACTATTGTTTCCTTGTGGTTTCGCTGCCGTTTCCTCTTTATCTTTTGCTTACTGGTTTTTGGTGTCTTCTTCCTGTAATGTGTTGTGTGTGAGTTAGGGACTAGCTAGCTAGCTTTGAGAAGGTTGGTGAAGGGTTCTTTTTATAGGCAAAGGGTTAGGCTTGACAAGGAAAGAGATTTGGCTAATTAAAGAGGGATTTGATTTAGTGTTGGATAATGGAAGTAAGAGATTGAGGGGGGACAAATCTTGGCTAGATAGGGAAGGTTGAATATTTGATTGGCTTGGATTAGGAATACAATATTTTAAGTTTGGGAATAATCTTATTAGATTGGGAATATAATTGGTTGATTGATTTTAATTAGGCATGATTATATTTTGATTTAGTATGTGATTTGTTTAATTTAGGCATGATTTTAGTTTAAGTTGGTAATTGTTTATTTTATGTTTGGTATATGTTTTATTTAATCATTTATTAATTTAATTATTATATTATTAGTTAATGTTTTAATTAATATTTATTTATTTAAATTGGGATGTGTTTTATGGGCTTTGGGGGGCTAATTGGGCTGGATGTGAGGCTAGCAGCAAAACCAGAATTACCGACACCGTTCGAACGCTTCCTCGAACGCGGCACGAACGCCCGCAATCCGTTTGACGTTCGAACGTAAACACGAACGTAGCACGAACGAAAACAGTGAACCTTGTTTATTCTAAATTTCCCCTTCCGATGTCCGTTTCCCGTGACCTCCGTGACTTAAAAGGTAGTGTCTCCAAAATGAGACTCATCATAGGGACTCATGTGTAAAAATGCAGTGCCTACAACGTTGCTGATGATCAAAGGTATTCCTACTGACATTCGTTGGATTATTGAAGCACGGGTCTGATTGGCAGGTGAGTCTTCTGACTCTTTTATTTCACATCTGTCTGGTTAGGAAGGAGCACTTATGCTAAAAAGAGAAGAGCCAAAAGAATGTGTGTTTGTTATAAATGTGCTCGCATGTTTTGTAATACTCGTTGTCGTTCTTTAGAAATGGTGTCTGATAACCTCGAAGATAAGATTAACTTCATTATGGATGGCTTGAGTAAGGAGTCTTTGAATGACATATCTAAAACTCTTGAGACGCATCCCAGTGGATGTGTGTATCACGAGATTCGTGTGTTATACGCACAATTCCAAAAGGAAAGACAACAGTTAAGTCTCGGGAATCTGACTCAAAAAGACCCTGTTTGCCAATTTATAAAAAAATTGGATGGGAAGCTTGTCCCTAACTCATAGACGTCAATCAAGCCGCTACTTTTCTTGTACATTTTATATCTCTTTGTCTTTTCCTGATAATTGTAATTTGTTTTGTTGTTTTCTTTTATTTTCTCCGACAAGATCCAGATCTTTTTGACTATCACGATTTATTTTACTGTTTAACTAATAATTGTCATTTGGCAGATACTAGTGCTATTATTTTACTCACCCTTTTCAGGTGTTATAAATTTAACTCACCATTGTACTTTTGAAGACATCCAGAGTAAAACATGAAAGCCACTTCAAGAAGACGAGTTGAAAACATCTGTGTGTTTTGCGGTAGTAGTGTTGGTACTAAACCACAATACGTAGAAGCAGCACATGAATTGGGTCGAGTCTTAGCTGCAAGGAATATGCACTTAGTATATGGCGGTGGCGATCTTGGACTTATGGTGATCGTTTCAAAAGCCGTACAGGAAGGAGGCAGTCATGTCTTGGGAATCATCCCAAAACCCTTGGCGGAGGCAAATCTTATTGAACAATCAAACGGAGAGGAACTGATCGTGTCAGGTATGTCTGAACGATTGGTAGAAATGATTAACCGTGCTGATGCTTTTATTGCTTTGCCAGGTGGCTTGGGTACATTGGAGGAAATTTTTACTGTGTTATCTTGGGCGAACCTGAACATACACCAGAAACCGCTTGGACTGTACAACGTTGAAGAATTTTATGATTTTCTTTGTGTGTTTCTTGATGATGCTCGAAGAAATGGGTTCGTGTCAAAACCTTTGAAAGAACTACTCTTTACTACCAGAACTGCTCCGGATCTAATTGACCAACTCTTAGCCTATAAACCACAAGTTGATCCTATCCTTTCAAAGATAAATTGGTCCGAGGACGATCGTGGTAAGAGGCGTCGGATTAATCTGGATCTTAACCTTTAATTTCCTGTAGAATTTCGGCTAACCAGATATTATCTTCTAAACTCTTTTTCTACTGTTTAAGACATTGGGGACAATGTCTCATTAGGTTTGGGACGAAAGCCCGCAATCCGTTTGACGTTCGAACGTAAACACGAACGTAGCACGAACGAAAACAGTGAACCTTGTTTATTCTGAATTTCCCCTTCCGATGTCCGTTTCCCGTGACCTCCGTGACTTAAAAGGTAGTGTCTCCAAAATGAGACTCATCATAGGGACTCATGTGTAAAAATGCAGTGCCTACAGTCGCCCCCACTTGATGGGACTTGTGTAATGTGCAACAGTGACAATCCTATCAAAGTTATGCAATGCATTTCTACTTACCTGGCTCGCCAGCTGCCACTTGACTTACCATGTGTTGAGTTGCGTTGATTTGGTGGTGAGGTGCTGCGACCCTTGGTTTATTCCCGAACCGTGCTTCCATTCTTGGAGTGCCATTCTCGGCCTGTTCCTTCCTGAACTGTATTGAGATGAGGCTTTATTCCTCCCGAGCTTTATTCCCGAACTGTTAAGATGAGGCTTTATTCCTCCGAGCTTTATTCCCGAACTGCTGACTGTGTAGAGATAGGGCTTTATTCCATGATTGTTTGGACTGTGGGCTTTATTCCCGAACTGTATTGAGATGAGGCTATATTCCCCTGTACTTTGTTCCCGAACTGTTGCGATGAGGCTTTATTCCTCCCGAGCTTTATTCTCGAACTGTTGAGATGAGGCTTTATTCCTCCCGAGCTTTATTCCCGAACTGTTGAGATGAGGCTCTATTCCTCCCGAGCTTTATTCTCGAACTGTTGAGATGAGGCTTTATTCCTCCCGAGCTTTATTCCCGAACTGTTGAGATGAGGCTTTATTCCTCCCGAGCTTTATTCCCGAACTGTACTGGCATGAGGCTTTCTTCCTCTTGAGCTTTATTCTCTGATCTGAGCTGACTGTGGCTTTGTTCTTGAACTGTATTGAATGCAGGCTTTCTTCCTGAACTGAACTGAATGTAGGCTTTCTTCCTGAACTGTATTGAATGTGGGCTTTATTCCTGAACTGTGCTGACATGAGGCTTTATTCCTCCCGGGCTTTATTCCCGAACTGCATTAAGATGGGGCTATATTCCCCTGGGCTTTATTCCCGAACTGTGTTGATATGAGGCTTTATTCCATTGGGCTTTATTACCGAACTGTACTGAATGTGGGCTTTATTCCCGAGTTTGTAGGCTTTCTTCCTGAATTGTACTGAATGTGGGCTTTATTCCCGTACTGAGCTGAATGCAGGCTTTCTTCCTGAACTGCACTGAGTGTGGGCTTTATTCCTGAACTGTACTGAATGTGGGCTTTATTCCCGAGCTGAACTGAATATAGGCTTTCTTCCTGAACTGCACTGAGTGTGGGCTTTATTCCCGAACTGTACTGAATGTGGGCTTTATTCCCGAGCTGAACTGAATATAGGCTTTCTTCCTGAACTGCACTGAGTGTGGGCTTTATTCCCGAATTGAATTGACATGAGGCTTTCTTCCCCTGAACTGATATGGGCCTCGCCCTCGATCTGATACTGATATGGGCCTCAACCCTGGGACTCGTCCCCAAGCTACTGATGATGACGTGGGCATCGCCCTCCAGATTTCATAACCGGCAAGACTGATGTTGATGCTAATATGGGCCTTACCCCCAGAGTGCCATACCCGGCAGAAACCGATGCTGAACCAATGTGGGGCTCGCCCCCAGAGTGTCATCCCCGAAACTCAAACTCAAATGGGCCTCAACCCTGGAATCATTACCTGAATCCGATACTGTGCTTTTTACCATTTCTGATTAGCTTGTTCTTTGCCGCTTTCTCTCTTTAAAACCTGTGAACACAAAACAAACACAAAACACAAAAAGGAATGCAAAATATGTTACGTGTATGCATGCATGCGTGAATGAGTTTCCTATCCCGTTGGGTTAGGTCTTCTGTCAATTCCATTGATGACCATTCTTCTCTTGGGGAAAGTACCATTTCCACCTGTCTTCACTGATTCGTTCCAGGAACCCGTTTCTTTCCAAGTCTAACAGTCCCACTGTCTCCATTTCCCAATTCTGAATGGCTAACTTATCTTTTCTGCTTGCTTCTTTTGAGGATTCCCTACGTTCTGAGTATCACATTACCAGATTGAACACACTCATGTTGCAAGTTTGAAAGTAATGGTCTTAGGCAGATAAATGAAATGATCGCCTTTATTATTGTTGAGGGAACGTTCGAACAAAATCAATGTCTTTATTAAAAGTGCAAGATAAACTAGGAGAAACAACAGTGCCTTCTTCTTCAGCCCATGGTTCTTCACCATTGTTATCCCTTATTCCTATGAAGCTGAGTGGTTGAGAGTTTGGAGGACAAGGGTTTCGGGTAGGCCAGAGTTGATCATGTAGTTGGGCAGGGGATTTCTGTGTGCGTTGGGTTGTTCTTTCTCTGGGTCGGGTATTGTATGGGCATCGATGAGGTTTTGGATTTCATGTCTGAGGCAGGCACAGTTGTCGGTGTCATGGCCTTTTTCTTGGTGGAAGTGACAGTATAAGTTTAAGTTCATGTGAGGTGGCACAGGATTTGGAATGGGCCTAGGTTCCAAAGGTTTTAAGAGTCCATGCGCCTTCAGCTTTTCGAATACCTTTGAAAGAGGCTTACCAATGTTAGAAAATCGTCTGTTCTTAATGGCAGTGACTTCAGCAGTAGCAGGCATAGTCCCTGAATGTCCCCCAATATTCCTTCTGTTCTGTCCATAAAACTTTCTGTTCTCGGCTTCCTCCTCCTCAATATCCATAACTGTCTCCCTCAGCTGTCGAAAATCAGTAATCATTGAAGTCATTCTCCTCAGTTTGCCATAAATAGAGGGCTTGGTGCCCTTGATGATAATTTTGATCTGGTCCTTTTCTGAGGGCCGGGTCTGCATCTTCAGAAGCTGGCTCCTCCAGTGGTCCACATATTCCTTGAAATTTTCCTCCGGCTTCTGCTTGATATTTTCCAAGTCACGGAGTGACAAGTCAATCTCCAAGTCCGTGACATTTGTTTTAAGAAAGCATCAGCTAGCTCCCTCCAATCTTCCTTAACCTGCTTGTCTAGGTTATGGTACCATACTACAGGTGCCCCTTCGAGTGACATCCCGAACATCTTTTGTACTTGGCGCTGAGACAGGCCAACTGAACTCATAACAGACACATACTGACGGAGATGCACCCTCGGATCTCCATTCCCATTGAACTTAGCCAAATCCGGCATCTTAAACTGCGCTGGCAACTGCTCCTCAAACTTCATTGTCTCATAATCTAGCAAATCTTCATTCTTACCCCTCATCCTGCGGGTAACAGATTCAACCTGATCCCTGAGTTTCTGTATCTCGGCCTGAGACCCAATCACTCTGTCTGTTGCATACTCTGCCATATCATCATCAAAAGCGGGGACATCATCCCCCAACCCATTCGGAGGCTTCTCGCGCCTTACATTCTCAGAATTTTCCCGCACGGGGCACAGCCATATTTGTCATGGCAGCAGTCAAGGCTTGCAACTGTTCAGTAATCTTGGCGAAGCCATTTTCCAACTGATCTATCCGGGATACCTCAGTATCTGATTCACTCATGTCTGTTCTCGGTATTTTGGTGAGTCTTCCCTTTTTTTTCTAACCCAACGGAATCTATGATGGCTTTTAAATCACAAGGGTTAACATGATGTATGTATGCATGATGTGCATAAGAAGTATATAACATATATTAAATCAAATAAAATTCACAAACAAATCGGCCTATTATCATTTTAGAAGCTTTTGGGACAACTGTCATAAGAGTGAACCCGTCCCAGTTTAAATGGCCTAACGAGTTCATGTCTTATGGCAAAGAGCCCAACTAAATCCAAATGATAAAATTCCGAACACAATCATAAAATGGCCCATTGTTATTTAGAAGCCTTTTGACCCAATAGTCATGAGATACGTTCTTGTCCCAATTTAAATGGCCCAACAAGCCCATATCCCATGATAAATGGTCCAAATGGATCCAAACAACGATGTTCCCAAACACAAGAAAGATGATGCAAACATGACATAATAATTTTTTACAAAGTGGCCCATCAACATTTCAGAAGCTTTTGGCCTAATAGTCATAAGGTGCGAACTTGCCCCAGTTTAAATGGCCCAGCAAGCCCGCATTTCTGACAATAGTCCAACTGCATCCAAATGAGGATGGTCCACAAGCACATATTCAAGGAAATAATTGTTACTTTAGCCAACCCGGTCTATAGGTGGGTTAGTAAGAGTATAGACAAAGGCTCTCACCGGCGAAGGATGGCCCACAACTAGGTCTCCCCACTCAAGGGTTCGAGCAACCAAGTGAGCGCACCCTCTTTTATACACTAAGGTACGTGCCAATGAGCTATGGTGTGTGACGGACTGTCAAATGGATTTCCCGTTGTAGATCCCCCAGAGGGAAGGTGGAGCGATGCTCACTTAAATACCCAAGCCTCTTAGGCTCTTATCGCTTGTTGTCAGGAAAACAACGAGTCCTCCAAATTAGTCCATCACAATAGGCTATGAGTAGATGGCTATCTAGGTGCCTTCACAGCTTTTCCTTCTAGAAAGGTAGTGAATGAAGGAAGACACCAACCATTACCTAGCCTAAAAATGCCTTTGATTAAACCCTCACTTTATCCACTATAGACACGGTCAATTAAAACATAAATCCAATCATTACAAGACACATATTTCGGGGCCGATTCTCTATCCCCAGTGGAGTCGCCAGACTGTGGGACACAGAAACTGAGCGACGCCGTTCCTAGGCTCGCGGCCTAGTTGGGAAGGATTACATAACATGGAGTCGCCACCCGGTGTGAACCGGGACAAAGATTTAAGGCCGCACTCACCCCTCGCAAGGGAAGACCTCAAACCGTTGGGTTCGGAATGGTCCCTTACTCATGTCACTTAATAAAGGATTCATGTAATAATTTAACTAAGCTTAAGTAACACTTATTTCCAAGAGTATCATGCTTCTAAATTCTCATATGCAAAATAAAACTTATGTGTACATTTTTACATATATCTCATATTCAAAATTGCATGCTTAATATATCTCAAGATAGCAATGAACATACAAAATTACATATCACATTCGGGAAAACACAAGCACACATATTGACCCTACAAGCACACATATGGGCACTTTCCCAGCGGTACGTGGAATTGTAGCCCAAGTACAGACCGCACTACTACGTCCATTCGGAATCGGCTACGGAATTTACGTCTGGGTTTCCATCCGATATACCGCAAGAAATATACTCAAATGTTATCATGACATAAGCATACGAATTGTGACACATTTGCATAAGAAAGATCACCAATAGGCAATTATGCATGAATATAATAAGACAGACTCAGTTCAGTGTGTGCACGTTCGTGTAGCGTTCGTAAACGCGTTCGAACGGAAATGAAACAGAATGTTCACGTTCGAGTAGCGTTCGTAAACGCGTTCGAACAAAAATGAAACAGAATGCTCACGTTCGAGTAGCGTTCGTAAACGCGTTCGAACGGAAATGAAACAGAATGCTCACGTTCGAGTAGCGTTCGTAAACGCGTTCGAATGGAAATGAGACAGAATACTCACGTTCGAGTAGCATTCGTAAACGTGTTCGAACGGATACGAGACCTGACACATAATAAGGCAAAACACATGCGCGTTCGAGTTGCGTTCGTGAACGCGTTCGAACGTACACGGACCTGATGCATGAAATAGGATGCAATATATAAACAGAAAATAAAAGGGCGCGGCGAAGCACTGCCGTAAAGGTGACCTTTTGGGGCTCTTGATCTCTCAAAGAGAGGACCTTTAGACCAACATGCTAAGCCCATGCGCGTCACATCACACATACAAGAATAGAACCAATCATATCAACCAAGTATGCCCGATTGAACACACCTTACATCATCCAATCTGAACACACATCAACCGGCGCGGCAAAGCATCGTGGTAAAGGGCTTTTAGCCCCTCCCCATAAGGGATCTCACATCACACTTACTAAGCCCATGCGCTCGATTGACTTATACATACAAAATACGAAAATAAAGATATATCAACTAAGTATGCCCGATTGAACGTATCTCGCGTCCAACCGAACATACATCAACCGGCGCGGCGAAGTAGTGTCACGAAGGTGGCCTTTTCGGCTCTTTGTCTCCCAAATGGAGGACCTTTGGACTAACTCACTAAGCCCATGCGCTTGGTTGAATCATGCATAACTAACGACATATTGAATTCAAGTAAAGCAAACTAAATAAACAAGAGCAACACAACAAAAGAAAGATGGTGCCGTTTACCCAAGCGGTATGTGGAGTTGTGGCCCGAGTACAGATCATATTACCGTCCATTCGGAATCGGCTATGAAATTTATGTCCGGGTTTCCATCCGATATACCGCGAGAGTTGACACATCTCTCATTCATCCAATACCCACAACATATTATTACATCTCATAATTCATGCATATTTATCTACTCAAAGACCACAACATGCATCCATAAACGACTCTCATGCGAATAGAATTCAATATAATAAATAAAAAAAACGAATAAAGCTAATGAAAAGGTACCCTCAGGTCTAACCTTTTAAATCACCTCTCGGATGTACGGTACACGATCGTCGGAAGGGTGGATGCTCCGCAACTCTCCCGGTTCACTGGTTCACTGTTCTCATTCGTTGTCTTTACTGTTTTGAGTCGTCGTTCTCTGTCTTTTACTATTGTTTCCTTGTGGTTTCGCTGCCCGTTTCCTCTTTATCTTTTGCTTACTGTTTTTTGGTGTCTTCTTCCTGTAATGTGTTGTGTGTGAGTTAGGGACTAGCTAGCTAGCTTGAGAAGGTTGGTGAAGGGTTCTTTTTATAGGCAAAGGGTTAGGCTTGACAAGGAAAGAGATTTGGCTAATTAAAGAGGGATTTGATTTGGTGTTGGATAATGGAAGTAAGAGATTGAGGGGGGACAAATCTTGGCTAGATAGGGAAGGTTGAATATTTGATTGGCTTGGATTAGGAATACAATATTTTAAGTTTGGGAATAATCTTATTAGATTGGGAATATAATTGGTTGATTGATTTTAATTAGGCATGATTATATTTTGATTTAGTATGTGATTTGTTTAATTTAGGCATGATTTTAGTTTAAGTTGGTAATTGTTATTTTATTTTGGTATATGTTTTTATTTAATCATTTAATTAATTTAATTATTATATTATTTAGTTAATGTTTTAATTAATATTTATTTATTTAAATTGGGATGTGTTTTATGGGCTTTGGGGGGCTAATTGGGCTGGATGTGAGGCTAGCAGCAAAACCAGAATTACCGACAACCGTTCGAACGCTTCCTCGAACGCGGCACGAACGCCAGCAATCCGTTTGACGTTCGAACGTAAACACGAACGTAGCACGAACGAAAACAGTGAACCTTGTTTATTCTGAATTTCCCCTTCCGATGTCCGTTTCCCGTGACCTCCGTGACTTAAAAGGTAGTGTCTCCAAAATGAGACTCATCATAGGGACTCCTGTGTAAAAATGCAGTGCCTACAACGTTACTGATGATCAAAGGTATTCCTACTGACATTCGTTGGATTATTGAAGCACGGGTCTGATTGGCAGGTGAGTCTTCTGACTCTTTTATTTCACATCTGTCTGGTTTAGGAAGGAGCACTTATGCTAAAAAGAGAAGAGCCAAAAGAATGTGTGTTTGTTATAAATGTGCTCGCATGTTTTGTAATACTCGTTGTCGTTCTTTAGAAATGGTGTCTGATAACCTCGAAGATAAGATTAACTTCATTATGGATGGCTTGAGTAAGGAGTCTTTGAATGACATATCTAAAACTCTTGAGACGCATCCCAGTGGATGTGTGTATCACGAGATTCGTGTGTTATACGCACAATTCCAAAAGGAAAGACAACAGTTAAGTCTCGGGAATCTGACTCAAAAAGACCCTGTTTGCCAATTTATAAAAAATTGGATGGGAAGCTTGTCCCTGACGCATAGACGTCAATCAAGCCGCTACTTTTCTTGTACATTTTATATCTCTTTGTCTTTTCCTGATAATTGTAATTTGTTTTTTTGTTTTTTTTATTTTCTCCGACAAGATCCAGATCTTTTTGACTATCACGATTATTTTACTGTTTAACTAATAATTGTCATTTGGCAGATACTAGTGCTATTATTTTACTCACCCTTTTCAGGTGTTATAAATTTAACTCACCATTGTACTTTTGAAGACATCCAGAGTAAAACATGAAAGCCACTTCAAGAAGACGAGTTGAAAACATCTGTGTGTTTTGCGGTAGTAGTGTTGGTACTAAACCACAATACGTAGAAGCAGCACATGAATTGGGTCGAGTCTTAGCTGCAAGGAATATGCACTTAGTATATGGCGGTGGCGATCTTGGACTTATGGTGATCGTTTCAAAAGCCGTACAGGAAGGAGGCAGTCATGTCTTGGGAATCATCCCAAAACCCTTGGCGGAGGCAAATCTTATTGAACAATCAAACGGAGAGGAACTGATCGTGTCAGGTATGTCTGAACGATTGGTAGAAATGATTAACCGTGCTGATGCTTTTATTGCTTTGCCAGGTGGCTTGGGTACATTGGAGGAAATTTTTACTGTGTTATCTTGGGCGAACCTGAACATACACCAGAAACCGCTTGGACTGTACAACGTTGAAGAATTTTATGATTTTCTTTGTGTGTTTCTTGATGATGCTCGAAGAAATGGGTTCGTGTCAAAACCTTTGAAAGAACTACTCTTTACTACCAGAACTACTCCGGATCTAATTGACCAACTCTTAGCCTATGAACCACAAGTTGATCCTATCCTTTCAAAGATAAATTGGTCCGAGGACGATCGTGGTAAGAGGCGTCGGATTAATCTGGATCTTAACCTTTAATTTCCTGTAGAATTTCGGCTAACCAGATATTATCTTCTAAACTCTTTTTCTACTGTTTAAGACATTGGGGACAATGTCTCATTTAGGTTTGGGGGAGTGAATTAGTTGATTAGTATCTTTTTTTTAGTTGTGTGTTGTTTTTATTTTTAGTTCAAAATTTTTCGAAAAATACAAAAAAATTTAAAAATTTTCAAAAATTACAAAAATATTTCGCGTTTTTGTGTTTTTATTTTGACTAAAAAGGTGAAATTGGTGAGAGATAGCTGTGTAAGGAGTTTCCACTCCTGAGACGTATCTCAAAACTAATTCGAAACAAGTTAATTTTTGTTTATTTCATTTTAAATTATTTAATTTGTGAATTCTCCATAAAACTGACTAAAATGGATCTTCATATGCTCAGTTAGCAGATATTATCAACATGCATAGTAACATACGGACATGAACTGTAATCGAAAAGTTTGTAATATTCAGTGCTCTAGTTTAATTGGAGGAAGCATCTCAAAAAGTGATGGAGTAAAAAAAAAATATGAGATCCGAGTTATTAAGTCTGTAAGGGTATTTTAACACCTAGTGCCCTAAAACCAACTGGTTTGGGAGTCACTGGCTCAAAGCTCGCTACATGGATCAAGGATGCTGCAAAAATATATATATATCTGAAGTCTGAGTAATTAAGTCCGTAGGGGTGTCTTAACATTTGGTGCCCTAAAGCCAACTGGTTTGGGAGTCACCGACCCAACACTCGCTACATAGATGGAAGATATTGTATATAAATAAAAAAAATCAAAGAAAAAATCAGAAAAATGAGAAAAATTATTCCATTGCTACAAAAATGTGAATTCTGATAAAACTTTAGACAAAAATATTACTTTATTATCAACTGCACTTATGACTGTTGTGGGCAAAAATGAGTTTTTTAAAATTTTGTTAGCTGTGTATATGGAGAATGGTAATTATAATCGGAGAATTTACTTATTCAGTAATTTAGAAAGAAAGAAAACAACTAGTAACTTGGAATAAAAGTTTCACCTGATTAGTCACTAACTTCTTTATTTTCTTTTCGCTTGTCTTTTTGCTTTTGTGTGCATTAGTTTCATTACCTTTTTACTTTTGTAAAATTTTTGTGGGTATCATTGTTGTAAACCCTCACGAGACTACAACTCGTCCACTAGGGACACCTAAGGGTTTAAAGGCTTGTTGCATACGCTAAATGCAACCGTGATCCCTACGAAAGTGGCTTGATTTAATTTTTTTGTTGTTGTTTTGCTCGAGGACTAGCAAAATGTTAGGTTTGAGGGTGTGATAAGCGGAAAATATATTAATATTTACCGCCCCTTTAACTTAATATTTTGTTTAGTTTCTCGGGTTTGATGAACGTTTTGATGTGTTTTAGTTTATTTTGCATATACAATAATATCGGGTCTCAATGAAATCATTTAGGATGAAATATGGGTCAAATAAGGGCAATTATTGGACTTGATATTTTAATTTTGGAGATTGGAAACTTGAAAAGGCGTTTTTGACAAAGTGCAGTTTTGGAAATTCCAGTTTTGCACATCTGTCTATTTTGGGCATAACTTTTTACTCCAATATCGGATTGAGCTGATTCAAGTGTCAGATTAAATACGACTCAAAGATCTACAACTTTGAAAGACAAAATAGTTTCTAATTCTGAATATTTCATGACCGAAATTGATGAACCATTCAGAAGTGTGTTGTGTGTAATTATTAAAGTCATTTTCAAAGTAAAAAAATAAATTAATAAATAAATAATAAAATTATCAAATCATCACCAAACATGATAAGCAATTAGTGGAGCAATTAATAATGGATTTGGTTGAGTAATTAGTGGAGAAATTAATAATGGATTTGGTGGAGAATTTGATGGATGATTTGATGGAGGCAAAATTTTGCCTATAAATACCAAGCCATTTCATTTGTAAAATTCAAACTTTCTTCTTTGAAATTCCTAAAGAATAAATAAGAAGATTGTATCTTATTTGTTTATTTACAGTTTTCAGTAATTAATTTCCGCTTTCACACTTTCTATTCTTTATTTTTCAGTTTTTACTTTCCGCAATTTACTTTTACGCACAATCTTTTCCTTTCTTTACTTTTGCAGTTTTTATTTTTCAAGCAATGAGGAGGTAATTCCCCTTTGTTGGGGTGAAATGAAAAGCTTTTATTATTGCTATTTAGATTAATCTCACTTAATTATAATATATAAACTATTTAAAACTTGACTTAATGAGGATACCGCTATATTGGCTGGTTGGTAATTAATTATAAATTGGTTTTAACCTGACTAAGTATGGATACCGCCTGGTTGGTTGGTTGGTTGGTAATTAATTATTAATTTGACTTAATCAGGATACCGCCTTTATAGCTGGTTGGTAATTATCACGTAAAGTTAATATATTATATTAAGGGAGATATCTAAAATAGTAGTAATAAAAGTTGATCCTCTAACCCCCAGCATTTTCTTTTATTGTACTTTTACTTTATTTAATTTCAGTAATTTACTTTTCAGCAATTTACTCTTCAGCAATTTACTTTCAGTAATTTACTTTTATTTTTTTGCTTTTTAGTTTTTACTTTTTACTTTTACTTTTTACTTTTTTTACTTTTCAGCAATTTACTTTTCAGTATTTAATTTTCAGTATTTTACTTTATGTCCTTTATTTTATTTAAATTTTTACTACCCGTAAATATGTGTCGTAACTAAGCCAGTTATCTGGGGTTGTGATGAAATCCAATATCACCGGTTTATAAGGGGTTATATTATAGCTTGGGTAATATAAATGTTTATTTATTGAGTCTTAATCTTAATGCTTTTTATTAACTGTCCAGTAATAAAATTGATTAGGTAAACTTAAAATGAACTTGGAAAAAGGATTTTAGGTTAAAGACCTTAGACTCAATAGCCCACGATCTTCCTTGAGGATAGATAATCCTTCAATATATTTCCTTACAGGATAGGAATATACCTGTCGGGCGGGGGTAGCCATAATTGGAACTTAAACTTAATGAATCCAGGTAATTTGGTTAACATAGACATATGGTTCAATTGGGTTATATTGAGTATTTGTAATCGACCATCGGAAGAGGCTTTTACATAATTTAGTGTTCCGGGTTAATAAATTAATATATTACCCAACTGTAAGATAACCACTTCATCTTTAATAGATATTGGAATGATTCACAACCCTGGATAGTTTTATAAATTTGAATTTTCTTCAATCTACTTTCAATAAATTTTATTTACTTGTTTTAAGTTTTAAAGTCACCACTCAATCAAACAATCAATCTATTAGATACTTGTAAACATTTGACCTTATAAAAAATTAATAGCAAATGTTTTAAGTCCTCGTGGGATCGATACTTTTTATACTACTTGAACGATACGTGCTCTTGCGTTATACGCGTGTGATTACGCACTGGTCACAACTCCCCAATGTACGAGGCTAAACATAGTAGTGGGGAGTAGGGACCTGCGTATAGAGTAGATCCCAATGGACGACTCATTTTTTAAATATCGTCCTTTACACATTCCCATCTCCTTTGTGCAAGAGCCAGATGATGAGCCTTCTCGGCTTCATCCTGAGCGGGTTGTCACATTGATTGGATTACTTCAGGAATTGGGGGTATTATAGGGATATCGATAGCCTGTTCAGCCTAGCCGAATTGGATCAGGTAAATTGGCCGGTCTTTAGGTGACATATGATTACCGCATATATGGTTGGTTTATGGACAAATAATAACACCGCCTTTTATGGTCGGTTGGACTTAATTGAAAATTTGACTTAATCAAGATACCGCCTATATGGTCGGTTGGTAATACCACTGATAATTTCTATATTATAATAAGGGAGATTTCTAAATTAGAATTAGTAAAGGTGGATCTCATAACCCCCATGATTTTATTTTTATTCTAGGAAAGTGATGAAACACAATATTCACATACTTAATAATTGATTTAATTATATATTGGGTAATTCTTTATTTATTTATTGAATCTTAAGCTTAATGCTTCTTGTTGTCTGATCACCAATAAGATTGATGTGAACTTAAAATGAACTTGGAAAAGGGATTTTAGGTTTCAGCCTTAGATTCAATGGCTCACGATCTTCCTTGAGGATAGATAACCCTTTAATAGATTTCCTTACAGGATATGAATATACCTGTCGGGCGTGGGTAGCCATAATTGGAACTTGAACTTAATGAATTCAGGTAACTTGGTTAACATAGGAATATGATTAATTGGGTTACTTTGGGTTTTTGCAACTGACCATCGGAAGAGGCTTTTACATATCTTCGTGTTCCAGGTTAGCAAACTGATTTATTACACATATATAAGAGAATCAATTCATCATTAGAATAATATTGTGTGGAATCACAACCCTAGATTTCTGTGTCTTTGTTTATTTTTCCTTTGTATTTTCTTTTATGTCTTTATTTATTTATTTAGCAAATCCACATTCAACCAACCAAAAGCAATCAATCCCTTCTCCCTTTAATTAGATACTTGTAAATAAAATAGTATCAATAATTAATAACAATAGTAGAAATTAAGTCATCGTGGGATCGATATTTTTATACAACCTGAACGATACGTGCGCTTGCGTTATACGTGTGTGATTATGCGCAGGTCAAGTTTTTGGCGCCGTTGCCGGGGACTTATTTTTCTTGTGTTTTTAATTTTGAAGCTATCTAATTTACTTGTATCTAATTTTCTTTATTTTTATTTCCTTTTTTTTTTCAAGTGGTTGACATGGATCTTTTTTGGGAGATAGAACGATTACGAGCTTTACTAGAAGAAGATACACCCCAAATCAAGGAGCAACATTCCTGTTTTCTGAGGCCTGTTGTCCATCCTAACTATCACTGGATGTCAGAACCAAACAATACTACATTTTCGCAACAGAACGTAATGAGGAGATGTGCGATATGTGATGGTAGCCACCTGAGCGATCAATGCATATACCTTTCAGGGTGGCAGGATTATCGGAATCATTCAAGGTACGAAGAACCATCATAATTCACAAAACCACATTCTCTATCTTATCCACCATCAACCATTGATCTTCATCAAGAACCAAAACCATCAGATGAAGATCAGTTGATTCACATGTTCAAAGATTGGTTCAAGGAACGGGAAGCTCCAATTGATGCACAATTTCAGTGTCAAGCAGAATCCATACAGAGAATGACAGATCAAATCAGACAATTAACAGATAACCAGAGCTACATACCTCAAGAAGCATTTTCAGATGAAACGGATGAAGCCTTCGAGTACCCAGAGTTTCACAAAGACACCTTAACAGAGGAAGAGGCTGAGCAGTACCAAGAACCAGAGGTATCAGTTCAGGAACCCAAACCATCGAAGTTTCTGTTTGATTTTTATTATTCTGACTATGACGAAGATGAATAAGCTGAGCTGTTTGTACCAACTGCACCAACAATGGAGGATCAAACTTTTCATCTTCAAAATGAAGATCTTGGAGCTTCCATTGCACAAATGTTTGAATAAGATCTACATGAGCCAGTCATATCAACCACAGATGATGGAGACCTAAAATCTGACATCTCTTTACATCCTCAGGTTGACACTTATGATGCATTTCACAATGACAGATGAAGAATTGAATGCAGAAATCCAAAAATACATCTGTGAAGAAAAGATGGAGAAAAAAGCAGAGCAAATGAAGGAACAATTTAAAGAACTTGAGCATTCAAGAGAAATATCATTGTTTTGGGGAGTACAAATTACACATATCGCCCAAAAGATTGACGGAATTGAACTCTCATGTCAAGCACCATACAAGACCTCATGATTTTCTTTCTTTCTTTTCAGGAACCACTGGAGCGACAAAGATTAAAAATGTGGCACAAGCACTGAATGGGACAAAATTATTTTTGTCACTTTACCGTTGGAAGGGACCCTTCAAAAGTAATGCTCATGGGATTGTCTTTAATCGGACGTCCAAAACCACGCTGAAACCTCCATAACAGATGGATTTCAGTCACATCTGGCTGAAGACGAAAAATTTAGCGCTAGCAGGGAGGCAACCCATGCAATTTTTTTTAATGTCTATTTTTATATTTTGTGTATACATGTTGTAGAGTTTTTAATTTTGTGTGTTATTTTTGTAGGGAAAGGCACAAACGGAGAATTTAATGAGGAATGGTGTTTGGCCATCACAAAGATGAGATTTAAGTCATTAGTGATAGCTGAGTAAGGAATGGATTCTTGAGATGTATCCTAATGGATTTATATACCAAACGAGTGGCGCATTGCGTACACAATTCTGTTGCTTTAATAATTTCTTTGATTTGCTTTTCTTTTGTTATTTTCTTTTATTTTCGCCAACAAGATCTATACTTTTTTACTTTCACGATTTATTTTAACGTTCATTGTCATTTGATAGGTACTAGTGCTATTTTTACTCACCCTTTTTCAGGATCTATAAATTCAGCTCGTCATTCTCCTCTTCTACGCATTCAGATAAACATCCTAATAAGAGAGAGAAAATGGAAGCAACTTCACAACAGCGAGTCAATAAAATCTGTGTGTTCTGTGGATCTAACTCTGGCAATAAACCAGAGTTCGTTGAGGCTGCAAAGGAATTAGGTAGAGTCATAGCAGAATGAAATATGCACCTAGTATATGGCGATGGAAATCTTGGATTGATGGGAAGAATTTCAAAAGCCGTTCATGAGGGTGACTGTCACGTTTTGGGAATCATTCCAAAAACTTTGGAGGACGAACACATAATCGGAAAAATAAATGGAGATGAACGCATTGTCTAGGGTATGTCTGAACAACTCCTTGAAATGGTCAAAACTGCTGATGCTTTTATTGCTTTACCAGGTGTGCTCGGAACGTTTGAAGAGATATTCACAGTGGCATCATGGGCGCACTTGAACATTCATCGGAAGCCCATTGGATTACTTAACAATGATAATTTTTTCGATTTTCTGTTTGTATTTCTTGAGGAAGCCAAAAGACATGAGTTCGTCATAAAATCAGTACAAGATATTTTCCTGACTGCAACAAAGGCTGAAGAATTAATTGACCAAATCCTAGCCTTTGAACCAAATATCGACCCAATTCTTTCCAAGTTAAACTAATCAGATAGCGATCGTGCAAAAAAGCGTAAATTGGACATAGATCTTAATCGGTAATTTTTCGTAGAATTTCAGCTAACCAGGTATTATCTTCTAAACTCTTCTTCTACTTTTTCAGACATTGGGGATAATGTCTCATTTAAGTTTGGGGGAGGGGAATAGTTATTAGTATCATGTTTTATTGTGTTATTTTTAGTCCAAAAGTTTTTCGACAAATACAAAAAAATTGAAAATTTTTACAAAAATTAAAAAAATATTTTGTGTTTTTGTTTTTAACTTGATTAAATTGGTGAGAGATAGCTGTGTAAGGAGTTTCCACTCTTGATACGTATCTCAAACCCATTTTCGAAACAAGTCAATTTTATTTATTTCTTTTTGAATTATTTAATTTGTGAATTCTTCATAAAACTTACTAAAATGAATCTTCATATGCTCAGTTGGCAGGTATCATCAACATGCATGGTAACATACGGACATGAGCTGTAATTGAAAAGTTTGTAATATTCAGTGCTTTATTTTAATTGGAGGAAGTATCTATAAATGGCAATGGATTAAAAAAAACGTCTGAGATCCGAGTCATTAAGTCCGTAGGTGTGTTTTAACACCTAGTGCCCTAAAGCCAACTGGCTTGGGAGTCACTGGCCTAAAGCTCGCTATATGGATCAAAGATGTTATAAAAATAAAAAAGAAACATCTGAAATCCGAGTAATTATGTCAGTAGGGGTGTCTTAACACCCAGTGCCCTAAAGCCAACTGGTTTGGGAGTCACTTGCCCAAAGCTCGTTACATGGATTGAAGATGTTGCTTTCTTTATTTTATGCAAAAAAAATAAAAATCAAAAATCAAAAATCAAAGAAAAAATTAGAAAAATCAGAAAAAATTATTCCATTGCTACAAAAAGGTGTGAATTCTGATAAAACTTTAGGACAAAAATATTACCATCTTCTCAACTGCACTTGTGACTATTGTGGGCAAAATGAGTTGATTAATATTTTATTGGTTGTGCATATGAAGAATGGTAAAAATAATCGGAGAATTTACTTATTCGGTAATTTAGAAAGAAAGAAAACAACTACTAACTTGGAGTAGAAGTTTCAACTGTTTAGTCACTAACTTCTTTATTCTCTTGTCTTTTTACTTTTGTGTGTATTAGTTTTACTATCTTTTTACTTTTTTAAGACGTTTGTGGGTATCGTCGGTGTAAACCCTCACGAGACTACAACTCGTCCACTATGGACATCTAGGGGTTTAAAGGCTGGTTGCATATGCTAAATGCAACCGTGATCCCTACGAAAGTGGCTTAGTTTAATTTTAGTTGTTACTTGTATTTTATTTTGTTGTTTTGCTTAAGGACTAGCAAAATGTTAGGTTTGGGGGTGTGATGAGCGAAAAATATATCAATATTTACCACCCCTTTTACCTAATATTTTATTTAGTTTCTCGGGTTTGATGAATATTTTGATGTGTTTTGATGTGTTTTGTAGATAAATAAAGTATCGGGACTTAATGGAATCAACTCGGGGCTAAAACGATGAAATCCGGAGCAAAAAATGGTGAAAACGGAAATTTACTATAGTGTCACGAAGTGCAGTCATAAATTTCAATTTTGCGCAAGTTTGGTATTTTGGCCATAAATTTTTCATCCGATATCTGATTGAGCTGATTCAAGTGCCAGATTAAAGAAGACACAAAGATCTATAACTTTTAAGATTTTAATAATTTTGAATTCGGAATATTTCATGACCTAAATTGATAAAATATCCAGAAGTGTGTGTTGTGTAATTATTAAAATCATTTTCAAAGCAAAAAAAAAATAATAATAAATAATAAAAGTTGTCAAACTTCCACCAAACATGCCATGTTTGGTGGAGGATTTGGTGTCATGTTTGGTACCATGTTTGATGTCATGTTTGGTGGAGCAATTGGTGGAGCAATTGGTGGAGAAATTGGTGGAAGCCTTTAGATTTTCCTATAAATACCAAGTCATTTCATTTGTAATTCTCATGTTTTCCTTAGGTTTTTGTAAGGATTTTAAGGATTGCATCTTGTTTGTTTATTTTTTGTAATTTAAATTATGTATTTTTATTTTCAATAATAGTAATAGTTTCTTTTCTTTTCTCTTCTTTTATGTTTTGTAGTTAGATTTCCGCTGGGGGAAGGGTGAAGCTTTTATTATTTTAGTTTAGATCAATCTCCCTTAATTATAATATGAAAATTATAATTTAAATTAAAGGATTACCGCCTTAATGGCTGGTTTTATTTATTTGACATAATGTGACACCGCCTATATGGCCGGTCTTTAGGTGACAGATGATTACTGCCTATATGGCTGGTTTATGGACAAATAATAACACAACCTTTATGGTCGGTTGGACTTAATTGAAAATTTGACTTAATCAAGATACCGCCTATATGGTCGGTTGGTAATATCACTGATAATTTCTATATTATAATAAATGAGATTTCTAAATTAGAATTAGTAAATGTGGATCCCCTAACCCCCAGCATTTTATTTTTATTCTAGGAAAGTGATGAAACACAATATTCACATACTTAATAATTGATTTAATTATATATTGGGTAATTCTTTAGTTTGTTTATTGAATCTCAAGCTTAATACTTTTTGTTGCCTGATCACCAATAAGATTGATGTGGTAAACTTAAAATGAACTTGGAAAAGTGATTTTAGGTTTCAGCCTTAGATTCAATAGCTCACGATCTTCTTTGAGGATAGATAACCCTTTTAATAGATTTCCTTACAAGATATGAATATACCTGTCGGGCGTGGGTAGCCATAATTGGAACTTGAACTTAATGAATTCACGTAACTTGGTTAACATAGGAATATGATTAATTGGGTTACTTTGGGTTTTTGCAACTGACCATCGGAAGAGGCTTTTGTATATCTTCGTGTTCCAGGTTAGCAAACTGATTTATTACACATATATAAGAGAATCAATTCATCATTAGAATAATATTGTGTGGAATCACAACCCTAGATTTTTGTGTCTTTTGTTTATTTTTCCTTTGTATTTTCTTTTATGTATTTATTTATTTATTTAGCAAATCCACATTCAACCAACCAAAAACAATCAATCCCTTCTTCCTTTAATTAGATACATGTAAATAAAATAGTATTAATAATTAATAACAAAAGTAGAAATTAAGTCCTCGTGGGATCGATATTTTTATACTACTTGAACGATACGTGCGCTTGCGTTATACGTGTGTGATTACGCGCCGGTCACTCATCATCTCTATGCTTCATTAATCTTAACCCTCCCACCGTCTTCTTTGGAACACATGCCCCTTTAAAATGTCGAACGAATGATTTCCTGAGTTGGGAGAAACTGCTGATGCTTCATGGAGTCAAACTTCTTAACCATAAAATAGCGGGCCCACTCAGGGTTAAAGGGAACACCCTGCAGATGACGTCTCCCACCATTCCTTGGACCTCCATTAGCAAAACAAAACTTTTGATGTGGGACTTAGGGTCGGTGTGACCCATGTAAGAGTTTATAAATGACATTGTGAACCGCTTAGGGAATTCTGCTGACAAGATTTCTTCCGTAAAGGGAGATGTCGTCTCTCCGTCCTGACCATCTCCTTTATCTGCCTTTAAGTTTTCTTCCCACTTTTTTATTTCCTTTCTAAACCAGGCTTTCATATGGTTATCAGTGTTATCACATTGCCTCCCGCAGACTTCCTTACGCCTGCTGCCCGGACACGACGCGTGCCATGACTAGACACTTCTCGATCCCCTCCCCCATGTCTCATATCTTCCTCATTCTTAGAGCGTGGGTTATTACTGGAAGATTCTGACGTTCGCCTTTCCTCTCCTTATTCCCACATTTTTTCTGCTTGCAAGGCTCTCGCTATCAAAACTGACCTCACTCTCTGGGGATCCTTCCTCCCGGGTTCATCGTCCCCAATTAGGTCTACAACCCTTTTTCCTTCTGCTATCTCATTTCTCCTCTGACTCGGTCCAGCTCCCAACCGTTCATTGTTCATTTTTTCTAGTCTTTCCAGCTTCTCCATCATGGCCTTCATGTGGGTCTGGTTTTCCTCCATATCATTTCTCATGCTTTCCTCCATTTTTCCCATCCACTCTGTTGTTGAGCTCTCCGACGATCTGTGGTTCCCGTCTTCTGCCATCGTCTCACCACGTAAGTTGCTTTTTATTCTTTCCCCACAGACGGCGCCAACTGTTGACGGGTGATTTTCGTCCCATGGGGGTTTTCGAGATAACTCTCCCAAGACAATCCTCCTTTAACCTTGAATTTGTTTGGTTATGGGAGACTAAAAGCAAATGTAGCAAAAGGCAAAAAGAACACAAAATCGACAAAGAGAGTTTAACGTGGTTCGGCGGAGTAAGTCTAGCCTACGTCCACGGGCACAAAGTGAGATGTTGCTTTTTATTACTAAACCGAGCTCGGCCGACCTGTTTTTGGAAGGTCTAAGAAGAAACTGAGCCGATTTCTTTCTTTGTGTTTTTCTTACAAATAACATTCAAATGAAAAGTTTTCCAACCCTTGCAAATGAGTTCAACTTCCTCTTATATACTAACGAATACAAGACACTGTTCCCATATCTTTATGACGTCAGCGCTGCAGGTTTCCGGCGATTTGACAAGCTCTCTGCCCCAACTGCCTCGCCGAAAGCAAAACCTACCTTCTGATTTCCTATCACATCACGCCGTAAAGTACACTGCCATACTTTATCATTAATGGTGACAGCCTGTAAAGGTCTCTTATACAAAAGTATGTGTTTAGGGAGAAAAGTCCAAATAGTCCTGATCGCAGGTCGGGCTTCAAGAGGTCGGTCATTTGATCTGTCGATCTATAAATGATGCTACCGACCTGACCCGGAATGTCTGAGTTGTCCATCGTGATTCAGGAGGCGAAACATAATTGAACTGAGCTTCCGGTCTATTGTGGTCAGTCTCGGCTCCGATGTTGTCGGCCTCTGAAGTTCGCATTATGTTATATCATCGGGTCGGCCAGATTCGGGAAACTATGTCCGGACTCTCTTCCTGGTTGAGGCACAACCCAAACCCTCTGAATATCTAATCCTTCAAAAAAGGAAAATCTCATTTCTGCCCTTACCGAACTGTTAAAATACTTCGTCATAAAATACATCATCAACAATTTTAGAATTATAATATTATATTATGATTAAAGGTTTATATATATATAGCACGTGATTGTCATTTTATGATTGTTGAAGCCTTGAAGATGGACTGACTCCATGTGCAAGCAGAGTGTACTTAATTTTAACTCGACAAAACTCTTTGTCTTTCTGTCTTCTGTCAATTATCTTCCATGTTATGGAGGGCACGATCTCTAAATATGTTCAGTGGTGGAGATGCCATCTCCTCCAGTGATTTTTTTTTTCAATTCTATATATCTTTCATGTAAATACCTTTTAGCAACAAAATTTGATTTTAAGAAACTTATGTGTTGATGAGAATATATCACATGGATTAATTACTTAACTTCAAATATAAGTATATATGAGATAATCCTTTAACTCATAAGCTAGTTTTTTTAGTATAATTAAGTTAAGTTCATAGGCTTCTATAAGAGGTATCGAAGTCAAATTCATGTACGAGTGAGCTACAATATCTTACAATGTGATAGGAACTAGTCAAAAGGACCGGTCTTAAACTATCAGTTTAGTATATTTACAGATTCAAAACAACAACAGCAACTTGGCTTTGACACTGTCTCAACTGCTTTGGATTCCTGGAAACTTGAAAAATAAGATTGTGATGTTATCCATATGGCCGGATTTTGGTCCCACTGAACTAGTTGAATCAATGTATCTTTGTTCTATGATATGGTTGACTTTTTGTAATCATATGTAGTAGGGTTGTGAAGAAGATGAAACATCTTGTCTTCGCAGCTTCAACTTCACAGGGTTTTATTAATAGGGCCCCCAGTCTTTTGTCTATAGAGTCTAGACTATAATTGTTGCCTCGAAGTACTTCCAAAATGACATGTTTATCTTCTCCGTTCTTCTTTCAACATTTCCAAATAGGCAAATATATCATCCGGTCAGTCAGCAAAACATATGAACATTTAAAAAAAATTTACATAGAGCCGGATTTGGATTTGAATTTGGTAATAAGTTTTTGTACTGAGGTTTTTTTTTATTAATAAATTATGATTGGGAGTTATTGGATAATAATTTTATATGTAATTGAACCTTAAACGTGTATTATTATAACGGCATTCATAATAAAAGATTATGAAAAATTTAACACAATTCAACTTAATATTACATCTAAATTCAGATATATCCTACACAACATTGCCTAGCTTACTCATTCGCACCAGTACGGATTTATTAATTTGTTTGCATAATTAGAATCTGTGTATATTAAGTACCGATATAACATTTCTCATATATAATTTTTTTCAATAAATTTAAGGAATGTATGCATGTATATATATAATTTCGTTACATAGAAAAATAGAATCACTTCTATATATATTAGTTTTTGTTTAGCGAATCATCATTAGTGATGCCCCAAAAAAGGGATGAGGACAAAGCATATAAATCGATAGAACCATGTCCGAAAAATTTGAGAATAATGCTTGTAGGCTAATAGAATCAGGCACAAAAGTTGATAATTATATGAATTTTTTATTCACGCGCGTCAGCGTGAGGAATCGAACCCATGACTTATTATATAGAGTATGAGTGTCTTGAATAAATGAACTAGCACTTGTTGACTTTTCTCAAATAGAATTATGGATGAAATAATAAAACTTAAAAAGTTATTTACATTTTATTATTAAACTTGTGGTAAAATAATAATTGGATACTGTGAATCTTGAAATATTATATTCCACTATTAAATTTACGGTAAAATAATATTTTACTACTAAATTTATACAAAATCTAATATTTTACTACTTTTCCATTAGTTGACTTTAGTGACCTTAATATTAAAATGTAACAATAAACTAAGATTTTGATAAATTAAAAATAATAAAATATAATTGTGACACTTCACTTTTTTTTTTTTAGATTAATTATTTGCATTATTGTTAACACATCACATCTTATTACATTATTATTAAATACATCATACCCCACACCCATTATCATCAAATCATGTTTCATTTTCTTTTAATCAAACAAAAGCTAGTTGTCACCATTTCTTTTACTCCGTCTTGATAAGCTGTACATATAATTGATGATGTTATTCGTTGCTTTCAATTGAGATGCAAGAACCTGCTATTCATTGCTTTCAATTGAGATGCAAGAACCTAACTCTTTGTAATCAGTAGCAGATCTTTCAGAGCCTTGACCAACCAGTAAAAATCTTGAGGGATTCGGGGGAATAAGCTCATGAGAGTTGAGAGAGAGTTGAAGCTTTGTAAGAAATGGCTTTGGGTATATTATTTTTCATGGCCATACATGAAGTTTTGAAGTGGTAATCTGTAAATGAGAGGGCGATGGTTCCTTGAGAAATTGCAGAGAGTTTTGAGAATAATTTTAGGGAGTTTTAGAGAGAGAAATCGAGACTTGAAGAGAGGAATATCTAGTAGAGAGAGAAAATGGAGGTTCAGAGAGAAATGAGCATTCTGACGTCGTCTGATCTCCATTTCCGGCAAGTGACCACATCTGGAGCATCCCCTCGACGAGACGAATCCAACGCCACTGGACCGCCAGCGAGAAACCACCGAACGCGCCTCCACGAGCCGCCGGAAGGGGACGATTCGTCGCCAGCGTTTCTGCATTTTCCGGCCATCTCCGATCACTTCTGACGGCCACCTCCGGCGAGTGGGTACTTTTCAGGCCGAGATCTTTCCAACGCCAGTGGTCACTTCCTGATCCGACATCGTTTGGGTTGTTTTCCGTTTTATAATTATCGGTAATTCGGGAATAGTACTGGAATTTGAGATCCGACCGTTGGATCGACGATCCGAACATAGCAGATTGTTGCTCTCGATTATACGAGCGTTTTGGTATATATATCCACCGTTGAAAGTATTTAGTAGTGGGACCCGTATTTCGTTGTGGGGCCCACTTGCCTCGTTAAGCGTATCAGCAAGTTCCGAAGTCGTTCGTCGCTGTGATCCTTGAGATGTTGGCTGACCAGTGGATCTTTCTTTGAGAGATTTGGAGATCGTTGGAGCTCGGTATGTGATTATTACCGTTTTGGGGTGTAAATGTTAGAATTGGAAAGTTTAGGACGTAATTGTAAATTTGCATCATAAGAGGGTAAAATTGTTAATTCTGACTTTTAGGGGTTAAATAGTAATATTTAAGAATTGTAGGACTATTTGGGCATATTTAGAAAGTTTAGGGGTAAAATCGTAATTTTGGATAATTGAGGGACCTGATCGTAATTTTATATTTTTCAGATTCTTAGCGAGGAGATAGATATATTAAGGGCTTTTGTGTGGATAGAGGTAAGTACACTGCATGATGATTCTCTTAACATAATTGTTTGATGATTGATGGTTGTTGTGGAAGTATATATATATATATATATATATATATATATTGGTATAATTATATATATATATATATTTTGTTATATATATTTACATTTTGTGATATATTATATTGAGATATTAAAAGCATGATAAATATGAAATCATGACTATTGAGATGAGATTGATGGATTGGATGCGAGATGTGATTGTATTGGATTATGTGTGTTGTTGTGTTATGCAGCCGGGTTTTGTATAATAGTGGTCGGATTTGAGATGAGATGTGATGAGATATTTTGCGAGATTATATGGTGAAGAACCTTGGGGGTATACGGGGACTCCCCCATTGGTTATGATATGATGGAAAACCTTGGGAGTTGTGATGAGATACTCTCCCATTGGTTATGATATGGTGGGAAACCTTGGGAGTTGTGATGAGGTACTCTCCCATTGGTTTCAATCCTCTGTTATACTAGACCCGGATTAGCAACCATGTTTGATGGATGTTTGTATTGTTGTGGGATGATTGCATGAGATGATATTATAGTATATGTTATTTTCATATATTATATTATATATATATACTTATATATATATACTTATTTTGTTGGTGAGGTCATGTTGAGAGTATGAGTGCTTACTTGCTGAGCTCTTTAAGCTCACTCCCCTCTTCCCCCAAACATTCCAGGTAGTTCGCGAGCATAGTAGGAGCAGAACCAGATTTGGATCCACGTGCCACAGTTTTATTTTCGGGTTGGTCCAGACATTCTAGTCGTCATTTGTATTTTTTTTTAAGTCTTGTGTTGTAAACCATAAAAGTTGTGTATACTTTATGGGTTTGTAATTTGTGATGTAATAATTGTGTGTTTTAAATTGCTTGATTTGGCATATAGAATGCTTGAGCTGAAGAGTCTACGAACCTCTTTCTAGGGTTGGGCCCGCTCTAGGGAGGGGGTCGTGACAATAATATTTCAAAATTTATTTTGTTCAATTGTTATTTTTTCCCCATATATTATGCGCTTCATTTGCTAGCAACTAATTCATGGTCTATGCCTTCTTTTAAAAAAAAATATGATAAATTCATAAAAATTTGTATAAAAATTTATACAAACACACTAAGAACAAAAAAAGACAATAGTGAAATTAGTTTTGTTTTATAGTGATTTTTTTAATTTTTTTTTTTGGTTTTTAATATTTTTATATGAATAATATTACTCTTTTTTCCCGTAGAGTTTTGGATGCTTTGTCAGACAACACAATCATTTCTCTATGGTATGGGACAAGTCTTGATTCAATCTCTCGCTCAGAAGTCAGAACCTCATAATTTGCTTGCAACCAAATTCCACAACGACCTTCACTACTCATTGGCTAGCAGCAAGAGAAATGAACCCTTATTCGGAATTAAGTTGAGTTTGATATATAATTTTTTTTTAATGAGATGTAGTTCATTTTGGTCAGAATACTCCTGTGAAGACGATAGCTACGAGTTCGAATTCCGTCAATCCCGATGAATCCAAATTCAATAAATAAAAAGACATAATATATCACACCTATTTCGATTAAACTGTGTCTAAATTTTGAACAATTAAGCTTGGAAATTGAAATATTATATTTGAAATTTGCGTACTCATAATCATATTATATTTGGTATATGCTCTCAGAGTCAGTCTCATTCTCTCTGCAAATATACTGCAAGGACTGTGTAAGTCCACGTTAAGCTCCATCTTCTACCAATTTTGCATGCATGCATGTAACTTTCTCTACATACCTTATCTTTATTCTCATGATAAAGAGTGCTAGCACTAGCCACTAGGGCACACTTTCCAACCAGAAGTGGCATTAGGGACATTTGGCTAATCTCATCTCTTAATTTACGTAGGAACTTGTCTATCGTCACTCAAAATTTAGGACAATTCGAGTTCTTCCCATTTTCCAACCTCTCAGATATAGTCATGGGGAGAGTTGACATAGACGGCTGGCTAGACCCCAAAATTTTACTCAAAATTAAGGCCCACATCTAATAAAATATCAATTTTTAAATTTATAATATTACTTTTTTAGTTTTTATCTTTTATTGTTAGGGGTATTATTTTAGAAACTCGTCTAAAATCCCCCAAAAATTAGGACAACTCGAGCCCGCCCTAGTTATGAACCTCTATATATTCTCTTACACAATCTCTTTCAAACTCAAATGCCTTTGCCTATCGATCACTTGAAACATTTCCCTTGTAGTAATATTTTTACTAAAGTCTTTGCAGTGATCATGCCAAAGAATAAAATTATTGAAGTGGAAGCAAGAAGATCATCATCAAGAGCTCCAAGGGGTCACTTTGTGGTGTACGTGGGCACTGAAATGAAACGGTTTGTTGTACCAACTTCTTATTTGAAGAGTCCAATTTTTCAGCAATTGTTAGATAAAGCTGCTGAGGAATATGGCTTTCACAATAATATGAATAAAATTGTACTACCTTGTGATGAATCCACCTTTCAAAGGCTGTCAATTTTTTTGGCCAAGTGTTCTTAATTAATCAAGTTGATTTTTGGTGATAATTAATATTATAATTGGGTTCAATGCTAACGATGATTTTAACTATTATTTCAATATTGTAGGATTATTACATTCCCTTAATTGATCGAGTTTATTTTGGCTTTTGTTCTTATTAAATATTTATTTTCCCTTTAGTAATAATAATTTACTCTCTTCAAGTGAGGTGGGATATAAAATTTTGTTATGACATTCTGCCTGTTACTGTGATTATTTATTTAAAAAAAATCTAGTTTATTTTGTTTTTTTTCTTTTTAATGTGTCTTTATTAGAGTTTTAGAATTTTTTTTTTTTTTTTTTATATAAGTTTACCTCGTAAAAATGAGTTCATATATTAAAAGAAAAAGAAGAGATCACAAGCCAAAAAGAGGGAAAAAAACAAAAGGAAATGAAGAAAAACATGGGGGTTGAAAAGCCTAAACCCCTTGGAGAAACAAAAACAATACCAAAATATATTAACCATTTTAAGAAAAACGAAAATTAGGTATAGTCAGAACATCTTTTGAGAAGAAAGGAAGTATATACAAGGGATGGTCAGACCACCAAACCTAAGGAGGAACAGTAGCACCCAAATTAAGCGAAGCGAAGCGAACCAGCATGGTGTTCATTATAGAGATACAGTTCGTGTTCATCAGTGTGACTCAATGTTGGCCGTTCTTCACCTTTGTAATGGTCATCGTCCTCCTTCTTGATTGGTTAACGAAAATATAATGGATATTTAATATATTAGTAAAAAGGGATTTTGGTGTTGAATTACCGACTGAAAATATTATGTCGGTAAAAACCACTAAATACTGTAACAGTCCAGTTTTCGTGGTACAATTACGAAACTTATTTGTGTGTTACGTGATATTTTAAAGAATTCAAACGTTCATCATTAGCATGTTATTATTTACATAAATTATTTTAGAAACACGAAGTGAAAATTTTTCAATTTCGCTGTGCATTTAAATTTTAATGCGATCCAGACAGCTTTTGGTATTTCAGCCGTAACGTTTTCATACAATGTCTGATTTCAGTGAACTTTATATCGTTGGAAAGCTAAATCTGAAACCTATAACTTTCATGTTGGACAGTTTCCCAAATTAAGAACATAACCAAGTTAAAAATCATTATTTCAGTGGTAGCTACAATGAAAATGTGGACTGCTTCAGATTGTGCCATGTGGTACCACTTAAACCACTTCTTTTTCACCTAAATATCAGCCCCTAGTATAAAGATGAGACACTATTCATCACCCTCTAATTTTGCAAACAAACAAAAAACGTGAAGAAGAAGAAGTTCACGTCATTTTTCTTCTTTCCATCTTGTCTTCATTTTCAAGCCATTTTTGATCCAATCAAGCTCATTTCCAAGCATAGTAAGCTCCCTTATCTCCTTTCTAGTCTTAATTTTGAGTATAAATAAGCAATTTTCTTTCCTCTAATTCGTCACCCATGAACCCTAGAAAATTAAAAGTTGTGCATTTCAGTTTAATTAGTAGCTAACATGCATAATCATGCATCTCATGGCAAAGTAAGTATGGATTAAGCCTCATTTAGTTAAATACCTAATTTTACCATAAAGGCAGTGCCTTGGCCGAATGCTTAGAGCTTTAAATGGAAGTTGTTTTTATTGACTTGAAAATATTTCATGTATATGTTGATTATTAAGTATGAGTTTGTTTGAGTGGTGATTAAAAATTCCAAGTTGAATTTTTCTAGTGATGGCCGATTATAAACATTTATAATGGAGGTTGATTTTTAAATTTTTGAATGGTGATTAGTGATGTTGGCATGGATTTATATGGAATGGAGATGATAATCTCAAGCTCATTCCTCAAGTAAGTGAGTTTTTATCATTATTTTCTTTAATTTCATGATATCAAACATGTTTTTCTCTTCCTTATTTTTGTCTATCATGAACCCTAAAATATCAATGAGTGAATTTTAGCTTTAATAAAGTTGTTAGCATGTATTTTGGAGGATATCATGATAGTATTGGCATGTACTGAAGCCTTTATGTGTAAATTCCCAATTTTCCTCAAACTATTGTCTATATGATTTATGCTTAGAATGAAGCCTTAATATAAGTGTGTATTTGATGTTGAAAATGATTCAAGTTGCATCTCTCTTGTGTTGGCCAAATCCTTCAAGTATGTGTTAAAAAGTAGTTTTGTTATAATGATAAGATATGATGGTAGGTCATGTGTTTGGAGATGTTGTAGCTTGGGTTATTTTGAATAATGATGAAACCTTCAAACGTACTTTCTTGGTTTTTATGGCCAAATTTACACTTGTTTGGAGAGATTATATTTTATTTGTTTTGATGATGAGTTGAGCTTTAAATAATGCTTTAATATGAGTTAAGTTTTAAGAAATTTACCTCGGCTAAATTTGATATTAGTTTTGGGGTTGTTGTTTTTGTTATGTTATGATGAAAATGATGATGAATTAAGTTTAAAATGACATCTTGACTTGGGTATAGTTTGTTCGAGTTAAAATAAACTTTTGATTGTAAAACTAAGGTTATGGCTGAATATATAGCTCACTTTGGGAAAGCGATATGTTGATTTTTATTGATGATTTGTAATGATTCATGCTTGAGAACATGTTATGATTTGAGTTGTGCTTAATTATCAGTTAGAAACTTTATAAGTTGTACAGTTTCTTGTATAGCAGAATCTATGGATTATGTTTGAAGATGTAAGATTTTGTGTGTATGGTGTGTTTGAAGTTGGGTGTATGATGATAATGATATTGCAAGCAACAAAGTTGTGTTTTAATAGGCTTGTGTATGAGGTTTGAATATGACTTGTGTTAGTTTCATTTTTATTAGCAATGTACATAACAAAACACGTTCAATTGAGTTGTAATAAATCTTGAATAACTTGGAGCTATTGGACTTGTATTTGGCAAAGCTGGAGCAATTTTATTAGTGTCGCGTTCGTATAGACGTTCGAACGAGTGGCATAGTGGCACGTTCGATATTGGGTTCGAACGAAATATTCTAGATAGCAAACGTTCGAGGTGCGTTCGAACGAAACATTCCAGAGAGCAAACGTTCGTGGTGCGTTCTAGTAAGCGTTCGAACGCACCTTTCCAGAGAGCACGCATTTGTGGCGCGTTCGAACGCCCGTGCGGATCTGAGTTATTTTGGACGCGTTTTTAACCTAATTTGATATTGGGAAGCCTCTCTTTTTACCCTACCTATATAAAGAACATATAGCCACTTTCCCCCAGGGTTGAAAACATATTCTCTCAAAGCCGCAAACCTTCATAGCTTTTCAACCTATGCTTTTCTCATCTTGAAGACTTCATTATTTTCCTTGTCTTCGCTTTTGTGGTGAAATTGATCCTTGTTAAACCATCAATACAAATCAAACCAACTTTCCTAATCCTTCAGAGTTCTCTAGGAGGAAGTTTGGCAGTCGGAGTTCCGGCGATCAGAGTTGCAGAGTTGATTCACTCAGAGACTTCAGAGGTTCTGAAGTAAACCGTGGGGTACGGACTCATGGAGTTCTTCGAGTTCTTGCAATCTAGAGGGTGGAGTTGCCACCATAGGTCTTTTACCATCGCTATGAGTATTTCTCTGTTATATTGGATTTTGGGCTGGTAGTCGAGATACCTGGAATGATTTTTTACTCGCACGAGTTTTCCACTTCGTCACTAAAATATTGTGTTGATTTTGTGTGATTGCTTTTAATATTCCGTATTATATTTTAATTATTTGATATTGAGGTTTCTTGTTAGAAATCCATAGAATCAATAGTCAGGACTTGTTAGTTCTGCATAGGGTCAGAACATTTGATAAAGATGAACTTTCAATTGGTATCACAGACTGAACTCGATCCTTGACCAGTTAGCTATGGAACGTAGTCAACCTTTAAATTGTCAATCATTCTTTAATGGGACTGAATATTTACATTGGAAGGTTCGCATGATAGCGTTCCTTAAGTCCTTGGATGAGAGGGTCTAAATGACAATAGAATACAGGTGGAAACATCCAGTAGTTATGGTTGATGGGGTTTCTTCCCCTAAAGACAAATTGACCTGGACTAATGATGAATTTGACGCTAGCAATAGGAACAACAAGACAATTAATGTTATTCATGGTGCTATTTGTTCGGCTGAATTTAAGAGAATCTCAATGTGTGAGATAGCCAAGGATGCATAGGACATCCTGCAGACTGTGCATGAGGGCATACTGTCTATTAAAAATAATAGACTTCAAGATCTTGCTACTAGGTTTGAGGCACCAGAATGAAAGACGATGAGACATTTGATGAGTCTTATGCTGAGATTAACGACATCATTAACTCAAATTTTAACCTATGAGAGATTATTCCTACCAGTATGATAGTTAGGAAATCCTTAGATCCCTACGTGAAAAATTCCTACCGAAGATCACCGCTATCGAGAAAAGCAATGACCTTGATCACCTAAAATTAGAGTACCTCATAGGAAAACTGCAGGTTTATGAAAAAAACCTTTCTGGTTATAAAAAGCCAAAAACTATAGCGATGAAAATCGCAAAGGAAGTTGTTCATGATCCGTCAAGTGATGATGATGATAACCTCACGGATCAGGATCTGGCCATGTTTGCAAAGAGGTTTAAGAAATTTCTTAAGCTGAAAAAGAGTGGCTGTGATAGGGATATGGATGATATTCCTAGAGAGAGTAGGCATAGTATGAGAGAGTCTAGAGAGGATAGAGGTAGCAAATCTTGGGGTATTCAATGCCACGAGTGTGAAGGGTATGGACATATTAGATCTGAGTGTCCCACATACCTTAAGGCTAAAGGCAAGAAAGTCATGGCAGCCTCTCTTAGTGATTTAGAAGGTGGCTATACTGCTAATGAGTCTTCTAAAGATAAGAGCAATTTTATGGCTTTTGCTGTTAGTGTGTTTGGTGAGAGAAATGATATTATTAGTGATGAAGATGCTAGATCTAATTTCTCTCACGATGAGTCTATAGATGAGGATAGTCTTCAGGTAGCTTATGTTGAACTTTTCAATGATAGTTTAGCTATCAAAAAGACGAACATAGAGGTCAATAAGAGGCTGAATGAAGTAGAGGTAGAAAAGAATGATGCTCAAGCTAAGTTTGAGCAAAGCCTTGTGATGATTGATGACCTTGAGGCTTTTGCTGTTAGTGTGTTTGGTGAGAGAAATGATATTATTAGTGATGAAGATGCTAGATCTAATTTCTCTCACGATGAGTCTATAGATGAGGATAGTCTTCAGGTAGCTTATGCTGAACTTTTCAATGAGAGTTTAGCTATCAAAAAGACGAACATAGAGGTCAATAAGAGGCTGAATGAAGTAGAGGTAGAAAAGAATGATGCTCAAGCTAAGTTTGAGCAAAGCCTTGTGATGATTGATGACCTTGAGGAGAGGGATAAATGGCTAGTTGATAGGGTCCAATCCTTAGAAACTGAACTTGAAGATACTAAAACCCAGTTGTCTGTATTTTCTAGTGGAAATAAACAACTAGACCGCATGTTAGGAATTAGCATTGAGCCTAATTGTGATAAGGCGTCATCGTCTAGAGCTGTGCCTAACCATCCTAAATATGACTTAGGTAAGAAGCATGTTAAGTGCAGTCATGTGATTCCACATGATGTTCCTCGTCCTGTGACCCAACCTCGATCTAGAGGTGTGATGGGTAAACCTCGCTCTCATCCGAGGTTTGTGCCTGTATGTTATCATTGTGGCAAGGCAGAACACATTAGGCCTAAGTGCTTTATGCTGCATAAACATAAGAAAAGTGCTTTATGCTGCACAAACATAAGAAAAGACCTAAGAGTGTGTCACCTAGATTTGATTCCTCAAATCTAATGTCTCAAGTTTCTGCACTAACCAAACAAGCACAATTCCTTAGTGAGAAACTTGTTGTGTTGACTATGAATTCTCAAGTGAAAGAAATTCATAAGGCTGTTTGGGTGAGGAAGCAAGATGACTTCTCATCTACTTCTGAATGTCTTGATCCTAAAAGGTATGATGAAAGTGCACTTCGGTGTAACTCTTCTTAGAAGTTGAATTTTTTTTCCCATTGCATGTGTGTCGTGTGTTTTTTTATTTTTGAACGTTTATTTTCTTTTCACTGCATATGAGTGTGTGTGTGTGTTTTGTTTATTATTATATGTCCATTGGTATATAGGATGAAAACTATGACATAAATTTCATAGCCGATTCTGAATGGACGATAGTATGATATGCACTCGGGATACAACTCTACGTACCATTGGATAATGACAAGCCGTTTTGTGTCTTTATATTTTTTCTTATGTGTTAAAAATCGAAAAAATTATAAAAATTATAAAATAAAAAAACGAAAAATATTTTATGGCTTGTTAGAACACGAATATCATGTGCATGTGATCTTAGTATGTAGAATATATGGTTATGCATGTAAAATATGCTTTTATTTTTCTTGATGCTCTATGTGCATAAGTGTGTATGATAAAAACCTTTGGTATATCTTGTGCTTGCACTTCACATACACGTTTTTATTATTGTCAAGGTTTGTTCGTACGTATGAGTTCTTGGACGAGCAATCTAATCTCTACCATGTTTTTCTCACTAAATAGTATGACATTTGACTAAATGACCTTGTGGTATCCCCTTACAAAATTAAAAAGAAAGAAAAAAATAATAATACATGAGTCTCAAGAAGGGCAAAACCCTTCAGTTGAAAGAATTTTTGTTATGAGTTCATATTATTTTTGGGGAGAATATTATAGCATACAACCAATGTTGCTTACTTTCAGGTCCTAGTGGTGTTGGGTTTGAATATCTATTTTGTGAACTTATTTTGTTAAGAGATGAGATTTATTTGGCTGTGTCCCGCTCATAAAATAAGGTCTTAAGCATTGATTCATTGTGCACTTATTTTTCACGCAAGTGCTTATTATGCTTTGGTGTTTATGTCATATGTGTCACGACCCCCTCCCTAGAGCGGACCCAACCCTAGAAAGAGGTTTGTGATCCACTTTAGTTCGAGCATTCTATAAGTCAAACCAACCATATAAATGTGCACAAAATTACATCATAGATTACAAATCCCAAAATTATACAACAATTATATGATTTACAACATAAGTCTTAATAATATGCAAATGACGACTCAAATGTCTGGACCTACCCGAAAATACAACTATGGCACGTGGATCCAATTCTGGTACTGCTCCTGCTGTGCTCGCGAACTACCTGGAATATTTGGGGGAAGAGGGGAGTGAGCTTAAAGAGCTTAGCAAGTAAGAACTCATACTCTCAACATGACCTCACCAACAAAGTATGAATATATATATATATATATAAGTGTATTATATTATAATAACAACTCAAGCAAACATCCCACAATGATACAAACATTCATCAAACATGGTTACTAATCCGGGTCCAGTATAATAGTGGATTGAAACCAATGGGAGAGTACCTCATCACAACTCCCAAGGTTTCCCACCATATCAAAACCAATGGGAGAGTACCTCATCACAACTCCCAAGGTTTTCCATCATATCATCTCGCGTAAAGTATCATCATATCTCATATCATCTCCGACCACTATCATACATAACCCGGCAGCATAACTCAACAACACACATCATCCAATACAATCACATCTCGCATTCAATCCATCAATCTCATCTCAATAATCATGAATTCATATTTATTATGCTTTCAATATCTCAATATCACATCTCCACAAATATGTAAATATATATATGGACTTTCACAACAATCATCAAACATCAAACAATTATGTTAAGAGAATCATCATGCACTATACTTACCTCTATCCATGCAAAAGCTCTTAATATGTCTATCTCATCGCTAAGAATCTGAAAAATATAAAATTACGATCACGTCCCTCAATTTTACTAAAATTATGATTTTACCCCTAAACTTTTAAATTCCCATTTTATCCCCTAAACTTTTCTAATATATCCAAATAATCATAAAACTCTTAAATAATACTATTTAACCCATAAAAACCAGAATTTATAGTTTTACCCTCTTAATTATCCAAATATATAATTAAGTCCAAAACTTTCAAATTCTATCATTTACACCCCCCAAAACAGTAATCATCACATACCGAGCTCCAACGACCTCCAAATCTCACAACGAAAGAGCCATTGGTCAGCAAACATCTCCAGGATCACAACGACGGTGGTGGTAGGGGCTGAAATACGACAGTTATCGACGATCGGTTAAACATCGATAACAATATTATTTTGCTCGTTTCTCAACAACCGAAGGTCCGATTTGGGCAAACGAAGTGTCTAACTCGTGTATCTCAATTAGGGGAAAAATCTGGTCCGGGAGGTGTCATACACGGCGGCGGGCGTGCGTGGGCAGCAGGTCGCCGGTGAGTGAAAGCGCGTCCGGCGGATTCACGGCGGCGGTTCGGCGGCAAAAGATTCGTCTCGTCGAGGGGATGCTCCAGATGTGGTCACTTGCCGGAAACGGAGAACGAAAGATGTCGAAAACTCATTTTCTCTCTATGTTTATGAATTTTCTCTCTCTTCTGGATAGTCCTCTCTCATGCTCTCGGTTTCTCTCTCTAAAACTTCAAGAAATTACCTCCAATCACCCTATATACTCATCATCACACACACACACAAACTGTATTGAAAACATGATACAAATTGTATAGTCTCTGGGAATCATGTATTGAGCAAGAATATGAAGATAACAACCACCAAACCCATCATTCAAACAAAACAACTTCTCACAAATATAAATCACTCTCAATCTTTACCACTGGACCAGCAACGCCAAAAGCCACACAACACCAATATACAAATTCATCCATCAAACCACTAACAAACAACCACGAAACAAGCCATTATTACCATTCATCCTCAATCTAAAACCCAAGTAAAGCACTTTCAAAGTCCTTAGAGCCATATAACCAGCAGGAGCCGAGAGAAATCAGAGAATGAGAGAGATGAAGCTAGCATGAGAGACACTAAGAGAGGCAACCAAACAAATCTAGGTTTCAAGTTAAACCCTCATTCATCCACGAGAGACATATAATTTTTTTATATTATATTGTAGTAGTGATTGGGTGGTGTAGTGGATTAGGTTGAGTGGTTGGATGCTTTTGTTTGATTAGGAGACAATGTGGCATGATTATTGACAATAAGAATTGTGTGGTGTGATGTGTTTAATTAATAATGCAATAATGACTTTTACAAAAGGATGAGGTATCACAATCTACCTTCCTTACAAAAATTTCGTCCTCGAAATTTCTCGATCCTTAAATAGCTCAGGGTATTTCTCCCTCATATCATGTTCCTCTTCCAAAGTCGCTTCCTAGATGTGATGATTAAACGATATGGCCTTTACAAGAGAACTATGTCTAGATCTCAACTCTCGAGCCTTTCGATCTACGATCTCCACATGATGTTTTCATACGTCATATTCTCGCTCAACTCTACCGATTGACTCTCCAAAATGTGAGAATGGTCTAGTACATACTTCTTTGTACGATTATACGAAACATTTTATGAATCATTTCTAATTTCGGTGGTAATGTCAGATAATATGCCACTTTTCCCACTCTCTTCAAAATCTTAAAAGAACCAATATAGCTCGGTGAAAACTTTCTCTTCCAACCAAACCTCAGTACTCCCTCCCAATAAGAAATTTTCAAGAATACTGTATCCTCAATTTGGTACTCGAGGTTATACCCTCTACTGTTGACAAAACTCTTTTGTCGACTCTGTTCATCTAACAGTCTCGCTCGAATCAACCTGATCCTCTCAGATGTCATATCCACCAAGTTTGAGCCATGAATTTGTCTATCTCCAACCTCGCCTCAACAAACAAAAGTCCTACAACTCCTCTCACGTATCAAATGTAAATGTTCACCCCAACTCTCATTTAATGTCGAAACACACGATCTCAACAAATCTTCTAGCGTCTGAATAGTCAACCCTGACTGACCGTCAGTCTGAGGGTGGAATGAGGTGCTCGTAGAAATCTTTGATCCTATAGTCTTCAAGAAATTCTGCCGAAAATGAGAAGTAAATCCGACAACTTTATCTGATACAATCGATATGGTACACCATGTAATCCTACAATCTGCTCCACAAATAATTTTGCTAGTCTCTCGTATTCCAATATAACTCGAATCGCTAGAAAATGAGTAGATCTAGACAATCGATTCACCACTACCCAAATTGCATCGTAACCCTACTGTGTCCTCGGCAGCCCTACTACAAAATCCATTGCGATATTTTCCCATGGACACTCAAGTATAGGTAAAGACTAGAGTAATCCGGCTGGATATTGATGCTCTCTTTTATCCTGCTGACAAACTAAACACTGAGATATAAACACTGAAATCTCTCTATTCATTCTTGGCCACCAATAAATCTTCTTTAGATTTTGATACATCTTGGTGCTCTCAGATTTCAGATAATAATGATCATCGTGTGCCTCATCCAAGATCTCATACGTGAGCTTTCCAGTAGATGGTATCTCAACTCTATCACTAATAATTATACATTATCTGAACTAAATCTGAAAGTAGTAGTCTCATTCCTTCCAATTTCTGCTCTCCATTTTCCACATTAGTCATTTTGCTCTGTGCTATGTTAAGTCTATCTAACGATGTGGGTCGAACCTTCATATGGACAAGAATACCTCCATTATCAAACAGTCCAAGAGTCAAACATACCAATGTCATCTCCTCGAACATTCTCTGTCTAACTCTCAAAAATTAACTCAAATTCTTCCCACTCGGTGTATTAGTAACTTCATTAATCTTTTCTGGATACTAATCAATAGTACAATCATAGTTACTTAGAAACTCCATACAACGTCTCTATCTCAAATTCATCTATTTCAGAGTGAGAAGATATTTCAGACTCTAATGATCATTATAAATCTCACACTAACAACCATAAAAATAATGCCTCCAAGTATTATTATTAATATTCTAACCCGTGCCATAACTTACAATCCAACTATCTCATCTCCTAAAGAAAAGGCTCCACCTAGGGTCCTGCACAGACAACAGCTGTAAAGAGCTTTTAGCAGTTTACGCAAAATCCACCACCTTAAGTTTCCCACAACTGAAAAGAGGATTTGCAGGTCCTTCATATATCTGCTTTACATCTTATCACCGCGATAATTATTATCTTTTCTAATTATGCATGGATACTGTGAAAGTGTCTTTTCACGAAGAAATTATTGTTATGTCTTCTATAAAAGATGTTTGAGTTTTTAGTGAGTACTCAAAACTTCTTCCATGGCATCCTCCTCTTTCGATCCTAACCCATGTTCAAAGTCTGCCAAAGCTAAGGTGATATACCAAAAGCTTTGTAAATGGCCAGTCACTGATCGAGCAGTTATAGACTCTAAATATGGTCGAGACCTTTGGAGAGATATCTACGATTGTCTCAATGAAGCTTCATCCGCTCTTTTGCCCAAAGAGATTGCAATGGATATCGTGGCAAGAGTTCCTACAAACTTCATGAGGTGGTATTTCATTCTTAGAACCATTTGGAATGGAAAAACAGATGGTTTAATCCAATACAAAAATAATTCTGTGATTGTTCACTGTGGATATCACAGATTCCATTCCACATTTTTCATCAACAGTCACGATTTATTCAATCATTGCCAGTGGAGTCTCGACACCTTGTTTGAACTCGGTTTCCTAAATGGATTTATTCTTGGACCAAGTCCAATCCATCCCAACTATCTTGGTATCTCAGAAGCCACCCTAAGTGAGCTTCCTCCCTTCATCAATAATATCTTACATCGATGGTATAAATGACACAAAAGTATTACTGTCTGGATCGAAACCATTACTCCATAATGGTCGGATGACTATTCGCTCGTTTACCACCCAATTCATCTTATAAGAATCATACCATCACGTCAACTCACTGATTGGAGACTCATTAGTTGGCCATCTAGACCGAAGCTTAGAGTTTACTATAGATACGATGATATTTTCCCAGAAGATATTACTTTTCGTCATTCTTGTGATCTTAGAGCTCTCTCCGCAAACTCAATCCGTCGAAGTCTATAAAGCAATATCAATGATAGAGTTTGGCAACTCTTCACTACTATCAAAGAGTCATCTAGAAGTATCGTCCAGGGCTACAATAAAATCAAGTTTCCTGACACTCTCGAAATCCAAGTCATCGACGGTCTCATTCCCATGTCTCTACGTGCGAAACTTCAATGGGAAGATCCTCAGTTCGAAGATGATCATGTCCTTGCAACGCAACCAAGTTGTTATATTCCATAATTTGATCTTAACCGTTATAATTAATTGTTTGTTTGGCATTATTACCTATAATTGATTAAACATGAGTGTCAACAAAGTCTTCTTTCTCGTCTCTCGAACACCAAAATTCTAATGTCTTCGACATACTGACTCACGACGATATTATAACTACGATAGGAAGTTCATATTAGGTACAACTGTAGAAATCACGTCAGATACAACTACAAGAATAGCGTGTGGGCAACTTGTCAAAACTACTGGATGTATAAGTCTAGAACCATCGATATCCTCAACAATCGTAGAATACCAGATAGAGCTATATCAAATTTAAGATCTATCGACTAAGTGTGAGATCTCTCTATACTATTACTCGACATTCTCATGCATCGTCAAACTATCCCTCTCTCACGTTGAGTACCAGTACCATGGCCACGTCCATACATTTTCCTACAGACACAAAACTACCCATTTTATACCCTCATCTAATGCAATGTGTCTACAGAATCTAAAACCCTAGGCTCTGATACCAAATCTGTCACGACCCCCTCCCTAGAGATGGCTCAACCCTAGAAAGAGGTTCGTGATCCACTTTAGTGTTGGTTTATAGATTAGGTCCCAAGATCATGAAATCAAGCAAGAAAACGCATGAATACACATCAAATGAGGTGCAGAATATACTCACAATGAATGGATTTTGCGACGCGAAGAACACAAGTCTTCAAGCCTCTCAAACTCGCGGCAGTGAAGCTTCCTTGGCTGATGGACTGCTCGGTTTTGCTGTTTCTTGCTCCTTGAAGATTCGGCCATGGTAGACACCATTGAAGCTCCAAGCTTCAAGCTTCCAAAATAGTTCCATACTCACGAAATGGCTGCCCTAACACCTTAGGATGACTCATGGTGTGTGCTAGCACCTTTGTTTTGCAACAAAACAACTTATTGCTTCTCTTATCTCTCGGCAGAACCAGAAACGTGGAGAAGAAGAAGATAGGTCTCTTAGACCATGAGGGAGAGAGAGGAGGGAAAGAGGTAATACCGAAAATGAGAGAGAGAAAATGAAAAATGTAAATGGATTTTTATATTTTCCAAAAAATAATAAAACCATTTACCAATTTTCAAAACAAAAAAAAATCAAAAGCAAAAAGCATAATTAATGCTTTCAACTACCACATCAATCAATCACTCAAATTGTCACATCACTCAAAGTGACATGTGATTTGACGCTTGATTTGACTTGCGATTTGACGCTCGATTTGACTTGCATGCCGCACTCGAATTCGAAATGCGAATGCGCTCGCAAATAATCTCGGGCTTGGGTTCGCTAATTCCAAATTAACAAATTTTTCGTCGCGACGCAATTAAACGATTATGCCTAGCGAAATCACTATTCACGTCGCTAACTAATTAATTCTAAATTAACTCGTTCTCCCGAATTAAAATCTAATTTCAATTCTGCGTCGAAATCCAATTTCGCATAATATATCAAATATATTATTTTAATCGATTAATTCCAAATTAATCGTTCTCTCTCTTTAATTAATATTTTATCCCAGATAAAATATCTCCATAATTAATCCCAGATTAATTTTCTCTCTCATCAAATTAATCCCAGATTAATTAAAGTGCGAGTCATACATCATCGGTGAATCTTCGGGAAGCGACCCATGAGATCCCCGGATATATTGGCAGTAAATACGATCGTCGGACTATCCGAACACGTAAGTACCTCATACTATTGTGTATGTCGATCCAGTATCAGATGTTCACGTGCTAGGCCTGGGGCTGGAATTGTGTCTGCCCCGTACGAAGCACATATCGGATGTCTGGCAACTAGTCTCTATAATCGGATATACATGACCAAGTCATAATATCCCGATAGCTCGAGCATTTAAGAGAACGAGTTCTGTATCCTATGTGACCATCATCTCCATATGACTGGAGTGATACTTCCGTCTTAACATCACACCCAACACACTACGATTCTCAATATACCCAGCATTGGCGTACACAGAACCTGTTAAAGCCCTGGACGACCTCAACCAAAGTATATTGATTGTCGCAAGTATTAGCGGTGCAAGTCTCAGGTTAAGACCAAATACACCTACCCTGATTGCAGACTCCCATAGACACATAGTCAAACTACCAATGGGATTCCGCAGGGGTCTATCCAGAGCGAAGTTGTTTCCCGTACTATCGGTAAAACACAACCTCCTATTACACTTGCATGAGTATCCTATACCCAAATATATGAGAATTATGCTGTTGTGCCCTCACAAACGCGCACAAGTGTAATACTAGTCTTTTACGTATTTATCGATGTCCAATCTCGATAATACTCTGACTATGGATATTTAATGATTTATCCTTCGTGGACTGATACTGTCTCATATCATTCTCCGTCCATGAACAAATCATAGAGAGCTCTTATCATTTATACATCTAGGTGATCTAATCGCAAATGATAAGAGTGCAATCTTCTTTGTCACATAGTTAATTTGTACAACAACACCGTGATCTGTACAAATAGTGACGCTATGGGTCATAATTGTCCAACATTTAGTTCCAACATTCTACAAGTCAAACCAACCATATAAATGTGCACAAAATTACATCATAGATTACAAATCCCATAATTATACAACAATTATATGATTTACTACAGACACAAAACTACCCATTTTATACCCTCATCTAATGTAATGTGTCTACAGAATCTAAAACCCTAGGCTCTGATACCAAATCTGTCACGACCCCCTCCCTAGAGCGGGCTCAACCCTAGAAAGAAGTTCGTGATCCACTTTAGTTCCATCATTCTATAAGTCAAACCAACCATATAAATGTGCACAAAATTACATCATAGATTACAAATCCCATATTTATACAACAATTATATGGTTTACAACACAAATCTTAATAATATGCAAATGACAACTCAAATGTCTAGAACAACCCGAAAATACAACTATGGCACGTGGATCCAATTCTGGTATAGCTCATGTTGTGCTCGCGAACTACCAAGAATGTTTGGGGAAAGAGGGGAGTGAGCTTCAAGAGCTCAGCAAGTAAGCACTCATACTCTCAACATAACCCCACCAACAAAGTAGGAATATATATATATATATATATATATATATATATATATATATATATGTGTGTATTATATTATAATAACAACTCAAGCAAACATCCCACAATGATACAAACATCCATCAAACATGGTTGCTAATTCGGGTCCAGTATAATAGTGGATTGAAACCAATGGGAGAGTACCTCATCACAACTCCCAAGGTTTCCCACCATATCAAAACCAATGGGAGAGTACCTCATCACAACTCCCAAGGTTTTCCATCATATCATCTTGCGTAAAGTATCACCATATCTCATATCATCTCCGACCACTATCATACATAACCCGACAGCATAACTCAACAACACACATCATCCAATACAATCACATCTCGCATTCAATTCATCAATGTCATCTCAATAATCATGAATTCATATTTATTATGCTTTCAATATCTCAATATCACATCTCCACAAATATGTAAATATATATATGGACTTTCACAACAATCATCAAACATCAAACAATTATGTTAAGAGAATCATCATGCATTGTACTTACCTCTATCCATGCAAAAGCTCTTAATATGTCTATCTCCTCGCTAAGAAACTGAAAAATATAAAATTACGATCAAGTCCCTCAATTTTACCAAAATTATGATTTTACCATAAACTTTCTAAATTCCCATTTAGCCCCTAAACGTTTCTAATATATCCAAATAATCCTAAAACTGTTAAATATTACTATTTAACCCATAAAAACCAGAATTTATAGTTTTACCCTCTTAATTATGTAAATATATAATTAAGTCCAAAACTTTCAAATTCTATCATTTACACCTCCAAAATAGTAATCATCACATACCGAGCTCCAACGACCTCCAAATCTCACAACGAAAGAGCCATTGGTCAGCATACATCTACGGGATCACAGCGACGGTGGTGGTAGGGGCTGAAACACGGCAGTTATCGACGATCGGTTAAACATCGATAATAATATTATTTTGCTCGTTTCTCAACAACCGAAGGTCCGATTTGGGCAAACGAAGTGTCTAACTCACGTATCTCGATGAGGGGAAAAATCTGGTCCGGGAGGTGTCATACACACGCGGCGGCGCGTGGAGCGCGTGGGCAGCAGGTCACCGGCGCGTGGCCGGCGCGTAAGGGCACTTCCGGCGGATTCACGGTGGAGGTTCAGCGGTAAAAGATTCGTCTCGTCGAGGGGATGCTCTAGATGTGGTCACTTGCCGAAAATGGAGAACGGAAGATGTCGAAAACTCCATTTCTCTCTCTGTTTATGAATTTTATCTCTCTTCTGGATATTCCTCTCTCATGCTCTCGGTTTCTCTCTCTAAAACTTCAAGAAATTACCTCCAATCACCCTATTTACTCATCATCACACACACACACTGTATTGAAAACATGATACAAATTGTATAGTTTCTGGGAATCATGTTGAGCAAGAATATGAAGATAACAACCATCAAACCCATCATTCAAACAAAACAACTTCTCACAAATATAAACCAATCTCAATCTTTACCACTGGACCAGCAACGCCAAAAGCCACACAACACTAATATACAAATTCGTCCATCAAACCACTAACAAACAACCACGAAACAAGCCACTATTACCACTGATCCTCAATCTAAAACCCATGTAAAGCACTTTCAAAGTCCTTAGAGCCATATAACCAGCAGGAGCCGAGAGAAATCAGAGAATGAGAGAGATGAAGCTAGCAGGAGAGACACTAAGAGAGGCATCCAAACAAATCTAGGTTTCAAGTTAAACCCTCATTCATCCACGAGAGACATATAATTTTTTTATATTATATTGTAGTAGTGATTGGGTGGTGTAGTGTATTAGGTTGAGTGGTTGGATGCTTTTGTTTGATTAGGAGACAATGTGGCATGATTATTGACAATAAGAAGTGTGGTGTGATGTGTTTAATTAATAATGCAATAATGACTTTTACAAAAGGATGAGGTATCACAAATTGTATGCGTGTAGTATTTAGCAGAACCTAAAGTGATGCATATTCTTTCATGTCATAAACAGCTGAACACTGACTGGGTATCATTGTACTTGCTTGAAGTATTTTTTTAGTCAATTTTATTGATTTTTATTTTTACCTCATTGTGTGCCTCTGTGTGCTTCAAGTTTCTGCATACATATATTTTTGCATATCTATGGGTGTTTACTTCTCGTATGATTTTGTGCTAACTTAGTAGAGTTGTTAGTGAGATGGAGTATTCTTTGTTTAAATATTACTTACACGTGTTGTTTACCCTGATACCTTTCTCATTGTCATTTCATGATAAAAAAAGGGGGAGAATAGTTTAGTAACTTGGGAATTTGGGAGTCGTAGTATATCAATTTGATATCTCCATTTTAAGGGGAGTAAGATTAATGAGGAGTATGGTATCGACCATCTATTTGTACATGCATGAGTTTTATCGCTACTTTATATGTTATTTATAATCTCTGTGCTTTTCATGGTATATTCTTGTTTGTGGATGTTTCAGGTAAGTAGGTTATTTGCTGAGGTGGCATTGATTTTAAAACTATTTGGTTAGGTATTAGATCGAGTATTATTGTAATAATTCATTGTATTGATGGTTGGCAGTTGGTTATTTTTCTTTTTGGGTCTTTTACTGTAGTCTTTGTATTAGGTAGTGTTTTGTCATGAAATGCCAAATGAGAAATTGTTAATTCCATTTTTATTGGCAATGTCCGTAACAAAACAAGTTCAATTGAGTTGTAATAAGTCTTGAAGAACTTGGAGCTATTAGACTGGTATTTATTAAAGCTGTGGCATTTTCGTTAGTGCCGCGTTCGTATAGACGTTCGAACGAGTGGCTTTAGTGGCACGTTCACTGTTGGGTTCGAGTAAAATATTCCAGAGAGCAAACATTCGAGGTGTGTTCGAGTAAGCGTTTGAACGAAATATTCCAGAGAGCAAATGTTTGTGGTGCGTTCGCGTAAGCGTTCGAACGAACTTTTCTAGAGAGCAAGCGTTCTTGGCGCGTTCGAGTTGCGTTCGAACACCCGTGCGAAACTGAGTTATTTTGGACACGTTTTTAACCTAATTTGATATTGGGAAGCCCTTCATTTTACTATACATATATAAAGAAAATATAGTCACCTTCCCTCAGGGTTGAAAATATATTCTCTCAAAGCAAAAAAACTTTATATTGAAAACTTCATTGTTTTCCTTGTCTTCGTTTTTGTAGTGAGATTTATCCTTGTTAACCAACTTTCCTAATCCTTTGAGTTCTCTAGGAGGAAGTTTGACAGCCGGAGTTCCGGCGTTCAGAGTTGTAGAGTTGATTCACTCAGAGACTTCAGAGGTTCTGAAGTAAACCATGGTGTACGGGCTCGAGGAGTTCTTCCAATTCTTGCAGTCTAGAGGTACTAGTAGGGGTGTTCACAGGTCAGGTCGGGTCAAGTTTTTTTAAATTTTATGAGACCCGATCGGTTCGGGTCACGTGGAGGTCGGGTCGCGGGTTAGGTCACGCGGAGGTGAAACCCGATCGGGTGCAGGTCGGGTTAGGTCAGCCAAAAAAATAATTTTTTAATAAATTATTTATTTTAAAATATAAATTTTAGTTATTTTATGTCCCGAAAATTATCATATAAATAATGTTTTAATACTACAAAAGAAATAAACAAATGAAATAATAGTAAAAACTATAAAAATATAATAAAATTTTAGAAAAATAATAAAAATTTTAGAAAAATAATAAAAATATTATAAGTTTGGGTCGGGTCGAATTTTAGTATCAAACTCGTTGCCCAACCCGAAAATTTCAGACTGGTGGAAATTTTTTACTTTTTAATCCTGATCGGGTTGGATCGGGTCGCAAGTTGACTTGACCCTATGAACACCCCTAGGTACTAGTGTCGGTGGAGTTTCCACCATAGTTCTTTTATCATCACTGTAAGTATTTCTCTGATATAGTGGATTTTGGGCTGGTAGCCGAGATACCCATAGTGGTTTTTTTACTCGCACGAGTTTTCCATTTCGTCACCAAAATATTTGTGTTGATTTTCTGTGATTGCTTTTAATATTTCGCATTATATTTTAATTGTTTGATATTGAGGTTGCTTGTTAGAAATCCATAGAATCAATAGTCAAGACTTGTCTTGAATTATTGTGTTAATTCCGCATAGTGTCAGAACCTTAGATAAACACGAACTTTCAACTTTTTTGAATGATTATGTAAACTACTAAATAATTATTTATATATGGAAGGATGTTGTGTAGAGGTGAATGCATGAAGCCTATTAGTATGACTTGGTCTAGTGGCATGATAAGTAAAGTTTATTGATAAAAATGGGGTAATGTGAATGAGTATGTGTGATTCATTTTACTCTTAACAATTATGACATATTCGTAATGTAGAGAATTTGGAAGCTTACATAAGTTATGTATTTTGGATTATGTGTAATTTGAAGTTTCAATATTCGAGGAGGTATGCGTAAGTTGTTTTTGATTCACTTTAGGTTGGTAACATGATTAGTCATCCACTTTGGCTCGGACATCTTGCTCGAGACGATGGATTACTGAAGTTGCAGTCACCCTCGCAAGTATCATGAGAAAAGTCTTAGAAGTTTATGATTTATGGTTATTATATTGTTTGTCATGCTGAGCACGCTATTTTATATTTATGAGTTAAAGTTTTGATTTGTATATGATGTTATGGGCACGAAGCCCTTAAGTATTGATATTGATTTTGATGTGTTTTGTGTGGACCTAGGTCCTTTGAATGTTGTATATTTCTTTTAGGTTTCATTTTGATGCTGGAATGTGATCCAGGTTGTCTAGTTTTAGGATACATCATGCCCGATTTTCAGTAAATTTGAAGGCTTATGGAGATGGGTTAATCTTGTCTCATGCCGGTAGCATCATGTTTCTGATGGGGTGTTATAAATACCGACCGAATACCAATTAAGAAATTTTCTGACCAAATACTGATCGTTTACTGACCGATAAATTGCCGACAGATAAATTCATCGGTATTCCGTCGGAAAAAACTAGCAGAGCACACACTTAGCACCAAAAAATTTCGTCGGTTTTTTGGTATCAACGAGCCTTGTACATACATAATATTTCAGTCAGTAATATACCATTCTAACTGAAATCTATTATTTACCGACTAAATTATCGGTCGGTAAATAGCTATTTTCTAGTAGTGGAAATATTATTTTTGTAAAATAATAAGAACTTAGCTGGAAAATCCAGTGTTTTCAAATTTATTTGAAAAACAGTTCATTTGGCCCGTTTACCGTTGTTATGTTGGAAAGGCGTTAAGGGCGTTGATCAGGAGCTTGCGTTTTGATAATGTGATTTTGAAAACACTTCTCTTGGATTTTTGAAAATCAAATACTTATTTTACAAAATCTCCAAAAGGCCGGTTTTGCAGAAATCCTACGCCCCCTCCTTTATATTTGGTATCATAGAGTTTCTTTTTATTAATATATTAAATATACGATATATGAGTATTTACGAAAGCTGACTTTAACAAGTTATCATAAGTATTCCCTGTTACCAAATATTGAATGCCCATAAATCTCCAAAAAAAATTAACAACACTTTTTATTTCATAAGCAATTATTTTAATATGAGTTTATTTATAGAATATTTTAGTTTAATACACTGGAATAATAGAAGTAGTTTTATAGAATTAAGAGATAAATTAATAGATCACGAAATATTTTTAACAGAATCAGTATTAGATTTACCATTAGAATTTCAGAATTTAAAAGAATAAGAAATCCAACATAGAGTAATTAGAGCAATAATAGAAATTTTAGACGACATTATAGACTTTGGTAGCACTGGATTTTAATTTTTATAAATTTCCAAAAATTAGAATATTTAGATCTTGAATTGAGTAATTATAGACAAACTTAAAATAACTTGTAATATAGATCACTTAGAAAATCAATATAAGCATATTCCACATACTAGTAATAGTCAACAAAATTTTATAGTAGACTTACTAATAAATTTTAGACAGAACTTAGAAATTGCTATAAATAGTATAAATTAATTAATTAATAATTTAGCTTTCCTTTTTGGAAATAGTAACATTAATACATTAAGAAATAATTTAGATTTTATAAAAGAAATTTTATCAGATTTTACTAGTCAAATTAGAAGATTCTATAGTAAGAAAAAAATTTAGAATTAGCAAAGTTGATAGATACAAAAACTCCAAAGCCTGTAGAGATAGAAATAAGAGAATTTGTAGAAACTCTTAGAAAAGAAATTAATATAATTAAAGAAATGCAGAATAGTCTTCAAGAACAACTAAAAAGTTATCACCGCCTTTATGGCTAGTTTTATAATTTTTGACATAATTAATGTTGGGGTTTTGGGCGATGGGGCGCAGCGAAAGCGCGGTTCGGGCGAAATCGTATTTTAAAACTTTTCAAAATACCAAATAAATTATTCAATATCTAATCTGAATAATTTATTCATATTTCATCTAAACATATTTATTCAATATCAAATATGCACATAAACATGGTTGAAAACTTGCGAAACTTTTACGAAAATCGTTTTTCCGCAAAATAGCCTAAAATATTTTTTTGACCGAATGGACCACCCGAACTTATGGAAACTGCTCAGGTCAGCTCTAATAGTGTCGAGACAATTGATGGGCTGCCCGAACAGTGACGGATTCACTGTTGGGACAGTCGTCACCCGGTTGACTCAAAATCAACCTGGTAACGCCGTTTTTGGCCGTTTTCGCTTATTTCAAGTCGGAAACACTTTCCGGAAATTATGCCAACTCCCAAAACACATCCAAAACATTCAAAAGACACCAATTTCATCACAAAATCAGAATCATTTCCAGGTCAAAACAGAAAACGAAATTGTCCAAAAATTCATGCTTTAAACCAATTTTCAACAAGATTAATCTAATTGATCCATCACCAAATGAGTCCCACTGCATATGAACAACTCTAGAACAATTCTAAGCTATCTAAGAGTGGATCAACAACTCTAGAATGACAACTATATTTTCCAACAACAATTTGAACAAATTGAAATGAAATTACACTAATTCCATCAAAACTACACTTTACACATGCATTATCTTCCTTTCTCCATCAACCACAAACAAAAGCCCCAAATTTTACAAGAAAAGCAACCCTAGAACCATTTTAAGAAACCAAGAAACAAGAGAAACTAATTTCAAGCTTGAGGTTTTTGAAGATTACCTTTAAACTCCAAATTCCTAAAGCTTTTTCCTTGATTTCCTTGCTATCTTTCTTGTTTCAAAAAACAAACTTCTTAGGGTTTTTGTTGTTGAAAGTGTCGGCTATGGAAGATGGTGGTGGAGAGAAGAAAACAAACCTTTTTTTTATTTCCTCTTTGGCCGATTTTGACATAGTCAAAAGGGCATTTTGAGAATTTTTTAATTTAATCAAATTAAACATCAAATCAAACTTTATGTAATCCAATCCAAATTGAACACATTTAGTTCAATTAATTCATGCCATATTGACCAATAAAATTTGGACAAATTCTATAATAATTATGGAAAAAGTTTATTAATTAATTATTGAAATATCTAACAATTAAATATTAAAATAATCAATTAATGTAATTATTATTATATATGTATTTTTATTTACAATAAATAACAAATACATATATTTATGGCATGTGTCAAAATCTCATTTGACGAATAATTAATGTGTATCTAATCGTATTATGTATTAAATACAAATACACAATAATTATTAGCAGACAAAATCCCCTAATTGCATGTGTTATCGTTTAAGGATTAATCGATCCGAATTAACTCACTTAATCCGGTGAAGTATAATGAATAATCTGTATTATTCATATCTACTTGCCCAAGTGCTCAACGAATACACTTCATATTGTGGGACTCTCTAAGTTTAGGTTTATCCGTCACAAAGTCCAATTTCGTGTCCATAATCCACCCACTCAAGGATTATAACGACCACATATGATCAAACTAAACTATACAAGCAGAGGTCATAGCATACGTATAATCCCTCTGTCACAGGCCATCCGTGTTATACCTGGGATATAGATCAGAACTTCAAATCCGTTCGGTATAATACAATCGAATTTTAATTTACGATCACGAAATAACACTCGAAATTGGTTTCTGACATTATACCACGGCCATTGATTTACTAGATCGTAAACACGTGCTGGATGCCTATGCCTTGTACACATGACTGACGGATCATGTCTTGATACACATATGATATCATGAGCATCAATCCACACCCAACGAACAATAGGAGGTCTGATCATGAATAGATCGTTGACGTGACTGCCATCAAAGTGTGGAGGATAGCTTATATATCCACAGTGGTATCTCAAGTCGAAGGACCAATATCTTCGCTCAACTCGAGAAGGTTCATATTGACGTTGGTGTACCATCTATTAGGAAACCTTCAGTGAGTCGTTCAGTGTCTTATCAAATAAATACATAAATGTCTATACGAGTCTCCTGAGACTCATGATTCACTGGGATAAACCATCGGACCAAGTCACGATATACGACATGTATTGGTCTCAACGGATTTTACTAACTGACCCGTGTTAGCAAATCTTGACTAGGAACTTCATTTAAGGATATACAACTAATAATGTGCTTCCCAATGCCAATTACAAACTACGTTGTAACTGCGCACTATACTGTAAATCTTATGGTCTTTGTCTAATATACATGTATCACTGAACCAGATTTAGTTTTGATCTAATCGTAATCAGATATCTAATTGCAATTAGATCGAATAAGCGTATAAAAACAAAGGTGCTACCATTAAATTAGTAATATTATGAAAAATATAATTGCTCGTATTTATAAATCGGACATAAATACGATCCGGATTGGCACTCCGAGCACCAACCATAACAATTTCTCCCACTTGCTCTAGTGTCAATCCATGGTATCTTATACACATCTTAATGTGTATCGCATACTCATGGCCCTCAAGAGCTCACCAGCACTCAATAGGTAGGCAAAACAAGTAAACATGTTTTAACAAATTGAGTCTGTCCAAATAAACTCAACCGTTTTTCTTAACCAGCATCATTCATATTTTGTAGAATCCAAATTCCACATCAATATGACTCGGACGCTATATCAGTATTGTGTTATAGCTACTAAGTTGTCTATGTATTTAGAAATCAAATCCAAATACTATAAGACAACCACAAGCACTACACTAATATGAAAACTTCTAATCTAAAGGTCACTATGCAACTTCATAAGTCAATACTTCATAAGTTGCAACTGATTCCACTAGTTTAGTAAAATCAACAATGACACTCCCACTGCATCTTTTCTGACTTTATATGACATAGACCATCTAATGTCATAATTAGGATCAAAACTAATCTGACCTTACGGTTGCTGACTAAATTCTCCATGTATGAGAAAATTGTTCTTAATATCTCAAAGATCACAAAGAACATGTTTCAAGATCCATCATATGGTCTGCAGTATATAAAAATAACTCGTAACAATTATGATTAAATTGATATCTTTAATCGCACATAATACTGTATTCATTACGCCATCATCCTATGATGCATAATATTTACTAGACATTATAATCAATATCACTTATGACAAAGGAATCATCATTTACGAAAGATGAATACTATATATAAAAGACACGTTAACTGTCAAACAGTTATACTAATTGTCATATAAATAGTCTTATTGTGTCCTTTATTAGATCGTATCTAATACGCGACTAATGAGAGTATCTCACAAGTCTCTCAGTTTTATATCTTATATAAAACTTTATATCAAATATATCAGAGACTACTTCCACTGCTTACACGGAGAAAAGAAGACTTAGGATATATAATACCATAAAGAAATTTCTACGCTCCCCACTGACCCTACTGACAAATACGTATTCTCTATACTTTGATAAAACAAGAAAATCTGACCAATATCAAAATCAGAGAACACGGATTTTCGAAAAACTTATATGAGTCTACAATAGGCTCCATAAGCAAATATATCAAATTGTGATCTTAGCAGAATAAAAACTCTAGGGCCATTCTAGAATGAACTTTTCAAACAAAGAAATCACAAAGAATCTCTCATTCGAAGAAATCACTCAAGAACGCCACTTTGCATTCTTTAGCCAAAACCACGGTTTAATATCAACGTTAACCAATAGATTCTTAATTGTTCAATTAGTGCGACTAGAGACAAGTTTTCTCAAAATCTACAATAGACTACTGAGTATAACCTTTCTCACTGTCATACTACAAATGTCAAACCTTTACAAGCTCACTTCGCTTTCACTGCGCAAACTATTTGCACATTTTATGAACAATTCATAACAAAAGCCTAATCAAGTTCAAAACTTGATCGTACTAAGCTATGAACAATCTTAGATCTATGGTTCAATGGCAAGTTCCAGATTCGATATCAAATATCGCTCCCACTATAAGTTATAGGATAATTTTCTTCAATAAGAAAACAACAGAATCGTTAAGTATCAAATACTTTGTAAATGATTCTGACATCCTATTGGACTTATACAGAAGTTGTCTAAGGGTCTTTTCATCTTATTAATTGTGTAGTTCCATTACAGTTTATCATTCTCACATTTGACTTCAGTAAGTCAAATCTTTTCTGCAATCGTCAACATCCAATGTTAACACATCAAGTAATAAAAAATTTATTACTCGGAATCGTAGAAAAGACATTCTATAAAATAGAATATAATATTCTATTAAATAGAATAAATGATAAACCTATCACTCATACCTTAGAGGCGCAAGTACTTTCAATTATATAACCATTATACAAAAGAAAATTTCAAATCTCAAACTTTTCAAGATTCGAATTTTCTACTATACATATCATATATGTAACTATAGAAACAAATGGAACCTAAAATAAAAAGAATAAATAGCGTTACTGGAGCATAACCCGAAGATTATTGAAAACTAATTCGGTAACACTCAATATCAACGAATCAAATCATATAAGATTCGATAACTCCCACTGACCAATTCTATCAGAATGGAATCGCGGAAGTTTAATACTGAGTAAGAATCAAATTCATTAAATAACTATAGAACTAATTGCCACAAATTCTTGTGTTTGATCAAATCAAACATCTTCGAACAATTCAAAAACGCACAATGAATTTCTAAAGATACAGTTTTCAACACTACAGATAAAATATCTTTGAAATATTCAAAAATATTCTATCCGAGTTTCATTAGAAACATATTGTTAGTTCTTGAACAATTCAAGACATTCAAAATGTTCTCTATTAGAAACACGTAACTAAGTTATGAAAATTCATCAACTGAGTTACGAAGCAAAGAAAACTATTCAAGGCAATTTCTAATTCATTAAAATATACACATCCAATGTATTAGTTTAATAAATCGGTGGTCCAATGACAATCATTGGTTAAATGAAATTTAATCACAACCTGAATACAATATTCATTAAATGGATAAGGATATGTGGTGTGATCTCATATCAGACCATCCTTTACCATACGGAACAAGCATCTAATGCTTTTATGATAAAATCTCATAAAGCACAGTTCTAAATTATTTATTTTACCGAATATTTTTCTTCATGTTTTATTTCATTAATGACATTACTAGTCATATTAAAATATGTAACAACTGTTTATACAGAACAAATAACTATCCAATAGTCACAAGTTCTGATATCAAATATCAAAACAATCATTAAACATTATTTTAATTAACTAGACAGGAGATATAGTATCCAATACCTACAGTTGTCATATTAAGAGAATCAATATTTTCTATGCATAACTATACATATCTCATTTCTTTAGCTTTATAATTTACGTTCAATTATTCACAACAATTGCAAATGATTGATTAGCTAACTGTGTCAGACACGTGACTTCTAAAAGTCACTAAAAGCCAAGAAACGTCATTGAAAGATAAACAAATACTAAAGGATTTTCTTAATGCCAGTCAAGAATCTCGAGACATGAACTATTCAAGTCAATTCTTACTACATAAGAAACAATTATAACTAGAATAATATCCTAAACACAGATATCTATTTAGATTACCTATCATGACTTAGAAACTAAGTCACAAACCATCTTGATTTTCAAGAAAATCGGAACAACAGTTCTTGATGGTTTCAACTAATCTAACAATATCTAAGTTTACTGTCTTTCTAGAACCTATTCTAGAACTACACAACCATAAGTAAAGTCAGAAAGCTTATATATTCAAGTAATATAATATGCAGTGGATTAGAAAAGTTTAAATCTATAAATAATATAGAATAAAGGAAAATGAAAGCAGTAAATTCCATAAAATATTACGCACTGCTTAAGTTATGGATTTTAAACCCAGCAGTGTCTCCCACTACTTTACGTATTACCGTAATCCCCAACAGACAACGAGAATTCAATAATTAAATCGAATTCCATAGTGAGAGTAGAATCCCATGAATATATTTCGACTCACAGCTTTGGCACGATCTCGCCTACGTATATTCATTAGGTAGACAACCCTTTGTCAATCACTCACCAGTGACTTCTGGTTTTGGTCCTGACCATTTCTCACTGTGACAGCTTTGGCAAGTTCACAGGGAGGCGTATCAAGGCTACACTTGCCAATGACAAACTCAAGCTACCGATGTAGTCCTGACAGCTTTGGCACGTTCAGGATTTTCACTTTCACTTGAATTTGTCTAGTATCAATATACAACCGGTATGGATAAAATTCTATCAACTACACACTCACTGCTTTGGCACGATCTCGGATGCGGCTATAGAAAGTTACCCATAAATCGTATTGACAAGACGGACCAAGAAACATGTATCCAATACGGGTTACTTTACGGCCTTATTTCTAAGCGGGGATTTTCCTATGGAAGGTACACTCTACATCAAATGCAGAAAATTAATCTAAATCATTTTCTAAACATTTCAATTATACTTTAGAAAACATAACACAATTTAACTATTAAATTTCTGTTATATTTTCCTTTAACGTAAAACCGAAAAGTAAAGAAACATATCTAGATTACAAGCATGTACGAACATTAAAATTGGATTAAATATCAAATATCAAGCATGAATAATGTAATATATGAAGCATCAGACCCGCTCTGATACCATTTTTGTTAGGGTTTTTGGCGATGGGGCGCAACGAAAGCGCGGTTCGGGCGAAATCGTATTTTAAAACTTTTCAAAATACCAAATAAATTATTCAATATCTAATATGAATAATTTATTCATATTTCACCTAAACCTATTTATTCAATATCAAATATGCACATAAACATGGTTGAAAACTTGTGAAACTTTTGAGAAAACCGTTTTTCCGTAAAATAGTCTAAAATGCGTTTTTGACCGAACGGACCACCCGACACTTATGAAAACTGCCCAGGTTAGCTCTAATAGTGTCAAGGCAGTTCATGGGCTACCCGAACAGTTACAGATTCACTATTTGGTCCCGTTGCTCAAATTCCCTCGGTACTCGTTTTGGTAACGTCGTTTTTGGCCGTTTTCGCTTATTTCAAGTCGGAAACACTTTCCGGAAATTATGCCAACTCCCAAAACACATCTAAAACATTCAACAGACACCAATTTCATCACAAAATCAGAATCATTTCCAGGTCAAAACAGAAAACGAAATTGTCCAAAAATCATGCTTTAAACCAATTTTCAACAAAATTAATCTAATTAATCCATCACCAAATGAGTCCCACCACATATGAACAACTCTAGAAAAATTCTATGCTATCTAAGAGTGGATCAACAACTCTAGAATGATAACTATATTTTCCAACAATAATTTGAACAAATTGAAATGAAATTACACCAATTCCATCAAAACTACACTTCACACATGCATTATCTTCCTTTCTCCATCAACCACAAACAAAAGCCCCAAATTTTACAAGAAAAGCAACCCTAGAACCATTCTAAGAAACCAAGAAACAAGAGAAACTAATTTCAAGCTTGAGGTTTTTGAAGATTACCTTAAACTCCAATTCCTAAAGCTTTTTCTTTGATTTCTTTGCTTTTCTTTCTTGTTTCAACAAAAAAAACTTTTTAGGGTTTTTTTTTCTTGAAGTGTCGTCCATGGAAGATGGTGGTGGAGAGAAGAAAACAAACCTTTTTTTAATTTCCTCTTTGGCAGATTTTGACATAGTCAAAAGGGCATTTTGGAAATTTTTTAATTTAATCAAATTAAACATCAAATCAAACTTTATGTAATCCAATCCAAATTGAACACATTTAGTTCAATTAATTCATGCCATATTGACAAATAAAATTTGGACAAATTCCATAATAATTATGGAAAAAGTTTATTAATTAATTATTGAAATATCTAACAATTAAATATTATAATAATCAATTAATGTAATTATTATTATATATGTATTTTTATTTACAATAAATAACAAATACATATATTTATGGCATGTGTCAAAATCTCATTTGACGAATAATTAATGTGTATCTAATCGTGTTATATATCAAATACAAATACACAATAATTATTAGCAGACAAAATCCCCTAATTGCATGTGTTATCGTTTAACGATTAAACGATCCGAATTAACTCACTTAATCCGGTGAAGTATAATGAATAATTTGTATTATTCATATCTACTTGCCCAAGTGCTCAACAAATACACTTCATATTGTGAGACTCTCTAAGTTTAGGTTTATCCGTCACGAAGTCCAATTTCGTGTCTATAATCCACCCACTCATGGATTATGACGACCACGGATAATCAAACTAAACTATGCAAGCTGAGGTCATAGCATACGTATAATTCATCTGTCACATTTCATCTGTATTATACCTGGGATATAGATCAGAACGTCAAATCCCTTCGATATAATACAGTCGAATTTCAATTTACGATCACGAAATAACACTCGGAACTGGTTTTCGACGTTTTACCACGGCCATGGATTTACTAGATCGTAAACACGTGCTGTATGCCTATGCCCTGTACAAGGACTAACAGATCCTGTCTTGATACACACAGGATATCATGAGCATCAATCCACACCCAACGAACATGAGGAGGTCTGATCATGAATAGATCATTGACGTGACTGCCATCAAAGTGTGGAGGATAGCTCATATATCCACAGTGGTATCTCAAGTCGAATGACCATTATATTTGCTCAACTCGAGAAGGTTCCTATTGACGTTGGTGTATCATCTATTAGGAAACCTTCAGTGAGTCGTTCAGTGTCTTATCAAATAAACACCTACATGTCTATACGAGTCTCCTGAGACTCATGGTTCACTGGGATAAACCATCGGACCAAGTCACGATATACGACATGTACTGGTCTCAGCGGATTTTACTAACCGATCTGCGTTAGCAAATCTTGACCATGAACTTTATTTATGGATATACAACTAATAGTGCGCTTCCCAATGCCAATTACAAACTACGTTGTAACTGCGCACTATACTGTAAATCCTAGGGTTTTTGTCTAATATACATGTATCACTGAACTAGATTCAGTTTCGATATAATCGTAATCAAATATCTAATTACAATTAGATCGAATAAGCGTATTAAAGACAAGGGTGCTACCATTAAATTAGTAATATTATGGAACATATAATTACTCGTATTTATAAATCGGACTTAAATACGATCCGGATTGGCACTCCGAGCACCAACCCTAAAAATTTCTCCCACTTGCTCTAGTGTCAATCCATGGTATCTTATACACATCTTAATGTGTATCGCATACTCATGGCCCTCAAGAGCTCACCAGCACTCAATAGGTAGGCAACAACAAGTAAGTCTGCTTTAACAAATTGAGTCTGTCCAAACAAACTCAACTGTTTTCCTCAACCAACATCATTCATATTTTGTAGAATCCAAATTCCACATCAATATGACTCAGACACTATATCAGTATTGTGTTATAGCTACTAAGTTGTCTATGTATTTAGAAATCAAATCCAAATATTATATGACAACCGCAAACACTACACTAATATGAAAACTTCTAATCTAAAGGTCATTATGCAACTTCATAAGTCAATACTTCATAAGTTACAACTGGTTCCACTAGTTTAGTAAAATCAACAGTGACACTCTCACTGCATCTTTTCTGACTTTATATGACATAAACCATCTAATGTCATAATTAGGATCAAAACTAATCTTACCTTACGGTTGCTGACTAAATTCTTCATGTATGAGAAAATTGTTCTTAATATCTCAAAGACCGTAAAGAACATGTTTCAAGATCCATCATATGGTCTGCAGTATATAAAATAACTCGTAACAATTACGATTAAATTTATATCTTTAATCACACATAATACAGTATTCATTACGCCATCATCATATGATGCATAATATTGACTAGACATTCTAATCAATATCACTTTCGATAAAGGAATCATCATTTACGAAAGATGAATACTATATATATAAAAGACACGTTAACTGTCAAACATTTATACTAACTGTCATATAAAAAGTCTTATTGTGTCCTTTATTAGATCGTATCTAATATGCGACTAATGAGAGTATCTCACAAGTCTCTCAGTTTTATATCTTATATAAAACTTTATATCAAATATATCAGAGACTACTCACACTGCTTACACGGAGAAAAAAAGACTTAGGATATATAATACCATAAAGAAATTTCTACGCTCCCCACTGACCCTACTGACAAATACGTATTCTCTATACTTTGATAAAATAAGACAATCTGACCAATATCAAAATCAGAGAACACAGATTTTCGGAAAACTTACCTGAGTCTACAATAGGCTTCATAAGCAAGTATATCAAATTGTGATCTTAGCAGAATACAAACTCTAGGGCCATTCTAGAATGAAGTTTTCAAACAAAGAAATCACAACGGATCTCTCATTCGAAGAAATCACTCAAGAACGCCACTTTGCATTCTTTAGCCAAAACCACGTTTTAATATCAACATTAACCAATAGATTCTTAATTGTTCAATTAGTGCGACTAGAGACAAATTTTCTTAAAATCTACAATAGACTAATGAGTATAACCTTTCTCACTGTCATACTACAAAGGTCAAACCTTTACAAGCTCACTTCGCTTTCGCTGCGCAAACTATTTGCACATTTTATGAAAAATTCATAACAAAAGCCTAATCAAGTTCAAAACTTGATCGTAGTAAGCTATGAACAATCTTAGATCTATGGTTCAATGGCAAGTTATGGATTCGATATCAAATATCGCTCCCACTATAAGTTATAGGATAATTTTCTTCAATAAGAAAACAACAGAATCATTAAGTATCAAATACTTTGTAAATGATTCTGACATCCTATTGGACTTATACAGAAGTTGTCTAAGGGTCTTTTCATCTTATTAATTATGTAGTTCCATTACAGTTTATCATTCTTACATTTGACTTCAGTAAGTCAAATCTTTTCTGCAATCGTCAACATCCAATGTTAACACACCAAGTAATAAAATAATTTTATTACTCGAAATCGTAGAAAATACATTCTATCAAATAAAATACAATATTCTATTAAATAGAATAAATGATAAACCTATCACTCGTACCTTAGAGGCGCAAGTACTTTCAATTATATAACCATTATACAAAAGAAAGTTTCAAATCTCAAACTTTTCAAGATTCGAATTTTCTACTATACATATCATATATGTAACTATAGAAACAAATGGAACCTAAATTAAAGAGACGAAATAGCGTTACTGGAGCATAACCCGAAGAGTATTGAAAACTAATTCGGTAACACTCAATATCAACGAATCAAATCATATAAGATTCGATAACTCACTGACCAATTCTATCAGAATGGAATCGTGGAAGTTTAATACTGAGAAAAGATCAATTCATTAAATAACTATAGAACTAATTGCCCAAAATTCATGCGTTTGATCAAATCAAACATCTTCGAACAATTCAAAGACGCACAATGAATTTCTAAAGATACAGTTTTCAACACTACATATAAAATATCTTTGAACTATTCAAAAATATTCTATCCGAGTTTCATTAGAAACATATTGACAGTTCTTGAACAATTCAAGACATTCAACATGTTCTCTATTAGAAACATGTAACTAAGTTATGACAATTCATCAACTGAGTTACAAAGCAAAGAAAACTATTCAAGGCAATTTCTAATTCATTAAACTACACACATCCAATGTATTAGTTTAATAAATCGATGGTTCAATGACAATCATTGGTTAAATGAAATTTAATCACAACTTGAATACAATATTCATTAAATGTATAAGAATATGTGGTGTGATCTCATATCAGACCATCATTTACCATACGGAACAAGCATCTAATGATTTTATGATAAAATCTCATAAAGCACAGTTCTAAGTTATTTATTTTACCGAATATTTTTCTTCATGTTTATCTTTCATTAATGACACTACTAGTCATATTAAAATATGTAACAACTGTTTATACAGAACAAATAACTATCCAATAGTCACAAGTTTTGATATCAAATATCAAAATAATCATTAAACATTATTTTAATTAACTAGACGGGAGATCAAGTATCCAATACCTACGGTTGTCATATTGTGAGAATCAATATTCTCTATACATAACTATACACATCTCATTTCTTTAACTTTATAATTTACGTTCAATTATTCACAACATTGCAAATGATTTATTAGCTAACTGTGTCAGACACGTGACTTCTAAAAGTCACTAAAAGCCAAGAAACCATTAAAAGATAAAAAAAATAAACTAAAGGGTTTTCTTAATGCCAGTCAAGAATCTCGAGACATGAACTATTCAAGTCAATTCTTACTACATAAGAAACAATTCTAACTAGAATAATATCCTAAACACAGATATCTATTTAGATTACCTATCATGACTTAGAAACTAAGTCACAAACCATTTTGATTTTCAAGAAAATCGGAACAATAGTTCTCGATGGTTTCAACTAATCTAACAATATCTAAGTCTACTGTCTTTCTAGAACCTATTCTAGAACTACACAACCATAAGTAAAGTCAGAAAGCCTATATATTCAAGTAATATAATATGCAGTGGATTAGAAAAGTTTAAATCTATAAATAATATAGAATAAAGGAATATGAAAGCAGTAAATTCCATAAAATATTACGCACTGCTTAAGTTATGGATTTTAAACCCAGCAGTGTCTTCCACTACTTTACGTAATACCGTAATCCCCAACGGACAACGGGAATTCAATAATTAAATCGAATTTTATAGTGAGAGTAGAATCTCATGAATATATTTCGACTCACAGCTTTGGCACAATCTCGCCTACGTATATTCATTAGGTAGACAACCCTTTGTCAATCACTCACCAGTGACTCTTGGTTTTGGTCCTGACCGTTTCTCGCTGTGACAGCTTTGGCATGTTCACAGGGATGCGTATCAAGGCTACACTTGCAAATGACAAACTCAAGCTACCGATGTAGTCCTGACAGCTTTGGCACGTTCAGGATTTTCACTTTCACTTGAGTTTGTCTAGTATCAATAAACAACTGGTATGGATAAAATTCTATCAACTACACCATCACTACTTTGGCACGATCTCAGATGCAGCTATAGAAAGTTACCCATAAACCGTATTGACAAGACGGACCAAGAAACATGTATCAAATACACGTTACTTTATGACCTTCTTTCTAAGCGGGGATTTTCCTATGGAAGCTACACTCTACATCAAGTGCAGAAAATTAATCTAAATCATTTTCTAAACATTTCAATTCTACTTTAGAAAACATAACACAATTTAACTATTAAATTTCTGTTATATTTTCCTTTAAAGTAAAACTGAAAAGTAAAGAAACATATCTAGATTACAAGCATGTGCGAACATTAAAATTGGATTAAATATCAAATATTAAGCATGAATAATGTAATGGATGAAGCATCAGACCTGATCTGATACCATTTTTGTTAGGGTTTTGGGCGACGGGGCGCAGCGGAAGCGCGGTTCGGGCGAAATCGTATTTTAAAACTTTTCAAAATACCAAATAAATTATTCAATATCTAATATGAATAATTTATTCATATTTCACCTAAACCTATTTATTCAATATCAAATATTGACATAAACATGGTTGAAAACATGCGAAACTTTTACGAAAACCGTTTTTCAGTAAAATAGCCTAAAATACTTTTTTGACCGAACGGACCACCCGACACTTATGAAAATTGCCCAGGTCAGCTCTAATAGTGTTAAGGCAGTTCATGGGCTGCCCGAACAATGACGAATTCACTGTTTGGACAGCCGTCACTCGGTTGGCTCAAAATCCACCCGGTAACGCCGTTTTTGGCCGTTTTCGCTTATTTCAAGTCGGAAACACTTTCCGGAAATTATGCAACTCCAAAAACACATCCAAAACATTCTAAAGACACCAATTTCATCACAAAATCAGAATCATTCCAGGTCAAAACAGAAAACAAAATTGTCCAAAAATTCATGCTTTAAACCAATTTTCAACAAAATTAATCTAATTAATCCATCACCAAATGAGTCCCACCATATATGAACAACTCTAGAACAATTATAGGCTATCTAAGAGTGGATCAACAACTCTAGAATGACAATATATTGTCCAACAATAATTTGAACAAATTAAAATGAAATTACACTAATTCCATCAAAACTACACTTCACACATGCATTATCTTCCTTTCTCCATCAACCACAAACAAAAGCCCCAAATTTTGCAAGAAAAGCAAGCCTAGAACCATTCTAAGAAACAAGAGAAACTAATTTCAAGCTTGAGGTTTTTGAAGATTACCTTTAAACTCTAAATTCCTAAAGCTTTTTCTTTGATTTCCTTGCTTTTCTTTCTTGTTTCAACAAAACAAACTTTTTAGGGTTTTTTTTCTTGAAGTGTCATCCATGGAAGATGGTGGTGGAGAGAAGAAAAAAAAACCTTTTTTTTATTTCCTCTTTGGCCGATTTTGACATAGTCAAAAGGGCATTTTGGAAATTTTTTAATTTAATGAAATTAAACATCAAATCAAACTTTATGTAATCCAATCCAAATTGAACACATTTAGTTCAATTAATTCATGCCATATTGACCAATAAAATTTGGACAAATTCCATAACAATTATGGAAAAAGTTTATTAATTAATTATTGAAATATTTAACAATTAAATATTAAAATAATCAATTAATGTAATTATTATTATATATGTATTTTTATTTACAATAAATAACAAATATATATATTTATGGCATGTGTCAAAATCTCATTTGACAAATAATTAATGTGTATCTAATCGTATTATGTATCAAATACAAATACACAATAATTATTAGCAGACAAAATCCCATAATTGCATGTGTTATCGTTTAACGATTAAACGATCTGAATTAACTCACTTAATCCGATGAAGTATAATGAATAATCCGTATTATTCATATCGACTTGCCCAAGTGCTCAACGAGTACACTTCATATTGTGTGACTCTCTAAGTTTAAGTTTATCCGTCACGAAGTCCAATTTTGTGTCCATAATCCACCCACTCATGGATTATGACGACCATGGATAATCACGCTAAGCTATGCAAGCCGAGGTCATAGCATACGTATAATCCATCGGTCACAGGCCATCCGTATTATACCTGAGATATAGATCAGAACGTCAAATCAGTTCGGTATAATACAGTCGACTTTCAATTTACGATCATGAAATAACACTCGGAACTGGTTTCCAATGTTAGACCACGGTCATAGATTTACTAGATCGTAAACACATGTTGGATGTCTATGCCCTGTACACAGAACTGACGGATCCTGTCTTGATACGCACAGGATATCATGAGCATCAGTCCACACCCAACGAACAAGCGGGGGTCTGATCATGACTATATTGTTGACGTGACTGCCATCAAAGTGTGGAGGATAGCTCATATATCCACAATGGTATCTCAAGTCGAATGACCACTATGCTCTCTCAACTCTAGAAGGTTCCTATTGTCGAGAAGTTCCTATTGACGTTGGTGTACCATCTATTAGGAAAACTTTAGTGAGTCATTCAGTGTTTTATCAAATAAACAACTACATATCTATACGAGTCTCCCGAGACTCATGGTTCACTGGGATAAACCGTCGGACCAAGTCATGATATAAGACATGTACTGGTCTCAGCGGATTTTACTAACCGACCCGTATTAGCAAATCTTGACCATGAACTTTATTTAAGGTTATACAACCAATAGGGCGCTTCCCAATGTCAATTACAAACTACGTAATAACTACGCACTATACTGTAAATCTTAGGGTCTTTGTCTAATATACACGTATCACTTAACCAGATTCAGTTTCGATCTAATCGTAATCATATATCTAATCGCAATTAGATCGAATAAGCGTATAAAAAGACAAGGGTGCTACCATTAAATTAGTAATATTATAAAAAATATAATTACTCGTATTTATGAATCGGACATAAATACGATCCGGATTGTCACTCCGAGCACCAACCCTAACAATTTATTCCCGAAATAAATTAATTGGGTAATAATAACAATTTATATATTATAAAAAGTGAGATTTCTAAATTTGAAATATTAAAAGTGGATCCTCTAATCATAGTATTTTTATTTTATTATTGTAGTCCAATTTAAAAATTTTCAATCACTTCAAACAACTCAATCATTTTATTTTCAATCAAATTAATATTTTATTTTACTAAATCTATTCTCTGTGGATCGACTCCGGACTTACCAGGTTTTTTTATTAATTTGACGCTCTTATACTTGGGTGTAAAGAACCATTTTTTGAGCGTGTCAATATGAGTCAAGTCTAAATGAGCTTATGACTAAAGATACAAAGTATAAGAATTTATTTAATATCAATGAATATATTCTTATAACAAGAATTAGATCATGAAATAGTTTAATAAGTGTCAGTCATGGTTATATAGTAAAAGGAATAATCAAGAAAGTTAAGACATAGTCGAGGCTCAAGATGGTGGTGATGATCCATCACATGCCGATAACATCTATGGACTGAATATGTTACAGATTGACTTAAAAATTTGACTCCTCAGGGTTTTGTGCAAAAAAAAACACTTGCTAATATTATAAAAAGTGAGATTTCTAAATTTGAAATATTAAAAGTGGATCCCCTAATCCTAGTATTTTATTTTATTATTGTAGTCCAATTTAAAAAATTTCCAATCACTTCAAACAACTCAATCATTTTATTTTCGATCAAATTATTATTTTATTTTACTAAATATATTCCCTATGGACCGACCCTGGACTTACCGGGTTATTTTATTACTTTGACACTCTTATACTTTGGAGTAAAGAATAATTTTTTGAGCGTGTCAATATGAGTCAAGTTTAAATGAGCTTATGACTAAAGATATAAAGTACAAGCATTTATTTAATATCAATGAATATATTCTTATAACATGAATTAGATCATGAAATAGTTTAATAAGTGTCAGTCATTGTTACATAGTAAAAGGAATAATCAAGAAAGTTAAGACATAGTCAGAGGCTCAAGATGGTGGTGAGGATCCATCATCTGCCGGTAACATCTCCGAACTGAAGATGTTACAGATTGACTTAAAAATTTGACTCCTCAGGGTTTTATGCCAAAAAGAACACTTGCTAATATAAGGGTGGTCATCACATTATTACCTATAATCTTCACATATGATGTAGGATGTCATAAGTTTAAAATTAATTTGTATATCAACATGTAACTTGTCAGAAGTTATTAAGTAAAACTTGGACAAATTCAAGTACTACATTCTTAAAACTCTCCAAGATGAGCATATTTTAAGGTTTTAACTGTTATCTTAGGGTATTTTCGTATGATGGTGATCGTTTACTTGCATGTTAACATCTGATATCAACATGTAAAAAAAATTCTATTATGTAATAGTAGTAGTCACTAATGTAACAATCTAATAATAAATTGTTACACGTGATAAATAATAAAAAATAACTAAATAAATGGTAGTTTTGCAATATCCCGAATATTTTTGGAACGGTTCTGGAAGATTTCCGAATTGATGTTTGGAATTCGGAACAGGATGATATTCAAAAATACGAATTTATGTGTTGAAAAATAGATTGGAATATTTTAAAGTACAGATTCGTCGAGTCGAAAAATGCGTGGTTTCGAGAACCGGTTACGCGATTTCTGATTTTATCGTTATATGCGTAAAAGTTTGTTATTTCAGCTATAAAACTTCCAATGAAATCCGATTAAGCTGATTCTTGAACCATTAGACTCGTTTTTCCGAGAGAAACAACTTTCGTGTTGAATATTTTTCAAAATTTGCATCATAATGACTTTAAAAATGTGAATTTTTGAGAAAGTTCTATGACAAGGGCCTGATTATAATTTTCGGGGGTCTGAATATAAATTCCAGAAATTTTCCTATAAATACCTCATAGTTTCTTCTTTTTGCAAAAATGGTAAAGGATCAAAAATAACCCCACACGCACCCTCATCCCCAAAGTCGCGTTTATGTCGTCCATGTCATGCCGGCGGCAACCCCAACGAGCCGGCGAACAGCGAGAGGAGAGAGGAATACGCGCATGATGAATTTTCTGATCCCGACTTGTCGCTTCGTTTCATGACCCGAGCCACCCCCCAAATCGAAGTTATTAGAGAGTACTACAAGTTGGCGGTGACGAATTTTCCCTTACGTGCACGATTTCATGCGAAACGAGGAAGGAATATTCAGATGAACAGTGACCCATGGTGAACAGTAACTCCGATCAGAATTCAATCGATTCCAGCGCATTCATAGGATCTTTTGGAGTCTGTATATACCCTCAAAATCTCGGTAAGACCTCCCGGTAAAAATATGCAAATTTCAAGTTTATAGTTAAATGTTCGGATGTATCCAGTATCTTCGTAGAGTAGAGTATTGATATAAATTGAATTTTTTGAGTATTAGTATATTGAATATGAGTATTTGGTAGAATCTGAGTGGAAACGGAACGAGTTTGATCTATTCGATAGAATATGCAAGTTTTCGGTAAAAGTGAGTTTTTGCGTATAATGATGTGTTTTGATTTTAATGATAGTTATGAGTTACAAATGATATTACGAGAATATTTGGATAAATCCAGGTAGGTTCGGAGTGTTCGGAATCCTTCTGTTGTGTTTGCGGAAACTTTTTCGGAAGATTTTCCAAAAATACGTAAATCGAGAATTTAAGTTAACTGACCACTTGGGTTAGTTTATAATGATGTTTTAAGATTACTGGAACTGAAAAATATTGAAATCGGACTTGATTCGATTGTCCTGGAAAGATCCGGAACTTTGTCAAAGAAAATGTTCGATTCTAAAGATGTTTCGCCATTATTTTGGCAGACTTGACTAGGACCTGCAGTGCTCGTGAAGCCAGGTAAGTAACCCATGCGATGTCTTCTCAAATCGTTCTTTTCATGTTTTAAATGTGTGTGTATATATATGTATATATGTATATATATACATACATACACACACACATATACATACATACATACATACATACATACATATATGTAAAGACAATTGAAAGGTTTAGTATAATTAAATGATGGATTTTAGGAATAACTTTGAGATCATGAACAGTTGAGTTGGTCGACCATCACATGTATAACCTTTGTCATTTCTATGATATGAAGTGAAATGTTTGAGGATAATGCTATGATATAAAGTGAAAAGTTTGATGAGTTTGATGGCTATATGTATGTATTGATGCATGTAAGTGTATGAACACGTAATGGTTTATGTACATATGTGATAATAAGCTGTGAATAAGTTTGTTATCGTTTTGTACATGCAATCATTTGTATAGAGGTTGGGATGGTTAAGTGAGATGAGGAATGAATATAAGTTAAGTTCTCTCCGAACGAGTATGTTTATTTGGTAAAGATACTGTATTAAAAGTTTCCACATAGAAATTTTGAAAATGAATATAATTGAATGATAAATGAAGAGATATGATGACTGTGAGAGATATGAGATTTGATTTCGTAATAAGGTGTATATTCATATGTTTGAAATATATTTATGTATATGAGTATTTAAATGATGTTTGGATTTTTTGTCATTATGTGCTTATTTATGAGAAATCATGTGATGAGTTTATGTTATATGGTATATGCGCTTGTGTGTATGTTTGATTGGATGATTTGCGGTGTAGTAATCGAGCTGGTTAGGAATCCATTTGGACGGAATTCATCTCATATCTATTCCAAAATAGGTAATGAGTCACGTACGAGCATTGTGTGTATAAGCCAACCGTATGTATGTATTGTTGGATGATATGATCTTTGATGTATCGATTGTTATGTGTGCTTCTTAGTTGGTTACGTGATGACTGTAAATATGTCTGAGTGTGTGTATGTGTATGATGGAACTCATGATATGTATAGATTATGTATGCTTATGTGAGATGAATTGATGATTTGAAACCAATGTGAATATCAGAGGTTATAAAGCGTGTTTGCTAAGTTGTATTGATATGTAGGCATATGTGTAAGGATTCTGAAATTGTTTTTGCATGTATATAAAAGAAGTGTGCTATGGTATGTGTGAATGTATATGAAACCCAAGTGTTAAGTTATTAAAAGGTTATTGTGGATTAAAGAAGGTTAGAGAAAGATTGTTTTGATATTAAAGATAGTTTATAACTGAATAGAAGAAAATTTGTTAGATTTACCGATTGGATGATATTTCAAAGATATTTAACTGTGATAAGTATTAATATGTGACTTCATGTTCAACATTGAAATGGTTTCAATCAGTGGCGGAGCCACTGTGTGCCCAGTGGGGGCAGTTGCCCCCACTGGGCACCACTATTTTTTTTTTTTTTTATAAACTATATATATATATATATATATTAGAAAATCTAAATAATTAAATAATACCCATAAATATATTATTTATTAATTTATTTGAGTTGTATTTTTTCTAATATAATATGTAAGCCCATGCCCAAATTAGTTAAAAAAATTCCAATACATTTGTGCATCAATCTTATTTATTAAACATTTTAAAAATAATTATATTTAATTTGTATGTGTATAGATAATTGACTATTTTTCATTTAAATTCACTCATTTATGTGTTTTTCCATTTGCAAAAGAATAGAGATTTCATTACATTTAAATAAAAATAAAAATAACTATATTTATACTCAGGTTTGCTTATTGATCTTCTAATTTATTGATATATAATTGTAGTGATTCTTTTACTAAACCACATCGTGTATAGTTGTTATGTGTAAAACATTAACATATTAATATAAATATAATTATTTTGTATATATTTAGTTGTTCAGAGCACAAATATTGCGTATTAACACTAGGTTTTTAATAATTTAATTAAAAAAGTGGTTAAATTCACAATAAATTAGCGGAAATTTAGTATATAATATACTACATAAACTTAAAATACATAATTTTAAAAATAAATTTTTTCTTAAATTTTTAGGGTAAATTGGTATTTTTATAAATTATGGATAAAAATATATTTCTGAAAATTTTGGGTTAATTTATAAGTTTAAAAATTAGGGGCTATTTCATAATTTTCAAAATTATAGGGATCATCTTGTAATTTCAAAAAATATGTATGAATTTGTTATATATTATTTTGGTAAGGAAAAAATTTCGCCCCCGCTGACTGAAATTTCTGGATACGCCACTGGTTTCAATGTTATGTGACGTACTTTGTGATTTTGAATTCATGTTTCGTGTGTTTTGAATGTCCAGCCACTATATTGACAATATGTAAATATGTAAAGTTGATATGGGTAAAGTATAAAGGATATTAGAAAACTGATAATTCTAAGACTCGTAACATTTTGATAACTCTGAAAAACTTCTAATGTAATTGACTTATATGTTTTGTTTGTAGTACTAGCATGGTTACTTAATGAGTTTTTATAACTCACACCAAACCAGTTTGCTAGTTTTGTAGGTTGGCTTCCAGATTGGTCAACCACAACAGTTTTGGAAATCCTGTTCAGGACGAGAATCACCCAAGCATCAGTCACCATCACAAGTGTCCTGGAAGATGTTTTAGAAGTTTAGGATATTTGATTTGTTGTTTTGTGTGTCGTGCGGAGCACACCATTTGTATTAAGTAAATAATTTGATTACTTATGATGTTGTGGGCACAAAGCCCTTAGATGATGATTTTGATGTGTTAATGTGGACCTGAGGTTCATTTTGATATATGATGTTTGTTTCAGGTTTGTTTTGATGCTGGGCTGAGAAACAGGTTGTCCAGTTTTAAGACACATCATGCAGAATTTTGTGTAAATTTAGAGGCTTATAGATATAGGTGAATCATGTCTCCTGCCGATAGCATCATGCCTCTAATGAGGTGTTACAAGTTTTATTTAACACAATTCCTTTATGTTATATAATTATTGGTTGGTGGTATACACAATGGTGACATCAAAAAATTTCTACGAAATGTGACATGAGATTAGACGAGAGGTAATAAGAGTTTTTTTTTGTGTATATGTATATGTGTGTGTGTATATATACAAAGAGAGAGGGTGTGTGTGTGTTAGGCTCAGGTCAGATTCATGTGAATTTCATATAGATTGTAAGGCAGATAAAGATAATTTATTATGTCTTTTAACTTCACGTGAACCTTATGTGTATTGTAAGATGTAAACCTGATAATATATATATATATAGTCATTCACCTATATGGATGCCCGCACGAATTTTTCGTGTGGATGCACGCAAAGTACTAGTACTTTGTCGTGTAAAAAATTTTAAGAAAAAAATTTACACGACAAAATTCTAATATTTTGCTTGTGTCTGCATCCGCCTAGGAGAAGAATTTATTTATATCATGTATGCATGTGGCTTTGTTTTTAATAACAAAAATAATATTTGTATAATATTTTGTACAATATTTTACATAATCATATATATATTATATATATTAAAAATAAATTTATTTCCATTTTACCATGTGTATTTTTCTAGTACATTATATTATTGCTTTAATAAGCTTTGTATTAATTGTTCATTGTTGGGTCATATGTGCGGCCAAAAGCGCGATAACCATTTACTACCACTGCCACCATAAACGTGACATAAGAAAACCTTCCATAAGAAGCACTCTTCGATAGCAAAACGCCAAAGCCATTTGAGAAGCAAAGCTTGATTTTTAGATTTCAGATCCATGACACCTAATCCACCTACACCGAAAGGCTTTTTCACAGTATCCTAACTCACATTGCAAATAGATCTACTATCCAACGAACCACCCCACAGAAACTGTTTGAATAAGTTTTCCAGTTTGTTACAAATAACTTGAGGCATCTTAAATAAAGACATATAGTATAAAGGAATGGAGGAAATGGAAGCTTTGAGAAATGTAAGTCTACTTCGCATAGATAAAGACTTATTCTTCCAATTATGCAATATACATCTGATATTGTCAACGATTGGGGACCATAAGCTTTTCCTTCTAGAATTACCATCAATCAGGAGGCCTAAGTACTTGAAAGGAGTCGAAGAACATTTACAATGCAGGATACTTGTCGCGAAAGAAGCCCAACTGAGATCCCCATCAATACAGACTATTGAGCTTTTCTGAAAATTAACTTTAAGCCTGGAAACTAACTCAAAATATCTTAGGATCATTCTAATATTGAGAAGAGAATCAGAATCTTTCTTGGAGAAAATGACAGTGTCATCAGCAAACTACATATGTGTGTTTTGCAGAGTCTGACTACTGACTGATATACATTGGATCAGATTGAGATCTTGCGCCTTTGACAGAAGAACGTGCAGTCCTTCCACCACCAAAAGAAAAAGATACGGATATAAGGTGTCACCCTACCTAAGACCTCTACCCATCAAGAACTGAGTGGTGGGGGATCCATTAACCAAAACAGCGACTGATGCTGTAGAAATACATTATCTAATCCAACCAATCCAACGCTCACCAAAACACATCTCTCGCATGATAGCACTGACAAAGGCCCGATAAACCAAATCAAATGCCTTCTCAAAATCTAACTTCAACAGAATGTCATCTTCCTTATTTTTCTTAACTCAGTCCACCACTTCATTAGTGTGGGACACAGAAACTGGGCGATGCATGATGTTCCGGGCTGGCGGCCCGGTTGGGAGTACGGAATAGCCCGCGAGGGACTAAACTGGAGAATGATGGAGTCGCCACCCGGTGTGAACCGGGACAAAGATTTAAGGCCGCACTCACCCCTCGCAAGGGAAGACCTCAAACCGTTGGGTTCAGAATGGTCCCTTACTTATGCCACTTTTAATGAAATGATTTGTGCAATAATTTAACCAAGCCTAAGCAACATTTATTTCCAAGGAGTATTCTACTTTTAAGTTCACATGCATGAAAGTAATCATCATAACGGCAAACATGCAATAGCACACGGCAATCTCATGAACATGTTTCGATCATATAATGCGGAAAACAAAGAACAACCTAAACATAATGCAAATTCCAAACGCAAAACAAATTACTAATCATGCTTGAAAATGAACAACCAAATAGGCTAAATCATGCCTAATAACCAAGTAACATACTAATGACCTAATCATGCTTGAATACCATCTCATGAACACATCAAATAGATAAATACAGGGATACAAATAGTATGATTGATTACATGATACAAGAGAAATCACCTAAGAAATAATTATGCATGACATGTGATGAAAATGGCTCAATTCAGTGTATGCGCATTCATGTAGCGTTTGAAAACGTGTTCGAACGGTAAACAGAAGGTTCTCGTTCGTATAGCGTTCGAGAACGCGTTCGAACGGAACCAGACCTGATGCATGATAAAACTAAGAAAATGCGTGCGCGTTCGAGTAGCGTCCGAAAACACGTTCGAACGGTAAACATAAAGTTCACGTTCGAGTAGCGTTCGTAAATGCCTTCGAACGAGACCAGACAGAAAACATGCGTTCGTGCGGCATTTTGAAACGCGTTCAAATGAGATTACAGCAGTGACCTCCAAAATACAGTAAACAACATGACACATACATGAACGGATGAATAGATGACACATAATCAATAATAACGGGCTGAAAGGCGCGGCAAAGTATCGTGGTAAAGGTAGACCGTAGGCTTTTTATCCCTCCAAATGGAGGACCTTTAATCCGACTTACTAAGCCCATGCGCAATGCAACATGATGCATGATTATGCAAGAAGATGACATACAAAGAAAAGCGAATAATGAAATGAAAGGCGCGGTGAAGTATCGTGGTAAAGGTTCTTTAACCCCTCGAAATGGAGGACCTTTAATCCAACTTACTAAGCTCATGCGCATCACATCATAATGCATATAAAAATAAAGAAAACCATATCAAACTTCGTATACCCGATTGAAGACATCTCACATTCAACCGAATATACATCGTCCGGCGCGGCAAAGCATCGTGGTAAAGGATTTTAACCCCTCGAAATAGAGGACCTTTAATCCAACTTACTAAGCCCATGCGCTAATAACATAATGCATATAAAAATAAAGATAACAATATCGGACTTCGGATACCCGATTGAACACATCTCACATTCAACCGAATATACATCGTCCGGCGAGGCAAAGCATCGTGGTAAAGGATTTTAACCCCTCGAAATAGAGGACATTTAATGGCACTTAATAAGCTCATGCGCTAATAACACAATGCATATAAGAGATAAAAGAAACAACAATATCGGATTTCGTATACCCGATTGAACACATCTCACATTCAACCGAATATACATCGTCCGACGCGGCGAAGCATCTTGGTAAAGGATTTTAACCCCTCAGAATAGAGGACCTTTAATCGCACTTACTAAGCCTATGCGCTTGACCTCATCATACTCAAATAACATGCAGAAAATAAATAACGATAATAAACAAATCAAGATAACATGAAATAAATTATGTGTCGTATACTCAAGTGGTACGTGGAGTTGTATCCCGAGTACAGATCATACTGTCGTCCATTCGGAATCGGCTATGAAATTTATTTCCGGGTTTCCATCCTATATACCACAAGAGGCGACACATTCATTCATTCAAGGGCCACAACACACATCATTCCACAATACATGCATTTTCCATTTATTCAAGGGTCACAACACACATATCAATTAACGACTCTCATGCGAATAAAACTTAATAAATAATTGAAATGCGAATAAAAAATAGATCTGAAAAGTGCCCTCAGGTCTAACCTTTTATGTCGACTTTTGGAAGCGCGTTACAAGTCCGTCGGAAGGGCTATCACTCCGTAACTTTTCTGGTTCACTGGTCTACGTCTTTCTTCGCTGTTTCGCTGCTCAAGCTACTGTTTTGACTCCATTTTGCTGTTATTTTGCTGCTGTATTTGGCGGTTTAAAAGTGCAGTTTTTGTTCACTGTTTTGAGTATTTTAGGGGCTGTTTTGGACTGTTTCGGGGACTGTTTCGGGACAGTGCAGAGGGCTATGTCTCGGTAATTTGAGGGGGGCGAGCAGGGAGCATTTTAGGCGTGATTTACTGGCAGGTTTGTGGATGTGTTTGGGCAAAAAATTTGATGACTTGTGCAGCTGGACAGGGCTGAATTTGGGGTGTTGTTGCGTGAAGTTTAAGACTAATTTTGGAGGGAAGTTGAGGGTTAGTTTGTGCGTTGAAGGGGCAATTTAACGTGAGGCTGCTGGACATGGGTGAAGGGGGGGATTTGTGATGCGTTTTGTGGCTTATAAGGGATGCGTTGTTGTTCGTTTGGTGGCTTACAGGTCACGTTGCTCTTGGTTTGTGGCCGAGAGAAAGTCTGAGTGGGTTGTGGCTTTAGGGTTTTCTTTGTGCTTGTTTGCGTGAGAGGTCAGAGAGAGGAGAGGTCTTAGGGTTGGATTTATGCTATTTTATAGTGACAAGGTAGGGTTAGAGTTGTGCATGGTTTTTGAATAGGAAATAAATCAATTAAATAACGCATGTGTGGTATTTGATTTAATTATTTTAGGCAAGAATATTTATATTTTGGTGGGGGATTTCTTAAATTAGGGGAGTGATTTATTTAATTTTGGAAATGATTTATTTAATTTTGGAATTAGATTTTAATTAGATATTAATTTAATTTATTTCAATTTAATTGGTTTTAATTTAATTTCAATTTAGTTGGTTTTAATTTAATTTAATTGGTTTTAATTTGTGACATGTATTTTAAATGTTTTAATTATTTTTTGGATTGGGCTTGGGTGAGATGGGCTTGGTGTAGTTTTGGGCCAAGGCTAAGGGTGTATTTTAATAACGGAGGTCCAACAAGCGAGCCTGAAGCTAAACAAGCGACTAAAATCTGACAAAAATACCGATACCCTTCCGACGTCCGTTTCCCGTGACTTCCGCGACTTAAAAGGTAGTGTCTCCAAATGAGACTCATCATAGAGACTTATATGCAAAAATGCAGTGCCTACAATTAGCAATAAGAACCCCATCCAAGATATGACACCCTTTCAAAAATATCATCTGAGAGGGATTTATGAGGCAGCCCAACACTTTCTTCATGCGGCAAGACAACAATATAGAAATTATTTTGTTAAGGCTGTTAAGAAGTGAATTGGGATGAAATTCCTTCAACCTGACAGGATTAGCCACTTTAGGAATAAAAGCGATAAATGAGCTATTGATGTCCAAAGGAAGCCTACCAGTTGAATAGAAGCCTTGCACCATAAAAAACACATCATTACCCACAATATCCCAAACCTTTTTTTAAAAAAAAATGAAGTTGAAATCGTCCGGACCCGGGGCCTTTGAACCATCAAACTCCCAAACTACTTTCTTGACATCCTCAATAGAAATCGACAATTCAATAAGTTGAGCAGAATTGGTTGGAAGACTCTAAAAACCCAAATTTTGGAATGAATTAGGATATTGATAACCTTCCAAATATAGAGAAGAGAAATAAGAAACTGTTGTAGATTTTATACCATCAAGATCAGATATGCGCCTACCATTGGAAGAAATAGATCCTAAAAAGTTTTTACTTTTCCTTTCATTAACTACATTGTGAAACTGGTATTATTATCCCCCAAGCTTAAGCCAAATTGCCCTACTATTATGTTGCCAAAGTGACTCACGCATCCTCATTTTAGACCAAAGCCGACTCTTGAAAGAACCCAAAGCAAAATGGTAAGTATAGTTTTGATGGGAACTAATAGTTGAGTAGGAATTTGAGTCCCATGTGCTAAGCGGAACCTCATGATATGTAATTTTTGGCATTTTTTTTAACGATCTAAAATCTCAATGCCGGTTTAATAGTGGGATTTGAATAATTTGATTTTTTAAAAAGGAATTAGTATTTAGGATCATTTCCTAATATTTTTTCCCTCCTAATCAATCATAGTCACAATAATCATTCTATCAAACTCAATCACAAACATAGTCACATTGAGCCCCGGTTACAATCATATTGAGATCAATCAGATTTTTTTTTCTAATTCACAATTTACAAATATCTCAATCATAGTCACATTAATCTCAATCACAATCAGTGACATCAACCTCAGCCATAATCATAATCACATTTTTCTTAAATCATATTTTACATAAATTACGTTTTAATTAAGTCATGTAGAGCTCAGTCACATTCACAATCAAATGAACCTAAATCATAGACACAATCACAATTATATTTTGCCTAGGTCACATTGATCTCAGTAACAATCTCATTTTTACTCTTTTTAAAAAAGAAAAAAAAGAATGGACAAAGTCCAATTTTAATTTTTACCCCATTACCTCCCATAAGATTCGAATCCAAGAGGCAAGTTATATAGAGCTACTTGAAAATTACTTGACCACTCCCGTAAGGACTGCAATCTCATTTCACCTATCTAAAAATTTATTTGGACTTATCCAAGTCTTACCAAAAAATCAAGATTCACTGTTCACGTGAACAATAAATTATATTTGGAAAAAAAAAAGTGCAATGATCTTCCCTCCATTCTCTCTAAAGAAAGTGTAAACACTCTCTCCAAAAAATAATAAATAAATAATTAAATAAATAAATAAATAAATAATTAAATAAATAAATAAATTTTGATAAATTTTTTTTTATAAAAAAAAAAAAAAAAAAAAAAGTTAGGAGCATGTCATTTTTTAGAATAAGTAATCACAAAATGAAATTTTTAATAATTTTCTTAGTTATTTACTTTGTCGACTTTAATTACTCATAGACATGAAGAATCAGAGAAAGCGACAACAAAGAAAAGATATTTTTAAACTATTGAGAAATAATCATTGAGTATATATAATTGATTGTTAGACAAAGACTCTGGGTTCAAAAAATATAAAAAGAAAATAGAATGAAAGAACACAAAAACAATAAAAAGCATATAACAGTAGTAGTATTAAATTTGCAGCAGCGATGCAAATGCAAGGTCATCTGAGTTTTTATTTATGGGCAGATCCGTTGACTAATTGGCATTTGGTTGGCTTCGCGTATCCAGACATGTGAGCAAAGCATGCATAGCTGTAAAACATTTTGCTAAGTTTCCATTTTTAGTTAATTACATGTTGACTTGGGCTGCCTCTGCATTTCATCTGAATCATTTAGAGTAAATCAAACTCTCTATATACTTTAGCTTCTTCTTAAGGTCGTGTCATGATTAGTTAGAAATTTAGTTGACGAGTTTTCTTAAGGAGTATGTACAAACAAACTTCATTTAAATCAAAAAATAAAAAATAAACCACCCTCTCAGAAGTCAGAACTATCCAAAAAGCTAAGCAAATCCGTGTACGTAAATTTTCGATGGATTTGATTTTTGGTGGAAACCAACAAGCAAACTTTTGATGACACTATTATTATTATTGAATTTTTAAGCCATAGCTTTGGCTATAAATCGAGCTCTCATTTGAGAGCTCAATCACCCTCAAAAAATAAACTTCAAGTAGAAAAAACTTAGAGAGTTGCTTCAAGTAAAAGAGCAAGATCCTGCAAGCTCCATGTCAAAAGAGATTGGTAAATAGTGTACTTAGAGTGAGGTTTTTTGTACAAGTTTTGTAATACTTGTAAATTTCATTCAAGTGATAATAGAAGCATTTATTTTTTCTCATAAACATTCTTCAGTGATCAGAGAATAACAACAAGTGGTATCAGAGCTTTGGTTATACGTTGGGGGTCCTGAAGGTGAAGAACGAAACTCGGTTCGACAAAATTTGAGTTTTGTGAAAGCACTCAAAAATCAATTTTGAGCACACCATCAATTTTTTCACAGCAAAATGATCACGGTATTATTTTCCGGCAATCAAACGGAGATAGGAGTAAGCCACATGCGCCATCCAAAAAGATACTCACGAGCCACCACGCGCAACACATGTCTTCACATGCTCCAATGGTTGACACTGATGTGTCCGCTACATCAACACACGTCAACGCACAATTAGCAACACGTGAGCGCGGAATCATCAGCCACATCAACGCACAGTCATCGCCACGTCAGTAATGAGTCTGACACGTCAGCTTCCACGTGTCTGCCAAATCAGCGTTCACGTCAAGAAATCGGTCCCACTTTTGCCATGTGTCTGCCACATCAGTATAACTGGTAAATCGATCCATGTGTCGGATTTGCACCAACGAATAGTCAAATCCATCATTTTCGACCATTTCAGACGTAACAGTGACCTCCGATTTTTTGAAAATCAGCCTCGATTTTGTCCTATTTTCATTTTAAACTTTAAACTTAAAATGAAAATAGAAGATTCATCTTCTAGTATAATGATCAAACTGATGGAAATCAATTACTCCATCTGGAGGCCTCAGATGATAGATTATTTGCATTGCAAAGATCATTTTGATATGATCGAGGATAAGAGGTGAGACCAAATTCTCTCAAAGAGAGTGACTGTAATAAACTCAATAACATAATTCTTGGTTAGATTAGGCAGTGGATCAGCCACAGTGTCTTCCACCATGTAGCACAAGATACATATGCTTACGAGATATGGTTGAAGCTAGAAGGCATGTACCAAGCTAAGAATGCTCGGAATAAAGCCCTGTTAATGAGGCGTTTGGTGAATTTGAAGCTACGGAGTGGAACTTCCGTTGTAGAATACATCAATGAGTTACAGAGCCTGGTGAATCAACTGTCTGCAGTAGACATGCAGTTGAGAGATGAAGTACAATTCATCCCACTACTTAGTTGTCTTCCTGATAGTTGGGAGACATTGGTGGTTACTTTTATCAATCCGGCTCCAGAAGGCAAACTTACCATACCTATGGTAAAAGATGTCATATCGAATGAAGAGTTCAAAAGAAAATACATTGGCTCATAACAGAAAAAATCTTTTATCACGGAGACCCGAGGAAGACATCGATGAAGAAAAAGATGAAGAGGCAGAAGCATAACCAGAGGTAGATCCTCAGGCATAAAGAAGCATATCTATAAGTGCTACCACTATATAGAAGACCACTTAAATAAGATTTTTTGAACACTGCCATGATAGTAGAGATAAGGCAATTCCCAACCGAAGAACAACAAATGAGATACACTAGTAGTTGTCTCGGGAGATGTAGCCATTTGCTCTATGCAGGAAGTGACATGCCTTCACAATGTAACCTAAGATGTTGAGTGGGTGGTAGATACTGCAGCATCCTACCACGTCACTCCTCACAGAGATTTCTTCACAACATACAAAATATCAAGTTTTGGTTCAATAAAGATGGGAAACATCAGTTCATCTAGGATAGTATGAATTGATGATATTCAATTGCAGACAAATGTCGGGTGGACATTAACCTTGAAGGATGTCCAACATGTTCCAGAATTTTGGCTGAATGTACTCTCAGGGATAGCCCTTGACAAACAGTGCTATGACAATCACTTCAGAAATGACATATGAAGAATGACTAAAGGTGTCATTGTTGTCACCCAATGACATATTTCTGGCACATTATATAAGACTCATGTGAAGATTTATGCAGACAGCCTCAATGTAGTTGAAAAAAAGCTTCTCGAAATCTGTGGCACTAGAGACTCAGTCACATGAGTGAGAGAGGATTGTCTGCCCTGACCAAGAATGAGCTTACTAAGGATACTACACTAGGTCCTTGCAACCACCGTTTGTTTGGTAAGCAACACAGAGTCTCGTTTAATTTCTCTTCAAAAAAAAAATCGGAGCTTCTCAGTTTGGTGTAATTTAATATTTGTGGTCTCATGGAGGTTGATTCACTATGAGGTAATAAGTATTTTCCGACTTTCACTGATGATGCTTCTCGAAAAGTATGAGTGTATTTCCTGAAGATAAATTATTAGGTCATGGATCAGTTCAAGCTATTATACGCCATGGTAGAATATGAAACAAGAAAGAAACTGAAGTGCCTCCGAACAGACAATGGAGGCGAGTACAGTTCTAGAGAGTTTGATGCCTGCTGCAGGAGACACGACATTCGACATGAGAGAACTGTTCCACACAACCCACAATATAATGGTGTAGCTGAAAGAATGAACCGCACCATTATGGAGAAAATCAAAAGCATGATCAGCATGACTAAGTTGTCAAAGACATTATGGGGAGAAGTTGTTCGTACCGCCTGCTACTTACATATCACTATTTGTACCATTAAATTTTGAGATTCCGGAGAAAGTGTGGTCTGGCAAGAATCTATCATACTCTAACCTAGGCTAAATAATCATTGCACATGTATCCAATGAGTTCATACAGAAGCTCGATGCAAGGACTACTCCATGCATATTTCTAGGCTATGAAGATGAAAATTTTGGATACATATTATGAGATCCAAAGGAAAAGATTGTCATCAGAAGCCTGGAAGTATTGTTTCTTGAAGACCAGATAATTGAAGTCATTGAAAAGCCCAAGAAGTCTTTCAATTCTAATGCCGATAGAAATCCAGACCCAGCACCAACACAATTGGCCACCGATATGGTGCATAATATTTCAGAAGCAGAACTAGAGTAGGGAAATAAGGATGTTGAGCAAATGGAGACACAACTCATTCCATCGGAAGCTACAGAAGGGAGTGTTGAGCAGGAGGAGCCACAACTCGCTCCACTAGAAGCTACATGATCATCCACAAATTTAGATGATGATATACCTCCTGAAACCAGTGGACCTCAGACAAAAAGATCTGAGTGAGGCCGGGTTCCATCAATCAGATATCCGGAATCTGAATATATTCTACTTACTAGTGAGGGGGAGCCAGAGAGTTTCCCATAAGGAAAAAAGGCTTTGAGGAACTACTGGGTGGAGCTAAAATGGCAGCGGAAGTGTGATGTGCAGAGATACAGTGGAAGGGTATTGTACAGAGACACGGCCGACATGTCAATAAAGGTGATCACTCGGGACAAGTTAGAGCTGTGCAGAGACATAATCAAGATAGTTTTTATATGACAATCGTTCCGAATACAATTGGATGGGGAGAATTATAATATCCAGTTGTAAATCTTACTTTCAGTGGATTACACTTTTGGTGCAAACCAATAAGCAAATTTTCGGTGCCACCATTGTTATTATTGAATTTTTGAGCCATAACTTTGGCTATAACTTGAACTCTCATCTGAGAGCTCAATCACCCCCAACAAATAAGCTTCAAGTAAAGAAATCTTATAGAGTTGCTTCAAGTAAGAGAGCAAGATCTCGGAAGCTCCATGTCAAGAGTACTTGGAAGAAAGTGTAGTTAGAGTGAGGTTTTATGTATAAAGTTTTTAATACTTGTAAATTCTATTTAAGTAGTAATAGAAACATTTATTTTTCCTCATAAATATTGTTCTGTGGTTAGAGAATTATAACAAAATCTACAAAATTCTGCTCTGAAAAGTTCTGGAAAATATTTTGGAGCAAGACCTCTTCGGAATAAATCACTATCTAGAACATATCTTATTTTCCATATTCATAAATTTATGATTAGTTGAATATATATTCCTAATTTATGTTAGAAACGTTTATAAGATTCAAGAGAATGCCGCCTAACTCTATAAATAGGAGTCATTCCTTATTTGGAATCTGACAGAAAACATAATGGATGATTATTTTTCACATAAATTTTTTTTTATATCTCATTCTTCTGAAAATATTATCCTGACTTAAGTGTTAGAGTGTTTTTATTTTTCACAGATACATCCACTCTATTTCATTGTATTTCAACCGTAAAATGAAAGTAAAATTTCTACACCTTCAATAACTTTTACTAATAAAAAATCCCATTTTTCCTGGAAAGTTAATCTCTCATTTCTCAGTTGTTTACTTGTTGACTTAAATTACTCATAGACTTGAACAATTAAAGAAAGACAACATCGTGAAAGATCAAGATAATAAATTAACATAAAGTGAACGTGTACAGCTAGCAATGATGGAATAAACAAGATTAATTCTGAAACATTACTATTTTAATATTATCAACTTGAATCATAAATTATACTTGTTCCTGCAATTATTCTACTTTGAACTTCCATTTTAAGAAATGGGAAACAAATTGGAGAATCTTAACACGTTAGGCCCATTAATTATTCGTTTGTATATTGAAGATGTTTTCTATTATAGGGTTTCCCTATATAAACAAACTTACTACTCGTGAACAGAACGAGAAATACATTCTGTAATGGAGACAAATCGATTATTCTTCTTCCAGTGCTTGGTTCTTTCCTTACTAGTTATGGTAACAGCCAGAAATAATACCACAGACCAACAAGCCCTTCTTGCCATCAAAGCTCATATAACTGATGATCCAGGCAATTTCTTGGCCAAAAATTGGAACACAAATCGCTCTATCTGTAATTGGATGGGCGTCACTTGTGATGTCCATAGCCATAGAGTCACACACTTGAATATTTCCAGGTTAAGTCTCACAGGCACCATCCCTTCTCAACTTGGGAATCTATCTTCTCTGCAAACACTTGATTTTAGCCATAATCGGCTTCATGGAACCATTCCTTCCTCTATCCTCAGCATAAATACCCTGCAAATACTTGATCTCAGTGATAATCAGCTTTCTGGTTCTTTCCCTTCTTCTATCTTCTAACATACAATAACCTTTTTCTGGTTCTTTCCTTTCTTCTATCTTCTAACCTATCATTGTGTTACTTAATTTGCAGGTGAAATCCCGCTGGAGCCGAGTAATCTTTCAGAATTGGAGAGCTTACGACTACGAAGTAATTTATTAACAGGAAATGTTCCTTCATCTATCTCTAATCTGTCTTCTCTCCAGGAATGTGATTTCTCAGATAATTACTTGACAGGTACGTACATGTGACATCTTCCTCTTCTTAAAAGATTTTATATCACAATCAATTTCACTTGTCCAATGATATAAACAATTTTATATCACTTGACATCTTCCTCCATCATTACTAATTAATAAACAATTTCTTAACAGGCGTAGTTCCCTCCTCCATCTTCAACATAAAGACATTGAATATAATTAATCTGAGTAGCAACCGGCTCTCCGGTGCTTTCCCATCTTTCTTCAACGTGTCATATTTACAAATTATTAATCTGAGCAATAACCGCCTTTCTGGTCCCATTCCCTCTTACGTCTTCAACATAAACACACTGAATATACTTGATTTACGTCAGAATCGGTTTTCCGGTGTTTTCCCATCATTTTTCAACGTGTCTTCTTTACAGGTTCTTTATTTATTTGATAATAGACTATCTGGTGAACTTCCAACAAATATTTGGAATTATCTACCTTTTTTGGAATCCCTTCTATTAGCGAGAAACATGTTTCATGGCGAAATACCATCTACTTTATCAAACTGCAGACAGCTACAAAAGATATATCTGTACGCCAATAATTTCTCAGGAGCCATACCAAAAGAAATTGGAAATTTGACCAAGCTTCAGACAATAGATTTGAGTATTAACAATCTCCAAGGTACGTATGATCCCAAAATTAAATGTCTTTATATATATATATATATATAAAGACATTTAATTTATTACACCAAAAAAATTAATTAGTGCTTAAGCATTTGAGTTGGAAAACTTAAAAATAAATGTTTGAATCCAGTAATGTGCTGAGCTTTTCATAATTTTCTGACATGCGAATATTTTAAAGCAATACATTCACATTAAATTTTGTGAATTCGGATCTGAAAAAAAAAAAAAATTTCCGGATTTTTTTAATTTTTAAATTATTTAATTTTAAATACTTAAATATATATATATATATATAACTAAACATTAGCTATTCAATATCTAAAATAACATTTACAATTTAAATCTATCCAAAATAATCTAAATTTAAATATAAAATTATACTACGAAAATAATTTTTAATAATTTTATTATTTTATATCCAAATTCCGGAATCACTTGAATCTAAATCCATACGGGTCTTAAAAATACATATTCGGATCCGTATTATTAATACATATCAAAATTTTTCCGGATCTGGATCTTTAGGATCCTTGATGATCCGAACCGAATCCGAATATATTTGCCATCCTTAAACACACACATGCATATGCTTATGCATTCATAGATACACGCTTTTTTAATAAATGACTCAAAGATGGAGAAAGTTGAAAATAAAAACTTCCATCCCAATTAAATTTTCACTCAAGAACTTGTCATAAAGCCGCTCGATCCTAGATGTAACATTATTAATAGTCAATTTTCTTGTAGTGCAATGAGAATAACAAAACATATTATAATCTTGGTTTTTTTAGAATTTTTCATTAAAATCAAAAATTCTATTATAAACTTAATGTATATAATTTATTTTGCTATTAAATAAAAAATGTATAATTTTTTTATTAATTTAAAAATTAAATTAAATATTTTTTAAGTTTCCTCATCACGTCACTTGGTGGTTCAGATTTTAAATATTATTATGAAACACTTAATCTCTATAATTTATATTGGTATTAAATTACGAAATAAAAATAGTAAACCTTTGAAAATAAAAAAGTAACCTATAAAATAAGAAAATGCATTATAATATCCTATTAAATAAGAAATCTATAACAATTAATCATAGAACATATTATAATATCCTTAATAAGAAACTTATAACAATATATATATATATATATATATATATATATATATATATATATATATATATATATATATATATATATATATATTAATCACTATTTCTTATTTGAATTTTCTTTTAAAATAGAAAAATCTATTTTACAAAATTAAAATAAAAAACTATTAAAAAAAACTATTACAATATTAAATATATTATAATCTCCATTAAAATTTAAAAAAAAAATATTATAAACTCTAAACTATAAATAAGAAAAACTACTAAACTAAGATTTAACTAAACCCAAAATAAACATTCATTAGGTCTTCAAAATACAGAAAAAATTAAAACATTCAAATTACAAGTTCATCATCCTTATTACTTTTAATGCAAAATTTTACAACTTAATATATTAAATGCTACTTCTAAACATGATTACATGATGGGTTACACAACAATAAATAATTTACATGCTACTTCTAAACATAATTACATGACGGGTTACACAACAATAAATAATTTACAACAACCGCAAAAAGGGAAATATTAAAGTAATTATCATGCGAATTCGGGAATTAATAAAGATAAAGACCAATGAATCCTACAAAACTGAAATGATTTTGATTAACGAAAGTGTAAGAGCAAACTTGTACCTTCAGGATCTCACTTTTAGATTCTGGGTTCGAATCTAGGCAGTGTGTTTTTTGTAAGAGTCTGGGACAGTCAAAGATTTTACATGTTCCGCTTAAGTCCGGAATAAGTGGTCTGATGGTGGGGTTTCCAACGATTTCAAAAAAAAAAAATTAAGAGCAAACTTATTAATAGATATATCATAAACCAACACAAAAGTACGAGCCCTATGTAAGTAAATAATTAATATTCAATTATATATAAATTTTTTTTATCATGCTTGCATTTATAGAAATGGACAATAAAGATAAATGTAATGTAAATTATTATCCCATAACTATTAGTCACAATATGTAAAAAGTTAAGCTCAATAATAAAATCCTATTCGTTATAAAAAAAATTGAATCACTAATCTAAAATAAATAGAGATGCAATCACTATATATAATTTATTGACAGGCGTCATTCCTTCTCAACTTGAAAGTCTATCTTCACTACAAGAATTTGCTCTGAGCGATAATCAGCTTTCGGGTCCCATTCCCTCCTTCTTCTTCAACATGAATAGACTGCTTATACTTGATTTCAGTGGAAACCAGTTCTCCGGTGCTTTCCCATCTTTCTTCAACCAGTCTTCTTTACAAATTATCGATTTCTCTGATAGTAAATTATCTGGAGAACTCCCAGCAAATATTGACAATAATCTTCCTTCTTTGGAAATGCTTTATTTGAACTTAAATGATTTTCATGGTAAAATACCAAAAGATATCGGCAACTTGACGAAGCTTACGGTACTAAATCTTGACGATAATAAACTCAAAGGTGCGTATGATGAATTGGTTCAAAAATTATTATTTTTTATAAGTTTTAAGGAAAGTCTAAAGTTATTACTTATATATTATATTATTTTATTCTATTTCATTATGGATAAGAAGAGAATATGAATGTCCATATTGTGTCTATAGATAGAGATTAGTTTTCGTTTTCTGAATCATCCATCCATTGATTAGGCTCTAAAGTAGATAAGGACAAGACATGTAGGCTAATATAATCATGTCCGAAAATTATGAGAATAAAACATGTAGATTAATAAAATGAGGTTCCAAGGCTAATAATTACGTAAAAAAAAAAATTGCTCACAATACCATTGGAGTAGGGATATCTTGACCAAATGAGTGAGCACTTGTTGCTAATTTTTTTTTTTTTTTTTTTACACACGAACATTTTCTAAATTTTATAGTTTTTTCCCTTATGGTTCCTCATTGTTGGATCCTCTATTTTTGCCGATTTTAAATTAAAGCTAGCTTGGTTAATTTTATAGTTTTTTCTATTCGGGTTCCTCATGTTTCTTGACGATAAGTAATTTTTTGGTACCATCATTGTGTATGAATGACATGAAATCACCAACTAATAATTATATAAATATGAGTTTTGCTAAACAAAATTACAATATATATAGTTGTATATACTTTTAATTTTAGGTTTAATAACTAATTTTATAGTTTGTTTTTGTTTTGTTTTGTTTAAAGATTGCTTTTTTTTCCTTTCTATTATTTATTATCTAGAACAAATATGAATACATTAGTATTATTACACATTAGGAATCCTTGAGAGAAACAAAAGTTTATTTAAGATGATAATATTCGCAGGTGAGATACCGCATCAAATCGGTGACCTTCGTAATCTGGAGCTTTTGAGCATTAAAAGTAACCAACTAGTTGGTGTTGTCCCAAATTCAATCTTCAATTTGTCAATGATGAAAACATTTTCTGTCCAAAATAATTCTCTATCGGGAAGTCTTCCATCAAGCAGCAAAGACGTTCAACTTCCAAATCTTGAAGAGCTTTTATTGTCAGTAAATTATTTTATTGGCTCAATTCCTAGTTTCATCCTTAACTCTTCTAAGCTCTTTGTTATAGATTTGGTAGAAAACTCTTTCACCGGTTTTATTCCCAGCACATTTGGCCATAACTTAAGAAACCTCGAAGTGCTTAACTTAAATGGAAATTACTTGACATCTTCAACTCAGGAATTGAGCTTTCTTTCCTCTTTGACATTTTGCAAGAAATTAAGACTCCTTTGGTTATCAAATAATCCAATTAGTGGCATCCTTCCCAAGTCTGTAGGTAATCTATCTCTTTCCTTGGAATCAATTAAAATGAACCGTTGCAACATTAGTGGCGGCATTCCTCAGGAGATTGGCAACTTAATCAACTTGACAGCCATCGAGTTAGGAGGCAATAAGTTAAATGGATCAATTCCGATTACTTTAGGCAAATTACAGAACCTTCAAGGTTTGGATCTTCACACAAATAAATTAGAAGGATCAATCCCAGAAGATCTTTGTCTGTTGCCTTCATTGTTTAAGTTGGACTTGGGCGTTAATGTGCTTTCGGGATCAATCCCTGCTTGTTTAGGCAATCTCAAAACTCTTAGGTCACTCCTTTTGGGTACCAATGGGTTAACTTCTTCTATACCTTCAACTTTGTGGAACCTTAAGGACATCTTGTTCCTTAATCTGTCATCAAATCTTTTTACTGGACCTATTCCTTTTGAGATAGGGAACTTAAAGGTTGGGGTGGAAATAGATTTTTCAAGAAATAAATTCTCGGGTGAGATTCCAATTACAATTGAAAGACTAAAGAATCTAAAACTTCTCTCGTTGGATTATAATAGATTGGAAGGCTCAATTCCTAAATCATTTGGTGACTTGGTAAGTTTGGAATATTTGGATTTGTCTAATAATAATCTCTCTGGTGTTATCCCTATATCATTGGAGAAACTCTTATACCTCAAATATCTAAATCTTTCTTTCAATAGACTTGAAGGAGAGATTCCTCGTGGAGGACCTTTTTCAAAATTCTCATATAAATCATTTATTGGAAATGATTTATTGTGTGGTTCACCTAATCTTCAAGTCAAGACATGCAAAAGCAGTAGAAATCGAAGATCAAGGAAAACTGATATTATGCTAGGGATTTTTTTGCCATTGATTGTTGCATTGATAATAGCAATCGTAATGGCTTACAAATGTGGGTTGATCTCTAGATGTCATAAAAGAAGCACAAGACTAGTAAATATCGCTAATATATCACCTCAAGTAACACGAAGGAGATTTTCTCAACTTGAACTTCAACGAGCCACAGATGGATTTAGTGAAAATAACTTGATCGGTAGAGGAAGTTTTGGTTCTGTGTATAGAGCAAGACTTCAAGATGGGACAGAGGTTGCAGTGAAGGTTTTTCACCTACAACATGAAGGAGCATTGAAGAGCTTTGATGCTGAATCCGAAGTAATGAAAAGTATCCGTCATCGAAATCTTGTAAAAATCATCAGCAGTTGTCAAACCGATGATTTTAAAGCATTGATTTTAGAATACATGTCCAATGGGAGCCTGGCGGAGTGTTTGCACTCAAGTAACTATATTTTAGATATTTTCCAGAGGTTGAACATAATGATAGATGTTGCATCGGCTTTGGAATATCTTCATGTCGATTATTCAGCTCCTATAATACATTGTGACTTGAAGCCTAGTAATATATTGTTAGACAATAATATAGTTGCTTATCTTAGTGATTTTGGTATTGCGAAGCTCTTAACTGGAGAAGATCAGTCCATGATTCAAACACAAACACTTGCTACAATAGGTTATATGGCACCAGGTTTGTTTCAATTTTTTGGTTTTGTTTTTCTTACTTTCTTAGATATTAGATTTTTCATTATCTTCATTTGATCAAAATACAATTAATCTTCGTTTATCTTACAATATGATTTATGTGATTAATAGAGTATGGACGAGAAGGACAAGTATCCATAAAAGGTGACATTTACAGCTATGGGATTACACTAATGGAAACATTTACTGGAAAGACACCAACAGACGAAATTTTTGTTGGAGAAATGACCTTAAAATGTTGGGTTAATGATTTACTACGCAATTCTGTAATGGAAGTTGTTGATGTGAACCTGCTAAGTAGAGAGGACGAACATTTTACAGCAAAGAAACAATGTGTATCATCTATCTTGCATTTGGCTTTGGATTGTACAGATGAATTACCAGATAAGAGAATCAGCACAAAAGAAATTGTATCTGCCCTCTTGAAAATTAGAACCTCGCTGACTAAAAGTGTTGCAGGTAGAGGTATAGGACGATCAAACTTAAGAAGTTAATGTTTTGTTTAGTCATTGACGGTAATGTAGCTACTTTGTCCCAAGGGGCGTGACTTGGTGGTGTAGGGTTCAGGAACTCACCTTGAGGTCCTGGATTCGAATTCAGGGAGTGCGTTTCTTGTAAGAGTTTGTGATAGTCGGGGATTTTACCTGCTCCGCTTAAGCGCAGAAGTGATGGTTTGGCGGTGGGATTTTCAACGATTCAAAAAAAAATGATAATGTAGCTACTTGCTAAATGTTGTTCTGCAGTACAGTGTAACAGCATGATTTTCTGTTACGTTATTTACAGGAAATTCTATTATTATTTCTTTCGTATTTGTAATTTCTTCTTTTTGAAGAGTGAAGAACAGTTTCCCGTCCCTAAGGGGTGTGGCTTGGTGGTGTAGGGTCCAGGATCTCACCTTGAGGTTCTGAATTCGAATTCAGGGGGTGCACTTCTTGTAAAAACCTGAGACAGCCGGTGGTTTTACCTGCGCCGCGGCCCAGAATCAGAATGGGTGGTTTGGTAGCGGGTTTCCATCGTTCCACAAAAAAAAAAAAAAAAAAAAAGAACAGTTTCCCATTGTCTTAATTAGTACTCCCCAACTGTTATATGCATATCATTTCTGCCATTTCCGATAATAATCACTTGGCTTTCTTGTTTCAAGCATTCACAGTTCATAGCTGCTTTTTTTTTTTTTTTCTTCCCTTTTTAAGATCAACAACTTTTCCTCTGGTGTTGTTAGCCTTCTTCAATCTCTCCTTTTGCGAATTGAAAGGGATAATTATAAAATCCAAAGTTATCTCTCCCTTCTAAAGTAGGGGTGATAAAAAGAATTAACAAATCGAATTTATATCTCATCTTAAGCGAATTAAATTAAAATGTGATGAATTGATATTCAATTCGTTTAAACGAATCGAGTACGAATATTCATATAGTCATGATATTATTCAATGACATAAATTATCATAATTTATTTACATTAATTAACTTTTTCATAAATGTATACATATGAAATATGTAATTAATAGATTTACTGAAAATAAAAAAAAATAAAAAATATCCCTCTAACTTTAGAATAGCCGTTTTATTAGAAATTATGTATTCATTTTTAAAAAAATATATGTTTTATTTAAATTTTTTAATTGCATTTTTTCATACAAATTAATTAAATAATTTGTATATTAACTAAAGATTTAATAACAGTGGTCTGTTTTTCTTCTTAAGTTCGATTATGACTTATTTTAAGACTTTTACATTTTGTAGGTCATTTTTTTAAAATAAAAAATATTTTTAATACTCATCACTTAGAGTTGTTTAAAGTATGAAGATTTATTTTTTTTGAGCTGTAATTAGTTATTCCAAGTTATAATTTTCACCTACATTATTATTTAATCTCATAATAATTGATGAGATCTTTTTTTTTTTTTTTTTTGCAATTCGAGCCCTATGTTTCTGTCTTTGTTGGGACTATCAATAGGATCATTTCTTTTTCTTTTTTTTTTTGAAATGAAATTCATTCATAGACTAGAAAAGAGAAATTACAAAAGGAGGGAAGACTTCCTTCCAAGTGCCACAAAGTTTGCTTGAAAAAGCAAGACTAGCTAGATTATGCGCAATTGCGATACAGACTCTGGGTCTAAACTGAACCAAAATCTGGTTCGAACAAGCAATCGCTTCCTGGATATCTCTAATCACCCAAACAATTTCTTTGGCAGTATTCGATTTGCCAAGTATCAAATTAACCACATTCAAAGCATCTGATTCAATAATTATAGGCAAAGTATTGGCCTCCACCGCAAGGTTAATCCCTAATAAAATGACTTCAGGTTCTACCTGTTCAATATCAGAGCTATTCAAACTTTCCTTCACAGCAACCACCTTCGAAAAACCTTCATTATCCTTGATTATCACCCATACACCACCTTGGTTTGCCTCTATCTTTAATGAACCATCAACCTGGGCTCTATAGTAGCGAGTGACTGGATGAAAAACCTCTTGATCATCTAAGTTAGGCTTGTTATTATCAAGGAACTCAACCGGCTGACTTACCCTGTCAAAGGAACAAAGAAGGGCTTCTGCACTACAAAGCATTCTGTCTGGTGCAATCTTAACATTTTGAATAATGAACTGGTTTCGAGCTCCCCATCAACACCACATTAGAGTCACAACAAGGTTCATCTCATTCTTTGATAGGGAACTCCAACACATCCTCAAGCAATCCCCAATATCCTCTCCTTGAAAGCTTCTTAAAATCTCGTAGCTACTCGTTTTGCTCCAACAGGCCTTAGATGTTTTGCATCTAAAGATTGCATGACAAGCAGTCTCTTCCTCCTTTAAGCATCTTGGGCAGAGGCTTTGGACATTAATCTTTCTCATCTTAAGTTTGGAAGCAGATGGTAATAGATTCAGGCATGCTCTCCATATAAAAACCTTGATTTTTCCTGGCACATCCAGGCCCCACATCTTATTCCAGAAACCAGAATTCTCATTCTCAAACTTAAGAAGTTAATGTTTTGTTTTGTCATTGATGGTAATGTAGCTACTTGCTAAATGTTGTTACGTTATTTATATGTAACATGTATGAATTTATAAATTCTATTATTATTTCTTTAGTGTTTGAAATTTCTTCTTCTTGAAAAGTGAAGAACAGTTTCCCATTATCTTAGTACTCCCCCAACTGTTAAATTTGCTAGTGCATTTATGCATCATTTCTAAAATAGGGGTGACAAAACGATTTATGCATATCATTTCGAATTTGTATCCAATCATAAACGAATTAGATTAAAATGTGCATTTATGCATATCATTTCTGCCCACTTGGCTTTCTTGTTTCAAGCACTCACAGTTCATAGCTGCTTTTTTTTTTTTTTTTTTTTCCTTTTTAAGATCAACAACTTTTCCTCTGGTGTTGTTAGCCTTCTTCGTTGTGAAATCCAATCTCTCTTCTTTTGCAAATACAAAGGGATAATTATAAAATCCAAAGTAGTCTCTCAGAGTGACTAAATGAATTAACGAATAGAATTTATATCCAATCATAAACGAATTAAATCAAAATATGATGAATTCATAATTCAAATCAGTTAAACGAATCGAATAAGAATATTCATATAGTCATGATATTATTCAATGACATAAATTATCATAATTTATTTACATTAATTAATTTTTCATAAATGTATATATATGAGATATGTAATTAATAGATTTATTGAAAAAAAAAAAAAAAAAAAAAAAAAAAAAAAAAAACGATCCCTCTACCTTTAGAATAGCCGTTTTATTAGAAATTATGTATTCATTTTTAACTTGGAATCACTTTAAAAAATTATGTATTCATTTTTAAATAACCAACATCTCCTAATTGTAGTTATATTTATTTCCGGTGAATGAACTAAAACTACATGGAAAGTACGGAAATTATAAACTTTTTAAAGCTAATATAAATTTAGACCTATAATAAAACTATATCAAACAAATAAAAAATTAGTTAAACATGTTAACTTAATAAAATTTAAATTTTTTAATTGCAATTTTTCATACAAATTATTTAAATACAAATTAATTAAATAATTTGTATATTAACTAAAGATTTAATAACAGTGGTTTGTTTTTCTTCTTAAGTTCGATTATGACTTATTTAAGACTTTTACATTTTGTAGGTCATTTTTTTTAAATAAAAAATATTTTTAATACTCATCACTTAGAGTTGTTTAAAGTATAAAGATTTATTTTTTTGAGCTGTAATTAGTGATTCCAAGTTATAATTTTGACCTACATTATTATTTAATCTCATAATAATTGATGAGACCCTTTTTTTTTTTTTTTTTTTTTGCAATTCGAGCCCTATGTTTCTGTCTTTGTTGGGACTATCAATATGATCATTTCAAGATACCTAAAAAATATTGTGATAAAAACACACAATGGAGGATAAATGAGAGAAAATTCTTCTTTATTACTGCAAACAAAGAATTACAAAATTAAACAAAGTTTTACAAAAAACTCTCTAACACTCTCTTACACTCTATGTTCTCTCTGTTTTGGGATGAAAAATAAGTGAATATGGAGCTCATTTTATAGCTGCCAAAAACATGTGCTACAGTGCCACACGTTTTTGGCAGCTCATTGCAAGCTGGCCAACTTGCCAACTTTCAGCATGAAGTTGCTGTCAACGTCGCATGTTGGCTTCCTCATGCAAATGCATGCATGAGGAGCTGGACTCCAACAAATCTCCCCATCGGTGAAGATTTGCCCTAAAATCTGAGCCGACCACCAATCACCCAAACCGGATCCTCAAATGATCCACCCCTGACTGCATCTGTATGACTGTCTACGTACCCCGAGTTGGGATCAAGCCAATCGTAGTTCTCTGTATCTCCATACTTTGACTATATGGAGAGTTTAGTCATCCCGGCTATGGCACGATAGATTTCAAGCTTCTCATTTGGTAAAAATTTTGTGAACATATCGGCACCATTGTCATCAGTGTGAATCTTTCTGAGTTCTAACAGCTTTGAACTCAGGACGTCCCGTATCCAGTGATACCTCACATCGATATGTTTTGACCTCGAGTGAAAAGTAGAATTTTTACCAAGGTAGATAGCACTCTGGCTATCACAGTACAAAGTGTACTTCTCCTGATTGAAACCCAATTCCTGGACAAATGTCTTCATCCACAGTAATTCCTTGCAAGCTTCTGTAACTGCAATGAATTCTTCCTCTGTTGTAGAGAGTGCAACACATCTCTTCAACCTTGACTGACATGCCACATCTCCCCCTGAGAGAGTAATTAGATACCCCGAAGTAGACTTACGGGTATCCACATCACCTGTCATATCTGAATCGGTGTAGCCCATTAACACTGGTTTGTTACTTCCAAAACATAGTCTCATTTTGGATGTGCCTCGAAGATACCGCATTATCCATTTGACAACATTCCAGTGTTCTTTTCCTGGGTTTAACATAAACCGGCTGACCAATCCAACTGCGTGTGCTAGGTCTGGCCTATGCACACCATGGCATACATGAGACTTCCCACTGCTAAGGTATATGGAATCTATTTCATTTCCCCATTCTCTGTCTCAGTAGAGAGACTTTGTTGTGTACTCAATCTAAAGTGTGTAGCAAGAGGAGTGCTAACCGTTTTAGCCTTGTCCATCTGAAATCGTTGAAGTACCTTCTCGATGTACTCCTCTTGTGACAAGTATAATTTCTTGGCTTTTCGATCATGGCCGATCCGGATTCCAAGAATCTATTTTACTGGCCCCAAGTCTTTTATCTCAAAAGACTTACTCAATTGCTGCTTCAAATCATCAATCCTCGATTGATTCCGGCCAACTATCAACATATCTTCTACATACAACAGTAAGATGATAAAGTCATCGTCAGAAAATTTCTGAACGAAAACACAATGGTCTGAGGTAGTCTTCTTGTATCCCTGCTCCCCCATAACTAACTCAAACTTCATGTACCACTGTCTCGGTGCCTGTTTCAAACCATATAGGCTTTTCCTAAGTCTGCACACATAGTCCTCTTTTCCTTTGACTCTGAAGCCTTCTGGTTGCTCTATATAAATTTCTTCTTCCAGATCCCCATGAAGAAATGCGATATTAACATTCATCTGCTTAATCTCCAAGTAGAGGCTTACTGTTAACCTGAGTACCACTCTGATGGATGACATCTTCACAACTAGAGAGAAGATTTCATCAAAGTCAATGTCTTTCCTCTGATTGAATCCCTTGAAAACTAGTCTGGCTTTATACCGGAGTTGTGAAGTGTGTTCTTGTTGCTTCACTTTGTACACCCATTTGTTCTTCAAAGCCCGTCTTCCTTTTGGCAATTTCACCAACTCAAAAGTGTGATTGGCATGCAAAGATTTCATCTCATGTTGCATGGCTTCCTCCCACTTTTCCTTGTTCTATGTTTCCACAGCCTCCTTGTAGCTCTCGGGTTCTCCCCCGTCAGTAAGCAGCACATACTCATATGAGTATTTCGTCGAAGGTCACCTTTCTCTGTCAAACCTTATCTATGGAACTGTTGGTGTAGCTTCTGGTACTGGTGGTTGATCATGATCATCACCTCTGGGAGCTTCAACACTTGTACCCTCCTGATTAGGAACCTCATCTTCAACATGTACTGGCACCAGTGTATGAGGTTCTGGATTCATATCAATATTTCTGTATTGCTGGGGCATTGTATTTATCTCATTTCTGATATCTTCTATGGTCCGATCTTCAACGAATACAACATCTCGACTTCTGACAATCTTCTTCTCAACAAGATCATACAGTTTGTAGCCAAAATCATCCAGACCATAGCCAATAAAGACACATTATCGCGTCTTTGCATCGAGTTTGGATCTCTCGTCATTTGGGATATGTACAAATATTTTGCATCTAAAGATATGTAAGTGGTCATATGACACTTCTTTTCTTGTCCAGACTTGATTAGAAACATTACCTTTTAGTGCGACTGCTGGGGACATGTTCAAAATATGTACGGTTGTGCTGAGTGCCTCCCCCCAGAATGTCTTCGGTAGCTTGGCATTTGAGAGCAAGCTTCTGACCCTTTCACACAAGGTTCTGTTCATCCTCTCAACTAGGCCATTCAGCTAAGGTGTCTTGGGAGGTGTCGTTTGATGTCGGATTCCTTGCATCTTGCAGTACTGATCAAATGGACCTCTGTACTTTCCACCATTATCTGTTCTGATGCATTTGAATTTCTTGTCGGTTTCTCTCTCTACCAGGGCATGAAACTCCTTGAACACTCTCAACACTTGATCTTTCGTCTTCAAGATGTATACTCATATCTTCCATGAATGATCATCTATGAATGTCACAAAATAAAGTGACACACCAAGTGTTCTTGTCTGCATCGGACCACATACATCTGAGTGTATGAGATCAAGTACCTCCGATTTTTATTGAGGCGGGGAGCTCTGGAAGGACACCATATTTTGCTTTCCAGCCATGCAGTGTTCACACTTCTGTAAGTGTGAGTTCTTCAACCCGGGAAGAACATTCCTTCGGCGCAGTACTTTCATCCCTGTTTGACTCATATGACCGAACTTTTTATGTCATAGCTCGACTGCCTCATTATTATTGACTGTATTTATGCTACTATTAGAAAGTTTAGCGTGCATCAAATACAGTGTTGAATCTTTCTTACCTCGAGCTATCACCATTGATCATTTAGTGAGCTTCCTTGTGCCGTCACTAAAGGTGTTGCAGAAACCTTCATCATTCAGCTTGCCTGTTGAGATCAGGTTTAACCAGATGTCTGGGATATGCTTGACTCCCTTCAACACTAGCCTTGTTCCGTTGTATGTTTCAAGGCAGATGTCTCCAATACCAACGGCTTTGGACTGGCCATCATTCATCATCCTTATAGCACCGTAGTCCCATGGTGTGTAAGATGAAAAGAAGTCTATGCGAGATGTGGCATGTATGGAGGCGCCACTATCTATCACCAAACTGGTCTCATGGCTGGCAAGATTCACAATATTTTCTTCATAGATAATGAAGAATTTTTTGGAGGTTTTGTCAGTGGTGGCAGTAGCAACTCTTTCTTGGTTAGAGTCACTATCTTTTCTGTTGTTGTCTATGGACTGCTCGTTCTTCAATTTGTAGCAATCCCTCTTCATATGTCCTTTCTTTTTACAATGGTAGCATTCTATATCTCTAGTTCTTGATTTACCTCGGTTCTTGTCTGATCTACCTGGGCCTCGGCTTTTACTCCTCTCATTTCTGTTAGTCTTCCCAGTCACTAAAGCTTCTGAGGTTGAGGCTGATGCCGTCCCTTGCATTCTCGTCCTCTTTTCTTCCTCGAAGATTCTGGTTTTTGCCATTTCCGGTGTGACTCTACCATCTGAGGCTGAATTTATCACCGTAGATCTAAATATTTCCCAAGATTCTGGTAACGTATTTAGGAGTATTAAGCCATTTACCTCATCACCAAAGTTTATGCTCAATCCAGACAACTCTTTCATGGTGCCGGGGAAATCATTGATATGGTCCGCCAAAGTTATACCTTCGTCGTATTTCAACCCCATCATCTTCTTGATGTAATACAACTTGTTGTTGCCATTCTTTGCTCGAAAAAGCTCCTCCAGCTTTTTCCATAAGACACGTGCATTTGTATCTTCACTAACATAGTTCACTATATTATCGTTGATCCACTGACGAATAGTACTGCATGTTTTTTGGTGAAGATTGTTTCACCTTTCTTCGGACATTGCTGTTGGTTTCTATTACAATCTCAATAAGATTAATATCCACATGAGGTGAGATCAGAAACCAATACCTCTTAGGTTGTTTTCTGACTCTCTCCGACCTACGCGGTCCTTGTGTATTCGAAGATTGTGGTACAGTCTCATCCCTGATGGACTGTTCATGTTCCGTTAAGGATTATGTGCCAGGAACAGTATCACTCCGATTTTCATCGAGTTCTACTTTCCTCCCACATATCACTGCATTTAGGAATTCCTTCTCAAGGAAAACCGCATGTAGAGCAACAAATATTTTGTTCTCTTGTGGGTGATAGAAGTAATATCCTTTGGTTTCCCTAGGATATCCTACAAAAAGGCATTTATCCGATTTGGGTTCATGTTTGGTACCTTCCAAACGTTTGACGTATGCCCAGCAACCCCAAATCTTCAGGAATGAGAAACCCGGTTTCTTTCCTGTCAATATTTCATACGAAGTCTGTTGAACAGACTTTGACGGAACCTTATTCAAAATAAGTATTGCACTGTTCAATGCATATCCCCAGAAGGAAATAGGTAGCTCTGTGCGACTCATCATAGACCTTACTATGTCTAACAAAGTTCGGTTTCTCCATTCGGACACACCGTTTAATTGCGGTGTTTCGGGAGGAGTCCACTGTGAAAGAATACCATATTCTTTCAAGTAATCAAGAAACTCATTGCTTAAGTATTCGCCACCACGGTCCGACCGTAATGTCTTAATACTTTTGCCAGTCTGTTTTTCTACTTCGTGTCGAAACTCTTTGAATTTCTCAAAAGTTTCCGACTTGTGTCTCATAAGATACACATAATCATAACGCGATGCATCATCCGTAAAGGTTACGAAGTATTCATATCCACCTCTAGCCTGGCTAGACATGGGCCCACAAACGTCACTATAAACAAGGGCTAACAGTTCGGTGGCACGTGTACCTTTACCGCTAAAAGGTGATTTAGGCATCTTGCCTAATAAACAAGATTCGCAGACGTCATATGAATTTGGATCAAATCCGTCTAAGTACCCACTCTTCGAAAGTGTAGATATACGTGTCTTGTTTATGTGTCCCAGATGACAATGCCACATATAAGTTTCATCTTTGTTACTTACTTTAAGCCATTTGTTTGTTACAGAATATGTTTGAGATTGATTCATATTCAAAATATATAAATCATTATTTACATCAGCAGTGCAAATTTCCATATCATTTTTATACATAAAACACCCAGTGTTTCTAAATACAAAAGTATACCCACATTGGGCTAACATAGATACATAAATAATATTCCTGGTCAAACTAGGTACATAATAATAGTCTGATAGTTTAAGTACATGCCCCGAGGGCAGTTCCAAAACAAAAGTGCCAACGGCCAAAACGGTGACTCGTGTCCCATTTCCAACGCGGAGGTCAATCTCTCATGAGGCCAGTCTCCTACTAATCTGCAGATCCTGCACATCAGTACATATATGAGTACCACAACCAGAATCAAAAATCCAATTTTTAAAACTAGAAGTAGACATGTTTATTTCTATAACAAACATACCTGAAGTCGGTGTCTTGCCCGCTTTGATTTCCTTCATGTGTGCCTTGTACTCGCGGCAGTCACGCTTCCAGTGACCCCGATTCCCGCACTGGAGACAAACATCTTGGGATTTGTCCTTAGGTTTCCCAGAACCTTTTGACGATTTGGCCTTGCCCTTTTTCTTATGCTTCTTCTTCTTAGCACCTCCAGTCGCCTTGGGCCAAGCCCTCGGAGTCTGAGATGTTGAAGCATAGTGCACCTCGTGCTTCTTGCCCTTAAGGAGCTCTTTTTCTACTTCACGCAGAGTGGACATCAACTCTCCAAGAGTTTGGTCTTGGTTCAACATGTTGTAGTTCATGATGAACCCACTCCAAGTGTCGGGGAGAGACTGTAGAATCAAATCTACTGAAGTCTCAGCCTCGAAGACTATGCCCATCTGTCCGAGCTGCTCAATGTCAGCAATCATCTGTGACACATGGTGCTCAACAGACGTACCCTCTGACATGCGAGCGCGGAAGAGCTTCTTTTGCAACTCATATCTTTGCGATCTAATATTAGATTGGTGAAGATCATGCAACTTCGCCATCATCTCATAGGGATCCAATCCCTTATTTTGACGTCGGAATTGCGGAGTCATAGTGGCAAGCATTACCGATTGAGCAGTCGCATTGTCATCGCTATGAGTCTTCCAAAGCTCTAGCTCAAGCAACTGATCAGGTCGGGGCTTAGGCCCAAGAGGTCGCTCTATAGTGTAGAGTAACTTCTCGGATCCCAGAACAATTCTGAGATTCATATCCCAGTCTTGAAAGTTTGTGCCATTAAAGACGTTGTCGCCCATGATAATATCCCTAATGCTTAATTTTCCTGTCATCTTAACCGCAATAGTCCAACTATTCGATTAACGATGTATGGGTACAGTCTAACTGTTACAAGAAAAATAATGATATATTAGTCCAACTAATAAAATAATTAACGAAATAATTTGAAAGCGCGTAAAGATAAGTATTTGAACGAAATTGCAAATTCAATACTAGCCTCCCACTATTTTTCGGCGAGCCTCTAACCCTCTGTTGAGTACTCGGGAAACCTAGTTTCCTAGTGGGCTAGGATCCCGTTAAATAACACACAACCTTGACTTTGGCCAACAAGCTGTATGATATTTAACTAGGTAGATCTCTAAGATCAATTGAATCTCATCCAATTCCTAGATCCGGTTGGTGGACCTCCAAGTCCGAAACATATATACAATATATATGCCAATATATCCAATATATTTTCCTAACCTTTTTCCTCTGAATCAACTAAGCCTTGGCTTTGGCACAACAAGCTTAATGATTCCAGTTCAGCGGAACCCATTGACTTTGGAAAGCTTCGTAATCGATATCGATGGACAAGAAGTGGTCTTGACTTTAGCCAACAAATCACAACTTGGACAAGACATACGATATGGAACAAAGCCTTCATGATTCAAACACATCCGCGATGGACAAAGGTCTTGACTTTGGCCAACAAACCAGTGCCAATCTTGGATCTTAAGTAAGAATCACTCAATGGAAGGAAAAACGCTTAATATTTGTTGAGGGTTTTTCGCGTAAATTGGCAACCAATTTATTATCTTTGTTAGATCTCATCATACACCCTTAAGCATGCATTCTAAAAGCATAATAAGGCGCGAAAATAAATTAATAATGATATGCGGATGGATATCTCACAGATTGTTCCTAGAACAAATCACTCATTTTCCTCTCCCCGGCTAGCACTATTCTAACTTCTACCCAATTACATAATACAATGAAAGAAACCTCATTGATATTGAGGGGAATTGGTGAGAAGAGAATACAAAGAATCAAGAGAAATAAGGCTGGACACGCAGGTCCAATTTAATAAATTCTAAATTTACAAAAATTTCCAAAATTGCCCTTTCCCTTCTAATATCCATCTGATATACATTATTCAATCAAAACATCCATGTATTCACTCATAGCATGTTATTCAATCAATCTAATCCAATTAATTAATCTTTGAATTTAGTGATCATACAATGTTCAAACAACGATTTGATTTGCGCGAGTCCAACTCGTTTGAGAATAAGTACTCGAAGTACGAATTCTTGAATTATATCGAATTACAATTTAAATCTAATTTAATTCGTACTCAATACTAATTCTATATTTAATTCCAAATTAAATAACTACACTTTTTAATGTGCCTTTACGACTTAGATTCCAAATCTAATCTAAACGGGTCTCAAAGCCCAATTAACATCCAATGTCGTTTAATTAAAGTCCAATGGGCTTTCAATTAATTCTTAAGGCATGGACTTTGGTCAATATGGGTCAAACCCAAATACCAAAGCCCAATTAAGGAATCACCCTTATTTACCAAGAAACCAATATAGGCCCAATTAAACATTAAAAGGTCCATTAGTTATATTTGGACTTAATGGAGTGGTTTAGGCCCAATTTGGATCCAATCCAATTGACCCAAACCAACTTGGCCCAACCAAGCCCTTTAGGCCCAAACACAACATTAAAAGCCCAATTCAAATTTAGCCCAATTAATCAAATTCTAAAATTCTAAATTTCATAATTTAATTAATTAAAGTGTATTACATCAATTAATTATCTAAATTAACATTTTCGAAATATCAATTTACTTAATTAATCATGCTAATCATCATCAACACATGTCCAACATTATTGAATCAAAAAATCATCTCATTTCATGCTATATTGCTCACAGCATTTTAGGGTTTTATAAATCCGATTTCGATTTTAATCCAATTAAATCCTAAATCAATTTATCCCATGTCTTTCAACTCATCCAATGATTAAAAGAACAAAAAATACCATGACATTAGGGCATCTATAACTCTCGGCCAAGCCTCAAAATTGGGGAAAATTTAATCCAATTCAATTTTCATCCAATTGATCATGCATAACTCTAAGTTATCATCATTCAAGCATACTCAATCAATCAATTTTATCAAATCATGCTCAAATCAATTTTACCCAAATTTTATCATAAGAACCCTAATATTTTTCATGCTTAAACTAGGCTCTGATACCATTGTGGGTTTCTATTACAATCCCAAGATCGATTTAAGCAATGAAAAAGAATGAATACTCAAAGAAGAATGGCGGAATCATACTTACTTTGATCGGACTTTGAAGACGATGAACACAAAAATTCCTTGTGATATTCGGCCAAGGAGAAGTATGAAGTGTTGAATCCAAGCTCCAAGCTTTGTTTTGATTCCAAGCTCAAAGGTGGGTTTCCCTAACACCTTGAATGATTCTTGAAGTGTGCTAGCAAGTGAAGAAATAAAAACAATTTTCCTTGTTCTTCAATGGAGGCTCACGACAATGGCCTTAGGGAGAGAAAGAGTGTATAATTTTTTTTTGGTATTTTGTTTTCTAAAAACATATGCCAAAAGTCTTTACAAAATTTGGTAAAAGCTTTTCCAAAAAGCAAAAACCAATTTTGGAGGCAAAATGGCATTAATTGCCTACAACCACCACCATCATGAATAGTGACTGGTTGTCAATCACCAAAAGGTGACTTGACATCCATCACTAAAGTGACAGGTGATGTGACAAGCAATGTGACTTGTGGCCGCACTTGATTCAAAATCGGAGTGGCCTCGCAAACACATTCCGGGCTCGGGTTCGTTAATTCCTAATTAATAAATTTTCCGTTGCGACGTAATTAAATCAAATTTATTTAAATAATCATGTCTAGTAAAATTACTATTCACGTCACTAGCGAATTAATTCTAAATCAATTCGTTAGCCCGAATTAAAATCCAATTTTAATTCCGCGTCGAAATCTAATTTCGTTTAATATATCGAATATATTATTTTATCGATTAATTCCAAATTAATCGGTCTCTCTCTTCAAATAGTATTTTATCCCAGATAAAATCTCTCCGTAATTAATCCAAAATTAATTAAGTTCGAATCATTCGTCATCGGTGAATCTTCAGGAAGCGACCCATGAGATCCCTGGATATGTTGGCAGTAAATCTGGTCGTCGGACTATCCGAACACGTATGTACCTCGTACTACGTTCTTACCGATTTATGAGACATGGTTGGCTTCTAGCAAAGCGCCGTGCCTACCCAATTCTCATGAAATATTCTTAAAGGAATATATAATCTTTGTCAGGCGTAGTATACGTAGTATTGCGTATAACGATCCAGTATCAGATGTCACATGCAAGGCCTGGGGCTGGAATAGTGTCTGCCCCGTACGAAGCATATATCGAATTACAAGCAACTAGTCTCTTTAATCGGATAATCATGATCATGTCATATTATCCCGATGGTTGCAACCAATTTAGAGTACCAGTTCTGTATCCATGCGTGATCATCATCTCCATATGACTGAAGTGATATTTCCATCTTGACATCACACCCAATACACTACGATTCTCAATAAACCCAGAAGAGGCGTACACAGAACCTGTTAAAGTCCTGGATGACCAAAACCAAAGCGTATTGATTGTCGCAAGTACTAGCGATGCAAGTCTCAGGTTAAGACCAAATACACCTACCCTGAAGCGGATTCCCATAGACACATAGTCATACTACCAATGGGATTCTGCGGGGTCTATCCAGAGCGAAGCTGTTTCCGTACCATCGGTAAACACAACCTCCTATCACACTTGCATAAGTATCCAATACTTAAATATATGAGAACTATGTTGTTACACTTCTATAACACGCACAAGTGCAATACTAGTCTATTCCGCATTATCGATGTCCAATCTCGATAATACTATGACTAGGGATATTTAATGATTAAACCGTTATGGATTGATACTGTCTCATATCTTATAATCCGGAACTAATCATAAGGACTTTTATCATTTATATATATAAGTAATCAAATTACAAAATGATAAAATGCAATTTCCATTGCTACATAATTAATTTGTACAAAAATATAATGTCTTTTACAAATAGTGACGCTATGGGTCATAATTGTCTAACAATTGCTTCTGGTTTCTCCTCCAGAAATACCGATCCATCATAATCCTTCACATATAGAAGGTCTTTCATCCTTCCTCTCCATGTGAAATAATTGGTGTTAGTCAACAAAATCATTTTTCAGTTGCCCCCATCCATCATAAAAATTCAAAACAGAATTTCAAAAAACGGAGCTCACCGTTGCGTCCAGAATGGTCAGAAATGGTGGAAATGACCCTTAATTTGTCAAAATCCGACACAGTGACCAAAATGCAAATTTTCAGAAGTTACAGGGGTCAAAGTGTAATTTCCGAAAGTCCAGGGGCCAAAATGTAATTTCAAGAAAGTATATGGACTTTTCTGAAATTTATCAGAATTTTGCTGACGTGGCACTAATGCTGATATGGCATACACGTGGCAGACACGTGGCGCTGATGTGTCGCTGACTAGATGACACGTGGCTGATGACTGGTCTGCTGACGTGTCAGGATGACTGGGCTGCTGACTGTGCCTGATCCGCTGATGTGGCACTACTGGACTGCTTATGTGGCGCTGACTCAGCGTCTTCGAGCTCCAACAGGCGCGTGTACGCGTGCAGGTGTGTGAGGAACTCTCTGATCAGCGCGTGTGGCGCGTGCGGTGTCACCAGACCTCCGTTTGATCACCGGAAAATACCATCGTGCTCGTCTCGTCGTGAAAAAACTGATGGTATGCTCAAAAATGATTTTTGACAACTTTCGTCGGAACCGATTTTCCGAACCGAACCTTTGTTTCTGAGTTTCGGGATCCCACCATGGAACCTTAGCTCCTGATATCATTTGTTGTGATAAAAACACACAATGAGGAGAAATAAGAGAAAACTCTTCTTTATTACTGCAAACAAAGAATTACAAAGCTAAACAAAGCTTTACAAAAAAAACTCTCAACACTCTCTTACACTCTATGTTCTCTCTGTTTTGGGATGAAAAATAAGTGAATATGGAGCTCTTTTTATAGCTGCCAAAAACGTGTGCTACAGTGCCACACGTTTTTGGCAGCTCAATGCAAGCTGGCCAACCTGCCAACTTTCAGCATGAAATTGCTGTCACCGTCGCATGTTGGCTTCCTCATGCAAATGCATGCATGAGGAGCTGGACTCCAACAAAAAAGTTTTTTTCCCCTTTTATTTTTTATTTTTAGTTTATGTATTAAACTACAACTATTCAAATGCAATGATGGAATATTATTATGAAAAATGTCAAAAGTTACACTGTCTATTTTGAGTTCGGGCTTCAACTATATGGTATTTTTGTAATATAATAATTAAAAATAATAATCATTCAATAAAATAAAAGAAAGAAGAAAAAGAGAGGTAGATATACAATATAATGCGATTAGATGTCCAAAAACTGAGGCTTTCATTAGATAGAGCCTACAAAATCAATCTGTGACTAGCAGCATGCATTGATTGTATTGTTATATATGATAAAGCAGTCGCGTTATCAGAACTTTAATTTAATTGAGTATATTTAATTTTCAAGAAAAGGTAAATACTCTTTTTTTTAAGCGGGGTTGTAACATCCCGATAAATTCGGAATGTTATCGGAAGGAGGTCAGGCCATCCAACCTCCTTAAGCCTGACAAAAATCAAGACCTGTTATATGGCACTTGTAAAATATGATATTCTCATGAAACCATATCATATGATGCAAGTGTAAAGAGGGTTTCGTGCCCACATACATAATCCATTACAAACATATCCATGTACTTTACAAAACACGAACCACATATAAGTACACAAATACACATTTTCCTAACATATAAATAACAATAAAATCTTAATACAAAAGTCCTCGAAGTTACTTGCTAGACAAATATTTAGCATCCAACGCGCCATCTTCGCCAAAGGGGAATGTATGGTCTCAACAAACATGGAAAATCCTATAAAACACTAACAAACCGGTGGGGGTGAGTCTTTTAGACTCAGTGGGAAGATACCAAAACAAGTACATTTCATCACATGCAAAAGGTTTAACAAAAATAACTTTCAGAATTAAAGTTTATATAATTTACATAAATATCATATTCAAAACAAAAAAACCAAGTGCTCAACCCCTAAGTCACGCGTAGAGACTGAGCAAGGAACGAAACAAGCCCTTTGTCGACAAGGTAGTAGGTCAATCCATTTTTTGATGGTCGAGACCCTAAACAAGCGCCCCAGCTGAAACATAATGATGAATCATAAAATATGAAAACATGAATAAATTGTCGGGACGAAACATTTCATTAATCAAATGTCTTGACGGAAACATAATGATAAATCATAAAACTTATAACAAGCGTCAAGACGGACACATATCAAATCATCTTTATCCCAATCAACACTTTCAAATCGTAAATCTTTAAAAACATAAGCATGAAAAACATAAACATAAAAAAGGCATCTACACACAAACTGAAGTTGAGCCTACTACTTGAGGAGTCTCGTGGTACCGAGTGGAAGGTCATGCGAGGTATTAACAAAGCATGAATCTCAAGTGTGGTTAGCATTGAGGATTCCTATGATCTTAATCCGATTGTGAATGATGCATGAATGCATGTAGTCAAGAAAGCGAAACTTTTACATTTATTTCGTCTAAAGCGAGCTATCACATACTCAAACTTCTATCGACACAATAATTGACTGTGATATTTCCTAAAAGTGCTTCAACGAGACTGAACTTATCTACGAATTTGAATGTCGTGAACAATATCTAACATTTCAAGCATAAAATATCTAATACATGCCATGAATATATATCATCACACGCGGCCATCACACATCATTGCCACTATTATCAATTCCAACGTCAACACTAAGTCATCTTTATTGCTAATAACATTACCAACAACTCAATATCATAAGGAACTAACTACGTTGTTCATGGTGTCATACAACACAACATCACCATCATTTCATACTCACATAAAACATACACATACACTGTCACATGCCTAAGCATTATTCATTGCTCATCATGTAATAAAAAACATACACCAAAAATTATATCTTACCTTATGCTCAGCCAACTCTCCCTAATGCAAGCAATTCATCCACCCATTGTCATATGCTATCTAGCCGCAACATGACCACACAACAATCTACACATGCATAAGGCCTTAACATACCCATAAAATAAATTATTAAGACTCCAAACATCATTACAAATATGACTATCTTGCTCGTGATTTCAATAAACTATTATCATTACATGCACTTTCACTGCCATACACCCAAGCACACATATGCATCACCATCACTATCATATTTGAGACATCACCAAACCATAAAAATAAAATTCTTCTCACATTCCCTTACATTCGGCCAACAAGCCCATTATATATACCCATGGTAATTTTATCAACATAACAATAACTCTTCCTTATAAATGTCATACACATGTTGAAATCATTATCATCATAACAAACTCAAGCTCTCTTACAAATCAACCAATTCGGCCAAGCTAAGACCCATGTACAAAATTAGCCAACCATCCATGATTTATGCATAACTCATGAGAAATCATCATTCAAATCATAATAATATACCTAGTTTAGCTTAATCAAACATCACATGCCATTCCTAAACTTAGAGCTCATTAAATTTGAACTTGGTATTGGAGAATGTATGCTAAGGATTCGAAAATAAGAAGTAATGGAATGAGGAACTTACTTGGCTTGGAAATTGATTGAGAAGATAATAAAATTTCATCCTTGGAGCATGTTATGTCAATGTGAATTGGGAGCAAAACTTTATGTGTTTCTCTCTAGAAATTTCATATGAAAAGGGCTGAAAAAGACAATGAACATGGACTGCTTTATATACTAAGTGAGTGATTTTTAAAGAACAAAATATTATTTTAAATTTTAGCACATGTTAAAAATGGGTCAAAATTCATAACTGCATAGTGTTGGCCAGAAAATATATATTTATGACTTAGTTCTGGTATAAATTTGGAAAAATATTCAACATAAAAATTATAAATCTTTGGCTAATCTTTTTAACCATATAAAGATCACTGAAATAAGATATCAGTAGCTCATGTTATGGCTAAAATATTGAAGGTTATCCAAACGTGACTAAAAAAAAATGTGTTCTATAATCGTAAAAAATTTTACGGACTTCCGAAAAATATTTTCGTCATCACAAACACACTCATGTGTGATTTTATATTAAATAATACATCACGCACGTAGAATATGATCATCGGTATCATGTTGCGATAATCAGGGTGTTATATTCTCCCCTCGCAAATAAGATTCATCCTCGAATCCTATTTCAGGTTGAGTCTTTGAGTCTGTCTTGATAGAAATCTCATGGAACTCCATTGCTTCTAACATATTCTTGGATTTCCCATGATTCTCCCTGACCATGTAATGTTGCCAACTGATTATCACTGATAGAGCCTATCGGTTTCCAAAAAAGAATTGTCATGCTACCACAACTTGGAATATCAATAATAGTCATCGGTTGCTCTCTAAATAACAAGTCCAAACCTAAACCCAAAATTTACCTCTCAAGAATATGAGACTCATCGAGAATTTACGTTCTAAGCAAAAACACGCGGAATATCGAATGTACTTTATCTATACTAAGTGGTAGCACCAGCTCATAAGCTCTTTTCTCCAACCCTATAAGGATCTGAAATGGCCCCATGAATCGTGGGCTAAACTTGCCCTTCTCATTGCTTCTCTTAACCCCCTTTTTAGAACAATGAAACTCTCAAAATAACATAGTCTTCAACATGGTATTCAAGGTCCCTCCGATAGAACCGGCTTAAAAAATTTGTATACTATACGCGCCTTAAATCTTTCCCAATTCCAACGAAAAAAATATATACCAAATTAGTCGACCAACCAACTATAATTAGATCGAGTCGAGGTATTCCTGAGTTTGAAAAAGGCCTATCACACCGTTCATAGTAACTTCATTCCATATCCCAATGCACTACCACATTGTCTCTATATCTCTAAATATTATGATCATCAATCAAAATTCTTGTTTCCACATCTAGCCGAATCCTATCCTTTACATCCTGAACATAATTACCGACTGCGTTTCATTTATTTCCCTAGGCAAAATTAATTCCACTTGAATGTGTATTGATTACGTCCAAAAAAATACGTGCGGTTATCGCAGTATAGATGAGGTGTCGATTCCTCAGAGAGATGGTTACAAATGAACTAATTTTTTTAACAAAAATGTTAGCAATAACTTAATTTAAGAAAATTATTTAATTGGCAAATTAAAATAAAAATTACAAAAAATATGTAAGGATTATCAATAGAAAAAGGCAGCAAAACTTCATGAATCCCTCTTGTATTGCGTCTATATATTTAATATTTGATTCATTTTATTATTCAATTGAGGGTTTCACTTTTCAAACCAACAACCGGAAAATAAATCAATTTAGAACATATTAAATCCTAAGGTAATTGGCATAATATTTTCTCTAGATTAAAAGCACAATATGTTATTATTATGACATATTTAACGTCGATAATATACCCAAGGGCAATACTGCAGCAGAAGATTAACTCACAAAATAACAATACCGGTCACAACTGGGTTCCCCAATCTCACATAAAAAAGCAAGATTATTTTTATATGAAAATTAGTTAAAAAAATATATATGGGTTAAATAGAAATCAAAAGATGAAATAGAATAATAAAATACCAATTATATCAAAGTTTAAAGATTATTCAGGAACCAAAATATAAATATAGGAATTTATATACAAGAATTCATCTCTAGTTTTACTTAGGAGATTAGTTCTTCATAACAGAAATAAACATAGCCTGAAAAAGAATATAGAAGTATGTTTGTCAGTATCCCCTCCATTGTGCGTGCGACATCATGGTAAATGCACTGTATAATGGACATGTGTTTATTTGTGCTTCTGTGGTTTTTTTGGGTGTTGAATCTATTTAGGCTTGTTTTTATTCCTTTTGATGGGTTTATGAGTAATGCATGCAGGTAATAGGTCGTGGCGTACTTTGATTAATATATAGGTCATGCTTTTGGTTTTGGGTTTGGGTTGTGTTTATGTTTGCTTGAAAAAACTTGCGTTTATGCAATTGCTAAGGCACTTAGAGCTTTCTAGGGTTAGTTACTCAGTGAAAAATATATCTAATTATAGTCAGTCCAATTAATAGTAAAATAGGCCCATAATTTTGACTACCTTGACACATCGGGTCATCCTTGTTTAGGAAAATATTTGAACCAGAAGCTTCATCCACTCTTCCACTAGAAGTCGTCTCGACTGGTGTGCTTTTATCAAGTTATACTCTTGTCGACCTAAAAGCCCAGAGATCACCCAGGCATAGAGATTCCGACCTTGACACCACTCTGACCCCTTCTAAAGATGAAAACCCCTCATACATAACAAGATAATCCCGCACCGACCCAACATACCCTCTCTAAATTTTGAAGGCTTTGACATAGATCGACAATCTTTAATGACTCGGGTCAAGCTGGACTATCTTATAGAGAAATTCAACATTCTTGATGGAGTCTATTTTGACCTATCTAATGATCTTGATTAAGCAAGCCTACCAAATAATGGTTGGGTGGCAGTTTATTTAGCTTTCTTCTACATGGGCCTGAGAATGCCCATCTATGGGTACTTTGCCAAAATGCTTGCTGCTTTGAACATGCCCCTATCAGCTAAACCTGAATGAATGGAGAATTCTGGCCGGACTATATGTCATTTGGATTCGGGCCGACCTATGAGAGCTCTCAGTTCAGGAGTTGAAGAGATTTTATCGGCTCAATGTCTGTTACAGTTGGTGCTCGGAGTGCCAATCCGGATCGTATTTATGTCCGATTCATAAATATGAGCAATTATATATATTCCATAATATTACTAATTTATTTGTAGCACCATTGTCTTTTATACGCTTATTCGATCTAATTGTGATTAGATATCTTATTACGATTAGATCAAAACTGAATCTGGTTCAGTGATACGTGTATATTAGACAAAGACCCTAAGATTTACAGTATAGTGCACAATTACAACGTAGTTTGTAATTGACATTGGGAAGCGCACCATTAGTTGTATATCCTTAAATAAAGTTTCTGGTTAAGATTTACTAATACGGATCGGTTAGTAAAATCTGCTGAGACCAATACATGTCGTATATCGTGACTTGGTCTGATGGTTTATCCCAGTGAACCATGAGTCTCGGGAGACTCGTATAGACATGTAGGTTTTTATTTGATAAGACACTGAACGACTCACTGAAGGTTTCCTAATAGATGGTACACCAACGTCAATAGGAACCTTCTCGAGTTGAGCGAGCATAGTGGTCCTTCGACTTGAGATACCACAGTGGGATATATGAGTTATCTTCCACACTTTGATGGCAGTCACGTCAACGATCTATTCATGATCAGACCTCCGTCTGTTCGTTGGGTGTGAATTGATGCTCATGATATCTAGTGCGTATCAAGATATGATCTGTCAGTCCTGTGTACAGGGCATAGGCATTCGCACGTATTTACGATCTAGTAAATTCATGGCCGTGGTATAACTTCGGAAATCAGTTCCGAGTATTATTTAGAGATTGTAAATTGAAAGTCGACTGTATTATACCGAATGGATTTGACGTTGTTATCTATATCCCAGGTATAATACGGATGGCCAATGATGGAGGGATTATACGTATGCTATGACCTCGACTTGGATAGTTTAGCGAGATTATATGTGGTCGTCATAATCCATGAGTGAGTGGATTATGGACACGAAATTGGATTTCTTGACGGATAAACCTAAACTTGGAGAGTCCCACAATATGAAATGTACTCATTGAGCACTTGTGCAACGCGATATGAATAATACGGATTATTCATTATACTTCACCGGATTAAATGAGTTAATTCGGATCATTTAATCGGTTAAATGATAAACACATGCATTAGGGAATTTTGTCTGATCGTAATTATTGTGTATTTATATTCGATACATAATACGATTAGATACACATTAATTATTCGTCAAATGAGATTTTGACACATGCCATTAATATATGTATTTGTCATTTATTGTAAATGAAATACATATATATATAATAATTATTATATTAATTAATTATTTAAATATTTAAATGTTAAAAATTTGAATAGTTAATTGATAAACTTTTTCCATAATTGTTATGAAATGTGTTTAGTTATTATTGTTACAAATGACATGATATTATTAAGTTAAAGTGTACAAATTTGATGTGATGAAACTTAAAGCTTATCCATTTGTCTTTTTATTTTAATGAAATTAAAAAAAAAAGGCAAATTGACAAAATTACCCTACTTTATGCACATATTCGGTCAACACAAATATAAAAAGGAGAAAAAATTGTTTCTCTCTCTTGTTCATTCAACTCACTGCCGAGAACTCCAAAATGAAATGGGTTTCATATTTGCTTGATGATTCAAGCTAGGAAATGAAGAAAATTCAAGAAAAAGGCTTGGAAAATTGGAGATTAAAGGTAATCCTAAATCTTCTTGAGCTTGGAAAATTTGTTTCTTGTTTTCTTGAATTCTTAGAATGATTCTAGGGTTACTTAGTTTCTTAAAATTTGGGGCTTTTTGGTTGTGATGGATGGAATTGGAAGATTATGCATGTGTGAAGTTGATATTGGAAGTAATTAATGTAATTATATTCAAATTTGTTCAAATTATTGTTGGACAATCTTGTTGCCATTCTAGAGTGTGATATCCACTCTTATTATGCCTATAATTGTTCTAGATTCATTCATGTGTGGTGACTTTGAATGGGTGTTGGATTAATTAGATTAATCTTGCTAGAAATTTGGATTTAAAGCATGTTTATTGGCCAAAATAGGTTTGCAGATCAGATTCTGTAAAACTGAAAATTATGTGATGATTTTGGTGTCATATGAATGTAATGGATGTGTTTTGGGAGTTGGAACAATTGCCAGAAAGTGTTTCCGAGTTGAAATAAGTGAAAACAGCCAAAACGGTGTTACCGGGTGGATTTTGAGCCAACCGGGTGACGGCTGCCCAAACAGTGAATCCATCATTGTTCAGGCAGCCAATGAACTTCCCTGACACTATTGGAGCTGACATGGGCAGTCCCCATAAGTGTCGGGTGGTCGGTTCAGTCGAAAACGCATTTAGCGTCATTTTGAGAAAAAACCGTTTTCGTAAAAGTTTCACGAAGTTTCATCCTTATTTATGTCACTATTTGATTTTGAATAAATAGGTTTAGGTGAAATATGAATAAGTTATTCATATTATATATTGAATAATTTAATCAGTATTTTGAAAAAGTTTTAAAATATGATTTCGCCCGAACCGGCGCTTCCGCCGCGCCCTTCGCCCAAAACCCCAACAATGTCAATCCAAATGAGTACCAGGGTTGGAACTATTTGTCCTCTTACTCAAAGGAAAAAATTATGATAACAAATCTCCTGGCCACCAATAAGAACTTCAAGGACAAATGATATTGGGTCGGGGGCATATGGGGGAAAAACCAACGTCACCAAGGCAAAGAAATTTATGTCATGAACATCTTTAAGGTATGAGGTAATATCCGACCTTATCAAAATCCCTTAGAAATTTTAAGCTTTTAACTTACTAACATATCCATCACTCTTTTAGCTTGTTAGGGGGACCCGTCAAAGGTACGTCATCCAGTCAGAGAAATGATAAAATTGCAGCCCAATATATGTGCCATTATTTAGAAATAGTTAATTGACCTTTGATGGCCGAGGCAAGCCTTATCCCTGGCACCCTTCCACGGGTTAGAAGGGAACCCAATAGTTATTAACAAACTTCCACTGGCCCCTTTTTTTACTACTCTTATTGTTTTTCTCTTTTTATCTAACCCGATGATATTTCCTTGTTTTCTGACTTGTCTTTTTTCTTGTGCTACAATATCTCAGAAGAAGATCAATTTATTCTAGGTTGCGGGCTCAAGCAAACTCCAAGCTCGGGTGGGTCAAGTGCTAGCTGACCCCGGGTTACCACACCACTACCATCACTGGTGTCAAGGAAACACACTTCAATACCACCATTGTCAACCCCGAGGCAACAAAAAAGACGTGCCTATAGGGTCAGTGGTGAGGTAACTGAGCCCATCCTATACGAGACAACGCCATCTAGGAAAATCAAAAAATATGTCGGGAAGACCTTGATGGCCCCTGCTTCACAAGAGTTTCCTCTTCCGATACTCTGGGGTGGATGAACTCCCAGAAAATATAAGGCCCAATATTGGTCACCTTCTGACGGCCTTTAACTACATGGCCAATGGGGTGACTCTGGAAAAATCTCATAAGCTAGAGACAATCCAATCGGGGGCCTTTGTTTCCTGAGTTTGTAATACTCTTCATGAGGTGAGAAGCTTTAGCTTGATCTCCTCTTCGTATTAATTATCTTCATATACTAACCAGATCTATCTTATGTGTAGCTGGCCTATGCAATAACCACCAACATAGACTTGTTAACCAACATGGTCGATGAAGAGGGTCAAACCTATAGACTGCAGACTAAGATGATCCGAACGAAGTAGAAACTTAAAAATCTGGAAGTAGAACCCTTAACTTCCTCATTCCCTAAGCATTCTAAAGATTGTGCGACAAATGAGAACTCCACCCCTTGTACCGATCCAAAATGAATGCCTTGGGGGAAGTTTTGGCCCTCATGTCGTTCAATCACATAATACTGAGGGAACGTAGCCCTCATAATACTACCAACAAATCAACAAGGCCTCGAAGGAGAAACTCCAACCCCAATCCACTTAACTTTCTTGGCCACGAGGGAACAAATCTTCCATGTGCCGTCATTAGAATAAGGCATCAAGGGAAATCATCAGACCCTGCGCCATTCGACACTTGGCCATGAGGGAAAATCCTCCATGTTCCATCACCACAATAAGGCCTCAGGGTAAATCATATGACCCCGAGCCATTCCAAACACAAAAGGCCTCGGGGAAAACTGTTGTAGTTAGTGCTTGGAGCGTCAATTCGAATATTGTATTGTACATTATATTTTATTATTTATTAATAAAATACCTGCATTTTCATTTCAACTTTATTAATGGTAATTATTATGTCATAAAGCATATTAGTTTGATATATAAATATGTTGATAATGACATCGACCTTATAATAGTCATATAGTAATATTGGACACTGGGTGGTTCGATATTGTGATAATATTACTATCATAAATTATTCTTAATATAAATATTCATAGTCGTTGGTTTTGGAATACGATCGAATTCCTAAAACCTAAAAGACTAGTACATGTCGTATATTGGAATTATAGTTCTAATGGTCTAACCCAGTGGAACATGAGCAAGTGAAGCTCCTATAGACATGTGGGTATTTGTTTGAGTGAATATTGAATGACTCACAGATAATTCCTAATAGTTGGAAGTATAAACCACCGTCAATAAGAATCTCCTCGAGTCGAGTAGCATATGTGATTCTTTGACTATATGATAATATTGATTTTGTGTGTGATTGTAGACAACAGAAACTGGACGACGCATGCTGTTCTAGGCTCGCGGCACTAGTTGGGAGTACGGAGTAGCCACGAGGACTAAACCGGAGAATGATGGAGTCGCCCCCGGTGTGAACCGGGAAAATGAGATTTAAGGCCGCACTCACCCCTCGCAAGGGAAGACCTCAAACCGTTGGGTTCGGAATGGTCCCTTACTTATGTCACTTGTAATGAAAGGATTTATGTAATAACTTAATCATGCTTGAGTAACATTCATTTCCAAGGGTATCATACTTCTAGATTCACATGCATAGCAATAAAACTTACACTTAAATTTCCATATACGAATCCCATGTATTTAGCATATTTTCATGTTTGCATGCATCCTATTCATATATAATCTATGTCCAAATTCAAGCATGAAGACAAATTAACATTTCAAAGGCATGCAACTTCACAAAGGCACAAACAAGGAACATTCTTACAAACATACATACTAAGAAAAGGTATTCAAGTGCATAACAGAAATAGATGACTAAAGAAGTAATACAAATGCATGAGATTCAAGGGGATAACTATATGTTAAGATAGACATGTCATGATGTAGTATATGAAGACCGTAAGCGTTCGCGTTGCGTTTGTAAACGCGTTCGAACGGTCAAGACAGAAGGTCCTCGTTCGTGTGGCGTCCGATACGCGTTCGCACGGAAATGAGGCAGTAGGTTCTCGTTCGTAGTGCGTCCGAAAACGCGTTCGAACAGAATGAGACCTGATGCTACAGATGTGTGTGCGCTCGAGTAGCGTTTGATAACGCGTTCGAACGGTAGAGACAGAAGGTTCTCGTTCGTGATGCGTTCGATAAGCGCGTTCGAACGGGAACTGGCAGATTACATATATTCATGCAGTTCTGGATGCGTTATTCAAACAAGATCACCACAACGACATATCTAAACACATGGATCCTTAAATCATGCATAAAGATTAACATACTAAACAATTAAATCATGCTCAATCACAACAAAATATGCACAAAACTATAACATGTTAAACATCCTAATCATGCATAAGAAAACAAATCACACACTAGTCTAAATCATGCTCAAACACAAATTTGGATGAAACGGAATACGTGTGTCTTTCAAGTGGTACGTGGCATTGTGTCCCGAGTACAAACCGCATTACCGTCCATTCGGATTCGGCTACGGAATTTATGTCCGAGTTTCCATCCGATATACCACAAGAAATAACACATATTCCGTCCATCCGGAATCACATCACACCATTAACATGCTTTCTAAATCATGCATACTTAAATATCATAATTAACATGCTTTCTAAATTATCAAATCATGCGAAGAAGATAAGTATCATATGCCCTCAGGTCTAACCTTTTCCGTTGTCTTTTGGAAGCGCGTTTCACGGCCGCCGGAAGGGTTGATGCTCCGCAACTTTTCTGGTTCGCTGGTTCCCCTTTTCCTTGGTTATCCCGCTGATTTGCTCACTGTTTTCCCTTCGCTTTGCTGCTGTGTTGCTGCTGTCTTTCCGGCTTGAGAGGAGAGGACTTTGTGTGCTATTCACGTCCTAAGTGTTGCTGCATATGTGCTCCATCTGTCCTAGGTATCTCCTAGGTGTATGCTATATGTGCTATATGTGCTCCTTATGTGCTTGATGTTTTTCTAGGTGTGTGCCCCCTCCCCCAAGGCTGAAAAATGAGAGTTTATATAGGCAATTTGGAGTGCATTTAATAGGTAGGCCAAGGGCAATTAATTTGATACCAAACTTGGTTGAAATCTAATGCATAATTGGATGGCTTTGTTGACATATACAAAAGGGTGATTTGAAAATGAATCAAAGGTGGTGGGATGGTGGTGCAAGGAGTTAATGGTGTGGGGGAGTCCTTGACTTGGTGAGGGAGGCCATTAAATGGTGTAGGGTTGGTTTTAGTGGAATGTTGGTGGTTTGTGTATTTGAGAGGTTTTTGTGCGTAAATGTGTGTATGCAAAGGGTAATGGGTGCTAGTTAGTGGGTTAGGTAGGCTTTGTTGGAGGTGGAAGTGAGTTGTACATGTTTTGTGAGTGGAAGTGAGGTGTGCAAGTGTTGTGTGAGTGGAAGTGAGTTGGTGGTGTGTGAGTGGAATTTGATGTGTATTTGGTTAATTTTGGTGGTGATGGGCGTGAGGTGTGGTGTTGGGCATGGGTTTGGTTCTTTTTGGTGGGCTTGGATACTTGGGCTTGGTGCATGGATTTGGTAAGTGGCTTATAGGTTCTTGGGCCGAGCATACGCGGAGATCCAACGAGCAAATCGAAGCTAGATAACCAAGTTAAATCCAACAATAATTCCGATTTCCGACTTTACCCTTCCGACGTCCGTTTCCTGCAACTTCCATGACATGAAAAGGTAGTGCCTCCTTACGAGACTCGTCATTGGGCATGATATGCAAAAATGCAGTGTCTACAGTCGCCCCCACTTTGATGGGACTTGTGTAGTGTGTGACAATGACAATTCTATCAAAGTTATGTGCAATGCATTTTTACTTACCTGGCTCGCCAGCTGCCACCTGACTTACATGTTATTCGAACTGAATTGATATGATGGCGAGGTGCCTCGACCTCTGGGCTTTATTCCCGAAAATGAGCTGAGTTGTGTCGTGTTGTGGGTCTTGTTCCCAATTTGAGTTGAGATAATGGTCTTGTTCCCTGAGTCGTGGGTCTTGTTCCCGTTCTGAGTTGAGATAATGGTCTTGTTCCCTGAGTTGTGGGTCTTGTTCTTGAATTGCAGGTCTTGTTCCTGTGTGTGGGTCTTGTTCCCAAATTGAGTTGAGATAATGGTCTTGTTCCCTGAGTTGTGGGTCTTGTCTTGACTTGCAGGTCTTGTTCCTGTGTGTGGGTCTTGTTCCCAAATTGAGTTGCAGGTCTTGTTCCAAACTGCAGGTCTTGTTCCTGTGTGTGGGTCTTGTTCCCAAATTGCAGGTCTTGTTCCTGTGTGTGGGTCTTGTTCCCAAATTGAGTTGCAGGTCTTGTTCCTGTGGGTGGGTCTTGTTCCCAAACTGCAGGTCTTGTTCCTGTGTGTGTGGGTCTTGTTCCCAAATTGCAGGTCTTGTTCCTGTGTGTGTGGGTCTTGTTCCCAAATTGCAGGTCTTGTTCTTGTGTGTGGGTCTTGTTCCCAAATTGCAGGTCTTGTTCCTGTGGGTGGGTCTTGTTCCCAAACTGCAGGTCTTGTTCCTGTGTGTGTGGGTCTTGTTCCCAATTTGCAGGTCTTGTTCTGTTCTGTACTGATCTGTGGAGCCTCGCTCCAATCTGATACTGATGTGGAGCCTCGCTTCCCAACTGGTGATGATGTGGAGCCTTGTTCCCAAGCTGACTCTGATGTGGGGCCTCGCCCCCAACTGATACTGATATGGGTTTCGCCCCAACTGTACTTCTGGGCCTCGCCCCAAGCTGATATATGGGGCCTCGCCCCCAAACTGATATGGGCCTCGCCCCAAGCTGATACTATGTGGAGCCTCGCCCCAAGCTGATATGGGCCTCCCCCCCAAGCTGATAAAGATGTGGAGCCTCGCCCCAGATTTGTTTATTTTTCCAACTATTTATTGTTTCTCCTCGAGATAGCCTTGTAGCTAAACATATTTTCGTCCTCAACGAATGCTATATGTCAAAACCCGAGAACCTTCAAAGTACTCGATATATTCAAATCCATTCTTCTGAATGGGTGATCTGAACTAGACTCCTAGTGTGTGTGTGCTAAGGCTCTTTCGCAGCTTGTTCCTTAAGTAAGCCAACTTGGTGATTTCGCTTCGGAGAATCGAACCAGTGGGTCTAACCAACCTGGATGTCTTAATCACATTCTGTGATTACTTCAGCATACTCAACATGATATGGTTTTCATCTTCTTTTTGTCTCTTTCTTTTCATTTTGAATTTTTTTTTTTTTTTTTTTGACACACCTACCCTTTAAGGTAGCATTTCTCCTCATGGTGGTCCTAATACTCGCCCATGGGTAGCTTCACGCTTATTGGTTATAGGCGGTCTATTTTTCTTTTTCTTTACATTGCAGAGACTTTTTCTTTGTTTCCAACCATATCATATATCATAGCATTAGTAAATCAGGGTGGACACCTAGGCAAACGGTCATTCACCGATTCGTCATCTCTTCAACTAGTCATCTCGTCAACTACTCAAGCTTCTACTGTGGGATCCCGTAATCAAGTGCTCGTGAGTCTAGCCGAGATCAATCCTTTCAAAATACCGGAAGAGAGTGCGTTCCCACTTATTGTTTCTAGGGTTTCTCCATTCAGTAACATATCATCACCGGACATATGCTTAGCCATCAAGGACTTTATCTCCTTCTTGAAATTCCTCTTTTCAACTGCTGATAATGTGGGCTTCGCCCCTTGAGGATTCCTTCTGAAACTGATACTGGCGTGGGCCTCAACCCTGGGTTTCCTGAGATTAATACTGATTCTGATTTATCCTGACACTGATAACACTTTTCTGGTTGGCTTGCTTTTGCCGCTCTCTCTTATTTTCTTCTTTTGAAACCTGCAATACAAAAACACAAAATAAATACGTGCATGTGATATGTAAGTATGCAAGTGTAGAGGTCCTCCCTGTTCATGATGGATTGGATCCTCATTGTGCTCCTTGACGCCATACGTTTTGTTCACCCTTGCGGGTTTTCTTTTGTTTGAAATCTGCAAAAACAAAACACAAAACAAGGGATGCAGGTTACGTGTATGCATGTATGCATGGATGAATTTCCTATCCCGTTGGGTTAGGTCTTCTGCCAATTCCTTGGTGATTGACGCTCGGTCTTTTCTTTCTTAGGCTGAAAACTGCTTCAATCTGTCTTCATCGATTGACTGGGTGAACTCATTCTCTTTTAAATCCGACAGTCTCACTTCCCTGTTTCCCAATTTCTGAATAGCTATTCTTCCTTCGGGGATTCCCCGTGTTCTGAGTGTCACTGAATATCATGGTATCATGGTTGTCAAATATACTCATATGGTGCAGGTTGAACGAAAGAGACTCAGGCAAGTAAGTGAAATGAACTTCTTTATTATCATGAAAGAGGTTCGAACAAAACCAATGTCTTAAAATGTAGATTTGTAATCAAATAAACCGGGGAAAACATCTTCATTGTCTACGACATTGTCTTCTTCTTCAGCCTATGGCTCTTCATTACTGCCATCTTCTATTCTCATGTAAGAAACTGGGTGGTTGAGAGTTTGGAGGACAAAGCTTTCGGGTAGACCGGAGTTGATCATGTAGTTGGGTAGAGGGTTTCTGTATGTGTTTGGTTGTTCCTTTTCTGGTCGGGTATTTTATGAGCGTCAATGAGGTTTTGGATTTCATGTCTAAGGCGGGGGCAGTTGTCAGTGTCGTGGCCTTTCTGCTGGTGGAAGTGGCAGTATTGGTTTAGGTCAAAGTAGTGTGGCACAGGGTTAGGAATTGGTCTGGGTTCTAGAGGTTTTAGAAGTCCTTGCGTCTTCAGTTTTTCAAGCACCTTAGACATAGGTCTACCCAAATTGGAGAATCGTCTGCTCTTGACGGTAGCGATCTCAGCAGTAGTGGGCTTGGTCTCTGAAGGCCCTCCAAAAGTTCTTTTATTCTGGCCATAGAACTTCCTATTCTCAGTTTCCTCTTCTTCAATGTCCATGACAGTTTCCCTCAACTGTCGAAAATCCGTGATCATGGAGGTCATCCTCCTCAGCTTACCATAAATAGAGGGCTTGGTGCCCTTGATGATCATCTTTATCTGGTCTTTCTCTGAGGGTCGAGTCTGCATTTTCAGAAGCTGACTCCTCCAGCGATCTACATAGTCTTTGAAGCTCTCTTCCGGCCTCTGTTTAATATTCTCCAGATCTCGGAGTGACAGATCAATCTCCAGATCAGTAACATATTGCTTTAGAAAAGCATCAGCTAGTTCTCTCCAATCTTCCTTAACCTTTTTCTCAAGGCTGTGATACCATACTACGGGTGCTCCCTCGAGCGACATTCCAAACATCTTCTGCACTTGGCGCTGAGATAAGCCAACTGAACTCATGACCGATACAAACTGTCGGAGATGCACTCTTGGATCTCCATTCCCATTGAACTTAGCCATATCAGGCATCTTGAACTGTGCTGGTAACTGTTCCTCGAAGGTCAGTGTGTCATAATCCAGCAAATCTTCATTCTTACCCCTCATTTTTCGGGTAACTGACTCAACCTGATCCCGAAGTTTCTGCAATTCTGCCCGAGACCCAACTGTTCTCTCAGCGGCATAATCAGCCATATCATCATCAAAAGGGGGGATGTCATCACTAGTCTTGTTCGGAGGCTCTTCACGCCTCTCATTTTCAGAGCTTCCCCCAGCACGGGGCACAACCATATTAGCCATAGCAATAGCCAAGGCTTGCAACTGTTCAGTAACCTTGGTGAGATTGTTCTCTAGTTGATCCACGCGGGATATCTCATTTTCTGATCCACTCATGGTTGTTACTGTCTTCTTGGTGAGTCTTTTCCCTTCCCTAACCCAACGGGTATCTATGATGGCTTTTAAAACATAAGGGTTAGCATGATGCATGTATGCATGAGGTACATGAGATATATATAACATAATAAGTTAAAACTCTCAAACAAGTCGGCTCGTTATTATTTTAGAATCTTTCGGGCTAATTATCATAGGAGTGAACCCATCCCAATTTAAATGGCCCAATGAGTTCACATCTCATGGCAAAGGACCCGACTAAATCCAAATAGTAACGTTCCGAACACAATCACAAAACGGCTCATTAATCACTTAGAAGCCTTTGGCCCAATAGACATGACATACGTTCTTGTCCCAGTTTAAATGGCCCAACAAGCCCATATCCCATGACAAGTGGTCCAAATAGATCCAAGCGACAATGTTCCCAAACACAAGCATAGAACAAAGATGATGCAAACATGACATGATAATTTCTACAAAATGGCCCATCGACATTTTAGAGGTTTTGGGCCTAATAGTCATAAGATACGAACTCGCCCCAGTTTAAATGGCCCAACAAGTTCGCATTTCTGATAAAAGGTCCAACTGCCTCCAAATGGAAATGGCCCATAAGCACAAGCAATAGTAAATAATTTTCTAAAGGTCATAAAAACAAAGGTTCATGTGTAGGTTTCAAGAATGTAAACAAAGGCCCTTATTGACAAAGGATTACCCACAACTAGGACTCCCCATTCAAGGGTTCAAACGACCAAGTGAGTGCACCTTATATGTCAACAAGTTAAGGTATGTGACTAACTGTCAAATGGACTTCCCGTTGTAGATTCCCCAGAGGGAGGGCGGAGCAAGGCTCGCTGTGGATACCCAAGCCCCTTAGGCTCTTATCGCTTGGTGACAGGAATAAACAACGAGTCCTCCAAATTAGTCTATCACATGAGATGATTATCTAGATGCCTTCGCAGCTTTTCCTTATAAAGAGGTAGTGAGTGAAGGAAGACACCAACCATCCCCTAGGAAAATGATTATCTAGGTGCCTTCACAGCTTTTCCTTGTAAAAAGGTAGTGAGTGAAGGAAGACACCAAACATCACCTAGCCCTAACAATGTCTTTGATTAAATTCTTTAAACTTACAGTAAACATGGTTAATTAAAACACAAATCCAACCATTACAAGACATGTTTCGAGGCCGATTCTCTATCCCCAGTGGAGTCGCCAGACTGTAGACAACAGAAACTGGACGACGCATGCTGTTCTAGGCTCGCGGCACTAGTTGGGAGTACGGAGTAGCCACGAGGACTAAACCGGAGAATGATGGAGTCGCCACCCGGTGTGAACCGGGAAAATGAGATTTAAGGCCGCACTCACCCCTCGCAAGGGAAGACCTCAAACCGTTGGGTTCGGAATGGTCCCTTACTTATGTCACTTGTAATGAAAGGATTTATGTAATAACTTAATCATGCTTGAGTAACATTCATTTCCAAGGGTATCATACTTCTAGATTCACATGCATAGCAATAAAACTTACACTTAAATTTCCATATACGAATCCCATGTATTTAGCATATTTTCATGTTTGCATGCATCCTATTCATATATAATCTATGTCCAAATTCAAGCATGAAGACAAATTAACATTTCAAAGCATGCAACTTCACAAAGGCACAAACAAGGAACATTCTTACAAACATACATACTAAGAAAAGGTATTCAAGTGCATAACAGAAATAGATGACTAAAGAAGTAATACAAATGCATGAGATTCAAGGGGATAACTATATGTTAAGATAGACATGTCATGATGTAGTATATGAAGACCGTAAGCGTTCGCGTTGCGTTTGTAAACGCGTTCGAACGGTCAAGACAGAAGGTCCTCGTTCGTGTGGCGTCCGATACGCGTTCACACGGAAATGAGGTAGGTTCTCGTTCGTAGTGCGTCCGAACGCGCGTTCGAACAGAATGAGACCTGATGCTACAGATGTGTGTGCGCGCGTTGTAGCGTTTGATAACGCGTTCGAACGGTAGAGACAGAAGGTTCTCGTTCGTGATGCGTTCGATAACGCGCGTTCGAACGGGAACTGGCAGATTACATATATTCATGCAGTTCTGGATGCGTTATTCAAACAAGATCACCACAACGACATATCTAAACACATGGATCCTTAAATCATGCATAAAGATTAACATACTAAACAATTAAATCATGCTCAATCACAACAAAATATGCACAAAACTATAACATGTTAAACATCCTAATCATGCATAAGAAAACAAATCACACACTAGTCTAAATCATGCTCAAACACAAATTTGGATGAAACGGAATACGTGTGTCTTTCAAGTGGTACGTGGCATTGTGTCCCGAGTACAAACCGCATTACCGTCCATTCGGATTCGGCTACGGAATTTATGTCCGAGTTTCCATCCGATATACCACAAGAAATAACACATATTCCGTCCATCCGGAATCACATCACACCATTAACATGCTTTCTAAATCATGCATACTTAAATATCATAATTAACATGCTTTCTAAATTATCAAATCATGCGAAGAAGATAAGTATCATATGCCCTCAGGTCTAACCTTTTCCGTTGTCTTTTGGAAGCGCGTTTCACGGCCGCCGGAAGGGTTGATGCTCCGCAACTTTTCTGATTCGCTGGTTCCCCTTTTCCTTGGTTATCCCGCTGATTTGCTCATTGTTTTCCCTTCGCTTTGCTGCTGTGTTGCTGCAGTCTTTCCGGCTTGAGAGGAGAGGACTTTGTGTGCTATTCACGTCCTAAGTGTTGCTGCATATGTGCTCCATCTGTCCTAGGTATCTCCTAGGTGTATGTTATATGTGCTATATGTGCTCCTTATGTGCTTGATGTTTTTCTAGGTGTGTGCCCCCTCCCCCAAGGCTGAAAAATGAGAGTTTATATAGGCAATTTGGAGTGCATTTAATAGGTAGGCCAAGGGCAATTAATTTGATACCAAACTTGGTTGAAATCTAATGCATTGGATGGCTTTGTTGACATACACAAAGGGTGATTTGAAAATGAATCAAAGGTGGTGGGATGGTGGTGCAAGGAGTTAATGGTGTGGGGGAGTCCTTGACTTGGTGAGGGAGGCCATTAAATGGTGTAGGGTTGGTTTTAGTGGAATGTTGGTGGTTTGTGTATTTGAGAGGTTTTTGTGCGTAAATGTGTGTATGCAAAGGGTAATGGGTGCTAGTTAGTGGGTTAGGTAGGCTTTGTTGGAGGTGGAAGTGAGTTGTACCTTTTGTGAGTGGAAGTGAGGTGTGCAAGTGTTGTGTGAGTGGAAGTGAGTTGGTGGTGTGTGAGTGGATTTGATGTGTATTTGGTTAATTTTGGTGGTGATGGCGTGAGGTGTGGTGTTGGGCATGGGTTTGGTTCTTTTTGGTGGGCTTGGATACTTGGGCTTGGTGCATGGATTTGGTAAGTGGCTTATAGGTTCTTGGGCCGAGCATACGCGGAGATCCAACGAGCAAATCGAAGCTAGATAACCAAGTTAAATCCAACAATAATTCCGATTTCCGACTTTACCCTTCCGACGTCCGTTTCCTGCAACTTCCATGACATGAAAAGGTAGTGCCTCCTTACGAGACTCGTCATTGGGCATGATATGCAAAAATGCAGTGTCTACAGTGATCCTCCACACTTTGACGACATATATGTCAGAGACCATTCATGGTCTGGCCACTAGATGTTTATTGGGTGTGGATCGATGCACTCTTTAATCAAGTGTGTATCAAGGTAGGATCTTTCGGTCCATATATGTACCATAAAAGGTTAAGGTATCCATGTTAGTAAGTCATGATTCTTAAGACTTTGGACAAAGTCGATCACGTAGGGTTGATCGCATAAATATCAAAAATGGTGTTCTGATTAGTTGTAAAAAATCGTGAACATGTCGATAAAATGAGATGTGCGTCTTGGAAACTTTACAGTGTAATATATGTTTCCTAAGCACAACTCGAATAGCCTACGACGGAGGGATTGTTGAACATATGTGATGACCTCGATTTGTATATTTTATAAAGGTCGTTCATGTTCTTCGTAAATTCAAAGGTGGCCAAATTACGTACAAATGAGCTAGGCTTATTGACGAATGTGTATGGACTTAGAGAGTCTCACAATATGAGGTGTACTCGTTGGGCACTTGGGTAGCCAATTATCTTTGATAATAAATAATATTTGATATTATAATTATTAATGAAAGTAATTAAGTGTTATTGGATGACAATAATTATTTACTTGATCAATTGTGATTAATTAGATTAATCCATATGTATAATCACACAAGGGCTTTATTATAATTTCATAAATATCTGTACAACTGAAGGATATTTTGGTAATTATAAAATATGCAATAATACGTGTATTTGTCATGATTTAATTGGATTAAATCAAAGTTGTAGACAAAGTTGATTAGATGGATTAATCAAGTGGATAGACTTTTGTCTTGATTTAATTGGATTAAATCAAAGTGGTAGACAAAGTTGATTAGTTACACATAAAATACATATCTAGACAAATTGGATTAAGCCCACCAAAAAGTTGATTAAAATTTTTATTAATTAAAAATTTAAAACTTGATTATTTAAAACAAGCTTGTGTAATTTTTGCTAAGTAAGTTTTCAACCAAAAGAAAACAAGTGTGAGAGAAGTTTTGGAAGTTCTCTACATTTTTTGTTACTAAGAGGATTTAATTTTTCATCCAAGCTTGTTAGGTAAGTTTTGATGTTCTCTAATAAGCTATGTTTTTATTAATGATTTAAGATCATTAATGAAACATATTGTGATGTATTATGTATTTGATGCATAATAACATAGTTTAAAAGGTTGAAACATGGTTAAGGGATTTGTGTTTAGATGTTTTGGAAATATAAACATGGTTAAGCGATTAAGTCAAATTTTATGTATGTTGGACGTAAAACACAAAATGAGAGTTTTGAACTCTAGATAAATAGTTTAGAACAATGGCTACCATTCTAGAATCACTTGACCACCTTTAATTGACCTAAAATTATTCAAGGGTTACTTTTTTGTGGGATTATTGTTTGGTTTGTATTTTAATTCAAATTCTATGTGTTGAATAAATTTATGTTTTGGAAAAATATTTGATATTTTTAAAAAAACATAAATTTTTTTAAATGTGTTGATGTTGTTTTTTATGCTAAAATTATTTTTAGGTGTTTTGAAAGTGTTTAAGGAAAATTAAATTTTTAAAAAAAAATTACAAAGCAATGCAGCATGTTGCGCTGCAACGCTGTATGCGCAACATTCTGCTGCTAGCAGCATGCGCTGCATGTGTGTAATGGTATATATATATGTATATGTAAATGAACAAGTCTATGTATAAGTATTGGTATGTGATGATACGCTATGGATAATTTCAGTATATAAGATCAGTAAATAAAATAAGTCATGATTTCTAGATTTGTATTTGTACGTGTAGATGTGTGTTATTGGAATAAGTTTACTAATGATTAATGCATACGATTTAGTTGTATCAAGGTTGAGTCAGTGTAAACTAATCATTTCCTGATTGTTAAAAGTATGTGGTTGATAAGTTGCGAATATGAATGAAAGTGTATAATGGGTAAGATATTGTATCAATGTTTCAGAATGAATTTTGAAAACGTTGTATGTTTGATTGATAGGTTTGCGCGCATGCGTGCCCTTGGCCTGAGTAACGCGAGCTTTCTCTGGTTTTCTCCTATTTTGAGTTTCTAGACTCTGATTCATCCCCAATTTTTTCCTATACACTCATAATGAAATATAGTATTCCATTAAATTATTTAAAAATACACTCATACTCAATTATCATAGGTTAGACCCATTTCTGTTGCGTGAGGCACCAATCCGACCTTAGGGGTCCCACAACCGCCCCATCATAATCGTATCAGAGCATGTCTTAACAACACAACACATGTTGCATGTGTGACATATATTTGAATCTATGACTCTGTAATCTTAATTTAATTATGCATAAGTCATATTGGATATGTATTGTATGTTTTAAATTAAAATTTTTATTTTCACCCAAGCATGTTAATTACTTTATTGTCATAAATCTCTCATGATTAAGTGATTACTTTATTTTAAGTAATAATATTAATAATGTTGGAGCATTATTGTGATGGTATAATTGTTTGGAACTTAGGTCACTCCAGTAAAATATTAGATGTAGCGTGATGAATTGACTTAGTCACCCAATACCATCGTTATTGTGAGGGTGTACTTACGAAGCTCATTAGTGCACATTGTCAAGTATACATCTGGAACACGTCTTAATCTAATACTGTCATTATTGTGAGAATAAGAAATGGTTCAAGATCAAACTTATGAGTAATATGGATGTGATTGACCGTTGAAGTCTAACTGATGAGTTTCTGAAGGCCAATACCGTCATTATTGTGAGGCTGGAGTAAATTTCATGGGATCGACTTCCCGCTATGAAATTTTGATTGTCAAATTTCTATTTTTCCATTAAGGGAGATTACGAAATTACGTAAAATTATGGGAAGACACTAATAGATTTAAATTCCATAATCGTATTAGTGTTTTAATATCGATATGAAAATGTACTAATAGTATTTATTGTTATTTTGTAGATGGCTGCCGCAAATCTATTAGCACGACTTTTGGATTCTAATAAATTAAAAGAAGCTGGAAACTACTTTGAGTGGGAAATAAACATCTGCCTTGTCTTGGAGTCAGAGTGATTGAGTTATGTCACGCTCAATCCATTTCCCACTGAAATCGATCATGATTCCACTCCCGAAGAGCGGGTGATAAATGTGGTTTATACCCACTTATTTTTGCATTCTTAGCTTACTATTTTGTTAGATTCGGTATCATTTAATGTATTTGTAGTTTGTTTTATGTTTTATTTGTAGGAGGCATTAGGACATGGATCATGGAGCATTTGTACGTGTTTTGGGACCATACAGACGCATCGGAAGCACACAGGAAGAGCGAAAAGTGCAGAAATCAGCACACCAGAAAAGTGATTGGCGCCGTGGTGCCCAACTTCTAGCGTCGCAGCTTCCCATCAGTGAATATCATACAAGGAACCCGCAGCTTCGGCGCCGCGGTGCCACTTTTCGACGACGCGGCGCTACGCAAAGCCCAGAAAGACCAATTCCTAGGGTTTTACATGCATAAGGACTTCAAGACTTTATTATAAATACACAAGCTCGTCCAAAACCCTAAGGAAAATGCTAATACACAACACAAAGTCTAAAAAAACATATTTTAGAGAGATCCACAGAGGAGGATTGAAGAGCGACAAAAGGAGACGAATGCGGTGACATCCGAAGAGTAAGGGATTCAATTCGAGTTTAATCATCTAATTTCTTTCTTTAAACTCTAATGATGTCCATTATGTTCATGACCATGTTTTCATTGTTTTTATCATTAGTCATGAACTGACTCCATAATTCTAGAGGATGATGTAACTAATGCTTGAAACTATGTATTGTTTGTCAATTTAAGTTTTATGAAGTTTTGATTCAGTTTATTTATTCTCTTGCGTTTAATGCTTCTTGTTTTTTGGCCACAAATTGAGATGATGTATGTTTAGAATCTATCACTCGGGAGAGAGGGATTTTGAATAGGATCTAGAGAATATAACCTAGGAGTTTTATTGAGTTCGGGAGAATCTATAGTTCCTTTGAAGTCGTTAACAAAGAATTACAAAGCGTAATGAGTTATTGATTACTAGATTTTTATAGGGATATCGAAGTCTATAGTTGATAATATTTTCACTGTTGCTCGGGAGAGGGAGTGAATACTTTAGGATTCTTGACATATAAATAATGCAACTGAACAATGATTAATTGGCATGACAATTACATAGGGGATAGCTAGGTGAAATCAGAATCTATAATCTCTCTCTTATTGATTTCTCCTACGTAAATATTTTCATATCTTATTTAATATTAGTTTAATCTTAATTAATTGTTTTCTAAATAAAGTTAGGTTTACTAATTATAGTACTTAGTGTGAGTTGAACACAATCCCTGTGGGTTTTAGGTTTACTAATTATAGTACTTAGTGTGAGTTGAACATAATCCATGTGGGTTCGACACTCTTCACTCATCTTTACTAAACTTGACATCGTACACTTGCGGTATGATATAAAATATCACAACAAGTTTTTGGCGTCGTTGTCGGGGATTGTTTGTTTAATTGTCATTAATACTATTACCAAGTAACCTTAGCTTTAATTTAGATTTTTATTTTTTTATTTTTAGTTTATTTGTGTTTTAAGTTTATTTTATTTTTATTTGATTATTGATTTTTTTTCATTTTGTGCTTCAGTGAATGCGAAGATCCACGAGTCTTGACTCACTCTTGTTTAATCCGGAAATAGAAAGAACAGCGAAAAGATTAAGGAAAGAAAGAAAAATTGAAAAGAAACCAATGGCAGCTGAAAACAGAGAGAACAATTCACGCCAGGTGGCAATCAGAGATCACTTCAAGCCGGTTATAGATGATAATTACTCTGGGATTGCGCATCCGCAAATCAATGCTAACGACTTTGAGCTGAAACCTTCATTGATTACCATGGTGCAAAAGAATCAGTTTGGGGGTTCAGCTGTAGAGGATCCCAATTTACATTTACGGATGTTCTTGGAGATGACGGATACCATAAAGATGAATGGCGTGACTAAACAGGCTATCAGGCTACGCTTATTCTCATTCTCTTTAAGGGATAAAGCGTGGGTGTAGGCATTGTATTTTCGCATGTGAAACCCGATGATGAGTCTCATTTGGAGGCACTACCTTTTGAGTCACGGAAGCCGCGGGAAACGGATATCGGAAGGGGAAATTCAGAATAAACAAGCTCACTGTCTTCGTTAGTGCTGCGTTCGTTACTTCGTTCGAACGTCAAACAGATTGCGGGCGTTCGTGTCGCGTTCGAGGAAGCGTTCGAACGGTGTCGGTAATTCTGGTTTTGCTGCTAGCCTCACACCCCAGCCCATTTAGCTCCCCAAAGCCCATAAAACACATCCCAAATTAAATAAATAAATATTAATTTAAATATTAAATATTAAATAAAATATTTAAACCATTTACCAATTAAATAAAACATTTACCAAACTTAAACTAAAATTAAAAAAGAAGATATGCCTAATTAAAATCAATCTTAACCAATTAAAGCCAATCAAATATTTGACTTCCTAATCTAATAAGACATCTACCAATTTAAAATAGTTGACTTCCTAATTTAAAATATTTTGTCCCCCCTCAATCTTGTGTATACCATCCTTAGGACTCCTAATTTGGAAACTAGATCTCTTCCTTGTGAGACAAGGGCAAACCCTAGCACTCTTCTATATAAACAACCCCTAACCAAAGCCATCCTCTCCTTGACACATAGAATTCACGCCCAAATCTCTCTAATACACGCCCAAGACACTTCACATATACACAAAAAAGAGAACAAAGAGCCCTAACCACCTCCTCCATAGCCGAGACAACAAGAGCCTCAATCCTCCACCATAACCGAGACCACCACAAGCAATAACCCTCCTTAGCCAAATCAAAACACTCCCCTCCTTCACCAAGAACACATCCCCCCATACAGCCCTTACAACCACTAAAACACCCTCTAAAAACACTCAAAAACAGCCCCTGAATCACCTTAAAACAGCAGCCCAATTCTCTTAAAATAATCCCTAAAAAACCTTAAAAAACAGTAACATAAAAAACTGCATAGATAATCTTAAAAATAATCACACACAACTGTACTAAGAACCCACGCAAACTTGGAACAGTTCATTGAAAACGTTAAAACAGGTGGCCCGAGCAGTGAGCAGCAAGACAGAGGCCGAACAGGAGCAGAACGGAGTTCGAACCGCAAGCAAAATAGCAAAGCAGTGAGCTAGGACGCGGAACCAGTGAACCAGAAAAGTTGCGGAGCTTTACCCCTTCCGATTTTCGTGAAACGCGAGTCCGAGAGACGTCTTAAAAGGTTAGACCTGAGGGTACTTTTCACACCCATCTCTACGTGATTTTTGTTATTTATTTTGATTATAGTTTACTTATTCGTTGAATCCTGTTTATGTATGATGTGTGTTGTGGGTATGGGATGAATGAGAAATGTGTTAACTCTCGCGGTATATCGGATGGAAACCCGGACATAAATTTCATAGCCGATTTCGAATGGACGGTAATATGATCTGTACTCGGGACACAACTCCACGTACCGCTTGAGTAAACGGCACTATCTTTTGCCTTGTGTTGCTTTGGTTTGTTCATTTTTCGTCACTTGAATTCTGTACGTTGTTTATTTATGCATGATTCAATCAAGCGCATGGGCTTAGTGAGTTAGTCCAAGGGTCCTCTATTTGAGAGACGAAGAGCCGAAAAGGCCACCTTTGTGACATTACTTCGCTGCGCCGGTTGATGTGTGTTCGGTTGGATGCAAGATACGTTCAATCGGGCATACTTAGTTTGATATTATTGACTTTATCTTTTTATGCATGGTTCAATCAAGCGCATGGGCTTAGTAAGTGGAATGAAAGATCTTGATATGGGGAGGGGTTGAAACCCTTTACCACGATGTTTTGCCGCGCCGGTTGATGTGTGTTCGGATTGGATGTAAGATGTGTTCAATCGGGCATACTTGGTTTTGATATGATTGGCTCTATTTTGTATGTGCGATGTGACGCGCATGGGCTTAGTATGTTGGTCTAAAGGTCCTCTCTTTAAGAGACCAAGAGCCCCAAAAGGCCACCTTTACGGCAGTACTTCGTCGCGCCCCTTTATTTTGTTGTTTATGTATTGCGTCCCATTTCATGCATCAGGTCTGTTCCCGTTCGAACGTGTTTACGAACGCAACTCGAACGCGCATACATTTTGCCTTATCATGCATCAGGTCTCATTTTCGTTCGAACGTGTTCACGAACGCTATACGAACGTGAGCATTCTGTTTCACTTACGTTCGAACGCGTTAACAAATGCCATACGAACGTGAGCATTCTGTTTCACTTCCGTTCGAACGCGTTAACAAACGCCATACGAATGTGAGCATTCTGTTTCATTTCCGTTCGAACGCGTTAACAAACGCCATACGAACGTGATCATTCTGTTTCATTTCCGTTCGAACGCGTTTACGAACGCTACACGAACGCGAACACACTGAACTGAGACATATTCATCACATGCCACGTATAATTGTTTCTTAAGTGATTTTTTTATGGAACCACACATAGTCATTCTTATCTTTGTGCACATAATAATGAAAAGCATGTTTATTCCATTAGTTGCGTCGTTTGCCTTAGTCTTGATTTAACGCATTACGATTCATATGCCTATGCCATGATGACCTTGGAGTATTATTTCTTGTGATATATCGGATGGAAACCCAGACATAAATTCCGTAGCTGATTCCGAATGGACGGTAATGCGGTCTGTACTTGGGATACAATTCCACGTATCACTTGGAAAAATGCTCACATGTATGCTTGTGCGGATATTATGTATGCTTGTGTTTTCATGAATATGATATGCTGAATGAAGTTGTATGTTCATTGTTACTTTGAGGTATTTTTAGGCATGTGTTATTAGATATGAGATATATGTGAAATGTATGTATGAGTTTTATTTTGTACCCATGAATATAGAAGCATGATATTCTTAGGAATAAGTGTTACTTAAGCCTGATTAAATTATAATGTAAATCCTTTCATTACAAGTGACATAAGTAAGGGACCATTCCGAACCCAACGGTTTGAGGTCTTCCCTTGCGAGGGGTGAGTGCGGCCTTAAATCTCATTTTCCCGGTTCACACCGGGTGGCGACTCCATTATTCTTCGGTTTAGTCCCCCGTGGCTACTCCGTACTCCCGACCGGGCCGCGAGCCCGGGACAGCATGCGTCGCCCCAGATTCCTGTGTTCCCACAGTGGGATTGGCTTCAATCAATACAGATGAGGAGTATCATGATATGGCAGGATATGGCCACGAAATTTCTTGAAAAATTCTTTCCACCAGCTAAATCAGCTCTACTGAGAGCATAAATTAGCATATTTAAGCAGCTGGAGACTGAGAATTTGTATGAAGCATGAGAGCGCTTTAAGGATCTACTCTGAAGATGCCCACAACACGATTATGCAGACTGTGTCCAGATTCAGTTGTTCTATCATGGGCCGAATGGTTCGAATATGACTGTGGTTGATGCAGCAGCTGTTGGAGCTTTATTCAAGAAGTCAACTGAGGATGCCTACAATCTGTTAGAATAAATGTCTATTAACCACTTTCAATGGCCAAGTGAACGCACTACGGTGACCAAGGTGGCTGGAATATATGAAGTGGACCCTCTCGTGGCACTTACAGCTCAGATTTCAACTCTATCGACTCAGGTAGTAGCCCTAACAAATCCACGAGTAAAACCATCTATTGAATCAGCGACGGCCGCAAATATGCTATTATTGGAAGGAGACCCGAGCTTTGAGTAAGTCCAATATGTGAACAATCAGAACTTCAACAGTTATAGATGCAATCATGTGCCTAACCATTATCATCCAAACCTGTCATATGCTAATACGGAGAATGCCTTGCAACCTTCATATGGCTTCAACTATCAAAGAGCTGAGCAGAAATCTTCCTTAGAAGATTTCATGAGCACGTTTGTTGCTAATACTTCAGCGAGGTTTGAGAAGAATGAGTAAAGGCTGAACAATATTGAGACACACATGGAAAATATAAGGGCAATAATGAAGTCTTTAGAAACACAGATTGGGCAGATTGCGTCCTCCATGACCAATCAACAGTAATGGGCATTTGGATAAACTGCCACAACCCGCCAAGCTATCTTTTTCATGTCACAACAACTGGTGGATACCAAAGAAAAAGCCACCATGACCATTTGGGTGGTTGCGTCTGGCTGAAGACGTTAAACTTAACACTAGCGGTGAGGCAACTCTTGCATTTGTTTTATCATTATTTTCTTTTTTTTTTTTTTTATTTTTATTGTGTGCTAATTATTTATTTATTCATTTGTTGTTATTTATGCAGGTAGCACGAAACACACAAAGTCCGCGCAATCAAATTCTGACCAGCAGGAGCCTGCTCAACTCCATGCACGGTAGTGTTATTCCTTAATTTTATTTCTTTATATTTATCTTACATTGAGGACAATGTAAGTTTTAAGTTGGGGGTGTGTGCATGTAGTGATAGTTCCTGCTATTTAAAAAAAAATTTTTATTTTTGTTTTAGTCATAGATAATAAAGCATAAGTCTAATGATGAATTTTGTTTGCTTTAAATGAAATCTTAGAAATGATAAGTTCCCAATTGATTTTTATCTGATGCCTTGAGTAGGTGATCTAGGTTAGACTCGTAAGCACTTAACAATAGGTTTTTAGTAGTAACAACCTAGGTAGTTAGCAAAATGACTAGTTGAAGAAATTTCATGCCGATGAATGACTGTTTACTTAGATATTCATCCAAATATGCTAGTGTTATGATGTATGGTATGATTAAAAAAATTAAAAAGAAATAAGTTAAACCTCCTATAACCGATATGCATGAAGATACCCATGGGCGAGTGTTAGGACCACCATGAGGAGAAATGCTACCTTAAGGGTATGTGTGTTGAAAAAAATGAAAAAAAGAGAAGCAAAAGAAGAAAATAAAATCGTAGCATACTGAGCACAAAATAGGCAAATACAAAGTACTTTTGAGATATCTAGGTTGGTTTGACCTATCGGATCCCAATTTTTAAACGAAATCATTGAGTTGGCTTACTTAGGAGTCGAGCTGTGAATGAACCTTTACACACACACACTATGAGTTTGGCTTAGATGATTTATTCAAGAACTTGGATTTGAGTTGCATTGGGTACTTTGAAGGTTCTTTGATTACATTGATAAGCCTTCTTTGAGGACAATAATATGCATAACTATCGGGACTATTTGCTTATTTATTTTTGCATGATTGCATGTTTGTGAATGACGTTTGTGGGTGTCGTCGATGTAAGCCCTCACGAGACTATAACTCATCCACTAGGGCCGCCTAGGGGTTTAAAGGCTTGTTGCATATGCTAAATACAATCGTGATCCCTACGAAAGTGGCCTAGTTAATTTTTTTTATTTTTTATTTTGTCTTTATTTTGTCTTCTGCTCGGGACTAGCAAAATCTTAAGTTTGGGGGTGTTTGATAAGTGCGGTTTATACCCACTTATTCCTGCATTCTTAGCTTACTATTTTGTTAGATTCCGTATCATTTAATGTATTTGTAGTTTGTTTTATGTTTTATTTGTAGGAAGCATTAGGACATGGATCGTGGAGCATCTGTACGTGTTTTGGGACCATACAGATGCATCGGAAGCACACGAAAAGAGCAGAAAGCGCAGAAATCAGCATGCCAGGAAAGTGACTGGCGCCACGGTGCCCCATCAGTGAATATCATACAAAGTTCCCACAGCTTCGGTGTCGGGGTGCCACTTTTCGGTGACGCGGCACTGCGCAGAGCCCAGAAAGACCAATTCCTAAGGTTTTACATGCATAAGGACTCTAAGACTTTATTATAAATACACAAACTCGTCCAAAACCCTAAGGAATAGGCTAATACACAACAAAAAGTCTAAAAATCATATTTTAGAGAGATCCACAGAGGAGGATTGAATAGCGACAAAAGGAGACGAATGCGGTGACATCCGAAGAGTCAGGGATTCAATTCGAGTTTAATTATCTAGTTTCTTTCTTTAAACTCTAATGATGTCCATTATGTTCATGACAATGTTTTCATTGTTTTTATCTTTAGTCATGAACTAACTCCATAATTCTAGATGATGATGTAACTAATGCTTGAAACTATGTATTGTTTGTCAATTTAAGTTTTATGATGTTTTGATTCAATTTATTTGTATTCTCTTGCGTTTAATGCTTCTTGTTTGTTGGCCACAAATTGAGATGATGTATGTTTAGAATCTATCGCTCGAGAGAGAGGGATTTTGAATAGGATCTAGAGAATATAATCTAGGAGTTTTTTTGGGATTTATGTCCTATAGCTTCTTGTATTGTAAACGGAATTGATTATTGTAATAATAATAAATGCATTATTCATTTTATCAAAGTTGTTTTATTTATATCGCATATTGTCCAATTGTCTTGTTTACCTTGATTACTATTGTATCTGCAGACTTAGTGTATATTTGATGCACAAGAGGATTTAAGTCTGAAGTTAGTAATCTAAATAGTCCATAGAGAGCAAACAAATAGGGTATTTTATTTGTGGTTTATCTATAGCCGCGGTCCATTCTATACTTGTATGACGACCTTGATCCGGGATCGTTCATGGAGTGACATGGGAATGGAGGCACCTTGGATGATGAGATCATATAGGACTAAACTCAGATAAATACGAATTTCTTTTAATATCCGTTAATTGAAGAAATTCATTTTATCTAATAGATGGTCATATATGGATTCGATCTTAATCCTGAGTGTACTACGAACTCCTTCATGACAGGCTATGTCCTTTGATTTACTATGGTGAGGTTGGTGTTGCATTCCCGGCCAATAACTACGTATTTTGGGGATATAGTTTGGTGTGTAGCTGGGAACGTTTTACATAGATATGGAATTCACTCCTTACGAGAAGCAAAAGAGTATCTCTTTTAAGAGTTGATTCAGGACTTGAACAATATGAGCGCTCAACTTTTCTATTGCGAATAGAAAGTTTTATATCCATAATTGTTATGAATTAATTGTTCATTATAGAATCAATGGTGCTTAAGAGACACAATATTTAGAGGAGTTTAACGGACTTTTGACCCGGCTCTATTTATGAGATATTCGTGAAGGGTTATATCCATATGTATTGACTATATCGATGGACACCGAAGTTGTTCGGTTTATTTTATCCATCTACGGTAACGAGAGTCCAACTTCGAGTTTTTAGTGGAATAACGCGAAGTTAATAATTCGTAATATTTGATTAAAGAGTTTAATTAATATTTCGGAATTATTGGAGCTCAGAACCGTAGGTTAACTGTAGCAAACTTAATATAATTAGATTGTCTAATAATATGCTCACATCATATTTATATATTATTAATGAGAATAATAATATTTATTGTCACAAATGAAAACTATGTTAAATTAGTTTAACTTAATATTTTCTACAATTCTTTGATTATGAGATAATCAAGTCTTAATTATGAGATAATCAAGTTAGTAATAATTATGAGATAATTACTACAACATAATTGAAGGTAATTTAATCATTATTGAGATAGTGATTTTTATTTACCTTGGAGACAAAGCCATATGACTTGCCATGCTCTCCAATTTATTATGTCTATTAGGTAGCTTGTATACACCTAATAGTTTTGTCATTAGCTAATCCATTCTTATGCTTTGGTATGGCCTCCACATTTATGTGTTTTCCATTGAAAGAAAGCATTAGATGTTTAATAACAAAGTCCTTGTCTTTAACTTATCATTTCTTATGCTTTGGTATGACATTCACATTTTTGTGTTGGCCATTGCAAGAAAGCATTAGATGTTTAATGACAAGATTAGTTGGCTTGTGTAAGAGAATATAATCTCTACCATTTCTCTCACTTCTAAAGTAAACATTTTGCATTCATTCACACAAGTGTAATTGAGAGAAAATAGAAAGAGTTCAAACATTCACAAGTGTTGTGAGAGTGTTTGAAATTATAAAAAGTCAAACCCCATTGTGACATCTTAATTCTCTAAATAGTTTAGAGGTTTGATCTTTGTGAGTGAAGCCCGCACTTCGATTTGTTGGTTTCGAGTCATAGTTCGGAAGATTGAGTGGTTGATCCAAGCGTTGGACACCAAAGGATTGATCTCGGCTACTACAACAAAGGGAGAAGGCAAAAAAATTTAAAGATCCATACCGGACCCAGTGCCACCACAAACAACTTTCACCGCGCTAAGGAAAGTCGTTTCCTACAGAGTTTTATAGAGTTCGGGAGAATATGTAGTTCCTTTGAAGTTGTTAACAAAAAATTACAAAGCGTAATGAGTTATTGATTACTAAATTTTTATAGGGATATCGAAGTCTGTAGTTGATAATATTTTCACTGTTGCTCGGGAGATGGAGTGAATACTTTAGGATTCTTGACTTATAAACAATGCAACTGAACAATGATTAATTGGCATGACAAGTACATATGGGATAGCTAGGTAAAATCAGAATCTAGAATCTCTCTCGTATTGGTTTCTCCTACTTAAATATTTTCATATCTTATTTAATATTAGTTTAATCTTAATTAATTATTTTCTAAATAAAGTTATGTTTACTAATTATAGTACTTAGTGCGAGTTGAACATAATCCCTATGAGTTCGATACTTTTTCACTCATCTTTACTAAAATTTGACACCGTACACTTTCGGTACGATATAAAATATCACAACAAGTTTTTGGGGAGACATTTGAAAATTTGAAGGATGACAAACTAAGGGTGAAATCCTATATTTTAGGATCGATGGTTCCAGATTTGCTCAAAAAATACCATGAAATACCTGATGTTTGGAGCATTATGAGAACACTCAATGAGTTATTTGAAGCAAATCAAAAAATTGAAATATATCGAAGGTCTAAGGAATTATTCTATGCTACGCTCAAGGATGGAGGAGCGGTTAACATTCATGTTTTGAACATGATTGACCAGATTCGATATTTAGAATGATAGTGCATTATGATAGATGAAAGGCAAGGCTGGAATCTTATTTTATTTTCCTTACCCGATACATATATTGGCTTTGTGTTAAACTTCCACATGCATTTGATGCAAGCCAGTTATGAAAAGCTTCATAACATGTTCCGCACGGCGGAACATGATTTGAAGAAAGAGAATCTCACTTTGTACCTTCTTGGTGGAGCAAGTTCTTCAAAAACTTCTAGGAAGTCCAAGAAGATTAAAATGGGAAAGAAGAAGATATCGAATAAGAATTCCAAGAAATCCACAATGTTTAAAACTGCAAGACCGCAAGTAGCTTATGATACTTGTCTACATTGCAAAAAATCTGGACACTAGAAACGTGACTGTCCAAAGCTGAAAGGAATAGTAAGACCCCTCAGGTTTGCTTTCTATTTTTCATGTTATTGACATCACATTAGCCTTAGATGCAAATAATGGTTGGATGTTATACATTGGCAGTCCCACTCATATTTGCAGGTCATGAGGGTTAAAAGAAAGCTTAACATATGGGAGATCCAACTTAGAGTTGGCAATGGCGAGACCTTGGATATCCAAGCCATAGGAATAATTATTTTAAATCTCTCTAATAAATGTAAAATGGTTTTACATGAATGTTATTATGTACCCCTTCTAATTAGACAGATTATATCATTACCGATATTGGATAGAGATGGGTATAATGTAAATATTAAATATGGTACTTTATGTTTGTATAATAAAGACAATTATTGATATGTCAATGTTCTTTATTTAATAGTCATTATGTTTTAGAAACAAATCGAGATATTTTTGATATAGAGGAAAATAGAATAAAAGATATGAATTAAATAATATTGAATTATGGCATATGAGATTGGGTCACATGGGTGTTAAACGTCTTTCAAAATTGATTAAAGATTGTTTGATATCCTTATCCGAATTATGAGTCATGTATCCTTAATCAAGTGTGGCCGAATTGTGTACATAGCTAGGCTCATATAACGAATGTGACTAGAATTAGAGAGTCCTACAATATGAAGTGTACTCGTTGAGCACTTGGGTAGCCGATTATCTTTAATAATAAAAAATATTTGATATTATAATTATCAATGAAATTAATTAAGTATTATTGGATGACATTAATAATTTACTTGACCAACTGTGATTAATTAGATTAATCCATATTTATAATCACACAAGGGCTTTATTATAATTTCATAAATATCTCTACAATTGGAGGATATTTTGGTAATTAAAAAATATACAAGAATAAATGTATTTGTCTTTATTTCATTGGATTAAATCAACGTGGTAGACAAAGTTGATTAGTTGGATTAATCAAGTGGGTAGACTTTTATCTTGATTTAATTGGATTAAATCAAAATGGTAGACAAAGTTGATTAGTTACACATAATATGCATATCTAGATAAATTAGATTAAACCTACCAAAAAGTTGATTAAAATATTTATTAATTAAAAATTCAAAACTTTATTATTTAAGACAAGCTTGTGTAATTTTTGCTAAGTAAGTTTTCAACCAAAAGAAAACAAGTGTGAGAGAAGTTTTAGAAGTTCTCTACTGTTTTTTCTTACTTAGAGGATTTAATTTTCATTCAAGCTTGCTGCTAGGTAAGTTTTGATGTTCTATAATAAGCTATGTTTTTATTAATGATTTGAGATCATTAATGAAATATATTGTGATGTATTATGTATTTGATGCATAATAACATAGCTTAGAAGGTTGAAACATTGTTAAGGGATTTGTGTTTAAATGCTTTGGAAGCATAAACACAATATGTTTGTGATTAAGTCAAATTTTATATACGTTGGACATATAACACAAAATTAGAGTTTTAAACTCTAGATAAATAGTTTATAACTATGGTTACCATTTTAGAATCACTTGACCATCTTTAAATGACATCGAATTGTTCCAGGGTTACTTCTTTGTGGGATTATTTTTTGATTTGTATTTTAATTCAAATTTTATGTGTTGAATAAATGTATGTTTTGGAAAAATATTTGATATTTTTGAAAAACATAATTTTTGTTATTTAAAATGTGTTGATGTTATTTTTTATGCTAAAATTATTTTTGGGTATTTTGAAAATGTTTAAGGAAAATTAAATTTAAAAAAAAATTACAAAGCAGCGTTGCATGCTACTTGCGAGCATGCACGCGTTTGGCCCGAGTAATGTACGTTCTCTCTGGTTTTCTCCTGTTTTGAGTTTTCGGACTCCGATTCGCCCCCGACTTTTCTTTATACACTCGTGATGGAATATAGCATTCCATTAAATCATTTAAAAATACACTCATGCTCAATTACCACGGGTTAGATACATTTTCAATACGCGGAGCACCGATCCGACCCTATGGGTTCACAACCACCCCAATAAAACATCCGACTCCGAGCCATCTCAACACTGTTGACCACAAGGGAACACTCACTCCTTCTATCATTTACATAGTAAGACCTCGGGGGAAATCATTCAACCTCGAGCCATTCCAATACTCTTGGGCATGGGGGAACACTCATTCCCCATGCCATTAATATAGTAAGGCCTCAGGGGAAATCATCTGACCCCGAGCCATTCCAATACTCTTGGCCACGAGGGAAAATTTCCTCATTGTGCCATTAGCACAGTACGACCTCATGGGTAATCATCTGACCCCAAGATATTCCAATCGAAAGACCACAAAAGGGAATATATTCAATCTCGGGCCATCCATATAAAAAGGCATCGGTGGTGGTGTCCCACCCCGTACTGTATAAAAATAAAATGACAAAGCAATGGGGGTGAAAAATTATTCACACCGTACTACCCAAAAATATTGAAACAGTAGAGACAACGTCTCGTTCTGTGTTGTCAAAAACAACAAAGGTCATTGATGTAGCGTACCACTCAGTGCCTACTAAGGTCATAATTGCCATGTGGGCTTTCAACCTCCACATGTTATACACCTCACAATCCAATCGCCCTGAGGACATTTGTTAACCAAAATCTATAGGTACCAAAAGGGGCGGCAAATGCCATGGGGGCATTATCCTTCCCCATGCTATACCTGCCCTGAGGCTACAATCGCCACGGAGGCCTTCAAACCTTTCGCGTTATGTGCCTCCTAATCAAATCGCCCCAATGACCTCTGTTACCCTCGGGCTATGGATTCTAAAAATAATATGGCAAATTCGAAGGAGGTATTATCCCTCCCATACTATGCAGACTCCGAGGCTACATATCACACATGTCCCCTAAGGTATGGTAGAGGTGAGACGGAGACGTGAAATGGATGGAGTTTCACCTGTAATATTGACTAATCCTCCAAATACAAAGGAAAAATCTAAACTGAAAATATCATCATAAAAAAAGATCTTCATGATCCAAGTCAAAAGAATATCCATGAAGAAAAGTAAATATTCTCAGTATGAAATAAAGGCTTAGTGCCTAAAACCAAATAAAAAATTCTCTCAAGAATGACATATCTCGAACTATAATCTCAAAACATAACAAAGACACTCTACTGTTAGCACAACTTTTCTCTACTGGCAGGAAATGGCGATGAAACAGTAGATGAAAAATGAATGATCTATTATTCTACTAAGCCTGAAAAATTAAAGAAATGGGTAAGCTCACACTTAGTGCAATAAATCACAGCTTAGTGCCGTGAATAAATAAGTAACAAGACGGATCGAATAAGTCTTTCATAATATAAATAAATACATAAGCTGTGAATCAATATATCAAACATTTACTTGAAATCATAAACATCATTCTGCTCAAGAATACTCTGTAATAATAAAGTTATATATTCATCTATATGCACACTCGTGACAATACAGAAAAGCTGGCAATATGGGGCATCCCCACGGCAATAACTGGCATCCGGAGCAAAAATTGGCAATATAAGACCTCGTCTCACGGCAAATAATCTGGCACATATAAGTACACGGTGTGCATCCTGGCATAAAAATCATTTCTAAAACATATGCTCATATATCTCAAATCATGCAAGTTTCTCATATATCACAAATACATGATTCTAACATAATCATTATTCAAACCATACTTAAACTTTCTAAAAACAAAATCATTTAATGCATTACCTTGAAAATTCATTTAAGAAAATATACATACTATATATTTTGGAAAACATCAATGTTACAAGCTTATCCACGCACCTGGCAAACTGACTACAGAGAAAGGAACTATGTAGCAGGACCGTCCCTGCTTACGATATCACGATCACCTAAAGAGACAAAAGAATTTACTATAAGGAACATAATCCTAACTAGAATAGCTGATAGAATATACAAGGAACGTGACTCAATCGCTCTCGTAATCCTAACGAAATTTCGGCAAAGTTCCGTCTATAATACGGACTTCCATTATACAACCCATAATGATTAACTTACATTCAAATTCTATTTCCAACATACATCCACAATTCAATTCAACATTACTAACCCAAATCTCGGGCTCACAATAATTTCTCATACACAATCTTACTCGACCATATTCTCCGATTAAATTTATCATTCACTTTCAACCATAAGACAATCATTTATATGGTCTAAGCATGTAAACTAATCACATTTTAAAGCTATTTACGTTTCGAAACATATAACATCCATAAACCGAAAATAACGACAAATTACATGAAAATTAATATTCGGAGGTCCGTTACTACTCGGAATGGTCGGGAAATCATAGAGTAAGACTCGAGAAATCGACGGCCACAAACTGCCTGGCGCGTGTGAGCCACGTGCCACTTGTCCAGGCCGCGCGTGGGCCTCACACGCCACTGCGCAAGGCGTACGTGAGTGCCATGCCTGACGGAGTCTAATTTTTCTGGCGACTGAATATTCTCCTCCCCCTCCCGATTCCAATGCCGCTGACAGTTCGTCAATCAGAATTCTGGATCAACGAAAAATCAAGAAAAATCATTAAAAGTTTATTACCTGTATTTCTACGAAAATATGGAGTTTTCCAAGATGAAACCACCACCAAAATAATCCACTTGTTGAAATCTACGTTTTCCCTCAAAGACCCGGTCGATATCGGCTTCGGATCGGGACAAGTCTCTCTCTTTTTCTCCTATTGCTCTTTCTCTCCCTTGATGGCTGCTGGAAACTTTAGGGTTTGCAAAATTTATATACTCACTTGGCAATTTTCAATTGCCTCCATCAACTAGTCTCTAACATCATTTTTAATTCCAACTTTTGCAAAATAAACAATCTAGTCCTAAAGTTTCAACACACCAAAATAAATAAATTAAAATGTGGGTAAAATAATTTCGGGGTGTTACAACTCTCTCCCCCTTAAAAGAAATTTCGTCCTCAAAATTCACATACCTGAGGGTGGAAACAAGTGAGAATAATTATTATGCATGTCTCCCTTACGCTCCCAAGTGTCATCAGCTTTCTAGTGAATCTGTCCACTGTTATCATTAACATTCGGGCAATCTTTCTTCATGTGGCCCACTACTCCGCAAAAAAAGCAACCTTTTGAACCCAATCTACACTCCCCATAATGATTCTTTCCACAAGTATCACATGGTGGAAATCCCCTATCTCGAGCTTGGCTTTGCTGACCACTAGAAGTCCCACTAGGTGGAGCTCTCACTGAACTTTGACTAATTGAAGATCTACTTTATTTCTGCGGCTGGCCAGAACTAATCTGATAATTATCAATGGGTCTTGAGTCACTTTCCTTCTTACTCTGACTTCCTTCGCCAAAGGATCGATGCTCCTCATTTCTCTTCCTCATCTGATAATCTAGCCGAACTTGCCATTCTCTTTCTACAAACTCTACTATTCTAGCAAAATCTGCCAAATCTGTCAAACTGTTCATAAGAAACAATCTGATCCAAGATCTCAATTCTGCATTCAGGCCATTCAGAAAATGATCCATCTTACCTTGTTCTTGGTCCTTTAAATATGGAACAAACTGTACCAACTCATGGAAGAGAGTGTCATACTGATCTACTGTACGGTTACCCTGAGTCAACCTATAGAATTCCCTCATCCATAAAAGCAGAATTCCTATAATTTCACATGAATTCCCTCTTGAACTCCTCTCAAGTCAACACATTAGCCTCAAAGAATTTACCTCTTACACTTTTCCACATGAAGGAGCGAAGCGGGGTTTACCGCTATATCTATGATGCTCGGCGACCACGACATTATTGGGCTCGCAGCCTGTAGAGAGTACGGAATAGCCCACGGGGGACTAAACTGGAGAATAAAGGAGTTGCCACCCAGTGTGAACTGGGAAATAATTTAAGGCCGCACTCACCCCTCGCAGGGGAATACCTCAAACCGTTGGGTTCGGAATGGTCTCTTACTTATGCTAGTATAATGGATGGGTTCACACAATGGTATAGACAACTCTTATACAGCTTATGCAAGATATTTCAAATAAACACACAAATTTGCACACCCGTAAACATTAATATAAATAAAAGCAAATTGAATTGAGAAATACAAGGTACGATAACAAAAATTATAATAAAAGAAGGCAGGAAAAGCGTAAATAAATAAATGATAAATAAAAGAGGGTTAATTACGGTTGTATGGATATTTCCCGAGTGGCACGTGGAGTTGTATCCCAAGTACAGACCACACTACAGTCCATTCAGATTCGGCTATGGAATTTATGTCTGGGTTTTCATCCGATATACCACAAGGGATAATACCACACATAACCTGTTGGACAATTATGACCCATAGCGTCACTATTTGTACAGATCATGGTATTGTTGTACAAATTAACTATGTGACAAAGGAGATTGCACTCTTATCATTTGTGATTAGATCACCTAGATGTATAAATGATGAGAGGTCTCTATGATTTGTTCCTGGACGGAGAATGATATGAGACAGTATCAGTCCACGAAGGATAAATCATTAAATATCCCTAGTCAGAGTATTATCGAGATTGGACATCGATAAATACGTAAAAGACTAGTATTACACTTGTGCGCGTTTGTGGGGGCACAACGGCATAGTTCTCATATATTTGGGTATATGATACTCATGTAAGTGTAATAGGAGGTTGTGTTTTACCGACGGTATGGGAAATAGCTTCGCTCTGGATAGACCCCCGCGGAATCCAATTGGTAGTATGACTATGTGTCTATGGGAGTCTGCAATCAGGGTAGGTGTATTTGGTCTTAACCTGAGACTTGCACCGCTAATACTTACGACAATCAATATACTTTAGTTAAGGTCATCCAGGACTTTAACAGGTTCTGTGTACGCCAATGCTGGGTATATTGAGAATCGTAGTGTGTTGGGTGTGATGTTAAGACGGAAGTATCACTCCAGTCATATGGAGATGATGGTCACATTGGATACGGAACTCGTTCTCTTAAATGCTCGAGCTATCGTGATATTATGACTAGGTCATGTATATCCGATTATAGAGACTAGTTACCAGACATCCGATATGTGCTTCGTACGGGGCAGACACAATTCCAGCCTCAGGCCTAGCACGTGATCGTCCGATGCTGGATCGAAATACGCAATACTACGGTATACTACGCTTGATATAGATCACATATTCCTATAAGGATATTTCTGGAGAATTTGGAAGGCACGGCGCTTTGCTATAAGCCAACCTTGTCTTGTAAATCGGTACAAACGTAGTACGAGGTACTTACGTGTTCGGATAGTTCGACGACCGAATTTACTACCAACATATCTGGGGATCTCATGGGTCGCTTCCCGAAGATTCACCGATGATGTATGACTCGCACTTTATTAATCTGGGATTAATTAGATGAGAGAGAAAATTAATCTGGAATTAATTACGGAGATATTTTATCTGGGATAAAATATTAATTAAAGAGAGAGAACGATTAATTTGGAATTAATCGACAAAATAATATATTTGATATATTATATGAGATTGGATTTCGACGCGGAATTAAAATTAGATTTTAATTCGGGCGAACGAATTAATGTAGAATTAATTTGTTAGCAACGTGAATAGTGATTTCGCTAGGCGTAATCATTTAATTACGACGCAACGGAAAATTCGTTAATTTGGAATTAGCGAACCCAAGCCCAGGATTATTTGCGAGTGCATTCACATTTCGAATTCGAGTGCGGCACGCAAGTCAAATCAAGCGTCAAATTGCTAGTCACATCAAGAGTCAAATCACATGTCACTTTGAGTGATGTGACAATTTGATTGATTGATTTGAGTGATTGATGTGGTGGTTGAAAAGGCATTAATGGGCTTTTGCTTTTTGACTCTTTGGTAAAGGGAAATTGAAAAAGTGGTAAATGGTTTTAATTAATTTTGGAAATTATAAAAACCTATTACATTTCTTTTTCTTTTCTCTCTCCACTCTTCTCCTTTACGGTTTTCTTCTCCCACTCTTTTCCATCCTTCTCTTCTCACGGCTTAGAGCCGATTTCTTCCCCAAATTTTCTGGTTAGACCGAAAATACTAAGAAGAAGAAGAAGTGATAGCACACACAAATGGGTTATACAAAGGTGATAGGGCAGCGAATTTGTGAGCTTGGAATCATCTTTTGAAGCTTGAAGCTTGGAGCTTCCATGGAGTCATCAATGGCCGAATTCTTGGAGGAGTTTCACAGCCCAAACCGAGCAGTCCACGAGCTAGAAGAGCCACTGCCGAGCTTCTTGGAGGAGTTTTCTTCTTCGCGTCGTAAGATCCGGTCAATGTGAGTATATTCTGCACCTCCTTTGATGTGTATTCACTTGTTTCATTGCTTGATTTCATGATCTTTGGACCTAATTAGAAACCAACATAACCCTCAATGCAATATAAGCGGGCATAAAAAAAAGGGAGAAATAATAAAATAACAATAAAAGTAAATAGACAAAAAACTAAATGATAAAATAAATGCAATAAATAAAAAGATAAATAACAAATTAAATGCGAAATAATAAGATAAAGATAAACAATAAAATAATTGCGAAATAATAAAATAAACAATAAAATGAATGCGAAATAATAAAATGAAGATAAATAACGAAACTAAATGCGGGATAATAAATAAAGATAGATAACGAAACTAAATGCGGGATAATAAATAACAGTAAATAGACAGAAAGATAAATAACAAAAATAAAAGAAAGAAAATGTGACCAAAACATTTGGCCGTCTTTAATGTATGACTTCGCATACCCGGCTGGACGTATTTCACGTCCAACCAGACATGCCGCGTCCAGAACAACAAAATGAATATAGTAAAGGGTGTCATCGGGTCTTACCTTTCAAGTTCCTTTCTTGGAAGTGCGTTAGGCCGTCGCCGAAAGGATTAAAGCTTGTTGTTTTTTTGGTTTGCTGGTTCGCTGTTCCTGCTCGCTGTTTCACTGTTTCTGCTCTCTGTTTTTCTATTTCTGGGCTGCTATTTTTTGCTATTTTTGGGCTGCTATTTTTTTGGTTTTTTTGGGCTGCTGTTTTCTCTGGTTTCAGTGGCTGTTTTGGTGGTTTGAAGTGATGTTTTGGTGTCGGTTTTGGTGGGGCTGTTTCGGTGGTTTGAACTGATGTTTTGGTGTCGGTTTTGAGAGCTTGCATATGGTGTTTTTTGGGTTGATTTTCGACGATTTAGGGGCTGGTTTTGGTGTGATGTTTTTGGTGGTTTAGGGGCTGGTTTGTTTGTTGTATTTTGTGTGTGTTTCACGGTAATTGGATGGCTTTGAGGGGCTGGTTTGTATTTTGTTGTTTTATGTTTAGTGGGGGGCAGGGTGGTTGCTGTTTCACGTTGGTTGAGGGCTTATGGGTGGCTTTGTTGTTGTTTGTTTAGTGGAGGGCAGGCTGGTTTTGTTGTTTGTTGTTCACGGTGCCGTGAAGCTTTGGGTGGTTTTTGTTTGTTGTGTTTCGGTCCAAGGAGACAAGAAATAGGGTCTTAAGGTCTTATTCATGATTGCCGTGTAAGGTTGAGAGAAAGTGTGTGTTGCTGTATCAAACTTTGGGTTGAAAGGTTTGTTGCCGCTTTGTGTTTCTTGCTCACAGTTTGCCGTGTCTAGCTTTGGGTTGAAGGGTTTGTTGCTGCTTTGTGTTGAAGGGTTTGTTGCTGCTTTGTGTTTCTGTTGGTCACAGCTTTGAAGGTTTTTTTGGTGATTGTCGTATCAGGGGAAAAAGAGATGGCTTAGGGTTTCTTTGGTTTGTGAGTTGCTGTGAAAGAAAAGAGGTCAAGGGTTGTTTGTTGTGTGTGTCTCCAGGGTTTCTCTTGGTGATTTGGTCTCCAATTTATAGTGACAATGGATCTCCTAAGCAAGGAAATGAATCAAATAAATATGGGAGATATTTATTTTGGAAAGAATCTTATGAATTTTTGGTGAGGATGAGATTCACAATCTTGTTAAATTGGAAGGTGATTTGAGGGGATTTTCACACGTGTTTTGCATGGGATTTTTTATTTGGGAAGGCTTGGGCGTGTGGGCTTTATGGATGGGTTGTATGGGCTTTGTGTGGTATGGGCGTGTATGGCATGGATTGCATGGGTTTTGGGCCGAGGCTAAGGTTTAAAATAGAAACTGACTGAGCGTATCTGAGGCTGGCTAGTAAGTCTGAATCCAATGAGGTGCTAATTTTATAGTTTTCCCTACTGGCATTTGTTTCCCACGACTTTCGCAACTTTTCAGGTAGTGCCTCCATACGAGGCTCATCATTGGGCTTATGCAAAAATACAGTGTCTACAGTCGCCCCCATTTTGATGGGGCTTGTGCAGTGTGTGACAATGACAACCCTATCAAAGTCATGCTTGTATTTTTGGCTTACCTGGTTCGTCGGCCATTGTCGGACTTACCTATTGTTTTGCTGCTTTTGCGAGATGCTTCGATCTCTGGGGTTCATCTCTGCGAGATGATTCGATCTCTAGGATTCATTACCGAACTAAGTTGATTTGATGGCAAGGTGCTGCGACCCCTGGGTCTATCCCTACGAGATATTGCGATCTCTATGATTCATTAACGAAATGAGCTGATTCGATGGCGAGGTGATGCGACCCATTGGGTTCATCCCTACGAGATGCTGCGATCTCTAGGATTCATTACCGAACTGAGTTGATTTGATTGCCAGGTGCTGCGACCCATGGGGTTCATCTCTGCGAGATGTTGCGATCTCTAGGGTTCATTACCGAACTGAGCTGATTTGATGGCGAGGTACTGCGACCTCTGGGCTTTGTTCTCGAACCACCGATTATGAGGTGCTTCGATCTTTGGGGTTCCTTTCCGAACCATTCCTAGTGCGAGATGGTTCATTTCTGAACCGTTCCTGAGTTGAGATGGTTCTTTTTTGAATTGTTCGTGAGTTGAGATGGTTCATTTCCGAACCATTCCTGAGTTGAGATGGTTCATTTCCGAACCGTTCCTGAGTTGAGATGGTTCATTTCCGAACCGTTCCTGAGTTGAGTTGGTGGCGAGGTGCTTCGACCCATGGGTATTATTTCTGAACCACTGAGTGTGAGATGGTTCGATCTCTGGTTCATTCCCGAACCGTTCCTAGTTGAGTTGATGGTGAGGTGCTTCGACCCCTGGGTTTTATTCCCGAACCACCGAGTGGGTTTTATTCACGAATTGAGTTGAGTTTATGGCGAGGCGCTTTGACCCATGGGTTTTGTTCCCGAACCACTGAGTGGGTTTTGTTCCCGAATTGAATTGAGTTAATGGCGAGGTGCTTCGACCCCTGGGTTTTGTTCCCGAACCACCGAGTGGGTTTTATTCCCGAATTGAGTTGAGTTTATGGCGAGGCGCTTGGACCCCTGGGTTTTGTTCCCGAACCACCGAGTGGGTTTTGTTCCCAAATTGAGTTGAGTTGATGGCGAGGCACTTTGACCCCTGGGTTTTGTTCCCGAACCACCGAGTGGGTTTTTTTCTTGAATTGAGTTGAGTTGATAGCGAGGCGCTTTGACCCCTGGGTTTTGTTCCCGAACCACCGAGTGGGTTTTGTTCCCAAATTGAGTTGAGTTGATTACGAGGCGCTTTGACCACTAGGTTTTATTCCCGAACCACCGAGTGGGTTTTGTTCCCGAATTGACTTGAGTTGATGGCGAGGAACTTTGACTCATGGGTTTTGTTCCCGAACCACCGAGTGGGTTTTGTTCCCGAATTGAGTGGATGATAGCATTTTGGTCCTCTTGCGTGACTCTTCGATCCACTAGGGAGTTTTTCTATGATAATGAGGTGCTTCGACCTATGGGATTCATTCCCAAACTGCTGATAATGTGGGCTTCGACCCTGGGATTCATTTCCAAAACTGTCGAATTGATGGTGGTGAGGCACTTCACCCCCTGATCTGTCCTTATTCTCGAGGTTGTTCTCCATTCCCGGAGTGTCATTTCCGGCTTGCTCGTCCTCATTCCCGAGGAGTTGCTCGTCCTTATTCCCGAGGTTGTTCTCCATTCTCGGAGTGCCATTCCCGACTTGCTAGTCTCAATTCTCGAGGAGTTGCTCATCCTCATTCCCGAGGTTGTTCTCTATTCCCAGAGTTTCATTCTCGGCTTGCTCATCCTCATTCCCGAGGTTGTTCTCCATTCCCAGAGTGTTATTCCCGGCTTGCTCGTCCTCATTCTTGAGGAGTTGTTTGCCCTCATTCCCGAGGTTGTTCTCTATTCCCGGAGTGCCATTCTCGGCTTATTCGTCCTCATTCCCGAGGTTGTTCTCCATTCCCAGAGTTCTTCGTCGCTTTTTCTTTTTCTTCAAAGCCTGCGAACACAAAATAAAAATTTTGTGTATGTTACATGTATGCATATATACATGGATGCATTTCCTATTCCGATGGGTTTTCTTTGTCCTATTGGCTTGATGTCATCCTTGGTTAGGCATTCTTTACGCTATAGGGTTTTCTTCACTCCTTTAGGAAATCTTTGGTCGCCCCATCGGCCTGCTTACAGTTTCCTCTGTCAATTCTACTCTGGTGATTGCTCAGTTCTCTTTGGTCTCATGGCTCAAGGTCCCGTTGTGTCCCTTATTCGCGGGGTGGTAGACTGGTCGCCCCTAGACCTGGTTTAACTTTCTGCTCTTCGCTTTCTGCATTGGGTCAAGGTGGATTACGCCTTCTTGAAAGCGGCCTCAACCTTGAAATTGGACTCCATTGTCCGTCACTATGTGATGTGGCATCCCGTATCGACATACTATATTACAGGCTATGAAATAGTCCCAATAGTTTACACATATTATTGTCCTCAAAGAATGCCCAGTAATGAAACCAGAGAACCTTCAAAACACTCAATGCAACTCAAATCCAAGTCTTTGAATAAATCATCTAAGCCAGACTCACAGTGTGTGTGTGCGCAAAGGTTCATTTACAGCTTGGTTCCCAGGTAAGCCAACTCAATGATTTCGTTTCAAAAATTGGGATCGATGGGTCAAACTAACCTAGATATCTTAATTATGCTCTGCAATTGCTTTTTTTTTTGCTCAATATGGTATGATTTTCTTTTTTTTCTTTTCTTTTGTCTCTTTTTTTTTTCAACACACCTACCCTTTAAGGTACCATTTCTCCTCATGGTGGTCCTAATACTCGCTCATGGGTAGCTTCACGCTTATCGATTATAGGTGGTTTTTTTAGAGACTTTTCTTTTATTTTCAATCATACCACACATCATAACACAAGAAAATCATGATAGACATCTAAGCAAACGGTCATTCATCGACCTGCAATTTCTTCAACTAGTCACTTTGCCAACTACTCAAGTTTTCACTGCTAAAAACCTATAATTAAGTGCTTACGAGTCTAACATAGATCAACTACTCAAAGTATCAAATAAAATTACATCAAGAACTTATCGTTTCTAAGATTTCACCCTAAAGCAAATGATTTCATCATCTGACTTATGCTTAACTATTAAGGACTAAAAACAAATATATTTTTTTTTGCTGAAGGCCCCCCCAAATGGTCTTTCTATTATGGCCGTAAAATTTTATGTTCTCACTGTACAGGGTACTGTCAGACTGGCCATAGCGTTGGCCAAAGCTTGTAGTTGCTCGGTAATTCTGGTGATGTTGGACTCCACTTGATCCATGCGGGAATCTTCACTGTCTAACGCACTCATGCTTGCTAACCTCTTCTTAACAAGTCTTCCTTCTTCTCTAACCCAACGGATATCTATGATGGATGTTAAGACAATGAGTTAGCATGATACGTGTATGCATGTGATGCATGAGATGCATGTGGTTATCGAAACAACATATATCCTTCCGACCTTATTCCTCCCACACTCGTGGTAAGTCAATTTATGTCCTAGGAATGGTTTATTTTATGCACCAATATGGGTTACAAAAAATCGTTCTCGCCTATGCTACAAGGGTGAACCTTGGCTACCTCAGTCACTTTCCATCGGTAAAAGACAAAGACCGCCCATTTACAATATTTACTAAGCCTATTATGGGGATCGTGCCATTGTCTAGAAACGACGAATTGGGCCCTCGGTAATCACGATTGTGGGGATGGAGTTGGAGATATCCAAAAGTATACAAATATGTCATAACAAGGCGTACCCTTCCTGGATGAAAGCCAGTGCGGATATCGGACTCATGCGTTTGGCATATTTGGATCATGTTTGGACCTTCTAAGCCCATCAAGATTTTCATACAAGTTGGCCCGTTATCATTTTAAAGCGTTCAATCAGATTATCGCGAGGTGCAAACTGGTCCCAGTTGAAAATGCCCAACAGGTTTACACTTTTGCGATAAGGTGGCTAAATAACTTCAAATGATATGGGGCCCAAACACTAGGTGACCCATTGTCATTTTGAAAACTTTTGGCCCAATCTTCATAAGATACAAACTCGTCCCAGTTTAAGTGGCCCAACAAGTTCGTATCCTATTACGAGAGGTCTAAATGGACCCAAATGATCATGGTCACAAACACAAGCATAAGGGTAGCTTCTATAGGACATATAACTATGGTTCATATGTGGGCTTATAAGGGTATGGGTAAAGGCTCTCGCCGGTGAAGGGTTGATCACAACTATATCTCCCCACTCAAGGGTTCAAGCAACCAAGTGAGCGCGCCTTTTTATACCCTAGGGTACGTGCCAACGAGTGATGGTCATCACATAACGATCTGCCACCTTGAGTGAAAGCGACTTCACGATACATGACGTCATCAGGGTAAAAAAGGTATGCAAAATATATGAGACTTGGGTAACTAAAGCCAAAGCCACGAACACTACAAGGCATTGTTTCGGGGCTGATTCTCTATCCCCAGTGGAGTCGCCATCTGTAGGAGCGAAGCGGGGTTTACCGCTATGCCTATGATGCTCGGCGAACACGATACTGTTGGGCTCGCAGCCCGTAGGGAGTATGGAGTAGCCCGCGGGGGACTAAACCGAAGAATAAAGAGTCGCCACCATGTGTGAACTGGGAAAAGATTTAAGGCCGCACTCACCCCTCGCAAAGGAAGACCTCAAACCGTTGGGTTTGAAATGGTCCCTTACTTATGCCAGTATAATGGACGGGTTCACACAATGGTATAAACAAGTCTTATGCAGCTCATGCAAGATATTTCAAATAAACACACAAATTTGCACACCCGTAAACATTAATATAAATAAAAGCAAATTAAATTGAGAAATATAAGGTATGATAACAAAAATTATAATAAAAGAAGGCAGGAAAAGCGTAAATAAATAAATGGTAAACAAAAGGGGGTTAATCACGGTTGTATAGATATTTCTCGAGTGGCACGTGGAGTTATATCCCAAGTACAGACCGCACTACCGTCCATTTGGATTCGGCTACAGAATTTATGTCTGGGTTTCCATCCGATATACCACAAGGGATAATACCACACATAATCTTCAATGCAATATAAGCGGGCATAAAAAAGGGCGAAATAATAAAATAACAATAAAGGTAAATAGACAAAAAGCTAAATGATAAAATAAATGCGATACATAAAAAGATAAATAATAAATTAAATACGAAATAATAAGATAAAGATAAACAATAAAATAAATGTGAAATAATAAAATAAAGATAAATAATAAAATGAATGCAAAATAATAAAATGAAGATAAATAACGAAACTAAATGCGGGATAATAAATAAAGATAGATAACGAAACTAAATGCGGGATAATAAATAACAGTAAATAGACAGAAAGATAAATAACAAAAATAAAAGAAAGAAAATGTGCCCAAAAGATTTGGCCGTCTTTAATGTATGACTTCGCATACCCGGCTGGACGTATTTCACGTCCAACCAGACATGCCGCGTCCAGAACAACAAAATGAATATAGTAAAGGGTGCCATCGGGTCTTACCTTTCAAGTTCCTTTCTTGGAAGTGCGTTAGGCCGTCGCCGAAAGGATTAAAGCTTGCTGTTTTTTTGGTTTGCTGGTTCGATGTTCCTGCTCGCTGTTTCACTGTTTCTGCTCTCTGTTTTTCTATTTCTGGGCTGCTATTTTTTGCTATTTTTTGGCTGCTATTTTTTGGGTTTTTTTGGGCTGCTGTTTTCTCTGGTTTCAGTGGCTGTTTTGGTGGTTTGAAGTGATGTTTTGGTGTCGGTTTTGGTGGGGCTGTTTCGGTGGTTTGAACTGATGTTTTGGTGTCGGTTTTGAGAGCTTGCATAGGGTGTTTTGTTGGTTGATTTTCGGCGATTTAGGGGCTGGTTTTGGTGTGATGTTTTCGATGGTTTAGGGGTTGGTTTTTTTGTTGTATTTTGTGTGTGTTTCACGGTAATTGGATGTATTTGAGGGCTGGTTTGTATTTTGTTGTTTTGTGTTTAGTGGGGGGCAGAGTGGTTGTTGTTTCACGTTGGTTGAGGGCTTATGGGTGGCTTTGTTGTTGTTTGTTTAGTGGAGGGCAAGATGATTTTGTTGTTCACGGTGCCGTGAAGCTTTGGGTGGTTTTTGTTTGTTGTGTTTCGGTCCAAGGATCCAATAAAGATGGTATTGAGGTCTTTTTCATGATTGTCGTGTAAGGTTGAGAGAAAGTGTGTGTTGTTGTGTCAAGCTTTGGGTTGAAAGGTTTGTTGCTGCTTTGTGTTTCTTGCTCACGGTTTGTCGTGTGGGTTGAAGGGTTTGTTGATGCTTTGTGTTGAAGGGTTTGTTGATGCTTTGTGTTTCTGTTGGTCACAGCTTTGAAGGTTTTTTTTGTGATTGTCGTATAAGGGGAAAAGAAATGTCTGGAACGCAGAGGCATCTAAAAACACATGAAAGATGTCAACCGCTAATAGACATAGAATAGCAAATTAAGAAAAAGAAATGTCTACATAATTTATGAACCTAGCGCTCGGATACCATTAAATGTCACACATGTCCCCTAAGGTAGGGTAAGGGTGAGATGGAGACTTGAAACGGACGGAGTTTCCCCTGTAATATGGACTAATTCTCCAAATACAAAGGAAAAATCTAAACTGAAAATATCATCATAAGAATAGGATTTTCATGATCCAAGTCAAAAGAATATCCATGAAGAAAAGTAAATATTCTCAGTATGAAATAAAGGCTCAATGCCTAAAACCAAATAACAAATTCTCTCAAGAATGACATATTTAGAACTATAATCTCAAAACATAACAAAGACAGTCTACTGTTGGCACAACCTTTCTCTACTGGTAGGAAATAGTGTTGGGTTTCTATTAAGTCCCAATGATCAATTCAAGCAAAGAAGCACATGTGAATACTCAATGAAGAATGGCGGAAACATACTTACATTGATCGGTTTGCGATGCGTTGAACACAAAAATCCTTAGCTCCTCATTGGAAGCTCTCGGCAGTGGGCTGCTCTTTGTGTTCTCCAAATTCGGCCATGGTGATCTTTGATGCTCCAAGCTCCAAGCTTTAACAATGGTGATTCCATGCTCACAAGTTAGTTCTATATCACCTTAGGATGACCCTTTATGTGCTAGCAATGGAAGGATTTGCCACAAATCTTCCAATTTTCCTCTTGGTATTTTCGGCCTAGCCAAAAATTGGAGAAGAGAGAGTTTAGCCTCCTTGGCCGAAAGAGAGAGAGAGAAGAGAGGTTAGAGTTGTGTGAAAATGTTTTCCAAAAACATATACCAAAATTTTGGTCAAAGCCTTTCAAAAAAAGCAAAACAATTTTGGAGGCAAAAATGCATTAAATGCATTCAACAACCACCATCAACTATTCACATCAATCAATGATGACAAGCATCACTTCACTCAAAGTGATGTGACTTCCATCACTTGATTGACTAGTGATTTGGAGCTATATGTGACTTGTGGGCCCCACTCGATTCGAAATACGAGTGGGCCCGCAAACACTCCCGGGCTCGGGTTCGCTAATTCCGAATTAACGAATTTTCCGTTGCGACGTAATTAAATAATTATGCCTAGCAAAATTACTATTCACGTCGCTAACGAATTAATTCTAAATTAACTCGTTCGCCCGAATTAAAATCTAATTTTAATTCCGCGTCGAAATCCAATTTCGTATAATATATCGAATATATTAATTTATCGATTAATTCCAAATTAATCGTTCTATCTCTTTAAATAATATTTTATCCCAGATAAAATATCTCTGTAATTAATCCCAGATTAATTTTCTCTATCTTTTAATTAATCTCAGATTAATAAAGTGTGAGTCATACGTCATCGGTGAATCTTCGGGAAGCGACCAATGAGTTCCCTGGATATGTTGGCAGTAAATCCGGTCCTCGGACTATCCGAACACGTACGTACCTAGTACTACGTTTTTACCGATTTACAAGACATGGTTGGCTTCTAGCAAAGCACTGTGCCTACCCAATTCTCCAGAAATATTCTTACTGGAATATGTGATCTATATCAGGCATAGTATACGTAGTATTGCGTATTTCGATCCAGTATCGGATGTCACATGCAAGGCCTGGGGCTGGAAATGTGTCTGCCCCGTACGAAGCACATATCGGATCTCTGGTAACTAGTCTCTATAATCGGATAATCATGACCTAGTCATATTATCCCGATGACTGCAGTACATAAGAGCAACAGTTCCGTATCCTACGTGATCATCATCTCCACTATGACTGGAGTGATACTTCCATCTCGACATCACACCCAATACACTACGATTCTCAATATACCCAGAAGTGGCGTACACAGAACCTGTTAAAGCCCTGGACGACCAAAACCAAAGTATATTGATTGTCGCAAGTATTAGCGGTGCAAGTCTCAGGTTAAGACCAAATACACCTACCCTGATTCGGACTTCCATAGACACATAGTCATACTACCAATGGAATTCTGAGGGGTCTATCCAGAGTGAAGCTGTTTTCCGTACCATCGGTAAAACACAACCTCCTATTACGCTTGCATGAGTATCCTATACCCAAATATATGAGAACTATGCTGTTATGCTCCCACAACGCGCACAAGTGCAATACTAGTCTATTCCACATTATCGATGTCCAATCTCGATAATACTACGACTATGGATATTTAATGATTAAACCTTCGTGGATTGATAATGTCTCATATCATCTCAATCTGGAACTAATCATATGGACCTTCTATCATTTATACATCTTGGTAATCTAATTACAAATGATAGAAGAGAAATTTCCTTTGTCACATAGTTAATTTGTACAACAACACCATGATCTGTACAAATAGTGATGCTATGGGCCATAACTGTCCAACAATCTCCCACTTGGCCTATAGCCAATCACTCAAGTGTCAAACACCCGAACTATGTATGGTTCGCTCAAACTTCTGCTGAGGAAAGGGTTTCGTCAGCGGATTTGCATGATTATCATCTGATGCGATTTATTCGATCATCATATCGCCACAATGTATGATCCGAATGAATCAGATGAATATCGAAGTATCTATCTGGATCGTTGATGAGACCATTAATTGTTTAGCATGCGTTGTAGCCTAGCTTAGCTGCTAACAGGACTATTCCTAATCTAATTAGGATTATTATCGATCCAAAAGGCTTTTATTGCTGCCTCAGCCGCAGCAATAATCCACTTTTGTTGTTTATTCGGCAACAGTATCTTGCTTGGAAGATTTCCAGCTCACTGTTCCGTTATTCAAACTGTATAGTTCTGTTGTTACGACTTATAGTCGATTTTTTTTTTCAGTTAGGAAACTTGCAGTAGTGAACCCGGTCACTTCAAGTTCTCCTTCTCCATAGTATAAGACAGCATCTTTAGTTTGTCTAAGATACTAAAGGATGTTCTTAACATCAATCCAGTGACTATCACTTGGATTGGCCTGATTGTGACTCCATATGCTCAAAGCATATGAGACATCAGGTCGCGTACATTTTTAAATGTACGAGTTCTCGGAGAGTCCCAACAACCTTTAGATCTATCCCAGTAGATCTTTATTCCTAGAATAAAGGTTGTTTCTCCCAAGAATTCTACGGAGAATTTTTACGAAAGCCAAGCTTTCACCGATTGTATTATGGGAATATCATTTCCAAGAAATGACATGTCATCATTACTTAGGACATTCATTGTCAGTGCGCTCCCACTAACCTCCTTATATACACAAGAATCATTTACGTTTTGAATTAAATCATATACCATTATGATTACATCAAAACGCTAGTTCCAAGAACTCAATGCTTGCTTCAATCCATCAATGGATCGAATAACCTGCAAACCTTGTTTGCTAGTTTTGGTACTACAAAACCGTCAGGATGTTTTAGACATCCTCCAAAAGGTTTCCGTTAAGGAAATCGATTTTGACATTCAGCTGCCATATTTCATAAATGAAATATGCAGCATCAACAAGCATTATCCAAATGGATTTAACAATGGCAATAGGAAAAAGGGCTTCGTCGTAATCGACACAATGTTGATAACGATACCTTTTCGCTACAAGCCTAGCTTAGTACGTTGTTATGTTGCCTTCCATGTATGTCTTCCTTGAAGACTTATATAGTACCAATAAGCACAATGCCTTCTGGTACATCAACTAATATCCAAACTTAGTTGGTATACATGGAATCCATTTCGGATATCATGGCACTTTTCCATAATAGGGAGTCGATACCTTGTATCACTTCCTCATACGTAGTCAGTTCGTATTCCTCAATAAGATATTGACATCTTTATGAGGTGAGATCAGAAACCATACCCCAGGTTGTTTTCTGACTCTCTCCGACTTACGTGGTTCTTGTGTATTCGAAGATTATTGGTATAGTTTCATCCTTGATGAACTATTTGTGTTCCATTAAGGAATCGGTGCCTGTAATAGTATTACTCTGATTTTCATCGAGTTTTACTTTCCCCCACTTACCACTGCATATCGGTATTCCTCTTAGGAAAACCGCATGGAGAGCAACAATTATATTGTTCTCTTGTGAGTTGTATAAGTACTATACTTTGGTTTCCCTAGGATAACCCACAATTAGGCACTTATTCGATTTGGGTTCTGGTTTGGTATCATCCAAACATATGCCCAGCATACCCAAATCTCCAGGAATGAGAAAACCAGGTTTCTTTCCTGTTCATATCTAATATGAAGTCTGTCAAACAGATTTACATGGAACCTTATTCTAAATAAGTTTTGCATGTTTAAAGCTTATCCCTTGAAGGAAATGATAGCTCAGAGCAACTCATGATTAACCTTATCATGTCCAACAGAATTCGGTTTCTCTGTTCGGACACATCGTCAAATTGACGTGTTTCGGAAAGAGTCCTTATTGAAAGAATACTATACTCTTTCAAGTATATGAGAAACTTATTGCTTAAGTATTTTCATCATGGTCTAACCGCGACGGTTTAATACTTTAGCCGATCTGTTTGTCTACTTCGTGTCGAAACTCTTTGAATTAAATCAAAAGTTTCTGATTTGTGTTTGAAAAGAAACACATAACCATAACGCGATGCCACATCCGTAAAGGTCACGAAATGTTCATATCCACCTCTAGCCTAGCTAGATATGGGCCCACTTACGTCACTATGAACGAGGGCTAACATATCGGTGGCACTTGCACTTTTACCAAGTAAAAGGTGTTATAGGCATTTTGCCTATTAAACTAGATTCGTAGAATTTATTTGATTAGAATCAAATTTGTCCTAGTACCCACTCTTCGAAAGTGTGGATATACGAGTCTTGTTAATTGTGTCCCAGACATCAATGCCACATATAAGTCTCAACTGATTAATTCAGTTTGAGCTATTTGTTTGTCATGTTATATGTTTGAGATTTTTTATATTCAAAATATAAATACTGTTATTCACATCTAATGTGTTTATCTTAATAATATCATCTTATAAAATAAACACTTTAGTGTTCTAGGATATAAAGGTATACCCGCAACGGGTTAAACCCTAATATAGAGATAATGTTTCTAGTCAAACTAGTTACATTGTAACAGTTTCATAATTTAAGTACACACCCAATGGTAGTTCCTAAACTTAAGTATCTACGGTTAAAACAGCGACTTTCGTCTCGTTCTCAATTCGCAGATAATCTCAACTGAAGTCAGTATCCTGCTTATCAGCAGATTCTGCACACCAGTATATATTTATGTACCACATCTAGTATCTAAAATCCAATTTTAATACTAGTAGTGAACATGTTTATAACAAACACATTTGAAGTCGGAGCATTGCTCGTCTTCAATTCCTTCATATCTGCCTTGTCCATACGGCAGTCACGCTTTCGTGTCCCTGTTTGCCACAGTTTAGGCAGACATCTTGGGATATGTCATTTGTCTTCCCGGAAGATTATAATGACTTTGCCTTTGCCCCTTTTCCACACACCATAAGCCTTTGGCCAAGCCTTGGCCTTCTGGGATGTCGAAGTAAGATGCGTCTTGCGCTTCTTGCCCTATTGCAAACTCTGGCTTTGGCTCCTTGAGCATAGCCATTAACTCTCCAAGAGTTTACTATTGCAATTTAGTACTTCTAAGATCTAAGGATAGATCTATGAAGATCCTTCAATTTCATTATCATACTATAAAGATCTAATCATTAGTTCTGACTAAGAAATTAAGGAGTCTATTTGGCAAGCTTATTGGATTAAGCACTAAAGTTATCATCACATGAATATTCCAAATATCATGTTCTACTATTGCTTAACTCCAGGCTTAGGCTCGAGATGTCACTATATCAAATAAAGTAACTTCTCGATCTCCAGGACTATTCTGAAGTTTATTATTCCCAATTTGAAAATTAAAGTCGTTTAAATATATTTTCACCCAGGATTATGTTTTAAACACTAATCTTTCAATTTTATCTTGATTATAATAGTCCAACTATTTAATCAACGATTTTAGGTACTATTGATTATAATGATTACTATAGTCTAACTATATAATCAACTATAATTTAATTGATTAAATTCAATTATATTGATTACTATAATCCAATTATAAAACCAACTATTAATTGAAATTAGTTTGAATACAGTCCAACTGTTTAATTAAAACAACAATTAAATATTAGTCCAACTAAAAAAAAATTTATTTGACGAAATATTTGAAATGAGCGCGTATGGCAAGTAACTAAACGAATATTGCAAATTTAATACTTGCCTCCCACTATTTTTCGGTGAGCCTCTAACCCTCTGTGGAGTACTCGGGAAACCTTGTTTCCTAGTGGGCTAGGATCCCGTTAAATAACACACAATCTTGACTTTGGCCAACAAATTGTATGATAATTAACTAGGTAGATCTCTAAGATCAATTGGATCTCATCCAATTCCTAGATCCAGTAGGTGGACATCCAAGTCTGAAACATATATCTTATATATGCCAATATATCCAATATATTGCCTAACCTTTTTTCCTCTGAATCAACTAAGCCTTGGCTTTGGCACAACAAACTTAGTGATCCCAGTTAAGCGGAACCCATTGACCATGGAAAGCTTCGTAATCAATGTCGATGGACAAGAAGTGATCTTGACTTTGGCCAACAAATCACAACTTGGACAATACACCAATATGGAACAAAGCCTTCATGATTCAAACACATCCTCGACGGACAAAGGTCTTGACTTTGGCCAACAAACCAATGCTAGTCTTGGATCTTGAGTAAGAATCACTCAATGGAAGGAAAAACGATTAATATGATGTTGAGGGTTTTTCACGTAATTAGCAACCAATTAATTATCTTTGTTAAGGTCTCATCATCATACACCCTTAAGCATGCATTCTAAACACATAATAAGGCGCGTAAGTAAATAAATAATAATGATATGCAGATGGATACTTAAACACATTGTTCCTAGAACAAATCTCTCAATTTCATCTCTCCCGCTAGCACAAGTATTACTTCTACCCGATTGCATAACACTTCTAAGAAACCTCATTTACATTGAGGGGAATATGTGAGAAGAGAAATACACAGAGTAAGGAGGTAATAGGCTGGACACGCAGGTCCAATTTAATAAATTATAAATTTATTACAACAATTTCCAAAATTGCCCCACCCATCTAATATCCATCTGATAAAAATTATTCATACATCGCAACCATGTATTCACACAAGCATGTTATCAATCAATCTAATCCAATTAATTAATCTGAATATAAATGACCATCCACTGTTCAAACAACGATTTGATTTTGCGCGAGTCAAACTCGTTTTGCGAATAAGTACTCAAAGTACGAATTCTTGAATTAAATTAAACTACAACATTAAATCCAATTTAATTTGCATTTAATACTAATTCTTTATTTAATTCCAAATTAAATATTTACACTTTATTAACGAACCTTTACGACTTAGATTCTAAATCTAATCGTTACGGGTCTCAAAGCCCGATTAACATCCAATGTCAATTTAATTTAAAGTCCAATGGGCTTTTAATTAATTTCTTAGGCATGGACTTTTGGTCAATATGGGTCAAACCCAAATACCAAAGCCCATTTAAGGAATCACCCTTATTTGCCAAGAAACCAATTTAGGCCCATTAGGCCCAATTATTATTAAAGGTCCATTAAGTCATAATTGGACTTTATGGATATGGTTTTGGGCCCAATTGGATCCAACCAATTTAGCCTAAACCTAACTTGGTACAACCAAGCCCATTAAGCTCAATTACAACTTTTAAGGCCCAATTCCAAAATAAGCCAAATTAATTTAATTTCAAAATTCCAAATTTCATAATTAAATTAACTAAAGTGTATGCCATAATTAATTACCCAAATTAACATTTCCAAAACACAAATTTGTACAAGTAATTATGCTCATTATCATCAACATATGTCGAACACATTTGAATCAAAAAATCAATCATTTTCCATGCATACAAGTCTCGGCATTTTAGGGGTTTTTCAAATCGATTTCGATTTCAATCCAATTGAATCCTAAATCAACATTTCCCACATGATTTCAACTCATCCAATGATTAAAATCAAAAAATACCATGACTTATGGTAAGCTTATAGTTTCGGCCAAGCCTCAACAATTGGGGAAAATTTGTCCAATTCAAAATTCATCAATTGACAATGCATAACACCATGTTATCATCATTTAAGCATATATCAACAATCAATTTCATCAAAACATGCTCAAATTAAATTTACCAAAAATTTACCTTAATCAAGTTTCATGCTCAAAATGGCTCTGATACCATTGTTGGGTTTCTATTAAGTCCCAAGAATCAATTCAAGCAAACAAACACATGTGAATACTCAATGAAGAATGGCGGAAACATATTTACATTGATCGGTTTGCGATGCGTTGAACACAAAAATCCTTAGCTCCTCATTGGAAGCTCACGGCAGTGGGCTGCTCTTTGTGTTCTCCAAATTCGGCCATGGTGATCCTTGATGCTCCAAGCTCCAAGCTTTAACAATGGTGATTCCATGCTCACAAGTTAGTTCTCTATCACCTTAGGATGACCCTTTATGTGCTAGCAATGGAAGGATTTGCCACAAATCTTCCAATTTTCCTCTTGGTATTTTCGGCCTAGCCAAAAATTGGAGAAGAGAGAGTTTGGCCTCATTGGCTGAAAGAGAGAGAGAGAAGAGAGGTTAGAGTTGTGTGAAAATGTTTTCCAAAAACATATACCAAAATTTTGGTCAAAGCCTTTCAAAAAAAGCAAAACAATTTTGGAGGCAAAAATGCCTTAAATGCATTCAACAACCACCATCAACTATTCACATCAATCAATGATGACAAGCATCACTTCACTCAAAGTGATGTGACTTTCATCACTTGATTGACTAGTGATTTGACGCTAGATGTGACTTGTGGGCCCCACTCGATTCGAAATACGAGTGGGCCTGCAATCACTCCCGGGCTCGGGTTCGTTATTTCCGAATTAACGAATTTTTCGTTGCGACGTAATTAAATAATTATGCCTAGCAAAATTACTATTCACGTCGCTAACGAATCAATTCTAATTAACTCGTTCGCCCGAATTAAAATCTAATTTTAATTCCGCGTCGAAATCCAATTTCGTATAATATATCGAATTATTAATTTATCGATTAATTCAAATTAATCGTTCTCTCTCTTTAAATAATATTTTATCCCAGATAAAATATCTCTGTAATTAATCCCATATTAATTTTCTCTCTCTTTTAATTAATCCCAGATTAATAAAGTGCGAGTCATACGTCATCGGTGAATCTTCGGGAAGTGACCCATGAGATCCTCGGATATGTTGGCTGTAAATCTGGTCGTCGGACTATCCGAACACGTACGTACCTAGTACTACGTTTTTACCGATTTACAAGACATGGTTGGCTTCTAGCAAAGCACCGTGCCTACCCAATTCTCTAGAAATATTCTTACTGGAATATGTGATCTATATCAGGCGTAGTATACGTAGTATTGCGTATTTCGATCCAGCATCGGATGTCACGTGCAAGGCCTGGGGCTGGAAATGTGTCTGCCCCGTACGAATCACATATCGGATCTCTGGTAACTAGTCTCTATAATCGGATAATCATGACCTAGTCATATTATCCCGATGACTGCAGTACATAAGAGCACCAGTTCCGTATCCTACGTTATCATCATCTCCACTATGACTGGAGTGATACTTCCATCTCGACATCACACCCAATACACTACGATTCTCAATATACCCAGAAGTGGCGTACACAGAACCTGTTAAAGCCCTGGACGACCAAAACCAAAGTATATTGATTGTCGCAAGTATTAGCGGTGCAAGTCTCAGGTTAAAACCAAATACACCTACCCGGATTCGGACTTCCATAGACACATAGTCATACTACCAATGGAATTCTGAGGGGTCTATCCAGAGAGAAGGTGTTTTCCGTACCATCGGTAAAACACAACCTCCCATTACACTTGCATGAGTATCATATACCCAAATATATGAGAACTATGTCGTTATGCTCCCACAACGCGCACAAGTGCAATACTAGTCTATTCCGCATTATCCATGTCCAATCTCGATAATACTACGACTAGGGATATTTAATGATTAAACCTTCATGGATTGATACTGTCTCATATCATCTCAATCCGGAACTAATCATATGGACCTTCTATCATTTATACATCTTGGTAATCTAATTACAAATTATAGAAGAGCAATTTCCTTTGTCACATAGTTAATTTGTACAACAACACCATGATCTGTACAAATAGTGATGCTATGGGCCATAACTGTCCAACAAATAGTGATGAAACATCAGATGAAAAATGAATGATCTATTATTCTGCTAAACCTGAAAAATTAAAGAAAGTGGTAAGCTCACGCTTAGTGCAATATATCACAGCTTAGTGCCGTGGATAAAAAAGTAACAAGGCTGATCGAATAAGTCTTTCATAATATAAATAAATACATAAGCTGTGAATCGAAATATCAAACATTTACTTGAAATCATAAATCTCATTTTTCATCAATCTCATTCTGCTAAAGAATACTCTGTAATAATAAAGTTGTATATTCATATATATGCACACTCGTGACAATACGGAAAAACTGGCAACATAGGGCATCCCCACGGCAATAACTGGCATCCGGAGCAAAAATTGGCAACATGAGACCTCGTCTCACGGCAAATAATTTGGCACATATAAGTACACGGTGTGCATCCTAGCATAAAAATCATTTCTAAAACACATGCACATATATCTCAAATCATGCAAGTTTCTCATATATCACAAACACATGATTCTAACATAATCATTATTTGATCCATACTTTTATAGCAAAATATAAACTTTCTAAAAACAAAATCATTTAATGCATTACCTTGAAAATTCATTTAAGAAAACATACATACTATATACTTTGGAAAACATCAATGTTACAAGCTTATCCACGCACCTGGCGAGTTGACTACAGAGAAAGGAACTATGCAGCAAGACCGTCCCCGCTTACGGTATCATGATCACCTGAAGAGATAAAAGAATTTACTATAAGGAACATAATCCTAACTAGAATAGATGATAGAATATGCAAGAAACGTGACTCAATCTCTCTCGTAATCCTAATGAAATTACGGCAAAGTTCCGTCTATAATACGGACTTCCATTATACAACCCATAATGATTAACTTACATTCAAATTCTATTCCCAACATACATCCACAATTCAATTCAACATTACTAACCCAAATCTCGGGCTCAATCTTACTCGATCATATTCTCCGATTAAATTTATCATTCACTTCCAACCATAAGACAATCATTTATATGGTCTAAGCATGTAAACTAATCATACTTTAAAGCTATTTACGTTTCGAAACATATAACATCCATAAACCGAAAATAACGACAAATTACATGAAAATTAAGATTTGGAGGTCCGTTACTACTCGAATGGTCGGGAAATCACAGAGTAAGACTCGGGAAATCGACGGCCACAAACTGCCCGACGTGTGTGGGCCTCATGCGCCACTGCGCAAAGCGCGCATGAGTGCCACGCCTGACGGAGTCTAATTTTTCTGGCGGTTGAATATTCTCATCCCCTTCTGGTTCCAATACCGCTGACAGTTCGTCAATCGGAGTTCCGGATCAACGAAAAATCAAGAAAAAACCATTAAAATTTTCTTACCGATATTTCTACGAAAATATGGAGTTTTCCAAGATGAAACCACCATCAAAATAATCTTCTTGTCGAAATCTACGTTTTCTCTCAAAGACCCGGTCAAGATCGGCTTCGGATCGGACGAACGGGACAAGTCTCTCTTTTTTTCTTCTTTTTTTTTTCCTTCTTTTCTTTCTTTCTCTCTCACGCCTGTTGCTCTTCCTCACCCTTGATGGCTTCTGGAAACTTTAGGGTTTGCAAAATTTATATACTCACTTGGCAATTTTCAATTGCCTCCCTCAACTAGTCCCTAACATTATTTTTAATTCCAACTTTTGCAAAATAAACAATCTAGTCCTAAAGTTCCAACACACCAAAATAAATAAATTAAAATATGGGTAAAATAATTATGGGGTGTTACACTATAATCATCATGAAGACAATGAATTTATTTGATTAATAGGGAACCAAAAGTAACTTTAGCAGGCAGACAAGAAAACACAGACACAAAAGATTTACATGGTTCGGCAAAGAGTGTCTCCAACCTACATCAACGAGAGAAATGAAGTATTTTATTTTCTGCTCGGGGTCAAGACCGACCCGAGCTACAAGTGAGGAGGGGAATACAAGAATGCAAAAATAAGCACATTGGGTCTCACAACAAGCCCGATACAAATCTCTCAAGTGGTCGAGTGCTGACATACTCTCTCTTTCTATCACTAGATTTTTGGCTCTTGGCTTTTCTCTGAGTGTTAAGATGCAAAATTGGACAACTCTTTCATCTGAAACTTCAACCTCTTTATATAGATTCTCATTCCACTGTCCATGACGTCAACTCATGTCACTTTATCATCATTGCCATATGTTTCTTTTCCTCAATCACTCAACAAACAGTCATACTGACACCTGACTCAAGCACCCCTGTCAGCAAAAACCCATCACTTCAACCTTTTGGCCACTGTTACATGCTTTGTTGGTGTGACAGCCTGCAACTTAATTGATCTAGTATTATTCCGTCTGGCAAGATCTTTTTTCTAATGAGAGTCATTGACCAACTTCCATCACACCAACCTTATAGAACCCAAACTTCTAAGTAGGGCGTACGTCATATGACTTTAATACAATTCAACATGTAGCTAGTCACACCGTCAGGTCGGATTCCCGAGGTGGATGATACTCCTCAAAGCTTTGTCCAACTCTTTCATCTGGTCAGATCGGTATCACCATTTGCTTCCTCCTCATCGGGCTCTGCTCCTAGGAGAACTCCTCTGCTATGCGGTCGGGTCTCTTATCTTGACTCATCTCACTCTGAGCCTTTGGGCATCTATTATGCATTTCAGGCTAAGTACAATACTCATTCTGTCTCTCTTCGGTATTTGAACCTTCCTCATGATGAAAAACTATCATCAACAAGTAAAAATTGAATAATGATCCTTTACAGTTGGAATAACTTATAATAAAGACTTAGTGGATAATTTTTTAAAAAAATAAAAACATAATAAATAATTATGGGAAAAAAATAAGGATCTTAAAGGCATTTTCCCAAATAACAACAAACCATTCAAGAGAACCAACTCAATGACATAAATTAAAAGCAAAAGATTTCTTCATGACATAAAATAAGAAGAATTTAATGTGTATTTGACTCTTTCTCGTGAGCATGAAACGTGATGATTACCTCGTTAGAAGGCTAAGGCTTTGATATCAATCAAAATAGATAAGATCTCCACTTCACCTTGACCATTCAAATTTCAACTGCCAAGAAGACTCATTGAAAAAATTCTAAACCAAGAAATTAAAAAATATGGTAGGTGGTTTGTTCCTCAAGGAAATTATCCCTGAATTTGTGTTATTAGATTTTGTTGTGATTTACAAGCAAGCTTCTATTTTATTCAATCAATTTCTTTATGTATAATATAAGGAAAAAAAATGACTTTTGAAACATTTTTTGTTAAATAATTTTAATTAGCACCTTAGCATTGCAATCTTTGTACTTAATCGTCTTGGGGTATGATTTGGTGGTGTATGTTTCAGAATCTGACTTTAAATTCTGGGTTCGAATCTAGAGAGTATATTTCTTGTAAGAACTTGAGACAATTGGAGATTTTACTTACTTTACTTAAGCTCGAAATAGGTGGTTTGGCGGCGGAATTTCATTCAAATATGTGATGATAGAAACTGAAAGGAAATATATGCGTCTATTTATAAAACGTTCAAGGTTTGGATCTTCTTCTTATCTATACGTATAATGTCATATTTGTTGCATTTAAAGATTATCGTACTAACATATTTTCGTTATTAATTAATACTAAATGTAACAACAAGGAAACGGAAAAAAAAAAATATTAATCGAATGGACCTTATAAAATTGCAAGAAATATATAAAATGGGGGTCCGAGCAAATGAAACGCTATTATTGAAATGTCACCACGTGAAAATTCCTCTGGTTCGATGCTCATTGTTTTATCTAAAACATGGCTTTATGTTTAGGGTCCTTTGGAACTATAAGCTTTATCTAAACAAGTTGCTCAACCTTTTTTTAATCGTTGGATATTTCGCCGTCAAATCACATCTTCCGTATTTAAGCGGATCAAGTAAAACTTCCGGTTGTCCCAGACTCTTACAATAAATACACTTTCTGGATTCGAACCAATGACCTGAATGTTAGATCCTAAGCCCTACACCATCAAACCACACCTCTTGGGAACAACAAGTTGTTCAACCCAACAACTAAAATAAATAAATAAATAAATTTAAATTTTATTTAATTAGGGATTTTGAATTCGACATTGAGTTTAGTTTTATATTTAACAAAAAAAATTATAATAGATAGTTATTTGATGATAATTTAAAATATAACTAATTCTTATTCGTATGTTATTAAATCATGTGGTAAAAGATTATGAAAATATTAACATAATTTAACTCGGTTTCCGAGATAACTCAAATGTTACTTTTTAAATTAATAAATCATTATTTGGATTACTATTTATAAAACTCTATTTATGATTAAATTCAAATTTTATAATGTTTGGATGTTAACACTATAAAACTTCTACATATTTATACCAAAATATAATGTAAAAATTAATAAATTATAATATATATGTGTGTGAAAAATAAGGTTTTTTTTCAAAATGGCCGTATTCAGCATACTTTGATGGGAAATTTTTTTTAAAAAATATGGTATATTTTCGGACTTAACTTTAAGGTGACTAGTGATAATTTCCCTTATTTATTTATTAAACCCAAAAAAAAAAATTGATCAATGATACTGAAAATGATTTAATTTAATTATTATTTTTTGGTATTAATCATGAAATTGATTAAAGATATTGGGTCGTTTTTCTCTTTAGAATTAATTACAAGAAACAAATGTCTGATATTACAAGTTTTTAAATAAGATCTAAGTGAGTTGTGTCATAAGATTATGGAAAGTTGATGGTGTGGTAGGTAATATATGTGATGATATAAAAGTCACATGATACATGTGTAGATAAAACAGACATAGAAATTTTGTAGATATAACATGAAGAAAAAATTTTATAGCCTAAAATCCGAAATTTCAACGAGAATTTTTTTGACTTGGAAAAAATTAAGATCAACGTAATGATTAAGAACCGACTTTATTTGGAAAAAAAAAAATCTAATGGTGACTTTTTGTTTATATAAGTAGAAAAAGTTAAAAACAAAAATAAATCTCAAATTCTCTATTGATTGTCATGTCCCAAGTTTAAATTAGTGATATATTTTTTTATAAAAATTTGTGATAACATGATTTTTTTTAAAAAAATTAAAAAAAATCATGTTCAGTGTGTGATCACATTTCCCTGCTTAATATCAATAGATAAACATTGACACAGCATGATTTTTTTCTTTTTAAATAATGAAAATTTTGCAGTCATATTATTTGATTTGAGATTAAACGAAATATGTAAAACTTTTAATTATCTCAAGTTCTTATAAAAAGTACACTCCCTTGATTCGTACTTAAAGCTTGAACAACCAAATCATAAGGCTTATGTCACTAAACCACACCCCTTAAGTACAACACAACATAAGTTTTTGTTTTGGAATCGTTGGAAATTTTGCTGTCAAACCATCCATTCCGGGTTTAAGCGGAGCAAGTAAAACTCTCAACTGTCTCATACTCTTATAAAAAACGTACTCTCTGGATTCAAACTCAGAACCTCAAAATCAGATCTTGAACTCTACACCATGAGTCCATGTCGGTTAGGTACCACCACAACCACAACATAAGTTGCTAAAGCTTTAAATCTCAACTCAATTCCCCTAGTTCGAAGTAAGATTATTTTTTTTATTTGTTATAATATTAAATGTTCATCTCGCCTATGGAACACGTAATCAAACAGTTTTGATACCACTTGTTAGATCGAGTCATTCAGCCATCCAACTTCATCTCTCAATAGTTGGTAGAATAGTCACTGGCCACTAACCACCACTAACGGAAAGTTTAAAAATATTATAATATTTATTTTATTATTATCTTTTTATTTAAAGTTTTAAATATATATATCAATTTCTATCTTTTTAAAGTGGAAAATTGATATATATTTTTTTTCATATTTTCGAGATGAATATGATATATTTTTATAACTTTAAGTGGATACAAATTTTTATAATACAGGATGGAAGAATGATAAAATCAAAAATATTATAATATTTTTAAATTTTTACTTAATTTTGATTGGACCGAAGCTAATTTCCCAAATTAAAAATTAAGTATAGACTTATCCTCTCTTTACTGGTGATTTTGATTTGTCAGAACCAACTCAGCTACCCTTCGCCACTTTTTGTATTGTTATTTAATTTTAAAAGCTAATATTTTCGGCGAAGTTACTTGATGTTTGCATTTTAGTATGAATTTATGACCGCCACTACCTCTACAATTAATTTTTTTTCTTAGTAAAACATTTTTTTAATGCATAAATCTTAATGTTTGACTATAATTTCCCTTTTTGAATTGCATATATCAACAATTTTTTATGTCAAATTTCACTTTACACTATTTTCCACGAATGTTAAGTTAAAAAACAAAAAACAAAAAACAAAAAAAAACTAATAAATTCATTCAAACTCTGAAACGAAAGATCTAATTTTCGTTTTTGACATATTAATTTGTTCCCTTAAGAATCACATTAACAATATTTATTTCTCCACAAAACTGATTTAGAAATGTTCGGGAAAGTATGGAATATTATAATTTTATTTTGTATTACAAAAAATTATCAAATTACCGACGGAAAATTATATGTTTATAATTAGCGATGTATATTACAAAAATTTATTACTAATTTTAATATGTCTGCATGATTTTCATCGATAATGCCTATTACCAACGGAATTTATATATTTACTAATGAAAATTTTCATCGATAATATATATATTTTTTAATATAGGAGGTCTTTTTCTGAATAATTGGAAGCAAAGCTGATATAAGCATGCATTTGTTATCAATGTAAACTAACAGTTAAAAAAAGTTTTGAATCCTGATTTTGAATCCCGATTTTGAATCATATTTCTTTAAATAACTAGCCACTCGAGCTCGAATTTTAAAAGAAACAACAGGCGCCATTTGACATTTACACTTGACCATAAATCTTTCTTATAATTAATTAAAAAATGATATTTAAAGGAAAAATGACATTCAACTATTTTATAAATGATAGTACCGATATTTTAATCCATACAATTTTGAAAGAAAAAACTTTAGTCATTAATGTTAAATATTTTTATTAATTTTAAAATCACTTTTCATTCGGTTTGTATTAATTGACTTGATTGAATACCCTAAAAAAAATCTAAAGATATTAAAAGTGTGTTTCAAAATTAGATAAAAAATTTTGACTTAATCAACAAAAAAATAATTAATAATATATATTAAAGTTTATATTTTTTAAACTGTAAAAATTAAATTTTATATTTTTAAAATTGTTGAGACTAAAATATGTTATGAATTTTCTCTTTTTTTTTTTTTCAAATTAAGCAATCCCGCCTCTAATTCGACCAAATCTCACCCAATGGGAAACGAAATCAACCAATTTATTTATTATATTGGAAATTTTAGACGATGATCAAATCAATAAAATAAAAAGAAAAATTAATTAAAAAAATAAAACAAACAGACCAGAAAAGTCAATAATCGTGTTCCAAATGCGAGAGTAATTACACGCGCGTATGTTAGGTAGCGGACGCACGCGCGTGGAACAAGTTGCATATGTTAGTTGAACCATTGCCTTGGGCAAGCCAAAGCATTAGCACAACTTGCTTTTTATTGTACAGTGTTGTAAAAGCATCATTCTTACTTTCTTAGTAAAATCATATTATTTATATATATATATATCATAATGATATTTTAGTCCATATAATTTTGAAAATATAAATTTTAATTTATGTTCTTAAATATTTTATGTTTAGTTTTGTGTTATTTTTTATTCGATTAATATGAAATGACTTGAATATCTAAAGAATTGTCTAAAAATAGTAAAAATTTATTTTAATATTAGATATATCTAAAGAATTGTCTAAAGATAGTAAAAGATTATTTTAATATTAGATAAAAAGTGACACGGTTGAAAAAAAATTCAACAGTATGGACTAAAACTTTTATTTTCTAAAATTACAGTGACTAAAATATTGTATTTATAAACTAAGATATCATTATGAGAATTTACAAGGCAGCTGAGTCACATTTTCCTTAAAGAAAAACATGCTTTTATTTGTTAATAATTGATAATATAACATAACTAGCTAATTACATATTTAGAAAAAAAAATAGTTATTCATTTCAATACTTAATAATTTAGAAAAATAATAAATTGATACAAGAAGTATTTTGGTATAATATTTTACTATTTTATCTTTATAAAATCTTTTTTTTAAGACCTTAATTTTTACTATTATATTTTTATAAAATAAAAAATTTATAAAAATATAATGGTAAAATATTACAATTCAATATTTTTTATGCTCGTTTGTCATAAGGCACTCATTAATATTTCCCTTTTTTGATTTCTGAAATAATAAAATAATAATAACCCAAAAAAATATGACACGTGTCCTTATTTGTATGTACATGTATCAAAATCTTAATGCAGTTAGGGATTCACTTTAATCTTTTCTTGATCGACTTCGTTATTTTACATTTCGGACATCAAAACCCAAAATTAACATAATGTGTTTTATAAAATTATATATATATATGCAAAATTACATAACACCCCATCAAGAAAAAGTGGAAAATATCTTTAAAATTTTGAAACTCGCCAAACTTACCCTAAATTAAGGTGTCCAAATTAAGAAAATTTCAGTTGCATCCCAAAAACAAAAATAAATTTCCCACCTAACCCACTTACTTACCCAATAAAATCCAAAATCCAATTTTCAATTTTTTTTTTCATAAACGGATAAAACAAGTTGCCTGTTCACTTTCGGACAGCCAAAACCAAAGGCCCTATTAATGAAGTTTGTCCTAAACGCTGTCGTTTTCTCCACGTGGACAGTTCTCAAAATTTTCCTCCTGCTCGCTCTCTCAAATTCTCACCGGCTATTACCGGCAACTCTCTTCCATTTGTCTGTCCGTTGCTTCGTTTTTTTTCAACGTCTATAAATATGAGCCCTCAAAATCACGTTCTCTTTTTTTGCTCCTCTTCTTCTTCTTCTTCTTCTCTCTTTACATTTTTCAAATTTTTTCCTCTTCGCTTTGGCCGACCGTTTACCGGAAAAATCGCCGTCGATTACTCCCTCCGCCGGAGAAAAATTTCCTCCTTTTCTCGTTCGTTTTATTCTTCTGAGGTTCGCTCTTTTCGTTTTCTGTATTTGATTTTTCTTTGATCTTCTTAGATCTAAATCACACAGCAAAATTTTTATCCAGCTAAAAGTTTGACCTTTGAATTTGTAGATTTTGATCTGTGCTCATTATTTTTTTATTTTTCTTGTATTTTTTTTCTCAAAACTATAATGTACTGCATTTGCATTTGTTGAACAGAAAATTTATTTTTGTTAATGTTAATTATTGATCGGTTAAAAAGTTTTTAAATATATTTTTAATCAATTACAAACAGGACAAATGGAATAGTTACATCAGCTTGTAAAAATTGGCTTCAAAACTTGCTCAGTAAATAAATTATATCCTTATTTCATTAAAACAGTTATGTTGATTTAATGGATAAGAGAAAAAATTTAATAGTATATATAAATAGTCTTGTTTTAGATTAAGTTGATTCATTTTTTTTATATGTGGGTGTATGCTTATGTTTAGTTCTTGAATTGTTTGCTTTTGTAGATCTTTGATTGTGATTGAAAAAAAAAAGAGTGATTATTTGCAAAGTACATTGAATTTGAAGGGAAAAGGAAAATGGATGGGACAAAAGAGGTGTTGGGTTTGAGAAATGTGAGCTCACATTGCTCAATCTCTGAAATGGATGACTATGATCTATCAAAGCTTCTTGATAAGCCTAGGCTTAATATCGAGAGGAAGAGATCGTTTGATGAGAGGTCGTTTAGTGAGCTCTCGATTGGTTTTTCACGTGGAGGTGTTGATAATTATGAGTGTACTTACTCGCCTGGAGGAAGGTCTGGGTTTGACACGCCGGCATCTTCGACTAGGAACTCATTTGAGCCCCATCCCATGGTGGCAGAGGCATGGGAGGCTCTAAGAAGGTCCTTGGTGTATTTCAGGGGCCATCCGGTTGGTACCATTGCTGCTTATGATCACGCCTCTGAGGAGGTTTTGAATTATGATCAGGTAAATATTTTTAGTTATGTATCTAATGAACACTTGCTATGGTTTTGGAGATGTTTATTGGATTTGTGATTTCTGATAAATATGATAAGAAAAAGAAAACTCTTTTGAAGTTAAAGGGTATCGTAATTATACCATGGTGAAAAAAACTCCACCAAAAAAGAAAGATAAGAATAAAAGACAGATTGAATTGCACAATCAATACCTATTAAATTTTGGACGATAACTAAACTATCTGAGTTTCGAGTTGGTCTGAGTCTGAATAAGTGATAAAATAATGTTCACGTAAATATTCAATATTGAATTCCAACAGCCCTCTATACTTAGGATAATCTTTTTACTCAAATCTTAACTTTAATTTGATATATGTTTCTATTTAGGTTTTTGTACGAGATTTTGTGCCCAGTGCTCTAGCATTTCTGATGAATGGTGAGCCTGATATAGTGAAGAACTTCCTCTTGAAGACTCTGCAGCTTCAAGGATGGGAAAAAAGAATAGATCGGTTCAAGCTTGGGGAAGGGGCAATGCCTGCTAGCTTCAAAGTTCTTCACGATCCTGTTCGGAAAACAGATACTATTATTGCAGATTTTGGTGAGAGTGCAATTGGAAGAGTTGCCCCTGTTGACTCTGGATTCTGGTGGATTATTCTGCTCCGTGCATATACAAAGTCTACCGGGGATCTATCTCTGGCAGAGACACCTGAGTGTCAGAAGGGAATGAGGCTCATATTGGCTCTCTGTCTGTCAGAAGGATTTGATACATTCCCAACCCTTCTCTGTGCTGATGGATGCTCAATGATCGATCGTAGAATGGTAAGTTTTTTCATCGATCATATTTAGCATTGTGTCAGCTGTGCATGCAGTTGCTCGTTTAGTTGTTACTAGTATTCCTTTTGTTCTAGTGCCAAGTTGAAGTGAGTGGGAATCATTGAACTTTGCAAAGCATTCAGAACCATGCTAGCTGCATTGACGTAGGAGATGTGTGATTATGAGTATTTATTCAACCATACACTCACTGCTGTATTCGTTCATTGAATTAAAATGTTAGGTCTGGATGCTCTTATCTCGTGTGAGAACTCGGTATGATTGTAGTGTTGTGGCAAATTTGTTTGAATCATGCTATGTCAAAATTAGGTTGGAGGAGTGGAGTATAACTATTTCTCCTGCTACGTTCATTGTGATGTGTGGGCAAAAGTAGGGCCTAAAGGATGTGGTTTACCTGTATTACAACTGACGATGTTTCCAAATCTAGTTATCTTGTTTGTAAACTTAAAAAGCTATCGTTAAATTCATGGAATGATTTTTACTTTGTATAGTGCATTCTTTTGGCCCTTTTTGGAATTTTTTTACTCCCCCCCACCCAAAAAAAAAGAGCCAGGCATCTTTCTTTCAAAAGCAAGTGAATATTATAAATTCATTCCTATCCAACTATATAGCTAATGGAATTTTAACTCTTTGTTACATACCTTATACCTTTGAACATGGTCTGCAGTGAACTAAAATGTAGTTAAGGTCCTGCAGAACTAAGTTGGACTATATACTGTCTGCCATTAACCTTGTGAATGGTACACCTATTAATGTTGCTTGTGTGGGAGTTAATTTTGATGGCCGACAAATTTAGGTTTAGAGTTATGCATGGAAATGACTAGAGCCTAGTCGGGCTATATACTGTCTGCCTTGAACCTCATGTGGCAATGTTACTTTGCTCCTATTAATGTTGCTTGTGTGGGAGTTAATTTTGATGGCTTGCAAATTTAGGTTTTAGAGTTATGCATTAAAATGACTAGAGCAAAGTGTTCTAGCTAGGTTGTGATAATGCCCCTCATTGATGACTTTTTCCTATTTTTTCTTGTTTAGAGGTGGGGACCCCTTTAGGTTTTGAACATTCAAGTTCCTCTTTACCTCTCAAACTTGAGTGAATAAATCAATTACATTAAAAGTAGGCTTAAGGGTTCAATCTGCTGCTTTCTAGGCTGTTTTATGCATTAACATAAAATGCGAGTTGATTCTTCAGAATTATTTGATTCTTGAAGGAAATACGTGTCTTTGCAAGTTTTCCATCTAAAGCATTGATATCTCAGCATTTAATTGTCTTGGTATCATGTATTGACAGCTCATCTTGCAGCAATGCTTTGTTCCACTAGCCTCTTTTTTTTTTTTAATATATATATTTATGTTTTTGTGGTGGTCATGATTTTTCATATGTCATGGATTATATTGTTTGTTTTTGGAGCTCCATTCATTCCTTTCCTTGTACCAAATATTTTAAATAAATTTTCTCTTGAAAAATTTTGTGCACCAGCTCTTGTCTTTTAGTACTTGCCCTATCATGCCTCCTACTGTTCTTAGAAATGCCCGTCTTTGGCGTATGTCCTATTGCGTGATTAAGCATAATCTTTGTACACCTTATAATTGTAACCTTTAAGTCAATGAAATAATGAATTGACAAATCACCACAAAAGTAACTTATTTGGCTTCAACCATTCCACTTATGAGTTTCACTTCTCATAGTTGAACCAAATCTCTTATTGATTATTACCACACTAACTTACCATTTTGTGGATCGGCAATGTTGTTATAACGACCGTTTTGGTTTCATATGTCAACTGTTGTGATCCTTCAAATTTTTATTTCACTATTTTTTAATTTCTGTTTTTCCTCATAAGCATTTTATTAAAAAGTAATTTCATATGGTTTGTTTTTTTTACGTCTTTTCTTGTTTCTGAGATGCTGCATAATTGAAGTTCGTATATTAATGGCAGACACACACGTAAATTAATCCGTAATGTGTTTGCTTTAGTACTAGTAAAATTTTGTTGCCATGCCTAATGTTGTGATTAGAATATATTACATAGAAACTGGATTTTTGTACAGCATGCTGTATTAGTCTATTATTGATATTTCAGATCATTGTATTCTTCATGTCATTTGAAGAAGATGGAAAGCTAATGTACCCAGTGTTATCTAATATGTTATGGTACTTTTAATATTACAACTTTCTAACTCTTATTTGATTAGCCCCCTTTTCTCTGTTGATGGTTCAAGAAATTTTACTTTTTTCTAATATTTTGCAGGGTGTTTATGGTTATCCTATTGAAATTCAGGCACTTTTTTTTATGGCTCTAAGATGCGCCTTGTCAATGTTGAAACACGATGCTGAAGGGAAAGAATTTGTTGAGAGAATTGTAAAACGTTTGCATGCATTGAGTTATCATATGAGAGGTTACTTTTGGCTCGACTTTCAACAGCTAAATGACATATACAGATACAAAACAGAGGAGTATTCTCACACAGCAGTAAATAAATTTAATGTCATTCCTGATTCGATCCCTGATTGGGTTTTTGATTTTATGCCAACACGTGGTGGCTATTTCATCGGCAATGTGAGTCCTGCAAGGATGGATTTTCGATGGTTTGCTTTAGGTAATTGTGTTGCAATTCTATCTTCTCTTGCAACTCCAGAACAATCAATGGCTATTATGGACCTTATTGAAGCACGCTGGGAGGAGCTAGTTGGTGAAATGCCGCTAAAAATTGCTTATCCTGCTATAGAAAGCCATGAATGGCGGATTGTAACTGGTTGTGATCCCAAGAACACGAGATGGAGTTATCATAATGGAGGTTCTTGGCCAGGTTTGTTACTTTTTCATTAAATATTTGAATTGACAATTCAACACGAGGAAAACCTTTTTAGCGTATACAATGGCGCGAAGAAAGCTCTTTTATTGTTTTCCATTTGGGAAATGGTCATTTTTTCATTTCAGAAATCAGAATATGTTAAATTAAGGTAAATTTTTGTTCTGAATGCAGTGCTATTGTGGTTGCTAACGGCTGCCGCAATTAAAACGGGGCGACCACAAATTGCAAGACGAGCAATTGATCTGGCAGAGACCCGTTTGCTAAAAGATGGCTGGCCGGAATATTACGATGGGAAACTCGGTAGATATGTCGGTAAGCAAGCTAGGAAACATCAGACATGGTCAATCGCTGCATATCTGGTGGCAAAGATGATGCTGGAAGATCCCTCACACTTGGGTATGATTTCCCTGGAAGAGGACAAACAGATGAAGCCAGTGATCAAAAGATCATCTTCCTGGACGTGCTAAAAAACGCAATGCAGCAAGCAAAAGGTAGCAGAAAAAAGATAGGGAAAAAGGGGAAAAAAACACGTCGGTAAGACTAGATCTTCGAATTTTTCATTATAATAACACTATTCTTTGGTGTCTGTCCTCGTAGGTCTGATTGATTTTTTTTTTCTAATGTACAATAGCATCTGCTAAGATTGAGTCTTTCTCGTTAAAATGAAAGATTTATTTTGCCGTTCGTTTAAAATTTTGAAATGGCATCTTGTGGAAGCCATGCTTATTAATTCAGTTAATTCACTTTGTAACCTTTGCATTTTACCGAATGTTTTCATATTAAAGCTGTTCATAAAGGAAACGAACACCGTTTGATGTCCTTTCAATTGCTTGCTGTCTTACTGATAGGGAAGCTTTATATTTCCACCATTTCATTGAACTCATTTTTTGGGGGGTCTTGATTGGAACAACACATTGAACTTCTCATTTTTTTTAGGGGTCTTGAAGGAAACTATCTTATTTTTATGTATACATATATGAAGACGGGTATTGCAGGCATGATAGCAAAAAATCCTGAATTCCGATTGGGATTTCGTGATTTTTTGTTCCAAACAAAAAATCTTATTGAATTCATATTTTATCTAAAAATCCAAAATTGGTATTCAGGATCCAAAATTATTCGTTATGAGATTCATAATGATTTTTGTCTCGAACCATAATCGGGAACCCTAATTGGGAATCAAAAGTTTGCACATACAAGTATATGTACATACTCATTTTCTCAATATAACCAAGTTATTTGCCTAAATGTGAAAAATCCTTGAACCTAGTAACCTAAATAAAAACTTGATTATAAGAGTTAGATTTTAAGTCTATTATAAGGTCAATGTATCTGGTGATTTCAAACATATAATACATATATCCAGTAACTATATCGGTGCTTAAAAAATATAACCAAAAATTTAAAGAAGTTGAAACTTTATTTAATTTTTTTTTTTTTAAGAAAAAAACTGCATTCGTCAATGAGCCACGCAACTTCAGTTCTGCAACCATTCCTGTTAGAAATTAAATCTACTGCAATTTGGCAATCAGTTTCAATTTCAGTTTGCAATCTCCCATGTTGTGGCACTCCCCCATTGCCTCCCTTTGCCTCTTGCAGATCTGACAAAAAGGATCCCTAATGGAATTTTTTTTCCAAAGGTTTTCCACCGTTGGAAGCAAATTATGCGCCGCTCTCCACATAAAAATCTTCATCTTAGCCAGGAGATCCCTAGATCAAAGTGAAAGAAGTTGAAACTTGAAAGGTAACACATGCTTAAATTATGAAATTTAAAGTGAATTGCTAGTAAAATCATAAATTTGATTCTCAAAAATATAAAGAAGTTGAAACTTGAAAGGCAAACAAACATAGTGTATTATAATCAAATCCATACAAGTAGGGGCACAATTCTCATACATTTTAATTTGATTTGATTTTTTTTTTCCTTTTTCAGCATTGTTGATTTCCCTTTCCTTTCTTTGCTGCTGTCACCTACTCTTCTTTCTCCACACGCATCAGTTAAAAAAAAAATCATTGTTTGTTTGCCAAGAAAATGAGAGAAAATTATATATGCTCATCAGGTGGGAGAATTAATAAAAACCCCTGATGAAAATAATGGAGTCAATATCAGATGAAAGCAACAAGAACAATTGCAACCAACAATAAATTCAGCAGCTACCAAAACCTCATCCATCAAAGGGAGTAATTCTCTGGTGCAACGGAAGTATGAGTGACGTGATATCACCAACAAATTAAAAAATGACATGTATGATTTAATATCCATATTTTTACTTTTCTTTTTAATAATTTAACATGTGTGACAATAGATTATTGAATTATTATACGAATGACGTGATACCTCCGTTATATTGTAGATTTCTCCATCAAAAGACCGACACAGGAAAGTTGACGGCCGTCGGTGAAACCATTGAGTGGCGGCTATAACAAGTTGGGCCTGCCATCATAGCCGTCAAAGGCATAGGCAGGGCAAGGCCGGCTCTGAGATTTGGATAGCCCTAAGCAAGCCTTTTAGAACCTTAAGTTAGATCAAAATTATTAATAAAAATAATTTGGGGCCCTCATCTACAAAAGTTTTCCCATAAATAAGGGCCCTAGGCCACAGCTTAAGCGCAGACCCATGATATCTCTTTACGTAGCACAGGCAGCACTTCCATTTCAGCTCCTGCTTCAAAGTCACTGCAGAAGATACTCAGACTACTTGAGCTAGTGATAATGGAGAGGAAGATTCTGAATAAAATGAATTCCAAGCTTTAATTTCTTAGTGCCTGTATTCTTTTTCCTTTTTCTTTTTTAGGGTAGCTGTTTCTGAGTTTTAGCAGTGTGCTGATCAAATGCAGAAAAAGGCTTTGATTACAGGTGGATGATAATTTAACACACAGTAGTCTAAAATAAATTTTAAAAAATCAATAATAAAACAATACACAGGCATACGAGCAAAGCAATGTTTGAACTTTGAACTCACCATTCAACCCAGATTGGCACCAAAACTGGAAATTATTATAGAATGAAGTGCAAAGATTCCTATTCAAGATTTAAGAATGAAAACATGTAGAAGCAAAAGACCAGATCGAGAAATCTGATAATGTGAAACTGCCATAAAATAAGACCAATATAGCAACAGTTTGCTACAGACACATTTCAAAGTTGTTTCTGTTATTGCAACAAAGAAAGAAAGTAGTATGCCTTAGCCAGAAGCAGTCTTTTTCTGCTGGAAAATGACGGCGTAAACAGGGACAGCAACACCAATGCTGAAGGCAGTGAACACGGCAAGAGACATCTTCAGTCCTTGATGTTTCATCCTGTCCAAGTTATACATGTGCTTTGCATGAAGGTAGTATGGTTCATTGTGCCCATGTCCTCCCATCCTCTTCACCCCAGTTGAGTGGAAAGCCCTGTTCACTGTTGTCAGGACAGAAGTTACTTCAGTTAAGTTCAAGCATCAATAACCAATATAAAATAAACTAAAACCACTTGTAAACTGTAATAAAGATGTGATAAATTTTATACAGATTTAGTTTAGCATTCTCCGTTGGGCTTGGAATCAGACTTAATAACCGTGGCCCACTGAGACGAGAACCATTAGAGGATCTTATAAGAACAATTCAGCCTATCACCATTCTGAAAATCATTCAATCCAAAATAGATACACGCTGCCTTTGAAATTGTATTATCCCCAATGATACACAACGCATTAGTGCAGAAGAGTTGCAAGATTAAGTGATTAACACATTTATCTCAGCGCCAAAAGAAAAACTGAAAAAGGCAGAAAGAAAAAAGCATCTGCTAGAGGTAATAAGCAACTTTCACGCATATCCGTTCAGGAAAACATGGTTGATTAATTTCGAGGAAATACTTCATCAGCTAGAAACAGCTTGTGTGTGTGGACACAGAGCCAGGTAATAGTATTATTTGCACAATGAACAAAATCTCATGATTACCAGATAACCATAATGGTCACCACTAATGCTAAATAAATTTGATTTTGAACACAAACTCAGAGGAAAAACAACTCAAAGCATCCCCAGAAGATGGAAAAATATGCCATGAAAATAAGGCCTCACAAGAGTTATCATGTTTCATAGGCATTCCTCCGTTGTCGGGCAAGCAGTTTAAAATAAAATTGGCATTAGCCCCGTCTTTGTAAAGAGCCCCTCAATGATTGCTAAAGAGTTCATTTTACACCAGCTACAAGTTATGTTCTCCCAATAAGTTAAGGTTCAGAACTGCAAATGTCGTTTGACTAAAAACCCACTAATAATTATGTCCGCTAAACCAGAAATATGGCCGAAAATGAACCAAGCTGTTTACGAAAAGTTTGCTTGGCCATCATTTATATATTTCTACATAGTAGATCAAGTCCATTACACCTCAAACCCAAACATATCTAAAGTCATTTGGATTTGTTGTTATAATTTAAAAGGAAACACTGCATACACACTTATACGCAAACAAAAACTGAGAAGAAAATGCAATAGTTTACGAGAAATCGAAAAAGAATCATAAGCCGTATAAGCAAGATTTGATTAGCTATGGCTTCATAATACAGGTTGAATCTAATCAAATTTCATGTTCGAGTGTTAGACTAAATACCCATTATTGAACGAGAATCAATTAGGAGATTCATATCCTATAGGCTAATAATCGAAACAAAATCTAATGATTCACAGATAGATAAGAAAAATGAAGTTTTAATTATAATTATATGAATAAAAAAAAATTGAAGCTTTGATCAGATCTAAGTACAGCGGAAACCGAAGACCCATAAAGAATAAGAACTGACCTGAACTGGGTACAAGTGATTGGGAAGAATTGAGGAGCTTTGAAGCTGATCTGAGCCCATTGTTCAACGCCATGGCTTTTCGCTGAGTTGTAAAAACACGAAGACAATGTGCTCTTTCTTTTCTGAATTTTTTTTTATTGAATAGAGGGGTTCCGCTTGTTCTGCTAAAGCGTGCGGTACACACGTGCGAAGATTGCTGTGGACGAACTGGTGATTAGGGATTGCAACAGATGGCCCAAATCTGGTGATCGTAAACGGATTAGGGTCGGGTTTGGTAATAAAAGTTCGAGCCAAGAAACACGATTATAAATGTCAAAATTATTATTTTTTAAATTTTAAATATACACATTTGAGTATTACATTTTCAAGATAAAATCTAAAAAATATTAAAAATATATATAATTTTTTTTCATCTTTTAATTATTAAAATAGTTTAAAAATTAGTTTTTTACAAAAAATAAAAATAAAACTGTTCCTCTAAAAAGTTCGGTCTGAGCCTAGATGGGTTCAAGTCAGCTCGGCCCAATAAATTGCTATACCTACTAGCGCGGCCCATTCTTCTTGCCCATTTCGATAATAAATTTATATCCCTATATTTCAGTAACTTTACAAATAATTAGAGATGAAAGTCAATCTTCATTGGTAGCGATTTTTCAATCTTGATTATGGATTAGAAATAAAAAATATTTTGAATCTCATATTAATTTTTGAATTATGACAAAAAATCTCAAATAAAATTTATATTTTTTAGACAAAAAAATATTACACGATACATCATATCGAATAATATGAATCTACAAACAAATATCATTCGAAATTTAGAATTCTCTACCCTCCCAAATAATCACTCAATGGTTATTTTATTACGGTATGTTTTAATGTTTAGCAAACTTTTTGGTACATATTGGGCAAATATAAATAGTGACACGTGCAAAGCAGGAGTGGAATTGAAATAAAATATGATTCGAACAAACCCTGGCGATAAAGGAATGAATCAAAACCATCTGCAAAAATGTGATAAAATGATAATTAAAAGTAGGGGTGGCCAAATTTCCAATATCCATCAATTTTCCGGATGGAACAGATGCTAGAATACGTTTCGCGACCGATCTGATATAATTTAAGTGTATTCGATCAGGTATTTCCGGGTATAGAAATTCTTCGGTTGGAATCAAAAATTTCTATACTCATGTTTTTTTTTAAAAAAAAATTAATATATGAAAATGGGTCTTTTTGTTTTAAAACAAACCTAATACACGAACGGATACTCAAAATAAATACTCAATGTGCGAACATATACTTAATATCTAATCAAATTTTACTATCTAAATAAGAAATTAACTTCCGATCAGGTATCCAATTTGAGAACTATAGGAAACAAAATCCTAATATTTATGATTCTTAATTCTCCATCCAGAATTTCCGAATCCGACGACGTGTCATAATAATGCAGAACAAGCTGTCCTTTTAAGAAAGCGGAGCGCCGTTAAAAATGTTTGTCTCCACTCTACATATGATACAGTATTCATGAGAAATTCGGGACTGTCTCCAGTCAACAGTAGTCAATTACCAAGAAAAAAAGACAAAATAAACTTCCATCTGAAATTTATCACAGAACTCCTTATCTTTATACTATTTCTAAATAAATACATTCATGTATTCATTATTGTTAGGAAGTCTTTTTTTGATAAAGAATTTCTTTTATTAGAAAATTCTTAAATTCGTTGTATTTTTTTTATCTATAATTTGAGAAATTTTCATTTTCTACTTGATAAAATAAAAAAAAAGTGTGGGAAAATTATCCATTTTTCATTAATAAAAATGAAAAAAAAAGAACACATTTATAAAAAATTGAAAAAATGGACGATTTTAACGTTTTTATGATGAACTATACTGACGTTATTTGTCCAATAAAAAATAATAATTTTCAAAAATTAATATTATATTTACCTTAATAAAAGTGATTCCCTTAATATGTCACAATTTTACTATTTATTAATTGTCTTGACCACCCTTCGTAAAGTTACGTTAATGTTTACCGACATAAAAGTACAGGGACCTCCATGATAATTTCTCACCAAAATCTAAATCATAATCTAACAAATAATTAAAAAAAAAAAAAACAAAAGAAAAAGAGTGGAGCCCTAATAAATCCTAGCTAGGGGTGTTCACGGGTCGGGTTGAGTTTTCCGATTTTTTTATGACCCGATCGGGTCGGGTCATTCGGATTATTTGACTCGAAATCCAAAATTTTAGAAACTGACCCGCGCGGGTCGGGTCAACATAATATACATTAAATATAATATATATATTTTTTTTGATATAAATTTTACAAAAATATGTGCTTAGCTGAAATTAGACCCGGCCGGCGGTTCGGTTCCGGTTCGGAACCGGAACCTGCCGGTTTCCGGTTCCACACTTAAGTGGAACTGAAACACCGAACCGAACCGGAACCGAACGGTTCGGTTCGGTTCACATAATTTTTTTTTTTTTGAAAATTAATTAAAATAAATGAGATTAATTTTATAAATAAAAAAAATTTTATTACATTGAAGAGCTTGAGCTTAAATTTTTAAAAATTTAAGTTGCCTACGTATCCTCCAAGGGTGAGAGAATCAAAGCTCACGTATTTCCATTACAAGTTTTAGACATATCCCATTTGTAAATTATAATTTTACAATTATCAATCATCATTATCAGTTGATCCTTCGGCTCCGGTTCCGCTTACACTTGATGCAAAAGCATTATCGAACAAATCTTCAAAATCATCGGAGGCATCTTATTGTTGTCTCAGATCAGCTCGAGTCCAATCATCCACACAAGTTGTTGCTTCTAGAGTGCTTGGATGTAATGAAGATCGCCTAGCTTCCAATATATTACCTCCCAAGCTGAAGGCTTGCTCAACCGCAACGGTGGAAATATGTGTTGTCAATATCTCTTTAGCAATAATAGATAAAACAATATATATATTTTAATGCCGGTTCCACCATTCAAGGATTTTAAAATTTTTACTGCATAAACTTTCATTAGAAAACTCAAAATTTGTAGATAAATAATTATCTAATTCATGGTTATTAGTTGTTGTCGTATCCCTATATTTTTTATTTCGTTGCAATAACCAACGATCCACTGCGCTAAGTCTTGTTTGATTACCGGTTCGCTACTACTAGATTGACATATGTTCATAAGTTATATCTTACAATATAATCATTAAATAAAATAATTAAATCACTTCTTAATTTCGTCATTATGCTCGTAATATCAACATCATCTAATATTCCTAATAACCATAGCAAGTTTGTAAACCACCATTCAAACATTCTAATTTAAATTTAGGATAAAAAACAGCAGCAATAAGATAAAGTAAATGAATTTCTCTAAAATAATTCAACCATTTTACCTTCATAGCAGTAATGGCTTCGAGCAAAACAATATCATTAGGGTCGTCACTGTCAACATGTTTATCGAGAGTGCCAACAATATTCAAACTCTCAAGAAGAAATAAATGTGCTGTAGGATAATAAACACCGCTAAAAACTAAAATAGCATCATTAAAAACTCTTAAATATCTAAAAAAATTTCACAAATATCTCATTGACTAGGATAAAGTGTGATATTTTGAACATGTTGAGAAAAAAAACTACATAATGCATCTTTGTATTGAAATGCTTGACATAAAAGAAAATAAGTAGAATTCCAACGTGTTGGAACATCTCTTGAAAATTTAATCGGTTTAATACCATTTATTTTACAAAATTTGGTCCATTCTCTCATAACTTGAGAATATGATCAAATACAGTTAAGTGCCGTTTTAATTGGATCAATGAAAGATGATAATAATTTTAGTCTGTCTTGCACACATATGTTAAGGACATGACATGTACAACGAATATGAAAAAATCGAACCCCTAAATTTGTTCACATAAGGATTTTAAATCATGAATGGATGCAGTATTTGCAGATGCATTATCAAATCCAATTGTTAAAATTTTTTCTACTAAACCATATTCATCAAAAATTACCTTCATCATTCTATAAATATTATGTGCAGTATGTGGGTCATCAAAAACTCTAAATGCAATAAGTCTTTTTTTGCATGGTAAATGATGCATCATTCCAATGACAAGTCACACCCATGTATGAGTGTGTTTGCCAATGGTCACTCCAAATATCAGAACATATATAAATACGACATTTAATCTCTTTAAATATTTCATTTAAAATAATTTTACCATCTTTATAAATTGAAAATATGACGTTTTGTTGTGTTTCGAGTCATTCTACATGTGTAGCAGGGTTTAAAGCATTATGCACGTAATTAGTAAATGAAGTTTTTCACCAAAGCTTAAAGAAAGATGTGTCATACAAGTTAATTTCGCAAATTCTTATATATTTTTTTTGCATCAGAATATTTAAATAAATCTACATTACTCGTACCTCTACTAGATGATACGTACATGCCCATTTGAGTTTGCGTCGTATCAATGCCAAGTTCAACCGGATGATGTTTTTCCATGTGCTTGATCATATTGCCGTATCCACCAGAAAATTTATAGATAACCCCACAATAGTTGCAAATTGCTCGTTGTGAACCATCTTCTAGGCGTTCCAAAGTAAAATGAATTTTGAAAATATCCGAGGACCGAGCCTTAACTTCTCTTCTCCGTGATTGTGCACTGACACTAGAGCCGCTCTCTTGGGTTGGCATATTTGACATTATGTTCTCAGATGATCTTGCCATTTTTCGTTTGAGAAACTAGGAAGAAAAATAAGAAAATTGAATAACTGCGATGCGAATGATAACAAATTAACAACTAAATGAATTGAGATTGAGAATAAGAATATAATATTATAAGAGAATTGTATTGAAGTAAGATTGAATAAGAGAATTATAGAAAATGAGAGAGTTGAGAATTTGGTATGATGAAATTATGAAAAATGAATTATATTTATAGAATTTTAGAATTTTTTTGATACAAAAAATGTTCCTAAATATAACTGTTTTATTACCGTTATTAGGGGTACATTAGGTAGGGTTCCTGTTGGAACCCTACGGTTCCAACCGGAACCGTCCGAACCGGTGGAACCGTACGGTTGTACGGTTCCACCGGTTCAAGTTGGGGTGGAACCCCAACCGAACCGGTCCCCTTCCGGTTCGGTTCCAAAATCGGAACCTTGACCGGATATAGCTGAAATGGCAAAGGTTTAGACTAATATGCTGGGAATCGCAGCAATAACCTTTTCTTTTTAATGAAAGGAAAAATAAAAAATAATTGAAGGTATGATTTAAACTTGGGTCCACATGAACACTTAAGTACACACTTTGCCATTCCACCTACAATTACTTCTAATTAAAATTTTATCATAAACAATATATATTAAGTATAATATCATTTACATCGGTTCAGGTAAAATTCGGATTTTCTGAATTAAACCAATAACTCGACCCGAACTTTCGAGTCGAATCCAATTTGATCCGAAATTAAATTTTAAAATAAATAAACCCGACGGACCGCGACCCGACCCTAATGAACACCATGGCCAGAGTGAATCATCGTCTTTAACTTTCAAAACCCTAATTAGTCTCTTCAGCTTCCCGCCATAAAAACTCTCTCTTACAGTTTCAGCAGCTGTTTTTTTTTTTCCAGTAATAGAGAAGACCCAAAAAAAAAAAAATAACTTTTTGGAGTGAAATGCAATTGAGTTATGCAGAAGCTTTTGCGACTAAACCCAGCAAGGCCTCTTCTTTACACTTGTTCTTCTGCTAACCCTTATTTTTCTTCATTAACTTTTAACCCCAGAAGGTTAATAATGCAGTCAATAGCCGGTACCGCTTCTTTTTATTACAGCGCCGCTTTTGCCGCCTTGGTTAAAAAACCCACGACTATTTCTTCTGGATTTTACGCCCGGTGTTCGGCCAAAACGACGCCGTCGTCGAGGCCGTGGGTGGTGATGAAGGAGGGGAGGGCGTGGTACCATACGGTGGCCGTTGAGGAAGTGAAAGGTGGTTGCTCTGAGAATGAGAAGAGTATTAGCGTGAAGGCGTGTAGAAGGCGTGGCGGCGGCGGCGGGTTGGTGGGGAATCCGGACTTGTTGGCTATTCCGGGAGTGGGGCTGAGGAATTTGAGGAAGCTTGTGGATAAGGGGATTGGTGATGTTGCCGAACTGAAGCAATTGTACAAGGATAAGGTGCTTTTATATAATTTGTTTTCTCTTTTTAGTTAATTTTCTGGAATTTTACTTTGCAGAAACTTGATGGAAAAAAATTAAGGGTTTGTTAGAGGTGTTGTAGATTTTTGGATAATATTTTGCCGCCAAGTAAATGTGAATGTTTAGCGGTTGTATATTTTAAGTTAAGCAGAAGCAGGGAAGCACAAAGGTTATGAACGTCCCTCAAGTGTGTGGGTTTGGTGGGAGTGTTTTGTCTTTGATGGTTATGATGCTTGGGATTAGTGAATTGTTTCTAATGTTATGGCATGAGGGATTTGCCGTGTGGTAATGTTGCAGCCGGCTTGGCTCTCAAGGCGATGAAAAGTTGAAGACTTCCCATTTGGGTCTCCTCATGAGTCTCCCGCTCTCTGCTTCTTTGCTTTGGGTTTTTAGGGTTATACTTTGTATATTGTATTTTGTTTATGTTGGTGACAAAGGATGTTTTGCCTAGTTTTAAGATTGATTTTGGTGTTTGTTGGGATGAATCGTAAGACTTAGTGGTCAGTGGCCAGTACTAAATTGTTAAAACCTTGGATTTGAGTGAATGAGTTGAGTAAGAAGCTGGTTATGTTTAATTACACCAAGGAAACAGTCCTACAGTTGTTCGTTTTTTGGTTTTGTGGTTTGTGCTGACAAGGGCTTTTGGGCTTTTTCTTTCAGTTTTCAAAGGCTAGTCAGAAGATGGTCGAGTATTTACAGAGTTCTGTGGGAATTATTCACAAAAATCATGCTGAGAGTATTACAACTTTCATCAAAGACAGTGTGGATGAAGAACTAAAGGACTCAGATGAAAAGCCTGCTCCAGAGAAGAGAATCACTTTCTGTGTTGAGGGGAATATAAGTGTTGGGAAGACAACTTTCCTGCAGAGAATTGCTAATGAGACACTTGAGCTTCGTGACCTTGTTGAGATAGTTCCTGAACCCATTGATAAGTGGCAGGATATTGGACCTGACCACTTCAATATACTGGGTGCTTACTATGATGAGCCTGAAAGGTATGCCTATACCTTCCAGAATTATGTTTTTGTTACAAGGGTTATGCAGGAGAGAGAGTCATCTAGTGGAATTAAGCCGCTTAGGTTGATGGAGAGGAGCGTTTTCAGTGACAGAATGGTAAAAATTTACAGCCTTTTATTTTCAGATGGTGAAATATAATCTTATTCAGTCTAGTTTTATGGTCCATTTATGTAAAGATTGCAGAGTTTCAATTGTCATGTACTATTCTTCTAATCTCATTACTTCATAAAACTCTGGTATGCTATAAGAAAAGGAAAACCAGAGATTCTGAAAATCTTTGAAATTGATTGGTTAAAATTTCAAGTTTTAATGATGACCAAAATTTATGAGTCTGAATCTGTGTAATTCTTTCCTTTCTCATTTGTTGTTGATCCTTTTCAACAGGAAGAGAGACCTGCTTTAAGAGTTACCAGATGATGTATTCTCTCTCATTCTTATCTAATATAGATCTACCAGATCCAGATGATGTATTTTCTCTCATTTTTATCTAATATAGGTCTTTGTACGAGCTGTCCATGAAGCAAAATATATGAATGAAATGGAGATCAGTATCTACGACTCGTGGTTTGATCCTGTTGTGTCCGTCCTGCCTGGGCTTATTCCAGATGGTTTCATCTATCTTAGGGCAAGTCCTGATACTTGCCACAAGAGAATGATGCTGCGGAAAAGAGCAGAAGAGGGTGGGGTCAGTCTGGACTACCTCCGTTCCTTACATGAAAAGCACGAGAACTGGCTTTTTCCATTTGAAAGTGGTAATCATGGTGTATTATCTGTTAGTAACCTACCCCTGCATTTGGACAACTCTTTACATCCCGACATACGGGACCGGGTGTTCTACTTGGAGGGTCCGCATATGCATTCCAGCATTCAGAAGGTATCTGTATGTCTGTTTCCTTGAAATTCATTTAGCTTTCCTGAATGAACTCTGTCTTAAATTTATTTTGGGTGTGAGCAGGTTCCTGCTTTAGTTCTTGATTGTGAACCCAACATCGATTTCAGCAGAGATATTGACTTAAAGAGACAGTAAGAAAACATCCTTTATTCTTATATTAATTTGTCTTTTTTTTTTTTAATGATGATTTAGGCGAAGGTCGGTTAATGTTGAATATACAACATGAACATTGATCGCTGAGTTATTAATTTTGTGTTGTGAAATTTTCTTGAAAATTTTTACTTCTATAGTATCTATTTGCTGCCATGTAAGGGTTTGACATTATCTGCATCATGTGCAACTCCTCTATAATTCTGTAATATGTTGTCATGCCCTGATTGCTCATTAAGTTAAGCATGCATAAATTTTTGCTCGTTACGAGATGGTGGGTTTACTGTTGAATATACAACTTGGACATTGGCAGCTGAATTGTTAATTTTTGTGTCGTGAAATTTTCTTCCACTTTTTTACTTCTATAGTATTTATTTGTTGCCATGTAAGGATTTGCTCCTTATATTCTTTAATGTGTCATCATACCCTGATTGCTCAGTAAGTTGAGCTTGCATGAGTTTTTGCTAGTTATGTGTGATAATGAGTCACTCTTACTCCGATCATTTGATTTTCTTGTTTCCTGTCCGACCTGTGTACTCCAATAATATTTCTGTTTCTTTGCTGAACCTTCTGATTGAATTCATAAGATTTACTGCACGGGTGCTTATTGCTGAAATGATTCATTGACTTTACTGGCCATCAATGAGGAAATTATATGTATATACAACATGAATGGTTTTTTCCCAGTTGGTCATTGGAAAGAAAGAGAAAAGTTTGCGGAATTTTGTAAAGATTTTCTTTCTTGGGGGTGGGGGGGTTTGGGGGATATGTTCTAGCTGAACTGTTATAGGTGTCAAATTTGGGATATTCAACACGTTGCCAAGATGGTATGCCGTTCTTTCCATTTGTTTTTAGACAGTTTATCGTGCAATGCCTAGTAGTCTTTTGCTTCTAGTCATCAGTAATCTTATGAATCCTAGTTTCCATATGCTTGTGGATTAACATATCATAATTTGATTTTCGTGAAGGTATGCACGCCAAGTTGCCGAGTTTTTTGAATTTGTGAAGAAAAAGAAAGATCAACTTGCTGAAGGTGCTGCAACAAGTAACCAACCCAAGGTCATGCTACCTCATAAGGGTGGATTTTGGTTACCCAATGGCAAGCATTTCCCAGAATCAGCCCTCAAATCTCTAGATTTCAGCCGAGCTGTGTCAGCCATGTCTGGCCAGCAATTCAGCTCTTAGAGCCATATCTTTTATGATGTGTTTCTGGGAATTGTGACTATAGTTCTTGAGCGCTTGTAAAAAAACCAAAAAAAAAAAAAAAAAAACCTTTTAACCCTTAACCTTTAGAAGATGTAGAGAGTTTTATGGGTGATGGATGCTTGGATGGTATGCTGATTTTAATGTCAAAAGTTCTATTTTCTTTTGAAGCTCCCTGCTGTTGCTGTAAATGCTATCTATTAGATTGATGAAAACTACACTCACAATCATTCAAATTTAGCCACTTAAACCAGTTACGTTAGGATTTCTGCCGTATTGAAAAAGAACTACAAGAAGATTGTGATTGTCAGTTGCTATTTCATTGCTTCAGAACCCCATCATGCTTTCAGCTTTCTGCACCTTAAACGAAACACTAATTCAAATCGATAGAATCAGTTGATGTCATAAATAATTTTAATTAATTAAAAATTATAATTTATTTTTCTTAGTAAAGAACTGACTGAGACGATCCATCGGTTTTGATCAATTTTTTCCATCTTGATTTTTAGGGTTGAATTGTCTCGGACTTACGGTCGGCTTCTTGTTCGACCGGTCGGTCCAGTAGGGTTATAAAAACAATGGTTGTAAGTATTTCAAACCTGATCTTGGAATCATGGAGATTACTTGTGTTGACTGTGGCCGAAAGTTGCATGTCTTATGCATGCAACTTTCGGCCCATTTTATTTTGGCTGACAACTAATGAAGCGTGAAGAAACACGCTTTGCCAAAACGTGTTGCAATAGTGCACACGTTTTGGTGGCTATTTAAGAAGCTCTGATACCACTTGAGTCTTTCTTACCTCGTGCCACCACCATTGATCTTTTAGTTAGCTTCCAGGTGCCATCACTAAAGGTGCTGCAGAAACCTTCATCATCCAGCTTGCCTGTTGAGATTAGGTTTAACCGGATGTCTGAGATGTGCTTGACTCCCTTTAACGCTAGCCTTGTCCCGTTCTCTGTTTCAAGGCAGATGTCTCCAATACCGACGGTTTTGGACTGTCCGTCATTCCCTATCCTTACAGCACCGTAGTCTTCTGGTGTGTAAGATGAAAAGAAGTCTCTGCGAAATGTGGCGTGTATGGATGCGCCACTATCTATCACCCAACTGGTCTCGTGGCTGGCAAGATTCACAACATCTTCTTCATACATTATGCAGAATTCTTTGGAGGTTTTGTCGGTGGTAGTAGCAACTCTTTCTTGATTAGAGTCACCATCTCTCATGGACTGCTCGTTCTTCAGTTTGTAACAGTCCCTCTTCATATGGCCTTTCTTTTTACAATGATAGCACTCAATATCACTCGTTCTTGATTTCCCCCGGTTCTTGTCTGATCTCCATGGGCCTCGGCTTTTACTCCTCCCCCTTCTGGTGTTCTTCTCTGTCACTAGAGCTTCTGAGGTTGAGGCTGATGCTGACTCCTGCATTCTCGTCCTCTTTTCTTCCTCGAAGATCCTGGTCTTTGCCATCTCCATAGTGACTTTCCCATCTGCGGCTGAATTTATCACCGTAGATCTGAACGTTTCCCAAGATTCTGGTAACGTATTAAGGAGTATTAATCCATTTACCTCATCACCGAAGTCTATGCCCAATCCTGACAATTCTTTCATTGTTCCGAGGAAATCGTTGATATGGTCCGCCACAGCTGTACCTTCTTGGTATTTCAACCTCATCATCTTCTTGATGTAGTACAGCTTGTTGTTTCAAGTCTTTGCTCGGAAAAGCTCCTCCAGCTTTCCCCATAAGACACGTGCATTTGTTTCTTCACTGACATGGTTGACGATACTATCGTCGATCCACTGACGAATAGTATTGCATGTTTTCTGGTGAAGATTAGCCCACTTCTCATCGGTCATTCCTCCTGGTTTCTGCTCCAGAAATACCGATCCATCATAGTCCTTCACATACAGAAGGTCTTTCATCATTCATCTCCATGTGAATTAGTTTGTACTGGTTAACAAAACCATTTTTCCGTTGCCCAGATCCATCATAAAAATTCTAAGTAGAATTTCAAAAAACGAACCTCACAGTTGCGTCCGGAATGGTCAAAAATGGTGGAAATGACACTTCGTTTGTCAAAATCCGACACATGGACCAAACTGAAATTTCAGAAATTACAGTGGTCAAAGTGTAATTTCCAAGAGTTTAGGGGTCAAAGTGAAATTACGGAAAACTTCAGGGACTAAATTATAATTTCCAAAAAGTACATGGGCAAAAATGTAATTTCCATAAAGTTCAGGGACCTATTTGAAATTTACCCGGAAATTGCTGACGTGGTAGTTCTGCTGACGTTGCAGACACGTGGCGCTGACTGGATGCACACGTGGCTGCTGACTGGTCTGCTGACTGGGCTGCTGACTGTGCAGGGTCGGCTGACTGGCGCTGACAGTGCGACACTTGGCGGCTGACTGGATCGTCTTCAACCTTCAGCGCGCGTGAAGCGCGTGACTGCGACTGCCGACTGGGGTGCGTGGAGAATCTTCTGACCTGCGAGTGCGGCTTCGTCCGGGCTCCGTTTGATCGCCGAGAAATACCACTGTGCTCGTCTCGCCGTGAAAAGTCCGATGGTATGCTCAAAATCGATTTTTGACAACTTTTGTCGGAACCGACTTTCCGAACCGAATCTCCGTTACCGAGTTTCGGGATCCCACCGTGGAACCTTAGCTCAAATTTATAGCAACACGTTTTGCTTCACGCGTTGCATGAGTTGGCTGCCAAAGCCTTCACACGTCTTTGGTCTGCATGCCAGCATAAGGAATGTTCTTCCCGAATTGAAGAACTCACACTTACGGAAGTGTGAACACTGCATGGCTGGAAAGCAGAACAGAGTGTCCTTCCAGAGCTCCCCGCCTCAGAGGAAACCAGAGGTACTTGATCTCATACATTCAGATGTATGTGGTCCGATGCAGACGAATACACTTGGTGAGTCACTGTATTTTGTGACATTTATTGATGATCATTTAAGGAATATATGTGCATACACCTTGAAGAGAAAATATCAAGTGTTGGGAGTGTTCAATGAGTTTCACGCCCTGGTGGAGAGAGAAACCGGTAAGAAACTCAAATGCATCAGAACAGATAACAGTGGAGAATACATAGGTCCGTTTGATGAGTACTGTAAGACGCAAGGAATCCGACATCAAACGACACATCCGAAGACACCTCAGCTGAATGGCCTAGCTGAGAGGATGAACAGAACCTTGTGCGAAAGGGTCAGAAGCTTGCTATCACAAGCCAAGCTGCCGAAGACATTTTGGGGGGATGCACTCAACACAGCAGTACATGTTTTGAACATGTCCCCAGCGGTCGCACTGAAAGGTAATGTTCCTAACCAAGCATGGACATGTAAAGAAGTGTCATACGAACACTTACATGTCTTTGGTGCAAAGCATTTATACACATCCCAAAGGATGAGAGATCCAAGCTTGATGCAAAGACGCGACATTGTGTCTTTATTGGCTATGGTCAGGATGATTTCGGCTATAAACTGTATGATCCTGTGGAAAAGAAGATCGTCAGGAGCCGAGATGTTGTCTTTGTTGAAGACCAGACCATAGAAGATATCCGAAAGGAGATGAAGACAATTCCCCAGCAATACAGGTATGTGAATCCAGAACCTCATACACCGGTGCCAGTACGAGTTGAAAATGAGGTTCCCAGACATGAGGGTACAGATGATGAAGCTCCCAGAGATGATGATCATGATCAACCACCAGTACCAGAAGCTACACCAACAGTTCCACAGAGAAGGTCTGACAGAGAGAGGCGGCCTTCAACCAAATACTCTGCATATGAGTATGTGCTGCTTACTAACGGGGGAGAACCCGAGAGCTACAAGGAGGTTGTGGAAACAGAAGACAAAGAAAAGTGGGAGGAAGCCATGCAAGATGAGATGGAATCTTTGCATGACAATCACACTTTTGAGTTGGTGAAATTGCCAAGAGGCAAGCGGGCTTTGAAGAATAAATGGGTGTACAGAGTGAAGCAACATGAGCATACTTCACAACCCCAGTACAAAGCCAGACTAGTTGTCAAGGGATTCAATCAGAGGAAAGGCATTGACTTCAATGAAATCTTCTCTCCAGTTGTGAAGATGTCATCCATCAGAGTGGTACTCAGCTTAGCAGCAAGCCTCGACCTGGAAGTTGAGCAGATGGATGTCAAGACCGCATTTCTTCACGGAGATCTGGAAGAAGAAATTTACATGGAGCAACCAGAAGGCTTCAGAGTCAGCGGGAAAGAGGACTATGTGTGCAGACTCAGGAAAAACCTCTACGGTTTGAAACAGGCACCGAGACAGTGGTACGTGAAATTTGAGTCAGTTATGGGGGAGCAGGGATACAAGAAGACCACTTCAGACCATTGTGTTTTCGTTCAGAAATTTTCTGACGATGACTTTATCATCTTAGTGCTATATGTAGATGATATGTTGATAGTTGGCCGGAATCAATCGAGGATTGATAATTTGAAGCAGCAATTGAGTAAGTCTTTTGAGATGAAAGACTTGGGGCCAGCTAAACAGATTCTTGGCATCAGGATCGGCCGTGATCGGAAAGCCATGAGGTTATACTTGTCACAGGAGGAGTACATCGAGAAGGTACTTCAGAGATTCCAGATGGACAAGGCTAAAGCGGTTAGCACTCCTCTTGCTACCCACTTTAGATTGAGTACACAACAGAGTCCCTCTACTGAGACAGAGAAGGAGGAAATGAAACAGGTTCCATACACCTCAGCAGTGGGAAGTCTTATGTATGCCATGGTGTGCACGAGGCCAGACTTAGCACACGCAGTTGGATTGGTTAGCCGGTTTATGTCAAACCCAGGAAGGGAACACTGGAATGCCATCAAATGGATTATGCGGTATCTACGAGGCACATCCAAGATGAGATTATGTTTTGGAAGCAGCGAACCAGTGTTGATGGGCTACACCGATTCAGATATGGCAGGAGATGTGGATACCCGAAAGTCTACTTCGGGGTATCTGATTACTTTCTCAGGAGGAGCTGTGGCATGGCAGTCTAGGTTGCAGAGATGTGTTGCACTTTCTACAACAGAGGCAGAATTCATTGCAGTTACAGAAGCTTGCAAGGAATTGTTGTGGATGAAGACATTCGTCCAAGAATTGGGTTTCAAGCAGGAGAAGTACATTTTGTACTGCGATAGCCAGAACGCTATCTACCTTGGTAAAAATTCTACATTTCACTCGAGGTCAAAACATATCGATGTGAGGTATCACTGGATACGGGACGTCCTGAGCTCAAAGCTGTTAGAACTCAGGAAAATTCACACCGACGACAACGGTGCCGATATGTTCACCAAGGTTTTACCGAATGAGAAGCTTGAAATCTGTCGTGCCATAGCCGGGATAACAAAACTCTCCACATAGTCAGAGTGGGGAGATTCAGAGAACTACGATTGGCTTGATCCCAACTCAGGGTACGTAGGCAGTCATATAGATGCAGCCAGGGGAGGATCCTTTGGAGGATCCGGTTTGGATGATGATGGTCGGCTCAGATTTTGGGGAAATCTTCACCGAGGGGGAGATTTGTTGACTGTGGCCGAAAGTTGCATGTCTTATGCATGCAACTTTCGGCCCCTTTTATTTTGGCTGACAACTAATGAAGCGTGAAGAAACACGCTTTGCCAAAACGTGTTGCAATAGTGCACATGTTTTGGTGGCTATTTAAGGAGTCTTTGAGTCCATTGTTTACCATCCCAAAATCCCAAACGTGAGAGTAATAGAGAGTAAAGTAGTGTGAGAGTTTTTTTAAAGCTTGGGTTATAAAGCTTTGTAATTCTTTTGTTTGTAATATAAAAGAAGAGTTTTCTCTCCAATCACCTCTATTCGTGTGTGTTTAATCACAACAACTTGACAGCATTTGAAAGGTCTCAAACTTGTTTCCGAATATATCTTCAGCTTGTCTGTCGTGAATTAGCTATAGTATTCTAAAACACACTAGGCGCTAGTCGGGCGACAACCCGGGGCCTAGTGCCTAAGGCGCTTACGCGGGGCTTAGAAAATTAATCGGAAATAGAGAATTTCCATTATTAGGTTTAAAATTTAGCGTGATTTTGACTAATTAATCACATGGAAATGTTGCTAGAGCAATGTGTAAGATTTATAGAGTGTTAATTTGATGAAAAACTAACAAAATTTAAAATATTAGAGATTTTTTAAATTAGGATTTATGCATCATATTAGGGATTTTTAAAATTGCTAAATTAGAGAATTAATTTTATAAAATTAATATTAGAGTTAAGATTAGCAGTGATGAACTCTCATTGATTTTCCCATGCACGAGGAAGACATCATTGTCCATGTCCTCAATATTAATAATGTCGGTCCAAAATTCAAGGAGCTCGCCGCCGCAGTCAAGGCTCACGAGTCCCATATCTCTTTTGACGAGTTGTATCATATGATAAACTCGTTGACTTCGAATTCACCATTAAACGTGATGAAGAACGACTCTCCATTATAACCACACACGGACAATACAACTCCTCCAATCCAACTCACAGAAGGAACAGACATGGCTACAAAGGGTTAGGGTTCTGCCAATATTGTGACCAAAAGGGCCACACGACCAAAAACTGTCCCCATCTGCCTTCACGTCCAACCGGTCCTCATGCCTAGAGAACGGTTCCGGTTCCACACTAATTTTTTTTAAAAAAAATAAAAAATTGAGATTAATAAAATAAAATAATTTAAAATTATGAATTTGAATTTATATAATAAACTTACATTACATAATTACATTAAATTACAAATAAAATTCTTATCTAAATAAAAAATTTAAATTAAAGAGCTTGAACTTAAATTTTTAAAAACTTAAGTTGCCTATGTATCCTCCTAGGGTAAGAGGAATCAAATCTCACGTAGTTCCATTACATTTGAAATATATTTCCCCCATTGTAATTTTATAATTATTTAAATATTTAATTATCAATCATCATCCATGGCTGTTGATCCTTCAGCTCCGCTTGCACTTGCAGATGCATTATCAAACAAGTCCTCAAATTTATCAGGGGCATCTTGTTGTTGCCTCAGATCAGCTCGGGTCCAATCATCCACACATGATGTTGCTTCTAGAGTGCTTGGATGTAATGAAGACCGTCTGACTTCCAATATATTGCCTCCGATGCTAAAGGCTTGCTCAACCGCAACGGTGGAAACAGATGCTGCCAATATCTCTTTAGCAATAATTGATAACACATGATATACATTTTGATTCGGTTCCACCATTCAAAGATTTGAAAATTTTTACTAACTAAAGATTCAGTTGAAAACTCAAAATTTATAGATAAATAATTATCTAATTCCGGGTTATTAGTCGTGTTATCCCTATGTTTTTTATTTCATTGTAATAACCAACGATCACCTACGTTAAGTCTAGATTCCATTACGGTCGTTTCGCTACTACTAGATTGTCCTACTGATTGCAAGTTATATCTTATGACATATTCATTAAATTATTCTATTAAGTCGTTTTTTATTTTAGCTATTATTCTTGTAATATCAATTTCATTGGTTATTCCTAAATATCCATAGTAAGCGGGTAAAACATTATTCAAACCTTCTAATTTAAATCTAAGATAAAAAACAGCAGCAATAAGATAAAGTAAATGAATGTCTCTAAAATAATTCAACCATTTTCGTTTCATAACAATAATAGCTTCTAACAAAACAATATCATTAGGATCACTAATATCAACATGCTCATCAAGAGTTCCAACAATATTCAAACTTTCAAGAATAAATAAATGTGATGTAGGATAATAAACTCCGCTAAAAATTAGTGTAGCATCATTAAACACTTTTAAAATTTCTAAAAAAATTTCACAAACTTCCCATTGACTAGGAAAAAGTGTGATATGTTGAACATTTTGAGAAAAAAACTACATAATGCATCTTTGTATTGTAAAACTTGACATAAAAGAAAATAAGTTGAATTCCAACGTGTTGGAACATCTCGTGAAAATTTTATCTGTTTAATACCATTAAATTTACAAAACTTGGCCCATTCTCTCCTAACTTGAGAAAAAGACCAAATACAATTAAATGCTTTTTTAATAGGCTCAATGAAAGGTGCTAATTTTTCAAAACCATCTTGAACACATTAATTAAGGACATGACAGGACATGTGCAACGAACATGAAAAAAATGACCCCCTAAATTTGGTTCGCATATTTGTATTAAATCATTGATTGATGCAGTATTTGCAGATGCATTATCAAATCCAACTGTTAAAATTTTACCTAATAAACCATATTCATCAAAAATTACTATAATCATTCTATATATATTTTGTGCAATATGTTGTTCATCAAAAACTCTAAATGCAATAAGTCATTTTTGCATGTTTCATGATGCATCAATCCAATGACAAGTCACACCCATGTATGAGTGTGTTCGTCAATGGTCACTCCAAATATCAGAACAAATAGATAGACGTCCTTTAATATCTCTAAATATTTCATTTAAAATAATTTTACTATCTTTGTATAATTTAAAATTTTGACGTTTTGTTGTATTTTTAGTCATTCTACGTGCAACAAGATTTAAAGTATTTTGAACGTAATTCGTAAAAGTAATTTTTTCACCAAAACTTAAAGAAAGATGTGCCATACAAGTTAATTTAGCAAAATCTTTTCTATTTTTAGCATCAGAATATTTAAATAAATCTAAAGCACTCGTACCTCTACTAGATGATGCGTACCTGGCCATTTGAGTTTGCGTCGTATCAAGTCCAAGTTCAACCGCATGATGTCTTTCCAGGTGCTTGATCATATTGTCGTATCCACCAGAAAAATTAATAAGAAACCCCACAATGGTTGCATACTGCTCTTGAACCTTCATCAGCAACGTCTAAATGAAAATGAATTTTGAAAACATCCGAGGAACGAGACTTAACTTATCTTCTCCGTTAACCGATATTAAGACTGCTCTCTTGGGTTGACACATTTGACATTGTGATCTCAGATGAGCTTGCCATTAGAGAATTGAGTTATTGAGAATGATAAATTGTAATTTGTAAATTGTAAATGAGAGAATTGAGAATAAGGGAATTGTAAGAATTGAGAGAATTGAGAAATGAGAAATTGGTGTGTTGAAATAATGAAAAATCACCATTATTTATACATTTTTAGAATATTTTTGTGATACCTAAAATGCCCCTAAAATTAACCGTTTTATTACCGTTATTAGGGGTAATTTGGGAAATCCTAAAAATTTATTTTTTATTTTTTTATTTTTGGAAATTGGGGCAGGGAGCAACGACTCCCTGCCCCCAGCCCAACGACTACTAGCCATTGGGCTGGATCTTGTCACCCAACGGCTAGTAGCCGTTGGGTGACCGTTGGAACCCTAGGGTTCCAACGGTTCCAACCGATTCGATTATAGTTCCCGGTACCAACTCATTTACTCGTTGATACCGAGAACTATGGGACAAATAATGGTGGTGGTTTTCGGTCCCCAAGAAGTCAGAATCTTGAGGAATGGTATAAATGGGTTTTCACTTCCTAGAGACCCAGGTAGCAAAGGCGTCCGACCCAACAAAGAGACCATACTTGTTTGCATTTCAAGGCCGACCCGAGGTGTTCCATGACTGCCGACCCGACCTGATGAGAAGATATCAGATTCGACAGTGTGAGCATCCATCCAGGTAGACCCGAGGTGGTCCATGACTGCCGACCCGACCTGATGAGAAGATATCAGATTCGACAGTATGAGCATCTGTGAAGGCCGACCCGAGGTGGTTCATCACTAGCGACCCGACCTGGTAAGAAGATATCAGATTCGACAATATAAGCATCTGTGAAGGCCGGACCGAGGTGGTCCATCACAGTAGGCCATGACAGTTGTTGCTTCTGTCTCCCGACCTGGTAGGGAGGGCCGAAGTGGTAATGATATGATCAAGATCAAATGACGTAAGCCCTACATGAGAACTTGTACCTTTCTAAGAGGTCTGACATGACAGATTACAGGCTGGAGGTAGCGTGTGGCATAAGGTATAGTAGCTTGGTTTAAAGAGGTGTCAAGTGGCAGAGTTACTTTCGGCAGAGTAGTTGGGGAAGAGAGTCATCGCATTGATGGTAAATTCACATGGTTGACATCACGAGAGTAATGTAACAATAGAATTTGCCCTAGTATATAAAAGGATTGAGAATTCATTGTAAGGGGTTAGCTAAACTCATCCACGAATAATTTGTAATAGAGAACAAAAAGCTTAAGTGTAAAAGTGAGCTTGCAAGAGGTCGGTCAGTCGAGCTTGAGAGATAGGCAGGTCGGACAACTTTATTTTTCCCTTGTGCCCGTGCACGTAGGTTGGATCCATTCCGCCGAATCACGTTAAACCCATTGCCTATTCTATGTGTTTTCTCGTCTTTTTGTTAAGTTTGTCTTTGGTCCTCAAACTAAACAAATTCACAGTTGAGGGAGGATTGTTCGAGAAATGAGTTTTCTCGATTTACCCCTGTAACTAAAATTAGCTGTCGACACGCTTCTTTTGTGTTAGTTTTCCTTAGCTAGCAGGTTCATCTAGCCTTGTACGTTGTATATTTACTTGATTTACGTGATTACTTGTATTACCACTTATCTGTCTAATATCGTTTTAATTTTTCTCTTCTTTTGTTTTGTTGCAGGAAGAGATATGGTTCAAGTTTACACAAAATAAACCAAGAGGAGCAAACAGGAACTTCAGAAATGGAAGAAGTATGCAACGGCGAGATCGGCTCGGTGCTTAGGCGCCGCATTTTCATAAAATTTTGGCTTAGTCGGCGCCATTAGGCGCCAGTCGATTGGCTGCAATTTACATTGGATCTGCAGTGAAGGTGTAGATTAAGTTCATTTATTATTATTATTATTATTATTATTATTATTATTATTATTATTATTTGCACTGTCATTTATTCAAAAATGGGTACTGGGTTTTCCTCAACTAGTCTGGCTGTATTTTGTACACAAAGTTAGCAATGGATAATTGTTTGCCTTATGGGGGCTAGCAACCATCCTAAAGATTGGATGAAGTTAAATTATTTAATTTCCATTTTCTGATGACTAATTAATTATTAGAGGAGATGTCAAATTTTAAGTGGCGGCATGGTAGAGGTTCAGGTATGGCCGAGTCGTAGTCCCAGATATGGCGGATATTGTGGTGCAAGACACATATCGAGCCCCAAAGTGTCATTAAGGGGGAGATTATTGACTGTCAATCACCATTCTAAAAATTACAAAAAGATGAAGTTAAATAATTTAAGAAAATTATTTTTCCCCCTCTCCTGACAAGTCCTCCTCCCTTGTCTTCTTTTCCAATTACATTTTTATCATTTTCTCTAAAATTAATTATATATATATATATATTAATCTATAGATATTATACTTATACTATTTTATTAATTAAATATTTATATTTTATAAATTAATTTGTTTATTTTTGTTAAATTTAAATTTTTTTTACTTTATATATATATATATCTATATATTGTGGAGGCTGGATTTCGGCCGAGGTCCACAATCAGAATTTGGAAGTAGGGGCACTAACAATCCTGCAAAACAAAGAAGAACGAATGGGAGTAGACTGCCTACCGGTGTGGTAGGTACCGGAGACACTCCGACGCCCAAGTCAATAGTATGAAATGAACAGTAAATATGTTAACTATGAAAGCAAGGTTTCCTATTACCTTGACCTTCTTTAAGTGGCCGTGAGGGCGGAAGGAAAAATGTCTAGGCAATATGAAGCTCTGAGAGTTTTATAGAGAAGAGAAGCTTGTCAGAAAGCACTGCCCTATCTCTCGTACTTTGTTGTTCGTAATTTATAGTTGAAGGTAAATGACTTTTGCAGCTGGCATCACCCCCACAATGTGCTAAGATATCTTTATTTAGTGAATAAAGTGGAGCAGTTGGATTATGATTAGGGTAAGTGGGAAACGTTTGGTAAAGATTTGGCTTAATGTATGAATCATTCTTCTGCAAGTGGAAGAAGGGTTTTATTGGGTTTTATGTGTCGGGCAAAGTAGAAGAAGAGTAGTTGATATAATTAGAGGTTTTTTGTATTTAAGCTTATGACTTAATTGTGACTCAATAATACTTAAATCTTCTTGGGCCTGGCCTTTACTTTCGGGCTTTGCATACTTTTGGGCTTTTAAGGTAAAAGACGGTTTTATCCATGGCCCATTTTTGGTTCGTACAGTTTGTCCCTTACTCTCTAAGTCAAAAAAGTTTTGTCTTAGAGAGTATATACATTTGTGTCGAATGATACTAATAACAAAAGCACGTGACAAGAATGTATCACCTTCTGTTGGATGTTGTTTTATAAGAGCTTTGTGCAAAATGTGGGTTCTTTGGAATATATTGCGTGTATCATCTGGGCAGACGGAGTCTTAGTCCTTCTGATTTGACTTGACTTATGGTTATTGGTTCTTGGTCGTCTGATCATTTTGAAGATCCATGGATACATTTGACTCGACATTAGTTAATGGGGAACATTCTCTGGTCAATTGAACCGAATACAGTTTAGGAGTCCATCTTGACTCGACAAGAGTCATGGGGAATGTCCCTTTGTCGACTGAACCGAATGCAGGTTCAGGAGTCCACTTGACTCGACAAGAGTCATGGGGAATGTCCCTTAGTCGACTGAACCAAATGCAGGTTCAAGAGTCCAACTTGACTCGACAAGAGTCATGGGGAATGTCCCTTAGTCGACTGAACCAAATGTAGGTTCAGGAGTCCAACTTGACTCGACAAGAGTCATGGGGAATGTCCCTTAGTCGACTGAACCAAATGTAGGTTCAGGAGTCCAACTTGACTCGACAAGAGTCATGGGGAATGTCCATTTGTCGACTGAACCGAATGCAGGTTCAGGAGTCCACTTGACTCGACAAGAGTCATGGGGAATGTCCCTTTGTCGACTGAACCGAATGCAGGTTCAGGAGTCCACTTGACTCGACAAGAGTCATGGGGAATGTCCCTTAGTCGACTGAACCGAATGCAGGTTCAGGAGTCCACTTGACTCGACAAGAGTCATGGGGAATGTCCCTTTGTCGACTGAACCGAATGCAGGTTCAGGAGTCCACTTGACTCGACAAGAGTCATGGGGAATGTCCCTTAGTCGACTGAACCAAATGCAGGTTCAGGAGTCCAACTTGACTCGACAAGAGTCATGGGGAATGTCCCTTAGTCGACTGAACCAAATACAGGTTCAGGAGTCCAACTTGACTCGACAAGAGTCATGGGGAATGTCCCTTAGTCGACTGAACCAAATGCAGGTTCAGGAGTCCAACTTGACTCGACAAGAGTCATGGGGAATGTCCCTTAGTCGACTGAACCAAATACAGGTTCAGGAGTCCAGTTGACTCGACAAGAGTCATGGGGAATGTCCCTTTGTCGACTGAACCAAATGCAGGTTCAGGAGTCCAACTTGACTCGACAAGAGTCATGGGGAATGTCCCTTAGTCGACTGAACCAAATGCAGGTTCAGGAGTCCAACTTGACTCGACAAGAGTCATGGGGAATGTCCCTTAGTCGACTGAACCAAATGCAGGTTCAGGAGTCCAACTTGACTCGACAAGAGTCATGGGGAATGTCCCTTGTCGACTGAACCAAATGCAGGTTCAGGAGTCCAACTTGACTCGACAAGAGTCATGGGGAATGTCCTTTGTCGACTGAACCAAATGCAGGTTCAGGAGTACAATTTGACTCGACAAGAGTCATAGGGAATGTCCCTTAGTCGACTGAACCAAATGCAGGTTCAGGAGTCCAACTTGACTCGACAAGAGTCATGGGGAATGTCCCTTTGTCGACTGAACCGAATGTAGGTTCAGGAGTCCACTTGACTCGACAAGAGTCATGGGGAATGTCCCTTAGTCGACTGAACCAAATGCAGGTTCAGGAGTACAATTTGACTCGACAAGAGTCATGGGGAATGTCCCTTAGTCGACTGAACCAAATGCAGGTTCAGGAGTCCACTTGACTCGACAAGAGTCATGGGGAATGTCCCTTTGTCGACTGAACCAAATGCAGGTTCAGGAGTCCAACTTGACTCGACAAGAGTCATGGGGAATGTCCCTTAGTCGACTGAACCAAATGCAGGTTCAGGAATCCATTTTTATCATTTGTCGAGTGATTATAAGGCATGCACCGGGGTTTGCTCATTCAATTTTTCATGAATGAAAATGATCTTCAAATCTAATGATGTCGCGTCAAATGGTGAAGGCAGTCATGAAGAGAATTTTGTTGCCGAGATCAAATGGTGTCAAGTAGTGACAATCCAGAATTCATTATTCTTTGCGACGAAAAATTTTACATTCCTTAGACCTTCCACGTGTCGTTTAAAGGAATAAAACCTAGCGCAAACAACGAGGAGTCTTTTGGCGGGAAATGAACCGCCAAAAGAAGTAGTATAAAAGTGGCTTGATGGGTTCATTTGTTTCATTCACAAGATCAACGATTTGGGAGAGAACTTCAAGGTTTCAAGGTACTTCTTTAAACTCTCTTCGCGTTCTTCATTTCCTTCGAATATTCATAGAGTAGCTTCAAACTGTTCTAAGCTAAATTAGGTTGTTTGATCTTTTGAATCATACGCTATTTGGTGGATTTGTGTTTGGAGATAGGAGTAGGATTTGATCTTTAAGAAACCCAAATCTTAGAAATTATTTGTTTGTAGACTCGTCAATTAGAATATGTCGAGTGGAGACTCTTTAGAAAGTTTAGGAGTACAGATCGATACATTCGTAGAAGTATCATCGAGTGAATCAACAGAAGAAAAATCATTAAGGGAATGGTCGCGTCAAGAATTATTCGAGGAGGGACCTATAACTGTTTTGTCGCGTGAAATTCCGGTGCATGCAATTCCTATTAGGTCATTGCAGCTGTCGAAGAGTTTGGAGGAGCGTGAGCACAAGTGAGCCGACCAACATACTAACCAAGAATCCAGCTAGTCGAATGACGGCTAGTTTGCTGAAAGAAATTAGGATTAAGTATAGATTTCCTAGATCAATGGAACTGAGGGTACCCTTGCCGTCTGAAAGGATCGATTATAAAATTCCCGGATGGATGGGTTTTTATGTAGTACCGTTTTCTAATGGGCTCAGATTCCCTATCCCGAGGTTAGCTTGGGAAATTTTGGATCATTACGGGATTGCTCCTTCACAACTAATGCCGAATGCTTGGAGGATTTTACTGTCGGTTGAATGCCTAGCATTCGAACAAGGGATATTTTTTGAGGTGAAGGACGTTTTATATTCATACTACCTCAAAGAGCACCTAACTGAAAAAGGGAGATATACTTTGTACCTTCGTCGTAAGAGGGAACAAATAGTTATGGGGCTTCCAACGAACGATAGGGGTAATTGGCAGTCGGACTATTTCTTTGTGAGAAATGAGGGTATCTTTGGGTCGACTGGAATGGGTCGTGTTTCAGAATATTGGAGTGTATTTAGTGAGTATCAGCTTCTTCTATTATTTGATAATTAATCAATGTTATTGTCGTATGATACTAATGTACGGATTGTTTTTTATGCAGGTCCTTTTCGAAACAGTTTATTCGACAAAACACCTCTTATTTTGTCCAACACTAAAGCTCTTCTTGATCTTCCCGTCGAACAAAGAGATTGGAGGATAATCTTGGTAGAGCAGAGATTAAGAGCAACATTAGTGTGGAAAGAAATCTTCGAATCAGAAGGTACATCTACCCCTTTGGCACTTTCTAAACACGTATTGGAAGTCATCTACTGTACTCGGTCGATTCGAGCTTTGTACGGAAAGGTGTGGTTTATAAAGACATTAACTCCAAAAGAAATTTTATGCGCAGAGGACATGGCGTCGAGGCAAATAAAAGTAGCATCAATTGATGAGTTGATAAGCCGAAAAAAGGCTAGGAAGCTCAAGATAAAGGAGACAGAAGTTGAGGTTCCAGAACCACAATTGGTATCGTCGACTGGAACTCCAAAGAATAAAGGGAAGTCGACTGAAATTATCGTCAAAGGGGGGAAAAGGAAGGCGGATGAAATTGAAGAAATTGACAATATAGTTGTCAGGATTCCATCAGGGTCGACTGCAATTTCTGACCCATCAAGCCTTGACCCTTTTATCAAGAAGCTTCTGCTGGAAGAGGATGAACAAAGGCTAACCAAGATTGGCCCCGTCGAGTCAATGAAAAAGGCTGCGGCTTTAAATTACCAAGTAAGAAAGTAATAATTTTTCATAATAATTTGTAGAATGGATTCTAATCAAGTCCTTTTTCCAGGCAATGGAGTGCAGCTTACATATGCAGCGATATGTCGAATCGACTCTCAAGAAGCAGAGAGAAATGGAAAAATCATTCGCGGCAATGAAAAAGGAAATTGTCCAAATGAAGTCGCTTGGGAAAAGGAATGCTGAATTGGAGAAGGAGTTGAAGGAAGTGAAGGCAACACTTCAGATGGAAAAGGAGACTTCTGAGGTTACAATTGAAGGTTATAAGGATGCGTTCGAAAATGTGAAGAAGGAGAATGAAGAATTACTTGAGAATCTTGAAGGGATTGCTCTTGAATCTATGATGAAAGAACGCAGTCATCTGATGAAGGATTTCCTTGATGGGAAGGCAGGAGCTTGGGAGCCAGAGAAATGGATTCAACAGTATGACCAACTATTGGCAGGAATTTCTTTTTCAAACGAGGGTGATGTGGGAGAGAAAGGTGAAGAGGTCGAATCGAAAGTGGCTGAGAGAGAAGTAATTGATGGCGAGGAAGCGGCTGAAGTTCAAGAAATGGATAAGAAGAGTGAAGAACTTAGTCGAATGGAAATCGAGCCGACTATTCAAATTCAAGATATTCCTGCACCTGAAGTTGCTGCTGAACGCATTCAGGAAGAAGCTACTCAAGAAATTTGAATCTCTTTGTAATTTTAATTTTATCGCGTTTGTAGAACAATTTTAATGACTTAATGATATTTTGGGACAATATTTCAATCAAGAATAGCTATTAAGTCGAATCACAATACATAAAGTAGAAAATCACTCTGAACCTTAAAATATGAATAAATGCACGCATAAATTACCGGTAAAACTGCTTAAGGTGAATTGCATTCCAACTATTGTGAATTTGTCTCCCCTCAGTTGTTCGTAATTTGTAGGCTCCATGTCCAACAACTCTTGTGATGATGTACGGCCCCCTTCCCAATTTGGCCCCAACTTTCCATCTCCAACTTCTTTTGTATTTTGAAAAACTCTTCGTAGTACCCAATCCCCTTCCTTGAAAGTTCTGCTTCTGACATTTTTATTGAAATATCTAGTCATTCTTTGTCGATGCGCAGCCAGTCGAATGGATGCATGATCCCTCAATTCTTCAATTGTTTCCAGGTTAAAATTCATGAGTTGTTGATTCGTATCGTCGTTGAGCCATTGGTAACGGGGAGATGGGATGGTTTCTTCAGTTGGTATAACAGCTTCTGTCCCAAATGCAAGAGAGAATGGAGTTTCTCCTGTGGAGGAACGGATAGTCGTTCTGTAGGACCATAAGACCCCTGGTAGCTCATCCGCCCAAGCTCCTTTTGCTCTTTCTAATCTTTTCTTTAAAGTATTTAAAATTGTCTTGTTGGAAGACTCGGCTTGACCATTTGCTTGTGGGAATCGCGGGGTTGAAAAACTTAATTTGATCTTCCAATTTTTGCAGAAGTCTTGGAAGTGATTGCTGATAAATTGTGAACCATTATCAGTCACAATCTCTTTGGGAACGCCGAATCGACATATGATGTTCTTCCAGACAAATGATTGAACTTCTCTATCACGTATCTTGGCGAAAGAGTCTGCCTCAATCCACTTTGAAAAATAATCTGTTAACGCCAGCATGTAGACTCGTTGACCAGGGGCGGTTGGTAGTTTTCCCACAATATCCATTCCCCATTTCATAAATGGCCACGGGGAGAGAGTGGGATTTAATTTCTCAGGAGGGAGATGTGAAATCGGAGCGAACCTTTGACATTTCTCGCATTTCTTTGTATAATTTGCTGAATCAATCCTCATAGTTGGCCAGTAATACCCAGTCGAATGGGCGCGTAGAGCGAGGCTACGTCCTCCAGAATGGTTTCCACATTCTCCTTCATGCAATTCTGATAGCACGTGATGTGCTTGGTCGTGAGTAAGACATTTTAAATAAGGTCCAGAGAATGACCTCTTCAACAACTGTCCGTTGAAGATGGTGAATCTGGCTGCCTGTCTCTGAATTTTTCTCGCTTCGGTTTTGTCTTCTGGAAGTAGTCCTTCTTGCAAATATTTCATGAGTGGCGTCATCCATGAGTCGCTTGACGTGATGGTGGTGATCTCTTGCTTTCTTTCCAAATTGCTGGCCAATTCAAATATACTACTGGAATGGATTGTGGTTTATCCCCTTGCATCGTCGACCCAAGGGTAGCCAATGCGTCTGCTTGAGTATTCTCGCTTCTCGGAACTTGGGTTATTGAAAATTCTTCAAACGTCGACTGGATTTCTTTCACTTTCATTAAGTAGGATGACATTTGAGGATCTCGAGCTTGATATGATCCTTGGAGTTGGTTGACTATCAGTTGAGAATCTGATACCACTTCTATTCTGCTTGCTCCAAGTTCTTTAGCCAAACTGATTCCTGCAATCAACGCCTCATATTCCGCCTCGTTGTTTGTAACCCTGAATCCACATTTGATTGCTTGACGTAGTATATCTCCATCAGGAGTAGTGATCACCACCCCAAGACCGCATCCTTTCTTATTGCTGGAACCGTCGACTGCAAGTTTCCAAAGTGATGTGGTTTGGATTGAATTGACTTCTTCATCTATTGAAACTTTCTGATTGAGACTGAAGTCAGCAACAAAATCAGCCAACGCTTGAGATTTGATTGCTGTTCTGGGCTGGTAAGTGATGTCGTGTTCTCCCAATTCACCGCCCATTTCGTTAATCTTCCAGACAACTCCGGCTTATGAAGAATGCTCCTTAGAGGGTACTCTGAATAAACTGTGATCGGGTGTCCCTGAAAATATGGTCGTAGCTTCCTTGCTGACATTACCAAGGCCAATACCAGTTTTTCCAAATGTGAGTAACGTGATTCCGCATCGAGCAAAGCCTTGCTTACGTAGTAGACTGGTAGTTGAATGTTGTTGTCTTCTCTGATTAATACAGCGCTCACCGCTTGATCTGAGACTCCTAAGTACAGGAAGAGTCTTTCGTTGTCGAGTGGTTTTGACAACAATGGTGGTGACGTTAAGTATCGCTTGAGTTCTTTGAGAGCTTCTTCACAGGCGGGAGTCCACTCAAAGTTTTTTGCTTTCTTTATGGCTGAGAAGAACATAAAACTTTTATCTGTGGACTTGGAGATGAATCTGTTTAAAGCTGCTATTCTTCCTGCCAACCGCATTACATCTTTTGGGCAGGTAGGAGAGGGGATTTCAAGGATTGATTTGATTTGATCAGGATTTGCTTCAATGCCTCGTCGCGTGACAACATATCCCAAGAATTTCCCAGAAGCTACTCCAAATGCACATTTTGTTGGATTTAACTTCATCCCATATTTATTCATTATGTTGAATGCTTCTCCCAAGTGTTGTAGATGCTGATCAGATCTTGAAGATTTCACCAGCATGTCGTCTACATAAACCTCCATTGTTTTCCCAATCTGTTGAGAGAACATCTTGTTGACCATTCTTTGATAAGTAGCTCCCGCATTTTTTAGGCCGAAGGGCATCACTTTGTAACAAAAGATGCCTTTATTGGTCACAAATGCTGTTTTCTCTTGGTCGTCTGAATGCATAAGGATTTGATTGTACCCAGAATATGCATCCATGAAACTCAACAATTCATGCCCGGCTGTAGCATCAACCATTTGATCGATATGTGGCAGTGGGAATGAATCCTTCGGGCATGCCTTGTTCAGGTCTGTGAAGTCAATACAAACTCTCCATTTTCCATTCTTCTTTCGTACTACCACCACATTGGCTAACCAGTCTGGGAACTGTACTTCTTTGATGGCACCATTTTGTAACAATTTCTGGACTTCTTCATCAATGATCTGATTTCTTTCTGGGGCGAACTTTCTTCTTTTTTGCCGGACAGGAGGGTAGTCTGGATCTATGTGGAGTTGATGGGTGATCAACCCAGGGTCAATCCCTGTCATATCTTCATGCGACCATGCGAATCGGTCGTGTTGTTTTTGCAAAAAATCACTCAAGTCTGCTCGAAGCTTGGGATCCAGATTTGCTCCTATTTGAGTTTTGTGATCTGCATGTTCTGGATGAATTTGGACCTCGTCTAGTTCTTCAATATTTGGGAGTGTAGGTTCCAAAGGATGAGGCCCGCTCTGTAATTGCTATGCCGAATGGATCTTTGCTTTCATTGTCGTCTGGTAGCATCCTCTCGACGCGATCCTATCACCCCTTATCTCCTGGACCCCCCACTTCGTTGGAAACTTTAGTGTTTGATGATAAGTAGAAGACACAGCCCTCATTTCATGAATCCATGGCCTACCGATGATAAGGTTGTAGGCTGAAGGACAATCCAAGACTAGGAACGTAGTCATTTGGTTAATTCCTCCTGCGTAGACTGGAAGACTTATTTCTCCCAAAGTAAATTTCTGCTCACCACTGAATCCGATTAACACCGTTGTTCGTTTGTTAACATTCCCCAGCTCAGCTCCCATATCTGCTAAGGCAGTTGCAAATATGATGTTGGCTGAAGATCCCGTATCTACCAGAATCCGTTTGACCATGAAATTCGCCACCTGTAGAGAGATTACCAAAGCATCATGATGAGGGTTCATACTACCAGAGTTGCTGTCGTCTGGAAACTCCATCATCAGATTTGTAAAATTCTTCTCCATAGAGACCGTGGAATGATGAATGTTTGACATGATAGCCCTGGCATGTCGCTTGGCCGCTGAATACGAAACTCCACTGATCTCCGATCCTCCTGAAATGAAATTCACCGTGTTGTCGATTGGTGGAGGTGGAATTGGTGCTTCTTCATGTCCACCCCTCTCACTTCTCTGAGCGAATGTAGCTTTCCCTTTCTCTGTAAGTAAATCTCTTAGAAATCCCTTGTTCAGCAGCTCTAGGACTTCTAATCTTAATGCCACACATTCAGCGGTCGTATGGCCGTAGTCTCGATGGAATTCACACCATTTACTTGTGTCTTTCTTTTTGAAGCTTTCTCTGCTGCGTGGAGGCCATCTTACTTCATTTCCCATTTTTTTTAATACCAAAACTAATTCTCCTGGAGAAATAGAAAAATTGTAATCTGGGAGTCTCGGCTTTTCTGCTTGAACTCTTTCCTGTGTTTTGTATGGCAGGGGTCTTCGATCAAAGTCTCTTCGGAGGGGCTGATGTTCTTTCCTCGGGTGACTCCTTTTCTCTGAATGATGGCTAGGTGTTATTCTTGCGAATTCTTTATGTCGTTTGGATGTGTGAAGCGCTCTTTCATTTTGCACATTGGAGGAATTATCTTTCCTTTTATTCCTCTTGTCTTCTTCCCATCTGATTTCAACATGAGCTCGTGCCATAGCCTGGTCCATTGTGTAGCATCGAAATTTAGTTAACTTTTTGTAGAGTCCACTATCACAAAGTAAACCATTTCTGAAAGCTTCCACAGCTGTCGGCTGATGTAGATCTGGAATCGATATCCTCTCCTTGTTGAAACGAGCCACGTAGCTTCGCAAGGATTCACCCTTCTGTTGCTGGATGGTATTAAGGTCGTCAGTAGTTTTTTCAAGTTTGCAAGAGCTGGCGAAATGCTCCACAAACTTGTCTGCTAACTGTTGATAGGACTTGATGGATCTGTATGGTAGATTGATGAACCACGTAAGGGCAGGGCCTCCCAAGTTTCTCCAAATCCTCTCTCCAATCCTCTGCACATACCTGCTTCCCATTGAAGAGGAGCCAAGCCAGTCGACATCATTTTGTACTTGTAATGGATGACGTGGTCGTCTGGGTCTGTGGATCCATCATATAATTTCATGTCGGGTGGACTGAACTTCCGCGGTAACTCAACGGATGTAATGTTTTCCATGAAGGGGGTGTCAGAAATGGTTCCAGCTCTACTCTTCTTTATTGGTAGTTTCACTCCTGGTAGGCTGGACATGATTGCTTCTTTAAATTCCTTCATTTCCCTTCTCATAGCAATGGCAACTTGTTGAGCTTGGTTGAGTGGAGAATTTGGTTGGTCCCTCTGGTCCTCATCGTTTGATGGAATGTTATCCGTTGTGTCGTTGAATGCTCCCAAGAGATTAACTGGTGTGATACGGTTATTGGGCTGATCTAAGATATCATGATGCCGGATGGGGATGAAACTAACTCCAACTGTTTCTGAAGGTTGATGTTGGAGTTACGAATGGTCAAATTTTCCTCTTCCAAAGCTTTTAATCTCTCCTGTAGAGTGGCCAGTTGTGATACATTGGATCGGTTGTCTGTTCATTGCTTGAAGCCATGAATTACCAAGCTGTGATTGTTGGTAGAAAACAAAATCTCTGATTGCAAATAATTGCTAGGGCCCCACGGTGGGCGCCAAATTGTGGAGGCTGGATTTCGGCCGAGGTCCACAATCAGAATTTGGAAGTAGGGGCACTAACAATCCTGCAAAACAAAGAAGAACGAATGGGAGTAGACTGCCTACCGGTGTGGTAGGTACCGGAGACACTCCGACGCCCAAGTCAATAGTATAAATGAACAGTAAATATGTTAACTATGAAAGCAAGGTTTCCTATTACCTTGACCTTCTTTAAGTGGCCGTGAGGGCGGAAGGAAAAATGTCTAGGCAATATGAAGCTCTGAGAGTTTATAAGAGAAGAGAAGCTTGTCAGAAAGCACTGCCCTATCTCTCGTACTTTGTTCGTAATTTATAGTTGAAGGTAAATGACTTTTGCAGCTGGCATCAGCCCCACAATGTGCTAAGATATCTTTATTTAGTGAATAAAGTGGAGCAGTTGGATTATGATTAGGGTAAGTGGGAAACGTTTGGTAAAGATTTGGCTTAATGTATGAATCATTCTTCTGCAAGTGGAAGAAGGGTTTTATTGGGTTTTGTGTCGGGCAAAGTAGAAGAAGAGTAGTTGATATAATTAGAGGTTTTTTGTATTTAAGCTTATGACTTAATTGTGACTCAATAATACTTAAATCTTCTTGGGCCTGGCCTTTACTTTCGGGCTTTGCATACTTTTGGGCTTTTAAGGTAAAAGACGGTTTTATCCATGGCCCATTTTTGGTTCGTACATATATATATCTTTTTAATTGTTTTAATAAATATTACAAATTTCTTATTTATTATTCTTTATTTTGTGTTCATTTATTCATTTAATGTTTAATTTATTTAAACAACGCTTATTTATATTATGATAAACAAAAATTAATTTAGCTAACACTATTTATTTACCCCATTTATTATATCTCTTCAATTTTCTCCCCATAATAGTTATAGATACCCCATTTGTCTATTTTCCTTTTATTTACTTTTAAATTCTTTTCTTTTAGATTTATGTTTTATATATTTTGGAATGTTGCTACATATATTCTATTATACATTAAGTAATGGTAAATAAATTAATAAAAATTAAAAAAAATAAAATAAAATAAACACAAAATAAAAGATATTATTAATAAATATAAAAGACTATTAAATAAGAAGAAGAAAAATTTGATAAATTAATTAATAAAGAATCAAAAAATTTAATGAATAATGAACACAAAATAAATAATAATAAATAAGAAATTTATAATATTTATTAAACAAATAAAAAAATAGATATATAAAGAGCAAAAAATTTAAAATATTAAAAATATATTATAAAATTAAATGTTTTATATGAAATAAGTATATTTATTATTAGTAAATTAATATATATATTTATATATATATATATATATAGATTTGGGATATAGAAGTATTAATTTATAAAGGATAAAGTTTTTTGTAATTTGGGGAGGGGAGTTTGTCAGGAGGAGAGGGGGAGAAGTAGCCCTCATAATTTAATTTATATTCTCCTATCACCCATAAGAATTCAAAGTAGATGTCATCTTTTATTTTTTTAATTATATAGCTACACGTGTTAAAATTGAAATGTCTGTTTGATATTGTGATTTGACATGTGATGAAATGAAAAATTATTTAATATTATGATAAAAAAATACTAATATTTTGTGATTAAATTTTTTTACCGTTTTATTTTCTCTACTCAAATTTAGAAGCAGGTGATACATATTACAGTTTCTCATATATAAGGGTGGCAGAAAAACTCGAGCCCGGTCCGGGGAAAAAAGCCCTGACCGGGCCCTATAAATATATATATATTTTTTTTAATATGTTTGTAATATTTTTATTTGTTTGTATCATTTAAATTGTTAATTTATCAATGGAACTTGTGATTATTTGTAAATTGTCTTTACATATGTGAATGTATTTTATATTTGTATATTTTTAATTTTTTAATTTTTTTTAAAATTCGGACCACAAAAAAACCATAACCCGAGCCCGGAAGAGACCCGAACCGGGTTTTTTTTTTTTTGGGCCCAGCCCGTTGCGATGTATACTCATATATCAAATCAACAAGATCTCACTGTCAATGCCATAGAATATGGTGGTTAAAAGGAAGCCAAAGTGTCCTCCGCAATAGACAAACAGAATCATCTCTTAATTAATGTAATTAAGGTCCTAATTGATTCTTTATATAAATAAAAACACCTATAACAGACGGGAACTATAAAAGAAATAACTACTTATTCTACTTAATTTTTGTTAAAGCTACTTAATTCATCTTTTATGGGTGTTTTGAAAAAGTAAACATATTTTGTAATGTTCCAAAAAATGATAGTGAATCTATTACGAGAGTCGTGTTCTTCTTTTCTTATATTTGTTATTCACTTAATTACTTGGGCAAGACACATCTACTTCATAAAATATATTATTGATTCGATTCTTCACGATATGATTTTTACTGGCAAATTAATTAACTATTACTGAACAAAATTATAAGTATAGATAAGTTGATTAAGGATTCATGCAATAACAAAATTAAATTTTAGAATTGAATCTCAAATGGATGTGATTAAAAAAAATTTCCACCAAGTCATTATTTTGTATTTATAACAGTGTATCTCAGAGTTACAATCTTGCATGATATTAATTTTAACCAAAATTAAATGTAATAGGCATTTAAATTATATGAAATCCAACCACACTTGGGGCATGGTAATTAATCCTTCATGTTTTTGAATTTTGATATTTTATGGTTTATTTGCTGAAACAGTAAAGCTATATATATTTTAACTTATATGTGTGTTCAGAGAAGTAATTAATACATCACCATCTTTATTAATTATTTTCTTTCAAAATTGGATGATTACTTTATCTACTAAACAATATACTAATATAAATTAGTAATTGAGCATCGCTTGCATTAATTTCTGTGAATTATAATTAGGGATGATAATTTAGTTAGATATATATTTTAGATACTTAATATTGTCCGATTTGAAAATTTATCCGATATTTGAATTATATCAAATAATTAATAATTAGGTTTTGTTTTTAGAAATATATAACCATAATTGATTTGAGTCAATCACGGTTTACAATAACTCCTCATATCATTACTACTACTTTTTTTTACTACAGTGCACTAACATATACCTAATCATTATTAGTCAATTATTGAATTTAAGTTTTTAGTTATTCTTGTAGAAAATAATAATTTAAGGGAGATAATTTTTTATAACATTCTAGTGACATTCGTATTTCAAGCACATTTTAGTCTCTCCTGGCCATTTTAAAAACACGATAAGTGCTAAATTTTTTAGCAGGTTAGTTGTATGCATGCAAGAAGAAAATATTGTTTCAGTACAAAAATATTATACTTCAAGTTGTCGAGTAATGATTACGGATGGCAATAATTTGGTCGATATTTTGGATATAAGATATTGTCCAATCGAAAAAAATTACCCGACATTCGAAATATATTGAATATAGATTAGATTTTGATTTTGAAAATGAATAACCGAAATTGATTTCTGTCGGTTATGATTATTAATATCGAATATTAAATATTGAAATTTTTTTGATTGGTTTCGAATATCCAGCAAATAATAGATAAATAAATATATAACAACAACTATTACAACCTGATCATTATAAGTCAATTAATTTGTTCAATTCCTTAATTATTCTTGTAACCCATTGTTGAAATTTCGAAAGTATGATAAGAGCTAATTTCGTAGTAATATAGTAGTTGTTAGATTAACATGCTCTAATATTTTAGTACACAAGATTATCCTTTAAGTTATTGAGTAACGAGATTATTCTGACCCTATGCGGAAATTAACACAATAATCAAGATAAGTCCAAATTACTGTAACTATGGATTTCCCAACAAACACCCTTATTTTAATATCAATAAAATATTAATGCAGAATATTAAAACACTGCAGAAAATAATTCAGTCACACAAATCAACACAGTAATTTGTTGACGAAGTGGAAAACTCGTGCGAGTAAAAAACCACTTCGGGTATCTCGGCTACCAGCCCAAATCCACTATAAAGAGAAAAACTTACAGTAATGGTAAAATATCTATGGCGGCAACTTCACCGACTCTAATACCTCTAGACTGTATGAACTCAATGAACTCCTCAAGCCCGCACACCACGGTTTTCTTCAGAACCTCTGAAGTCTCTGAGTGAATCAACTCTGCAGCTCTGAATGTCGGAGCTCCGACTGCCAATCTTCCTCTTAGAGAACTCTGAAGAGTTAGGAAGTTGGGTTGTTTGTTTTGATGGTTTATCAAAGTTCTATATCACCAGGAAACACGAAGACAAGAGATTCAAAGAAGTCTTCAAGGTGATGAACAAGTAGGTTGAAAGCTATATGAAGGTTTTGTGGCTCAGAAGAATATCTTTTCAACATTTAGGAAATGTGGCTATATATGATTTATATATGTAGGAAAAAAGAGAGGCTTCCCAATACTAAATTAGGTTAAAAACGCGTTCAAAATAACTCAGTTCCGCACGGGCGTTCGAACGCCACTCGAACGCGCCAGGAACGTGTGCTATCTGGAAAGGTCCGTTCGAACGTTTACTCGAACGCACCACGAACGTTTGCTCTCTGGAATGTTTCGTTCAAACGCACCACAAACGTTTTCTCTCTGGAATATTTCGTTCAAACCCAACAGCGAACGTGCCACTAACTCCACACGTTCGAACACTTCAACGAACGCAGCACTAACGAATTTGCTGCAGCTTTGTCAAATACTAGTCCAATTACTCCAAGTTCTTCAAGACTTATTACAATTCAATTGAACTTGTTTTGTTACGGACATTGCCAATAAAAATAGAACTAACAAAATCAACTTTGATTAATTTTTGTATGTTATAGTTTGGGTCGGATATTAAGTGTCTAATATCTAATATCCTTTACCAGGTATCCAATATCCAAATGTTTTTTAATTTTTAATTTTTTGGATACTTTGGTAGAATTTGAATATATAATATTTTGTTCGGATTCAGATGCAGTAAGTTTTTATAATTACGATTATATATCAAATATTGAATTTCAATTTTAGTTTAGATTACTCTAAAATGTCCATATATCTAATATTTTATTCGATTTCGAATGCAGATATTTATAATCAAAATTTTCAATTATAATTAGATATCAGATATTGAATCACTACAAAAATTAGACCATTTAGCGTCGAATTATTTCGACGCCATAAGTCACAGTTTCGACGCAAAAGACAATTAGCGTCGAAGTAATTAGACGCAAAAAATGGACACTGAAATGTCGACGAGAATAACCTTTAGCGTCGAAATGATTAAATGCGACGCTACAAAACTATATTCTGCCTCCAATTTATGTCGACGCTAAAGTAAATTTTCCGACGCTATAGGTTATATTTGGCGACGAAATAATTCACCGCCAAAGTAAAAATTTTAGCGTCGAAACGTGTCGACGCTAAAATATATTAAAAAAGTAATATATGTAAGCTTACAGCGGCCATTTTTTGTTACTATTAGCGTCGAAATATTCGACGCCAAAAGTTGACTTTTTGCGTCGAATTATTTCGACGCTAATAGTTCAAAATTTTATTTTTTAAAAAATTATTAATTTACTTTTTTTTTGGTCAAAAATATTTAATTTAATATTTAATTTAGTTGAAAAAAAATGTAATTAATAACAGAATTACGAAATATTATAATAAATATTATATTGAAATTTGTTTTAGAAAAAAAATATATTATATTAAATCTATTTGTTCAAAATGTTTATACAAAACCAAATATAAAATTAATTGCTACTGTGATGAGGGGATGCTCGAGCCCGATGCACCCTGACTGACTGAGGCCTCAAACATCTGACGGAAAGCCATCATTTGTTGTTCCAACTGCTCCATCTTCTTCTCGTGGTCCATCATCTTCTTCTCGTGGTCCACCGTGACCTGTTGTAGCTTATCCTTAGTCTGCTGCAGCTCGTCTCGGGTGCTGGCTAACTCGTCTCGAAGAGAGACATTGTCCGAATTAACACTATTGTGTGCAGATGACGTTGGCTTTTTACGAGTGCCAAGGCCAACGTTGTAAGCTGTCTGATTCTTGAAAACCAATTGCGACAGCTGCTCATCTGGTATGGGGTCGGACCATGTCTACTGAGTTTGATGTTGTAGTTCCATCATTTCGTTCTGTTTCAAAAATAAGTTAATATTAGAATTTGAGAAAAAAAAAATTAACATATATAATATTAATTATTTTATTTTAAAAACTGAAACTTACATAGCAGCGTTCGGCTTCTTCATTTATCCATTTGTTCCTCTCATTGTAATGCGTCACACGAAAAAAATCTGGAAATGATTGCACCTCACCTGTGCTACTCTGTTATAAACAGAAAATAAATTCAATATTATTCCAGATTAGTAAAAACAATTAACTGTTAAATTTTACGTTAGGATATATTTACCTCAGAATGTTCGGCACGATGTTGGATAAATGGCTTCGAACCTCCACGGTGGTTAAAACGCAAGTGACTTCGATTTTTCGCATTTGCGTGACATTTATACTGCATTTACCAACACTGTAAGTACCGAAAACAAAGACAATTATAAATTTCCGTTTATTTCAAAATTTACCTCGTGTTTTTTGCTAGACCAAAGCTCACATAAGAATGTCCATATTGTTCCTCTATAAAATCAGGCTTGTGTTGTGGAGCATTTGAAGGTCCATGTTCGTCGAATATTGGTTTCAGGACTTTTGTTCTATAATCTTTATAACTTTTCCCCATGTGGTAGTCAATATATTGTTGGACATTCACTTTGGTCAGATCGAAGTCGAACCATTCCTACATGAAAATTCGAGTAAAAATAAGTATAAAAAAAATGGTAAATAACAAACAATATCGAAAACTTACAAGTAGCGAAGGGAATAGCTGGTTCATTTTCGTCTCCCACGGTATCTTTCTCCAAGATACGTAGTTTTGGGGAGCTTCATATCGAGCTGTAGCTCCTATGGCTGTATTAAACGCTGAATTATATTGTCCGACTTGAGTGCGTCCATCATCTGATATCTCTATCCGGATACGGCCGTGAGCCTTAACGTACTTAGCCAACCCCAGGCCACGGGTGCGTCATCGACCCTTCACTGTACTGGACTCACATGTGCTAGCAAGGAATCACCAGGGCCAGTTGCCATTGCTGATGTAGATGGAGTCGCATTAGCCCGTTTGTGATTGCCTGGTGCCATCTGCAAAAACCCGTCGCATTAGCGTCATCAAATTGCTAAAACCAAGTTTGACTATAAATATTTCGAACTAAATGCCATAAAGAAATAATAAGAGCAAGCCCCATGCAGGCAGTACGCATATCGTAGCACACTTATTTTACATTCATGCCAAAAATAATTCCAAATTTCATATACATATCCATACATGTCAATACAACTTAACAAAAGCGCTTATAACATCGAATGCTCACATTCGTTTTCAAATTCATTCATTCATTTATTCATTTCACATATGCATTCATTATCCATATAATTTACGAGTTCCATCATACACGTACATACACACAGTTACACACACAATCATCATACAACCAACCACGAAGCACATTTAACAACCAATACATCACAAGGCACACAATCAAACAATACATACATATCACGACACACCAAACTCATCACACGACTTCTCATGCACACGCATAACCATAACAAATATTCCAAAACACGACTCAAACACTCACATACAAACATATCGTTACATATTCATGTTGTTCTGCCCAGAACAGCAGCAATCTGCTGCTGTTCTGGGCAGAAATTGACGTGTCGTCGTCATTCATTAGCGTCAATCATCATCTTCATCATCATTCATCAACTCATCATCATCATCATTCATCAACAATCAACATCATCATTCATCAACCATCATCATCATCATCAATGATTCCACTCTATGAACAATCATCATCATCATACAAATTCATCATCATCATCATACATCAACAATCATCATCATCATGCAAATTCATCATCAATATCAACAATCATTAGTAATCAAAATTCATCATCATCATCGACAACCATCATCATCATCATCATCAAATTAAAATCAACAAGTGAGACTTACCTGTAAATTCGTTGCAGTAGAGTGTTGGAGCCGAGAATGCAGAAGAAGAGAGTGAGAGGGAGAATTTTGATCGTTTGAGCCGAGAAGAAGAGGTCACTGGTTTTAGGGATTTAAACGATATTTAGCGTCGAATTAATTTCATTTTAGCGTCGACTAATTCGACGCCAAAAAGTAGGCGGTTTATTAAAATTTAGGGTTATTTTTCCGGGAAATTTAATTTTTTATATTTAGCGTCGAACAACAATTGTCGACGCTAAAGGGACATTTAGAGTCGAATTAATTTCATTTTAGCGTCGACAAATTCGACGCCAAAAAGTAGGCGGTTTATTAAAATCTTAGGGTTATTTTTCCGGGAAATTTAATTTTTATATTTAGCATCGAAATACAATATCGACGATAAAGTACAGACATTTAGCGTCGACTGTTGGTCGATGCTAAATGTACACATTTTAGCGTCGAATATTGTTTTTCGACGCTAAATTTCTACCATTAAAAATTAAAAACAAATATATGATAATTATACTATTAATAATTACGATAATATTTCAACCATATCTAAAGAGTAATTAAAATCAACAACCATACATTATAATCCAGAAAACTATTAATAATTACGATAATATTTCAACCATATCTAAAGAGTAATTAAAATCAACAACCATACATTATAATCCAGAAAATTATTCATCAATCACAAAATACAGTAACTTCATTAATCACAATTGTCGTCGGTATTTGAGGATTCGTGACTGGAATCGAAGTCATATTCAGTGTCAAATTGTTCTTCACTTGCTACTTCAACGCTCACTTCAGAATGAGGAATTATCTCAACGTCTGTACTAGCTCGAGTTAATGTGATATTTTCATGAACGGTGACAGTTGGTCCATAAAATATTTGTGCAGTATCTTCAAAGTTGCCGGAGACTTCTTCTGTTTCATCTGATATGTCAACTCTATCTTTCTCCTACGTGTCCCAGATGGCCCTATGTTGTAACTTTTCTACCACCATCCATCCAGTTCCTAACTTAGGATCAGATATGTATATCACTGAACGTGCTTGGGTACAAAAAATGTATGGATAATTCTTGTACCAAAAACGTTGAACATTAATTGACGTTAGATGATTACGAACTTGAATTCTCCTCTTTCTGGCATTTGTGTCAAACCACTTACAGTCGAATAGCACAATATGTCGTCTGGGTCAGTATATCAACTCAATGACCGACTGCAATACGCCGTAGAAGTCAATTAGATCTGAGCCGTGTTCTCCTTGGACTACAATTCCAGAATTTTGAGTCACATGAGTAACATCTCGCTGTTCAGTATGAAATCTAACTCCGTTGACAATGCATCCACTGTACTCATAAGCCTGCTTTTGAGGCCCATAAGCCAAAGAAACCAACGAGGATTGCGAGTCCAATTGACCATTTTGCACTTGGTTGTTAATCTGACAATGAGAGAAATATATGTGTTAATATAACAAACTGAAATGTTTAATGTTAGGATAAAAATAAATATAAAATATTCTAACTTACAGTTGTCTCAAACCATTTAGGAAATTCTTTTATGTGTGTTCCATCAACATTGTGGTCACCACCACATTGTAGCATTGTTAGATGTTGCCTACTGTGGGAACACAGGACCTGGGCGACGCCGTTCCTAGGCTCGCGGCCTAGTTGGGAAGAATTACATAACATGGAGTCGCCACCCGGTGTGAACCGGGACAAAGATTTAAGGCCGCACTCACCCCTCGCAAGGGAAGACCTCAAACCGTTGGGTTCGGAATGGTCCCTTACTCATGTCAATTGTAATGAAAGGATTTATGTAATAATTTAAACAAGCTGAAGTAACACTTATTTCTAAGGATATCATGCTTCTATATGCAAAATAAAACTTATGTGTACATTTTCACATATATCTCATATTTAAAATTGCATGCTTAACATATATCAAGATAGCAACGAACATGCAACTTTACATATCACATTCAGGAAAACACAAGCACACATATTGACCATACAAGCACACATATGGGCACTTTTCCAAGCGGTACGTGGAATTGTAGCCCAAGTACAGACCGCACTACCGTCCATTCGAAATCGGCTACGGAGTTTACGTCTGGGTTTCCATCCGATATACCGCAAGAAATAATACTCAAATGACATAAGCATACGAATTGTAATGCATTGACACATTTGCATAAGAAAGATCAACCAATAGGCAATTATGCATGAATATAATAAGACAGACTCAGTTCAGTGTGTGCATGTTCGTGTAGCGTTCGTAAACGCGTTCGAACGGAAATGAAACAGAATGCTCGCGTTCGAGTAGCGTTCGTAAACGCGTTCGAACGGAATGAAACAGAATGCTCGCGTTCGAGTAGCGTTCGTAAACGCGTTCGAACGGAAATGAAACAGAATGCTCACGTTCGTATGGCGTTTGTTAACGCGTTCGAACGGAAATGAGACAGAATGCTCACGTTCGTATGGCGTTTGTTAACGCGTTCGAACGGAAATGAGACCTGATGCATGATAAGGCAAAATGTATGCGCGTTCGAGTTGCGTTCGTGAACGCGTTCGAACGGACACGGACCTGATGCATGAAATGGGCAAAAATGCATAAACATCAAAATAAAGGGGCGCGGCGAAGTACTGCCGTAAAGGTGGCCTTATGGGGGCTCTTGATCTCTCAAAGAGAGGACCTTTAGACCAACATACTAAGCCCATGCGCGTCACATCACATCATGCATACAAACACAAAGACAATCATACTATTCTAAGTATGTCCGATTGAACGTGTCTTGCACCCAACCGAACATACATCAACCGGCGCGGCAAAGCATCGTGGTAAAGGGCTTTAGCCCCTCCCCATAGGGGATCTCACATCGCACTTACTAAGCCCATGCGCTCGGTTGAATCATGCATACGAAAATAAAGATATTGAATTCAAGTAAAGAAAACTAAATAAACAAAAGCAACACAACGAAAGAGAGATGGTGCCGTTTACCCAAGCGGTACGTGGAGTTGTGGCCCGAGTACATATCATATTACCGTCCATTCGGAATCGGCTATGAAATTTATGTCCGGGTTTCCATCCGATATACCGCGAGAATTGACACATCTCTCATTCATCCAATACCCACAACATATTACATCTCATAATTCATGCAATTTTATCTACTCAAAGACCACAACATGCATCCATACACGACTCTCATGCGAATAGAATTCAATAAAAAATGAATATAAACTAATGGAAGGGTACCCTCATGTCTAACCTTTTAAGCTGTATCTCGGACTCGCGTTCCACGAATATCAAAAGGGGGTAAAGCACCGCAACTTTTCTGGTCCACTGGTTCAACGTCCTAGCTCACTGCTTTCGCTGTTTTGCTTACGGTTCGAACGCTGTTCTGCTCCTATTTGGTCTCTGTCTTGCTACTCACTGCACGGGCCACCTGTTTTAACGTTTTCAATAAACTATTCCAAGTTGGTGTGGGTTCTTAGTGCAATTAAATGTGATTATTCTTAAGATTATCTATGTAGTTTTTATGTTACTGTTTTTTGGGATTTTGGGCTACTGTTTTAAGGCAATGTAGGAGGTTGTTTAGGCGTGTTTTAGGGCGTGGTTTTTGTGGTAATTTTCGGTGGTGGAGGGCTGCTGTATAGGTGGCTGTTTCGGCTATGGAGGGTGGTAGCTTGTTCTCTTTTTGTGTATGTGTGAAGTGTTTTCTTTTCTCTTGTGATTTGGTGTGAGTTGTGTGTGTTTTGTGTGTATGAGCTAGCTATGGACTAGGGTTGAGAAGGTTGGTGAAGGGTTCTTTTTATAGGCAAAGGGTTGGGCTTGACAAGAAAAGGGATTTGATTTGGTTTGGTTAAGGGAAGTCAAAGATTGAGGGGGGACAAATCTTGGCTAGATAGGGAAGGTTGAATATTTAATTTGTGTTGGTTTAGGAATACAAATATTTTATATTGGTAAGTATCTTATTAGATTGGGAATATAATTGGTTGATTGATTTTAATTAGGCATGATTATATTTTGATTTAGTATGTGATTTGTTTAATTTAGGCATGATTTTAGTTTAAATTGGTAATTGTTTATTTTAATTGGTAAATGGCTTAAATATTTTATTTAATGTTTAATATTTAAGTTAATATTTATTTATTTAATTTGAGATGTGTTTTATGGGCTTTGGGGAGCTAAATGGGCTGGGCGTGAGGCTAGCAGCAAAACCAGAATTACCGACACCGTTCGAACGCTCCCTCGAACGCGACACGAACGCCCGCAATCTGTTTCCCGTTCGAACGAAGTAACGAACGCAGCACTAACGAAGACAGTGAGCTTGTTTGTTCTGAATTTCCCCTTCCGATATCCGTTTCCCGCGGCTTCCGTGACTCAAAAGGTAGTTGTCTCCAAATAAGACTCCTCATCGGGTGTATGTGTAAAAATGCAGTGCCTACACCTACAATAAATTATCACGATTAATGTATGGCAAAAATACAGTAGTTATGCACCAGAAAAACTTACGTTATATACGGTTGCACTTCATCACAATTACTCAATATAAACCAATGCGCACGTTCAACTTCCTGAAGGGTTAGTAATTTGACACCTACTGCTCCAAATGGTCTGCAATTTTGACGGAACACTGTGATATCTTGGGTATTACTTGCATCTCCATCATAGTTTCGTGGCCGACGATTAAAATGAGTTTCAATATTATGCATGTACATCGAACAAAATGTTATTGCTTCGTTATTATATAACAGCTTCAGCTATTGACCCTTCAGGGCGTGTCTTGTTTTTCACATATTTTTTGTAATCTCCCAAAGCCCTGCAGATATGACAACAAGTTTGCATTAATACTAAATTCTATGCACATGAAAAAAGTTAAGAATTTTCTTATATAAAACTATATATATATATATATATATAGTACCTCTCAATGGGATACATCCATCTGTAATGGACAAGACCTCCCTTTCTAGCTTCAGCCGGTAAATGCACAGCCAAATGTACCATGACATCAAAAAAGCGGTGGCAAAATTCGCTCCAGCTTGCATAGGATTATCACGATTCCTCGCTCAAGGTCGTCAATAACAGATGTGCTTAATGTCCTCTGACATAATTGTTTAAAGAAACCACATAGATCAAGTACGACGTCGCATACATTCGGGGGGATATAAGGTCGAATGCCAACAGGAAGGAGAATCTCGAGAAGCACATGACAATCGTGACTCTTTAATCCCGTTATTGTATCATCTATGACCCAACGCCCAATATTCGATGCATAATTATCAGGGAATTTAACCATTTTCAGCCAATCACATAATGATTTTCTCTCCGATTGATTGAGCACATAACTAGCAGGAGGCTTAATAAGACCTCGAGAGGTGACTTGTAAATGCAATTCACTGCGAATTCTAAGATCTTGTAGGTCCAATCTAGCATTTACAGTGTCTTTTGTCTTACCCAGAATATTGAATAATGTACCCACTAAACTCTCACAAATGTTTTTTTCTATATGCATTACATCCAAATTATGTCGCAAACTCAGAGTCCCCCAATATTCTAACTCAAAGAAAATACTATTTCCTGTCCAATTCAACTCTTTAGGTAAGCGTTTTCAATTTTTATCTCTATTATTAGGATGTTTACCTGGTGTGCTGTCTCTGAGATGTTGATGTTGGCAAAGTATGTCTAATCCAGACAATGGACTGGGCATACTCTGAGGTTCATGTTGACCGTTAAATAATTGACTCATCCGCCAATGATGACTCAACTCAAGAAATCTTATGTGCCCTGTGTATCCGATTTTATTCCGTAATCGTTGCGAAGGTGTTTGACCCGCACAAACTGGACATGCCATGTATCCCTTAGTGCTCCATCCAGATAATGAACCATAAGCTGGAAAATCATTAATGGTCCATAATAATGCAGCATGCATCTGAAAATACTGCGCTGACGCTGCATCATAGGTATGCACACCCACATTCCATAATGTTTGTAACTCCTCGATCAATGGTCTCAAGTAAATATTTATATCTTTACCAGGTGAACGTGGACCAGGGATAAGCAATGACATAAACATGAACGGATCCTTCATACATTTTCATGGAGGTAAGTTATATGGAATGACAATAACGGGCCATATGCTATAAGAGTTGTACATATTCCCAAATGGGTTAAAACCATCAGAGGCAAGACCTAACCTCACATTACGGGGGTCCTCAGCGAAACGGAGGTACATGTCATCAAATTCCTTCCATTCGGTTCCATCCGCAGGATGTCTAAGTATGCCCTCCGCACCGATCCTCTTTTCATGATGCCACATCATATCAGTCGCTGTGTGTCGTGACATGAACAATCTCTGCAGCCTGGGCGTTAAAGGGAAATATCGTAATATCTTTTGAGGCACTTTCTTCCCCATACCACGGACTTTGTACCGACTTTCACCACATATCGGACAATGTTCAAGTGATTCATACTCAGCACGAAATAATACACAATCAAACTTACAAGCATGAATGGATTCATACCCCATTCCCAGATCACGCAACATTTTCTTTGCCTCGTAGTTCGACTTAGACAATTCGCTTCCAACCGGTAACATTTGGGCTAGTAACTCTAACATCATATCGATACTTTTGTTGGTCATTCTGTTGATCACTTTAATGTGTAATAATTTCACAACGAAATTCAAGATCGACATTCCAGCACCTTCAAATGGAAATTTTTTTGCCTCATCAAGTAGTTCACTAAATAAATTTTGATCATTTCCACTTAACACTGGCATGTCACCACTAACACTATGACCAAGTTGTGGACCTTATAAGTCATGCAAAATATCGGTGATCTCATCGTTTGCAGGTTGATTGTAACTACTGCTCCCTTCGCCGGAATCAAAAAACCGTGACTGAGAATGATACTGCTCACCGTGATAAATCCACGTACGGTAAGTTGGTGATATTCCTGGCATGTATAAATGATTATGAACTTCATCTAACCGCTTCATTTTCCTATTTAAACAATTTACACATGGACAACGAACACGACCTTCTGCATCAATGTGTTGCTTTGCGACTTCCATAAACTCATACACTCCATTACGATATTCAACACTCAATCTATCCAGAGAGCTCATCCAATTTCTATCCATTTCAGCAGAATACCTAAATATAATATATATATAATTAATTAGATATCATATTACAGTAATCAACATTACTAATTCATTAATACTTTATTTAAGCATATATATATATATATATATATATATATATATATATATATTTGGTTGATAAATTAATTAAATAGTTTACAGAAAAATTCTATTTTGTTAATTAATATACTTACTCTACATATATGAATCATAAATCATTAACAAACAACATATAAACAACATATATAATCATAAAAATTGAAAATAATAAAGAAATATGAAAGAAGATTTACCTTATCGGAAATTGATTACAATTTTATTGAATATTTTTAGGAGAGTTGTGAGGCTGTAGAGGAGAAATTTTCAGATTTCAGAGGATGAAAATGAAGAGAATGAGAGAAAAAACAGAGGGGGAGAAGGGTTGGTGGCATTCTGCATTTTAATCTATATTTAGCGTCGAAGCTGATTATTCGACGCTAATTGTTACATTTTTTAGCGTCGAAACAACAATTTCGACGCTAAATGTCAGACATTTAGCGTCGACATAAATTTAGCCGCTAAAGATTCAAGGATTGTCGGTGGAAACTTCATAAACCTTTAGCAACGCTAAATAATCGACGCTAAATGTCTGGTTTTTTGCGTCGACACAGATTTTAGACGCTAAAAGTTTAATATTTGGCGCCAAAATTATTGCAATAGTAAAATTATTTAGTGTTTTCGACGCCAAACATTCACATTTTGGCGTCGAAATTTTGTTTCGTCGCTAAAAAATGACAACTAGCGTCGAAAATGATATTCGACACTAAAAGTGAGTTTTGGCGTCGAATATTATGTCGACGCTAAAGTTTTGGACGCTAAAAGCCATAATTCTTGTAGTGAATTTTAATTTCGATTTCGATTAATCTAATTTAGATAGCCAATGTATCACCATCCCTAATTATAATAGATTCTCAATGCCATAGTCATATCATGCTTCAACAAAACTTATAGCTTAGAAGAAAGAAGAACAAGAAACAAAAACATATAGTTAGAATTTCTAATGTTCAAGTTTCAATACTATAATAATTTATTTTTTTCATATAATTTTTGGTCCTGAAAATTAGTTTTCAATCTTTAACCTTGGGCCCTTTTGCTGAAAAATGATGTCTAGTAATTTTTTTGATACAAGAGATGGTGAGGTGGAACTCAATAATATATAATATATGTAATTGTATTAAATATAATTATAATTTATTTTATGTTATTTAATATTTTGACACTCGTCACCCGATATTATTAAATTGTTATATAAGTGACATGATACCATAATCATATTTTAAAATTTTTCCTCTCTGCTGATGCGAGGGGCGGAACCTAAATTTTTGACTTAATATTCTAACACAATTTTTAAGCCATTGATCTTATACAATTAAATGATTGATGAATTGATATCATTAAATATCATTTCGACTTTCAAAATTTATAATTAAATTGTGTAAGATATGACTCAAATTGTGTCAATAATTTACTTAGATCCCATATATGAAATATAAAATGGAAAATTTACAAAACTGACCTATTTAATTTTCCCTAAAACAAAACTAGCCTAAATCTGACCAAAAACAGTAAAATTTGGCTCGTTTCGGAGCCCATTTCCCTTCAAGAACATGCAGCTCTCACAATTTTTCATAAAACTAACAAGCTTTACACAATAATTTATCCTAAGAATTGACAAAATTTTTCACACAATAATTCCTTTAAAAAATCTTGCATAATAACATAATTATCATTAGTTTTTAATTTTAACCAAATATATTTAGGCACTAAATTATCTGCAATCCACTGACAATTAGGGTTAGTTGTGATGATAATAAAATCCAGTTGCATTATTTCACTACAAAAATTATACCCTTTAGCGTCGAAAATAATCGACGCCAAAATCCATAGTTTCGACGCAAAAGAGAATTAGCGTCGAAATAATTAGACGCAAAAATTGGACGCCGAAATATCGACGAGAATAACTATTAGCGTCGAAACAAATAACTTCGACGCTAAAAACTATATTTTGCGTCCAATTTATTTCGACGCTAAAAGTTTGACTTTTAGCATCGAAACGTTTCGACGCTAAAGTATATTAAAAAATTAATATTTGTATACTTATAGCCGCAATTTTTTAACTATTTGCGTCGAAATTTTCGACGTCAAAAATACATTTAGTGTCGACTATTTCGACGAAAATAGTTAAAAATGTGTTTTTAAAAAAAAATTATTAATTTACTTCTTTTTGGTCTAAAATAATTAATTTAATATTTAATTTAATTGAAAAAAATTTCTAATTAATAACAGAATTACGAAATATTATAATAATTATTATATTGAAAATTTTTAAAGAAAAAATACATATTATATTAAAACTATTTGTTCAAAATGTTTATACAAAATCAAATATAAAATTTATTGCTACTGTGATGGGGGGATGCTCGAGCCCGATGCACCCTGACTGATTGAGGCCTCCAACATCTGTTAGAAAACCTGCATTTGCTGTTCGAACTGCTCCATCTTCTTCTCGTGGTCCACCTTGACCTGTTGTAGCTCCTCCTTAGTCTTCTTCAGCTCGTCTCGGGTGGTGACTAGCTGGTCTTCGGTGGTGGTTAGGCGGTTTTAGGTGGTGGCTAGCCAGTCTTGGGTGGTGACTAACTGGTCTCGAAAAGAGGAGGCATTGTCCGAATTAACAGTATTGCGTGCAGATGACGTCGGCTTCTTACGAGTGCCAAGGCCAACGTTGTAAGTTGTCTGATTCTTGAAAACCAATTGCGACAACTGCTCATCTGGTATCGGGTCGGACCTTGTCTTTTGAGTTTGATGTTGGAGTTCCATCTTTTCGTTCTGTTTCAAAAAATAAGTTAATATTAGAATTTGAGAAAAAAAATTAACATATATAATATTAATTATTTTATTTTAAAAACTGAAACTTACATAGCAGCGTTCGGCTTCTTCATTTATCCATTTGTTTTTGTCATTGTAACGCGTCACACGGCAAGGAAAAATCTGGAAATGATTGCACCTCACATGTGCTACTCTGTTATAAACAGAAAATAAATTCAATATTATTCCACATTAGTAAAACCAATGAACTGTTAAATTTTACGTTATGATATATTTACTGTACGGGCCAAATTTGGTCCAAGGGCAATTTCGACATTTTGCTTTGGGCCCAATACAAGCCCCCAACACGGATCCAAGCCCAAGTTACCATTCACACGCCCAATCCATAATCAAGGCTCCAGGAGCCCAATGCCAGCCATGTAACGCCCAAGGTCATAAACACCATTCATGAACCCATCCGTTCCAGCCTACAACGGGCGCAAAATACAGTATAGCTCCTCATGAAGTCGATCTAACGGACGAGCAATCAGATAGCAATAAAGACCACGCATTACTACAACATGTATATATAGGAAACAAGGCTCCAGGAGGAGGGGGTTCTTTATTATAGCCCTTAGAACGTTCACTCCAGAATTCATATTATCACCATCCTACCACCCTCACGGCATCACATGGGGATCAAGGTAGTCTCTAGCCTTGCTAGTCCATTACTTATAGCTCACTTCCTCTACTGACTTGAGCGTCGGAGTGCCCCCGGCACCCACCACACCGGTGGGCAGAACTCCCGCTCATTCTACCTTTGTTTTGCAGGATCGCTAGCGCCCCCAACTACAAATTCTCGATTGTGGATTGGGCGAAAACCAGCGTCCACAATTTGGCGCCCACCGTGGGGCCCTGGCGATTCAAAGCATACAAAGAACTCTCCGTCTACGATCTATCAATCGACATATTTGGACCATCATTTGAAAACACTTTACATGCTCCCACCGATCGACATAAGAATACCCTCATAATTCTTCATCATACCCAATCAACCAAAAAGTATTCTCTACCATTTTCTCCGTTCGACATTGATGACATGACGACATCCACTCTAGACGACGTGAGAAATGATATGAAGGGATCGTTATCTTCTCCAGATGACAGAGATGAACCTCAATCTCATTCATACGACAAGCCAGCTGAAAGCGCTGCCGTATTCTACGATCGACAATAATGGGATTGTCATCTCCACTGGATAAATTGAAAGGACTGCCATCTCCTCCAGGCCACACGAAAGGTTAGTCGTCCCCTCCAGTCGACATAGAATGATTGTTTCCTATTTTCTATATGAAGTGTATAAATTACCATATGCTTCAGACTACATAGAAAAGCCTTAATCGTATTTAGTAGAAAGAAGAATTTCATAAGCCTTAATCAAGTCCAGTCGCCATCTACACGTCTTGTAGAGTGAGGAGTGGGGACCATGTTGGACCTTCGTCGGGTCCATTCAACCGTACTCATGAATCTACATTAGGTCTAGACCTTTATAAAAGACTTGTAGAATGGAGACTCTCTTAGGCCTTTGTCAGGTCTGATGGAGTAAGTGAATTCCTTAATGGATTTTTATCCAATCCATTCGATTGAGATCTCATGAATAAGGTCAAGTCAACTATAGACTCACATAAAACCTCCATTTGGTAGAGTGAAGGCTTTCTTGGGTCCAGTCGACAGCTCGTAAATGCGTAATGGCACGCTGCTTGAGCTAATTGGTATCATGCGCAAAAGAAAATAATAAAGAAGCAAAACGAGAAAGGAGAAAATGTGGCCATATTGAGTTTAAAAAAAAAAGGGACATAAGCGAGAAGACAGAAGCCCCTAGTGGATTATACGAAGCCCGTAAACAAAAGATAAGTTAAAATAATAAGCAAAGCCCAAGCCCACGAAACGACACAGCAAACCGCTCAAAGAAAGCCTCAAATCGGGACAAAGCCCCATCTGCAAGCCCAAGTCATTGCCCATTTGAACCGGCCCAGCAGCGCATCAGCCCAAACTTGGCCTATGATCCTCTTGGCCATCGTTTCCGTGTCATAGGCTGCAGAATTTGGCCTATCTTGGGCTGAATTGTAAGGACCGACAGTATAAACACATCGATACCTCTTTGAAGAGCAACCAAATGGCCCACTCGACAGAGTTACCAGACTACCCTGTTCATAGCGTGGCCAATAAAGGTATGCCATCGATCTCCAATATGCAGCAAGGGGATTACAACATACATTACGATCAACGCCCTAACCCTAATCCAAGTCCGACAGTAGATCTTCAACCAAGTTCTTACATTACGAACGACCCCAACGACTCAACCCCAGACTACACATGCAAAAGCTTCGTCAATGGTATGAACATTGCAGGTCTATGATGGCGTGTTGAGTCGTGTTAAGTTGGAAGTTTCCAAATCTCGTATTGTAGTTGGTGGGATTTTCAGTGGATCTGCATTGCCTAGCCGAGCTTGCTTTGTTCAGTAGAAAGGAATTTGTGCAAAACACTGTAATTTGCAAAAATGGAAGACATGAGGACTGAGCTGATGGTTGATGAATTTGAAAAGCTTCTTAGTGAGATACCGACTGCTACATCTGGGAATACAAATTCTGAGGATTCTGGACCCAAATTGATGTCATCGAATTATTCGCCTATCACTGTCGATTCCAACAAAGGGCATTTGAGATGAGAAACTAAAAAAAACAATGGAAGTTTAGATGAGGGAAAATATTGGTGGATGTATCTCGACAGTCACCAGTCGAGAGGATTGCACAAAATGATGCAAACCTTCATGATGACCAATCCTTGACTTCTGTATTTGCAGAATTAAGATTCAATGGCGGGATGCCGATTGAAACTGTGAGTCTTGTGTGAATTGTAAATCGTCACCCAAACATGCTGTTTTATTGGACAGCCAATACCCAAATGGCCTAAAGGAACTGTTTTCCAATGCGGATTCGCAGCTGTGGTTGTTTCCTCTTTCCAAAAACAAATAATATACCTAATGGTTTAGGTGAATTTGGTGGGGTGAGAGAGGCCATCAAGATTAGATTCTGGCTCCACTTTAACAGAACTAAGATCAAGTTGCCCATTGACTGATCTTGCAAGTAGGTTACATCCACCATCTTCAACCTTTATGCTGATGTTACAGCCACCACACTTCACAGGGGTATCCATCATGAGAGGGGATGCATCTTCAAACTTCATCTTTTTCAGAATGGGCTCAGGCTCTTCAGTGGGAACTTGCACATTCAAATCAATTTCAATCTCACTCTTTATGGCATAAACAGAACCAGTTAGACAAAATTCTGCCCATTCGACAAAACTACATAAGTTCCCTACTCAACTTGGCAGAGGTTTCAATTGACACGACGAGCATACTTGCCCAATTTTGGTTGAAAACCACATTCGACGAGATGCAAAGAATGCTTGGTAGAAGCTTCATTCGACACAAGCAACACATATTCCCAAGTTCTCATTTGACAGGGAGTAAGCTGACATCAAGATTCATCTAATCTTTCAAGCTATGTTTCTGATTCGTCGTCTCGAATGAGGGTTTCAGATGGCCTTTTATGAATGCAACCCATCAGCCTACGCAATGTCAGTCGACTACAACAAAACAAAGCTTTCAAAAGCCCAGTAACGAAGCAACCAGCCCAGAAAGCCATCGAAGAACAAAATCCCACTATCATGGAGTAGCTTCATCAAAAATTGACAACACCAAACAACAAATCCACACGACAGCCATGCTGAAAACAGTCCACTCGGTTTTGATTCACCGTTTGATGTTATTCCTGGACAAGAAAAGCGGATCTGTAATGATTCTAATTCATCTGTATCTGCCTTACTGAGCTCCCGATCCTGGCGTACGACAGTGTGTATCCCACCATCGACTAGAAGATAAAGTAATGGAACCCACAGATGACCCGACTGAAGTCCTGCATGATAATATCATCCACCGTAAGGATCAGATAGATGTCGTTCTTATGGTCGGCAGGGAACAGCGCTGACTTAATGGTGTTTCCTCTAACTTGTTGGATGGACAAGCGAGTGAGGAATTTGTCGTGAGAGCAGAGGTAGTCGAAGTATTCACGGGCGACGATGAGGGTAAAACATCAAGACCTCTCTTTGTCTTTTGACTCGGTCTGAGCTCCCTTTTTGGTTTTAGCTTTGTGCTGTTTTGGGCTGGTATAGTGGGCTGGCCTGAGGTAGCTGGTGGGCTTTTATCATTGTTTGGATGTTTTCTCAGTTTGTATGGACCGTTTAACTTGGATCGATATTCTATATTTGTTTAAAATCCTTTAGAGTGGTGGTCTACTTTGGTGGTGCTATGAGGCTGTTTGTTCCAGCCGACAGGCTCTCCAAATGACAGATGATATGAATACTCCGCTGGTTACTCTTCGCGATTTGTAGGCTGGAGATTGTCCTGGCCTCATCAAGCCCAGCGACCCGGGGACATCCCCATTTGACTCATGTCAAATCAAAGACATGAATTAACACATGTCGTATGAATTATATCCTGAACCCTCATCAAGTTCAGTCGACTGGGGACATCTCCTATGACTCATGTCGAGTCAAATTGTAGACATGAAATTATTACACATGTCGTATGATTTTATACCTTCCTGGACACATCAAGCCCAGTCGACCGGGGACATCCCCATTAGACTCATGTCAAGTCAAAGACATGAATTAACACTTGTCGTATGAATTATATCCTGAATCTTCATCTGGTCCAGTCGACCGGGGACATCCCCCATAGACTCATGTCGAGTCAAGTTATAAACATGGATCACACATGTCGAATGACTTATATCTTCCTGGACTCATCAAGTCCAGTCGACCGGGGACATCCCTCATAGACTCATGTCGAGTCAAGTTATAGACATGGATCACACATGTCGAATGACTTATATCTTCCTGGACTCATCAATTCCAGTCGACCGGGGACATCCCCTATGGACTCATGTCGAGTCAAAGTTGTAGACATGGATTACACATGTCATATGACTTATATCTTCCTGGACTCATCAAGTCCAGTCGACCGGGAACATCACTATGGACTCATATCGAGTCAAAGCTGTAGACATGGATTACACATGTCGTATGACTTATATCTCATCAAGTCCAGTCGACCGGGGACATCCCCCATAGACACATTTCGAGTCAACTTGTAGACATGGAGGGCACATGTCGTATGACTGATATACTGACCTTCATCGGGTCCAAACGATTGGGTACTTCCCCAATGGCTCTTGTAGACTCAAGTTGATAACTTGAAATTCGTTTGGTTCATTTAGTATGCCAGCATCAACGCTCAATTACAGCTACATAATATGGCCTCGTCCCAGGCGACACATGCGTCAAGTACTCTCCAAGCCAATGACTCTTGACTTAGAGAGTAGGGGACAAACTGTACGGGCCAAATTTGGTCCAAGGGCAATTTCGACATTCTGCTTTGGGCCCAATACAAGCCTCCAGCACGGATCCAAGCCCAAGTTACCATTCACACGCCCAATCCATAATCAAGGCTCCAGGAGCCCAATGCCAGCCCATGTAACGCCCAAGGTCATAAACACCATTCATGAACCCATCCGTTCCAGCCTACAAACGGGCAAAATACAGTAATAGCTCCTCATGAAGTCGATCTAACGGACGAGCAATCAGATAGCAATAAAGACACGCATTACTACAACATGTATATATAGGAAACAAGGCTCCAGGAGGAGGGGGTTCTCCTATTCATAGCCCTAGAACGTTCACTCCAGAATTCATATTATCACCATCCTACCACCCTCACGGCATCACATGGGGATCAAGGTAGTCTCTAGCCTTGCTAGTCCATTACTTATAGCTCACTTCCTCTACTGACTTGAGCGTCGGAGTGCCCCCGGCACCCACCACACCGGTGGGCAGAACTCCCGCTCATTCTACCTTTGTTTTGCAGGATCGCTAGCGCCCCCAACTACAAATTCTCGATTGTGGATCTTGGGCGAAAACCAGCGTCCACATTTACCTCAGAATGTTCGGCACGATGTTGGATAAATGGCTTCGAACCTCCACGGTGGTTAAAACACAAGTGACTTCGATTTTTCCGGATTTACGTGACATTTATCCTGCATTTACCAACAATGTAAGTACCGAAAATAAAAACAATTATAATTTTCCGTTTATTTCAAAATTTATCTCGTGTTTTTTGGTAGACCAAAGCTCACATAAGAATGTCCAGTCTTACTCCTCTATAAAATCAGGCTTGTGTTGTGGAGCATCTGAAGGTCCATGTTCGTCGAATATTGGTTTCACAGGACTTTTATCCTATAATCTTTATAATTTTTCCCCATGTGGTAGTCAATATATTGTTGGACATTCACTTTGGTCAGATCGAAGTCGAACCACTCCTACATGAATAGCACCGAGTAAAATAAGTATAAAATAAAAATGTTAACTAACCAACAATATCGAAAACTTACAAGTAGCGAAGAGAATAGCTAGTTGATTTTCGTCTCCCATGGTATCTTTCTCCAAGAAACGTAGTTTTGAGGAGCTTCATATCGAGCTGTAGCTCATATGGTTGTATTAAACGCTGAATTATGTTGTCCGACTTGACTGTGTCCATCATCTGATATCTCAATCCGGATACGGCCGTGAGCCTTAACGTACTTAGCCAACCCCAGGCCACGGGTGCGTCCTCGACCCTTCGCTGTACTGGATTCACCTGTGCTAGCAGAGACTCCACCAGGGCCAGTTGTCATTGCTGATGTAGATGGAGTCGCATTAGCCCGTCTGTGATTGCCCGGTGCCATCTGCAAAAACACACAAAGTTTCAGGTTTCCATCACAATAACTCACTTGTGGTGGCTTCGATCTAACCTATTATATGCATGAATCATGAATATATTTGATATGAGCCATGACATATCAAACGCAAGTAATAGGATGAATGGAAGTGAATATTCCTATTGGTGGCCTCATGGAAACTTGTAAGTCCAAATGAAATCATGCACAATAGAAACATCACTATGGATATATTTTGTAATCCTAAATAATATATGTAGAGTAGAACCAAACCAAACACATGCATTTTATAGTATATGTATGAACATTATATTACAAAACCAAACCAAACTAAACTAAACCAAACCAAACACATTACCCTAAACCAAACCCAACTAAACTAAACACATTACAAAAACAAACCAAACTAATTAAACTAAACCAAACCAAACTAGAACAACAACAAAATGTTGCTGTTCTGGGGCCAAAACATCAGCATTTTGCCACCTTGGTCCACATTTTCATTTTCTCTAAATCAAACGCACATCTACTCTTCTCCCTCAAATCATATTCTCCTATATTTCAGGAATCAATCGCACATTTTCATTTTCTCTAAATCAAACACACATTTTCATTTTGCCACATTGGTCCACATTTTCATTTTCTCTAAATCCATTTCAGGAATCAATCTGAAACTCTATACTCAATTTTGCTTTAACTCGCCTCAAGTAACCCAAGCGGTGCTATGCTACCAAAGCAATAGAATCATTTAGTTTCCAAACAGTAGATAACTCAATAGACAGAGAGAAAAACTAATGTAATTAACCATGAGGGTAGATTTATTGTTAAATTCACTCTTTAGATACAACATAAACAACTCATGAAAGCCGCAACAGAAGCATACTCTCAGAAAAATCCCCAAAAAAATTTGCGATTAAAATTTTTTCTCTAATGTTCATATCACAATATTTAATTTAAACTTAAACTTCATTTATATGAGACTTACCTGTAAAGTCTATGAATTTGCTGAAGAAGAGTGGTTGGAGCCGAGAAAGAAGAAGAAGACAGAGAGAAATATATGGTTTTGGTCGTCTGAGCCGAGAAAGAATAAGACACTGGTTTTAGGGATTTAATGGACATTTAGCGTCGAAATTATTCGACACTAAAAGCAAATAATTTCGATGCTAAAAAGTTGTCGGCTTATTAAAAAATTATGGTTATTTTTTTTCGGGAAATTTAATTTTTTTATTTAGCGTCGAAATTAAGAGTTTTCGACGCTAAATGTATAACATTTACCTTCAAATATAATAGTCGACGCTAAATGTCTGTCATTTAGCGTCGATTCTTATTTCGACGTTAAATGTCTAACATTTAGCGTCGACTATTATATTTCGACGCTAAATGTCTACCATTAAAAATAATAATAACAATTATATGATAATTATACTATTAATAATTACGACAATCTTTCAACCATATTTAAATAATAATTAAAAACAACAACCATACATTATAATCCAGAAAATTATTCATCAATCACAAAATACAATAACTTCATTAATCACTATTATCTTCGGTATTTGAGGATTCGTGACTAGAATCGAAGTCATCTTCAGTGTCAAATTCTTCTTCACTTGCTACTTCAACGCTCACTTCAAAATGAGGAATTATCTCAACGTCTGTACTATCTCGAGTTAATGTGATATTTTCAGGAACGGTGACAGTTGGTACATAAAATATCTGTTCAGGAACTTCGAAGTTGTCGGAGACTTCTTGTGTTTCATCTGATATGTCAACACTATCTTTCTCCTGCGTGTCCAAATGCCCCTAAGTTGTAACTTTTCTACCACCATCCATCCAGTTCCTAACTTTGGACCAGATATATATATCACTGAACGTGCTTGGGTACAAAAAATGTATGGATCATTCTTGTACCAAAAACGTTGAACATTAATTGACGTTAGATGATTACTAACTTGAATTCTTCTCTTTCTGGCATTTGTGTCAAACCACTTGCATTCGACATTCGAATAGCACAATATGTCGTCTGGGTCTGTATATCAACTCAATGACTGATTGCAACACTCCGTAGAAGTCAATGATATCTGAGTCGTGTTCTCATTGGACTACAATTTCATAATTCTGAGTCACATGAGTAACATCTCGTTGTTCGGTATGAAATCTAACTCCGTTGAGAATGCATCCAATGTATTCATAAGCCTGCTTTTGAGGCCCGTAAGCCAAAGAAACCAACGAGGATGACGAGTCCAATTGACCATTTTGCACTTGGTTGTTTATCTAACAATGAGAGAAATATATGTGTTAATATAACAAACTAAAATATTTAATGTTAGAATAAAAATAAATATAAAATGTTAGGCCTTACAGTTGTCTGAAACCATTTAGGAAATTCTTTTTTGTGTGTTCCATCAACGTTATGGTCACCACCACATTGTAACCACATTGTAACATTGTTATATGTTGCCTACAAAAAATGAGTTAGGTTAATGTATGGGAAAAATACTATAGTTATGCACCAGAAAAACTTACGTTAAATATGGTTGCACTTCATCACAATTACTCAATATAAACCAATGCGCATGTTGAACTTCCTCAAAAGTTAGTAATTTGACACCTACTGCTCCAAATGGTCTGTAATTTTGACGGAACACTGTGATATCTTGGTTATTACTTGCATCTCCATCATAGTTTCGTGACCGATGATTAAAATGAGTTTCAATATTCTGCATGTACATCGAACAAAATGTTATTGCTTCACTTATTACAACAGCTTCAGCTAAGAATGTAATTTTTAAAACTGTATATGTAGTACCTCTGAATGGGATACATCTATCTGTAATGGACATGACCTCTCTTTCTAGCTTCAGCCGGTAAATGCACAACCAGATGTACCATGACATCAAAAAAAGCGGGTGGCAAAATTCGCTCCAGCTTGCATAGGATTATCACGATTCCTCGCTTAAGTTCTTCAATAACAGATGTGGTTAATGTCCTCTGACATAATTGTTTAAAAAAGCCACATAGATCAAGTACGACGTCGCATACATTCGGGGGGAGATAAGGTCGAATGCCAACAGGAATGAGAATTTTGAGAAGCACATGACAATCGTGACTCTTTAATCTCGTTATTGTATCATATCTGACCCAACGCCCAATATTCGATGCATAATCATCAGAGAATTTAACCATTTTCAGCCAATCACATAATGATTTTCTCTCCGATTGAGTGAACACATAACTAGCAGGTGGCTTAATAAGACCTCGAGAAGTGACTTGTAAATGCAATTCACTGCGAATTCTAAGATCTTGTAGGTCCAATCTAGCATTTACAATGTCTTTTGTCTTACCCGAAATATTGAATAGTGTGCCCACTAAACTCTCACAAATATTTTTTCTATATGCATTACATCCAAATTATGTCGCAAACTCAGAAATCTTAGGGATGTATGAGGGAGCGAAAGCCTTCATTGAAAAAATGGGAGGAGTGAGGGGATAAAGGCTATTAAATGTGAGATCTCACTAGCAAGGAACGGGGAGAAGCAGCCATGGAATACGAATTGCTGAAGGGGGAAGCTAGAGGGTGGTATGAAGCGTGGGAAAGAATGCAAGAAGTGTATGATACAACAGGTAACGAGTGGCGGCAAAGCGCTTGATTGATCAACGCGAGTGAACTGTGCTTAGACGCTTCGTAAAACCGCACCGATCTACGAGAGGAGCTGATGGATGAGGCTTTCGATTCACGAAAGAAAAGGAATAGACTCACAAACTGGATTGGATAAAGCATAAGCTCTGGAAGTGGATACGCCGATGGTTGGAAGGGCACACATCATTTCTCTAAGAATAAGTGAGTTTCACGATCAGAAGCAAGGCAAGATCAGAACTGTGGTTGTACTGAGATCCAAGTCTGGGACCATGCGTCCCAAGTCCGGTACCAAACTAGTAAGCGTACAGACGTCTACATTGTATTTCATAAAAGTCTCGGTCGGCGGGGTGTCAGCTTGTGAGAAAGATAGCTACCGAGAGAAAATAAAATTCTTATTTGAGAACTCTGTCCGGTACAGCTTTCAAATAGGGCGGTCAATCTAAACATCATAGTAGCTTTCAAAAGGCCTGGGTGGTCCGCTGACGAATAGAGTCAAGTACGGTCGGTTCCATAACAAACGTAGCTGATCCGGTCAAGTCAAGCGAAGCCGTACCGCCAAGCCACTACATACGATGCACTATTGAAAGGCTCGATCCGACCCGGAAGAGCGATCCAGGCATTTTGAAATCGTGATCCGAAGAGAGTCTTAATCGCCATAGTCAGAGATTTAGATTGAGTTCCGGATGATCCAGATCCAGTCGATTTAGCAGTCGCGCTGTTGCCCCCGTTTGGGAAGTATGTGAGTTGGTTGCTTTGCTTCCTCCCGACTGGCCAGCGAATGACGAGGAGTCCCCCAATATTCTAACTCAAAGAAAATATTTTTTCCTGTCCAATTCAACTCTTCAGGTAAGTGTTTTCGATTTTTATCTCTATTATTAGGATGTTTACCTGGTGTGCTGTCTCTGAGATGTTGATATTGGCAAATTATGTCGAATCCAGACAATGGACTGAGCATACTCTAAGGTTCATATTGACCGTTAAATAATTTACTCATCCGTCAAAGATGACTCAACTCAAGAAATCTCATGTGCCCTGTGTATCCTATTTTATTCCGTAATCGTTGCGAAGGTGTTTGACCCGCACAAACTGGACCCGCCATGTATCCCTTAGTGCTCCATCCAGATAATGAACCATAAGCTGGAAAATCATTAATGGTCCATAATAATGCGGCATGCATATGAAAATACTGCTCGGAAGCTACATCATAGGTATGCACACCCACATTCCATAATGTTTGTAACTCCTCGATCAATGGTCTCAAGTAAATATTCATATATTTACCAAGGGAACGTGGACCAGGGATAAACAATGACATAAACATGAACGGATCCTTCATATATTCCATGGAGGTAAGTTATATGGAATAATAATAACGGGCCGCATGCTATAAGAGTTGTACATATTCCCAAATGGGTTAAAACCATCAGAGGCAAGACCTAACCTGACATTATAGGGGTCATCAGCGAAACGGTGGTACATGTCATCAAATTCCTTCCACTAGGTTTCATCCGTAGGATGTCTAAGTATGCCCTCCGCACCGATCCTCTTTTCATGATGCCACATCATGTCAGTCGCTGTGTGTCGTGACATGAACAATCTCTACAGCCTGGGCGTTAAAGGGAAATATCGCAATATCTTTTGAGACACTTTCTTCCCCATACCACGGACTTTGTACCGACTTTCACTACATATCGGACAATATTCAAGTGATTCATACTCGGCACGAAATAATACACAATCAAACTTACAAGCATGAATGGATTCATACCTCATTCTCAGATCACGCAACATTTTCTTTGCCTCGTAGTACGACTTAGGCAATTCGCTTCCAACCGGTAACATTTGGCCCAGTAACTCTAACATCATATCAATACTTTTGTTGGTCATTCTGTTGATCACTTTAATGTGTAATAATTTCACAACGAAATTCAAGATTGACATTCCAGCACCTTCAAATGGAATTTTTTTTGCCTCATCAAGTAGTTCACTAAATAAATTTGAAAAATGCTACACTTACATATAATCTCACTAACAAAAACTACACCCCTCTCACTGTAGCTACAGTGATTACTGTAGTAATCACTGTAGCTACAGTGAGAGTGGTGTAATTTTTGTTAGTGAGATTATATGTGTGTATATCATTGCTCAATAAATTTTGATCATTTTCACTTAACACTGGCATGTCACCACTGACACTATGACCAAGTTGTGGACCTTGTAAGTCATGCAAAGCATCGGTTATCTCATCGTTTGCAGGTTGATTGTAACTACTGCTCCCTTCACCGGAATCAATAAACTGTGACTGAGAATGATACTGCTCACCGTGATAAATCCACGTACGGTAAGTTGGTGATATTCCTGGCATGTATAAATGATTATGAACTTCATCTAACCGTTTCCTTTTCATATTCAAACAATTTGTACATGGACACCGAACACGACCTTCTGCATCAATGTGTTGTTTTGCAACTTCCATAAACTCATACACTCCATTACGATATTCAACACTCAATCTATCCAGCGATCTCATCCAATTTCTATCCATTTCAGCGAAATACCTAAATATAATAATATAATTATTAGATATCATATTACACTTATCAACATTACTAATTCATTAATTATTTATTTAAGCATATACATATATATATTTAGTTGATAAATTAAATAATTTACAGAAAAATTCTATTTTGTTAATTAATTAACTTAATCTACATATATGAATCATAAATCACTAACAAAAAGTATATAAACAACATAATCATAAAAATTGAAAATAATAAAGAAATATGAAAGAAGATTTACCTTATGGGAAATTGATTATAATTTTATTGAAAATTTTTAGGAGAGTTGTGAGGTTGTAGAGGAGAAATTCTCAGATTTCAGAGGATGAAAATGAAGAGAATGAGAGAAAAAACAGAGGGGGAGAAGGGTTGGTGGCATTCTGTATTTTAATCCATCTTTAGCGTCGAAACACTAAATTCGACGCTAATTGTCCGATTTTTAGCGTCGAATATCCTATTTCGACGCTAAATGTCTGATTTTTAGCGTCGACTTAAAATTTAGACGCTAAATATTAAAGGATTGTCGGTGGTATCTTCATAAGCCTTTAGCGACGCTACTTCGTCGACACTAAATTTCTAGTTTTTGGCGTCGAATAAGATGTTGACGCTAAAATATGGATTCGACGAAAAAAGTTGAATATTTGGCGTCGAAAATCAGTTTCGTCGCTAAAATCTGGATATTTGGCGTCGAATAAGAATTACGACGCTAAAATTTATTTTGTGCGTCGAAAGTTGTTTCGACGCTAAATGATTGCACGCTAAAAGTCATAATTGTTGTAGTGTTTTAATATATAAAAAACAGTTTGGAAATTTATGATTTCTTAGAAGAAGAAAGATAGCTCTATTTTTCAATATATTTTGCTATGAAAATTAATGTGTCACTATCTTCATTAGTTAACTTAATTTCCTTTCTAAGTAGGAAATTAAGCTTATCCCACAGCATATATAGCTTTTTTTTTTTTTTGAATTATATGAGTGGGTGTCTTAAAATAATCATCCACTCACAGCATCCCAAAAACTGATGAGATGGCACAAGAGACACGTGGCATAAATGGCACAATCCCAATGACCCGTACCCTACCAAAAGTGTCCTATTGATATGTCATTCTTGATGTTATGAACTCATAGATAAAACTCATATTTAAAAATCAGTTGGTAAGAATATGATACCTAGGGTTAATAACCCACCCATTAATATCATACGTAGTAAATATGAGACAAATGTACCACAATATTCCACCACACTCCCCAATCCATCACACCCATATGTCGTAGGATTGTAATTGAGAGGTATGATGTCGATTATGATACCATTTATTACGACCCTATAAGTAGAACTCATCCTTAAAAACATGCTAGTAAGGAGAATGTGCTCAATGGTTAATAAACCACTAACTATCATATACTTAACTAATATGGGACAATTGGATCACAACACTTATGATGAGTTTGGTATAGAATATTATATTAAAAGTATAAGCTAATTTATAAGTTGCAAATCAAAAGCTAGAATTAACTATATGTTTGATGTTGACAAATAATCTCATGTTATGAGATTGTAATTTTGTGAGAATAGGTTATAAACTAGAGTTAACTATGTGTTTTGTCTAGCGTTTAAACGCTAACTTATAAGCTTACCAAACTATATATCAAACGATGACTTAGTAACGTGTTTTTCTTGATGACGTGGCAATATCTTCATTAGTTAATTTAATTTCCTTTCTAAGAGGAAATTAAGCTATCCACATCATATATAGCTTGCCTTTCTTTGAATTATACGTTTATGTCACCTAGATCCTTGTTACCGTTGTAGCTTCAAAAAATAGAAGTAGAAGAAGAAGAGAAAAATTACAATTATTCAAAGCTCAAAAAGAGAAAAAACCAATGGCAAAAAGAATAAAAAAATTATGCCATGATTTTAAGGACAATAATTTGATTGATACACTTCTTTATTGATATGTTATATTATGAATGTCACTTTATTCTAGCCAATCTTTATAAATAGAATGAAGTTTTGAGATGTTTGTTGGCAAACAGCTGTAAAGTTTTCAATGAGATCTTTAATATTTGGTTAGAAAAATTTATGATTTATTCGAGTTTGAGGAAAAAATATCTGACAATTAATAAGATCTTAAGATAATTATATTGTAGGTTTATATATTAGGAAAATGACACCTAATTATGAGGTAAATTATCATAATGATATTTTAATGCCTATATATTTGAAAAATATAAGTTTTAGACCATATCGTTAAATATTTTTTTGTTAATTTTAAGGCACTTTTCATTCGATTAGTGTTAAATAACTTGAATCTCAACTGTTCAAAGTTGGTAAAAGTTTATTTCAAAAATTAGATGAAAAGTGACTTAATTAACAAAAAATAATTTAATGACATGGATTAAAACTTGTAATTCTAAAACTGCTGGAAATATCGATATGATAATCTGTAGGATAATTAGGTGTAATTTTCCCCAACCAGAACTTTACTTTACTGGGGATAAATTTTGATTGAGGACGGATTTTGATTTTCACAAAAAGTAACAGATACTTTTCATTTTAGTATAGACAAATTAAATTATTTTATTAATAAATCGGACTTTTTCATTCATTTATAAGAGATATTTTAATAAACTTTTAAATTAAGTGAAAGCGACTTCCCCTACTCCGATGAATGTGACTCCACCATTGAGTATGAGTATATATCACTTAAAAAAAAGAAGCCAAGAAAAAAGGAAACATCAATAAACATGGCAAAAACATTAGAGTGGTTGCAGTAACCTAAAAAATAAAAAATGCCAAAGCTTAGTGGTTATTTTTATTTAAAGTTAATTAGTTACCAATTGGCTTAAGAAAAGATCACATAATGCAGAAGATTACTAGAAATTATGTCGGCATCAGCATTTTTGTTGGCAATATGCATATTCGGCATGTCTTAAATGCTTTGCCATCTTTTAAATTCAGCAAAAGATTCTCTCATTTGCTCACTTAAAAACATTTTACATTTAAGTGAAGGATTCGATTAAGCAAATTAAGTGCTCTCATTATCAAAATTCGAAAGATGCTGCAGCTTGCCAATGGGATTTTCTTCTTTCAAATTTTCTGGTTTCTAATCTTATTTTGCCTCTGCTTTGCTTCACCTCATCATTATCATTTCGTGGTGAGTACTGTGGTTTGTTTCAATAGCTTCTTTCTGTTACCTTTTTTAACTTTAAATTCATGTGGCATTACGTCTTAAAGAAGCAACGGGATTAAAGATTATGAAAAACTTATCATAAATGCGGCAAATTCTTCACTAGAACCTCCTACAGAAATCAATTAAAAGATAGGAATGATTATTTACATTTTCTGGCTTCTATAATTTTTTCTCAATGAGGCCCCAGTCAGCTTCTCAAGTCTGCTAGAATATGAAATCTGGGGGGCCAAATGCCACACTGGTGAATGTCTAGATTCCAAAATATAATAACAATATTTAAGTTTGGGGTAAAATGTAAAATTCTTAAAGCTCTAGGGGCTACGAACAATATTTATACATGAACAAAAACCTATATTATGGGTTGGATCCAATATAGAACCAATTATCCAAAAATCAATTAAAATCGAACCAATCTAGTTAATGACGTGTCATCTTTTTATTAGTTTTGAATTGCATGATAGCCAATTAATTTTTTTGGATCGTTTTGAATTTAAATCTCAAACCTTTTCTACCCACTCTCAGGATCAATTAAGTATCAACTGGGGTACAGGTCTCAGTTGGCTTTTGAAATTCTTTTAAGGATTTTTGGGGAAAAAAACTTGTGTTCTTTAAATTTATGAAAATACCCCAATTGAATTTTAAAATTACCCATATGATTTTAAAAATATTCATGTTGCTCTTGGTCTAAATTTCTAATTCTAAATAATTTTAATATTAGTACCCCTAGTCCTAGCTTAATGTATAAGTTTAAGAATGTGATGATCTTCTTGTAATTTTGCTTTGTGTAAGGATATATATATATATATATATATATTACATGGTTAAATTTTATGTGTAGGTAGAGGAGGCTCCATTTACAAGACTCTGCAGCACAAAGAATATATTGACTGTAAATGGACAATTTCCTGGACCAACTCTTAGGGTTTATAAAGGCAGCACAATCTTCGTTACTGTTTATAATAAAGGCCAAGAGAATATCACCATACACTGGTACATATACAGTTGTATCTTTTATTTCACTTAACTGTACTAATATAGCATAAATATTTTTATCGCTCTTACATTTCAGCTTAAGCTTTTAAGTCGAACGTAAACTTAACAAATTGTTTATAAAATATTATTATCGAACTCTTACCTTTCAGCTTAAGCTTTTAAGTCAAACACAAACTTGATAGACTATATTGATTTTACGTTTAGTCACCATACATTAGTATATATACAACTACATCTTTTATTTCACCTAATTGCCCTACAGTGTATCAGAAATATTATTATCAAGTTCTTACCTTTCAGCTTAAGCTTTTAAGTCGAACGTAAACTTAACAGACTATGTTGATTTTACATTTAGTCATACACTGATATATATAGACACACATACAATTACATTTTTTTCATTTAATTGCGCTACAATATAACGGAAATACTATTATCGAGTTCTTACCTTTCAGCATAAGCTTTTAAGTCGAACGTAAACTTAACAGACTATATTGATTTTATGTCCAGACACCATACACTGGTATATATATGGCTACATCTTTTATTTCATTGACTTGCACTACAATATAGCGGAAATACTATTATCGAGCTCTTACCAGATCTTAAGCTTTTAAGTTGAACGTAAACTTAAAAGAGTATGTTGATTTTATGTTCAATCACCACACATTGGTATATATACTACTACATCTTTTATTTCACTTAATTGTGCTACAATATAGCGGAAATATTATTATCAGGCTCTTACCCTTCAACTTAAGCTTTTAACTCGAATGTAAACTTAACAGACTGTATTGATTTTACGTTCAGGCATGGAGTGAAACAACCAAGATACCCGTGGTCCGATGGTCCTGAATATATAACACAATGCCCAATCAAACCCGGAGCAAGCTTCATGCAGAAGATAATTTTTTCGGAAGAGGAAGGAACTCTTTGGTGGCATGCTCACAGTGACTGGTCACGTGCCACAGTACATGGAGCTATCTTTGTATACCCGAAGCCTGGAACTTCTTATCCTTTTACTCAACCTGATGCTGAAGTTCCAATCATTTTGGGTAGTTTATTTAATTTACAAAATATTTTTTCACATCATTATTAAAAGTTCTAGGGATTTATGATTAATCAGCGCTTAATCGCAGATCGCTAATCCTAATTATTTGATTAGGTAAAAATCGTCATTTTAAACCAACATCAAAATCAGACGATTTTAATCGATTAATCAGCCGATTTCTACACAAAATCACCCGATTTCAAATTTTAATATTTTTAAATATTTTTTGGGGGGTTTTGATTGATGATCTTGTATTAAAAAATGATTACATTAGAAACAATGAAAAATAATGAGAATATGCTTCGATTTAAATGAATTATTACTATTGTAATAACATCAATATCCTTAATTCATTATATTTTCTTAAATAATGATATTTTTTCTATTTGTATCAAAACGGTCATATTCATATTCACTTAACTAAAAACTCCTAAATTATTTAGCCTTTATTTATCATAAATGAATAACTTTTTAGTAATTTTTGGATGATCTTGATAGATGCGTTTTGATTTTTTTTTTTTTTAAATAAATTCTCAACCATAGAAAACATCAACTTCACCATCCCTACTTAATTTCTGATTAATCCCTATTATTTTTTATTAATTACAAATCAAATCACTCTTAAAATAAAATTCTGTCGATTTCCAATTAAACTGCCCAAATCAGAATACCTTAATTAACATAAATTAATTAATATGACCTAATAATTTGTGTTTAAAAATTTGTAGGAGATTGGTGGATGCAAGATATGATGGAGGTTCTAAACGAACTAATCCGCACAGGAGGACCTCCCGCACATCCTGATGCTTTTACTGTAAATGGCCATCCTGGTGATTTGTACCCATGCTCCAGTTCAGGTATGTAATTAACATCTAATTAAGTTAATTAATTTTTAATCTTGGATAAAAATTATAACAAAAATGTTTAGTTGACTAAAAGGGTACTAGATGAGGATTAAAATCACTTAAAAAGTATTGATACTTTGAAGTTAAAATTATTTTCCAGTATTTTGTGAATGATTTAATCCCCATTTTATTTCTTTTTAGTCTCTATATCACTTCTCAAATTAAAAAGACAAAAACATGTACACTCTAAATTTAATGCAGTGTGTTTTGTCCGGTAGTATATTGATGTTTGTGTTTTCCCCTTTTATCTTGATCCTCATTTTGTTAAAATTAAGGATCCCTCATTATAATGTGACCATATATAAAATGTTAGGCTATTTTAACTTAAACTTTTGATTTAAAATTTTGACTCAAATTTATTGACTTCATGTAGTCTAATGGTGAAGGAATTAACATCATTAAATAGTATTTTTATTTTTAACATCCACCATTGGATTTCATGGAATCAACGTTTCAAAATTTTTATCAAAAATTTAAGTTATAATATATTTTAAAACCCCATATATGTATGAATTTGGATCCAGTGTAGAATATGATTGTGCTGAACTTTTTATAATTTCTTATTACTTGTCCATTTTTTAGTAATAGACACTAAAATTTTTGTTACATATAAATTTTTATATAAAACCTACCAAACACAATTTATAATTTTTTTTAAAAAAAAAACTCAGTATATAACTCAGTTTAACATAGAATTAATCCAAATTATTTTTTATTTATTAGTGTATTGAAGTACGTGTGTTTTTTATATCTTTAAATATATATATATATATATATATATATATATATATATATATATATATATATATATATATATATATATAATATCGACATCCTATCATATGTCCCGAAAGAGTGTGGTTTGGTGGCAAATTGTTTAGAACTTGATTGTCGGGTCCTGGGTTTAAATCCAAGAGGTACATTTTTTTGTAAGAGCCTATGGCAGACGCGGTTTTACCTGCTCCGCTTAAACCTAGGTCGGGTGATTTGGTGGTGAGGTTTCCAACGTTTAAAAAAATATATATATCATTTTCTATCTTTGTGAGAAATTTCCTCTTTCTAACAAAGTTATATCCAAAAAATAAAAAGTCACCAAATATATGCCCGAAAATTAAAAAGTCGCCAAATCTTGTCCGATTCTATGCCTGAAAATGCAAGAATGATACTAAGTCGTTTTGAATTTACCTTTTTGGACACAAAATCGGACAATAATTTCGGACATTCTAGCATGACTACTGTTATAATTAATCTATTTTGCAGAAACATTCAGGCTAACAGTAGATGGAGGCAAAACTTATCTTCTCAGAATGGTAAATGCTGCAATGAGTGACATCCTCTTCTTCTCCATTGCCAATCATGACCTCACCGTCGTCGGAACCGACGGTGCTTACACCAAACCATTAACAAACACTTACATCACCATATCTCCCGGAGAAACCCTAGATGTCTTATTACAAGCCAACCAAAACCCTAATCTCTATTATTACATGGCTACAAGTGTCTATTCCAGTGCAGAAAATTTTTCTTTCGAGAGACCAGTAACCACAGCCATATTACAATACAATAATAATGAAAATTACACTCCAATTTCATCTCCTGCTTTTCCTACACTTCCTTTTTATAATGACACAAATTCAGCCTTCCAATTTTTCCGTAGCCTTAGGAGCTTGGCAAGTGAAGATCATCCCATAAACGTTCCTTTAGAAATTACCACTAGGATATTTTCAACCGTTTCATTAAACACATTGCCTTGTGATCCAAATAATAATAATAACAATTCATGTGAAGGGCCATATGGGAATCGATTTTCTGCCAGCATGAACAACATTAGTTTTGTTGAGCCATCAATTTCTGTACTTGAAGCTTATTACAGGCAAATCAATGGGGTTTATGGAGAAAATTTTCCAGATTTTCCACCGTTTTGGTTCAATTTTACGGGGGATGATTTGCCAATGAGCTTGCTGACTCCGAAAGAAGAGACAGAAGTGAAAGTATTGGAATTTAATTCAACAGTAGAGATAATTTTTCAAGGGACAAACTTGGCTGTTGCCATTGATCATCCAATACATTTGCATGGACAGAATTTTTATGTTGTTGGAATTGGATTTGGAAATTTTGATGAAGAAAGGGACCCTTTGAATTATAATCTCATTGATCCTCCTCTTAGGAACTCAGCGGATGTGCCTATCAATGGCTGGGCTGCAGTCAGATTCAAGGCAACCAATCCTGGTAAGCAGCACTATGCATGCTTCATGCATCTACATCATTATATATATATATATAGTGATTCAAGTCCGGTCGACCGGATCATGCGATCACGTACGTGTTTTCTACAATAAAATAATGTTGCTTTATTCATTAACTCATAAAACAACGTTGCTTAACATCCATAAAAAAATTCTCATTAAAAATTATGTTTTTTTTTTTTTTTTTAAATCTTATATTGATTTTATTTTATTTTTTATCTTTTAGTAGGTCATCCTCATTTTATAAAATGAATATACCCTCATTAGAAAATGACTATTGTATAATAATCATTCATCGTCATCTCTGATTCTTCATTATCTTTGTTTCTTCTTTAGATTTATCTTTAAAATTAATCGTTTGGGTCAGATAATTCTTCTAACATAGTATTAGAACAAAGGTCTGATGTTTCATGTTTCATGTCTCAGTGACGAAACATAATCTTTAATTTGGAAGCCATTTTATCATAAATAATAACTCATGTAGGTTAAAGCATAGGAAAGTAATTAATCAAACGTGAATGAAAATTTTCTATTAAGCATAGCGATCATTGTTTGGAGAATTTGTAGTGGGAAATCTAATTTTTCGAGGTGTGTAGAAAACTCTTTCTTAAAGTAATATTTGTCCCCATTATCTGTTGTAATTGTTACAGGATAAATACACTATAGGATATAATAAAAATTTAGAGATATAACATAACACTTATTGGATCTCTACTTTAGAATATTTTTTGTGAAAAATGTTATATGTAATCAATCAATTTCGTGCTCTATTTATAGATAAACAAATTTTACCTCTAAAATACTTGTTTTTAATCATGCTTTTCTAAACTAGTGTCTCATTGTCGCTCCAATTACAAACCATTGTAGCGACAATATGTACATGCTTCATATTGTCGTGACAATGACTACTCATTGGCGTGATAATTTAAGCCCGAGAGCTCTTTTGTATCAGCGTCTTATAGTCGCGCCAATGAATAACCATTATCGCGATAATATGAGTCAGAATGCAATTTTATGTCTCGGTCTCTCATTATCACGCCAATGATTACCCATTATTGTGACAATGTAAAGCAGTATGTCTTTTTCATTACGGAACACATGAAATTAGTTATTTCAGTTAATTTTACCTTTGAATTTCGTCTTTATTTCTGGGGCGTTGCCCCCGAGCCCCCACGGGGGCGCTCCCTCTCGACCCACCACGATTTTTTTGGGAAGGTCGAACCCCGAAATGTCAGCCTAGGACAATAACCGAACCAACATTTTATATCATATAATATCTTATATTGATAGAATAGCAATCTCTTGTTATATATATCAAATTCAACAATAATCATTTTGTAGTAAATGATAGTTACTGGGGCCCTATATAAATATAAAAAGATCGCATCCTTTTTATGCTATTATTAAAACAATTTATGAGCCCTGAGCAAGGTGAAGAACTTAGAATAGACTAAAGAGGGCCCCTGCCCGGCTGCCCCTGCAAAACTTTTGACTTTTTTTTATGCACGTGTGTTTTGTACAAATTATTATAAAAGTTTAAAAAAATTTCTTTATTTTGTCAAAACAATTTCAGCTTGGCCCTTCCTAAGTTATTTTATAGCGGTTTCGCCCCTGCCCTCAACCCTCTACGTAGTTAGACCCATACGTGTATCCACGTGGTCACTTTATCTAAATCTTTTTCCATACATTTATAGGTCTCTCGAACAAAAATTAGGATGAGCTAAATTTATCAATATCGTTATATTTATTTTTATCAATAGCACTAAACTTGTTATAACAATTAATAATAATTATTTTGGTGGTAAAGGAGTCTGGTTCATGCACTGTCACATAGAGGGGCACCTTACATGGGGAATGAAGACAGCATTCATAGTAAAGGATGGAGAATCACCCGAAGAAAAATTGCTACCTCCACCACCAGACATGCCTCCATGTTAAATCAATTAATTTCTTGCAATTTGTTTAAAACAAATCTTGAAGCTTGCAAATAATTATTACTATAATTATTGTTGTTGTTGTATGTTACGAATCATGATTCGATATAGAGTTGAGTTTGTTCTAAACATTAAATCAACTGTTAAGATTATTTAATATGGATTTCACGTGTGTTTTACTTATCTATTAACTGTTGATATCCCAGTATTTAATACAAATTCGATTAAATATTGAATCCTAATTATGTTGTTATATATTATTATTAATATTATGTGAGTACTTATTTTAATTTGTACATTTGTTCCATATCCTTGAACCTGGACCTTTGCATTCGAATCTTAAAAATTAATTGTCTCCGCAACAACAAAATCATTTAGATTTAACTTTTTTCGCTTTAGAACTCTCTCATTTGGATAGTTATTTGGAGTTAGTGCTCCAGCACCAATCCATTTTGTATTTGTAAAACAATATTATAATTATATATAATAACTGCATTTTTGATTTATTGGTCTTATATATTGTATTATCATCTTATCATTTATGATTTAATTATTAAATGTATACTTATAAATGATTAACATCTTAGAAAAACTATATGTTTACAACTGTTGTAATGGACATTGGGAAATATCGTTATGCATTCTATTCTTTAAGATATTCTTAGTCAATAATTTATTTATGCGGTCGGTTTATAAACTCGTGAGACTAGTACGTATAGTATATCGGGATTCGATCTCGATAGTTTATCTCAATATGAACTGTGAGCTTTGGAAGTTCGTATAGACATGTAGGTATTCAATTGGAATGAGTACTAAATGACTCATTAGAAGACTCATAATAGAAAGTACACACCATCTTAATAGGTTCGATGTCTTCTCGAGTCAAGTAATATACAAAATCCTTAGACTTGAGACTCTATTATGGTTATGTGGGTTGAAAATTCGGGGTTAACCAAAATTCTGACCATATGCGGAAATAATCACAATTAATTGAGATAAGTCCTAATTAATGTGTCTATGGAAAATCAACTACCAACCACAATATCCAACAACAATAAATTCCACAATATTAATTTAATACGAAATGTAAATTGCGGAAAGGTAAATCAATCACACAAAATCAACACAATAATTTTGGTGACGAAGTGGAAAACTCTTCCGAGTAAAAAACCACTCCGGGTATATCGGCTACCAGCCCAATCCACTATATAGAGATAAACTTACAGCGATGGTCAAGACCCATGGTGACAACTTCATCGACTCAAGTACCTCAATACTGCAAGAACTCAAGGCAACTCCTTAAGTCCGCGACCTACGGTTTACTTCAGAACCTCTGAAGTCTCTGAGTAGATTGTATCACTTCGAGCGCCGGAACTCCGACTACCAAACTTCCTCCTGAAGAACTCTTAAGGATTAGGGAATTTGGGTTATGTTGTGTTGAAGGTTTATCAAAGAAGGATTCACACCATTAATGGAGAAGACAATAAGATGAAGAAGTCTTCAATGGTGGAATCAAAGAGAGTTGAAAGCTTTGAGAGATTTGGCTCAAGGGAAAAGTGTTTCAGCTCTTTCAACTTATGAGAATGGCGGCTACAGTGTTATATTTATAGGTAGGGTGAAAAGCTAGGGTTTTGCAGGTCAAAAACATGTTCAGATCGCAATCGCGTTCGAACGGTTACTCGAACGCAACACGAACGCGCCTTTTCTGTAAAGTCTCGTTCGAACGCCAATCGAACGCACTACGAACGTGAACTCTCTGGAATGACATCGTTCGAACCCACCAAGAACGTGACTCGAACGTTTGCTCTCTGGAATGCTCCCGTTCGAACCCAATAAAGAACGTGCCACTAACGCCACACGTTCGAACCCACAAATGAACGCAGCATTAACGCTAATCGTTCGAACACTGCAACGAACGCACCACGAACGCATGTCTGATGCACAGCAGCCAGAAACCAGTCCAATTGCACAAAGATCTTCATGAAAGATTACAACTCAATTGAACTTGTTTTGTCACGGATATAAACCAATAAAACTGGAACTAACAATCTCCCCATTTGGCATTCCGTGAAAAAACACTACCTAATACAAAGACTACGGTAATAGACCCAAAAAGAAAATAGTCAACTTTCAACCATCAAAACAGTGACTTATTACAAATGGACTCGATCTAACACCTAACAAAGTAGTCTTGAAAACAATACCGCATCAGCAACATACCTGTTATCTGAAACATCCACAAACAGTAATATACCGTGAAAAGCATTGGGATTATCAAGTATAACATCAAACAGGTAAAACATTTTTCTCCCCCTTAATCTGAACTCTCCTTAAAACAGAGATATCGACAAATCACCAATTACTCCCCCTTTTTGTCACGAAATGACAAAGCATGCATACAGCAGGAGAAACAACAAACATATATGTGAAACTTACTCCCCCACACAAACAGGCACACAAATTTATCATAAGAATAAATGGGAAGCAAATAACCAAAAGTAATATCCGTAAGCATGCATTAGGAACAGACAGTCAGCGAAACATTCAAGATAGAATATTTTCATTAAAATACGACAAATGTTTGCTGAACATCTCATAAACAATCAAAAGGGTGAGAATACATCTTCACAGGTTCCAAAAAAAATATGATCCCAAAAAAAAGACTCCTCCTAACTCAAAGATAGCCCAGAAAATAAAGCAAAACTGCTAGTCAGACTCTGAACTGGCAGAGGAACCCTCATCATCAGAAGCCATATGACAATCTGCAATATGACGAGCAAATTGATCTTGCAAGCTACAAACAGTCGTAACGAATCTCCGATTGGCCTCCTGAGATAAGACGAAGCTCGGCCAGGATAGTGGCATGAGAGTCCAGGATGCGCTGGTAAAAATATGGAGGAGGACCAGCGGAAGAGGAGAGGCAGCTGCCGAGGCAGACAGAGCAGGTGCAGGATCAGGAGCAGGAGCAGCCGCTGGAGCATGAGCACGAGCATGGGCAGGAAGATGAGCAACTCATGAGGAGACAGTCTGACGACCAATTGGCTTGAGGAGAGGAAGAGGAGGATCATGCACAAAATCTGGAACCAAAGCCGAGATGATCCGGCGAATGAGACACCCATAGGGAAGGGTGTGGGAAGCATAAGAAGCAGAGCGGATACGTATCATCTCCCGCACAATCACACTAAGTATGTCGATGGAAAGACCTTGCTCGATGGCATAGAGAAACGCAATCCGAGCAAATGGCTGAGTGTTCACATGCGATTTGGGCCACAAATTATGGCACACTATACGGTTGAGCAGACGATAGGCAGGAAGCAAGAAAGCAACAACAACAGTCCCTCCGCCAAACGGACGATGCTGGCCAGAGGCATCGTCCATGACGAGCTGATCTGAAGGTCCATCAGCAGGGGACCAGGGGAACTGAGGGTAGGGCACCTCAGGAATAGCCAGAATCCGAGATAATATCGAAGGATCGATATCCAAGTAATGGCCCCGAATGTACACGGAAAAAGAGGTGGCGGAAATAACCTCCATGTTGGAATATAATTCCTGGACAAGCTGGGGAGATGGCCCAACAAAGCCAGATAAGAGAGGTCCCCAACCACGAGTAACCAGTAAGGGCACAATCCCGGAGTCATGCAACTCATCTGTCAAAACGTTACGTTCCAAAAACAAGCTGCGTTGCGAGAAGTGATCATCGAATAACTTAGCAGCAGCAGGACTGCGAAAACAATCTCGAGGAAGAGAATCACGGGGGCGTTTCTCTTCGAAGCAATGGACTTCTTAGGCATCTAGAACACATATGAAATGCACAAAATGAGAAACAACCCAAACAGATTACAAAACAGAAGCTGTGGAAACCAAATAGCGTTCGAACGAAGTTCTTATGGCGTTCGAACGCGATGGCGATGAACAGGTTTGTAAAACTCCTTCAACAGAAACAAATCGCCACAAATAAACATAACAAACAATAAAAGACTCATCCACAAGACTTCATACGCCTTCAATCGAAGAAAGAAGGCTAAGACCAGAAAGGGAAAATAAACCATAAAACCAGATCTGAGAAATAAAAGGAAACAGAAGAAAAATGAAGAAAACCTTACCTTTATGATGGAGTTGACACCGAAATCAGGGAGGGGAAGGCAACACAAACTCAGATCTGACTTGAAAACGAAGGAATTTGATGAGAAAAGCGAAGAGCCACGGTAAAGTGGAGAGAAAAGAACTGTGCGAACACAAAACGCACGAAGACTATTTAAATAGCCGGAAACCGTTCGAACGAAAGGCCAACGAGACTCGAACGCGAGACTAATGACTGTTCGAACGAAAATAAAAACGAAACACCAACGAAATACGTTCGAACGAAAAGAGAAACGTTGTACGAACGAAAAACAGCACAGTGCATACCAGGAAAAGACACGTCAAACACGGACTGGAAGACACATCAAGCAAATACAAAGATACCCAGTCAGTATTCAAATGATTATGACATGAAACAATGTGCAGCATTTTAAGTTTTGGCTAAATACAACACTTATGCATATGACATAAACACCAAAGCATATAAAGCACTTGCGTGGAAAAATAAAGTGCATAACGAATCAAGGCTTAAGATCTTATTTTATGAGCTGGACACAACCAAAGAAATCCATCTCTAAACAAACCAAGTCCACAAAATAGGTGTTCAAACCCAGCACCACTAGGACCTGAAAATAAGCAACATTGGTTGCATGTTATATTGTTTACCCCATAAAATAGGTGTCCATCTCTTTCGAGTGAAGGATTTTTGCCCTTATCTTTTGAATTTGGCCATTTTGGCTATTTTGCACTTGAGTCTCATTTTTTCTTTTTAAATTTATTCCTTTTTACTTTTGCAAAAGGGGATAGCAAGGTCAACTAGTCAAAGGTCACACAATTCAGTAAACAAAGTATGGTAGAAATTAGATTGCCAGTCCAAAAACTCATACATGCGACCAAGCCTTGATTAAATAAAAACGTGTATGTGAGGTGCAAGCACAGAATATACCAAGGGTTTTTATCACACACACTCATGTATATAGAGCATCAAGAAAAATAAAAGCATATCATAGATGCATAATCATATATCCTACATACCAGGATCACATGTACAAGCTATTCATGCTCTAACAAGCCATAAAAATATTTTTGGTCTTTTTCAAAATATATAATAATTTTTGATTTTTCAGTTTTAAAGCACAACAAAAAAAAAACAAAACAGCTTGAAAAACATCCAATGGTACGTGGAGTTATATCCCGAGTGCAGATCATACTACCGTCCATTCGGAATCGGCTATGAAATTTATGTCCGGGTTTCCATCCTATATACCAAGGGACATATAACAAAAACAAGACACACACACACACCCATATGCTGTGAAAATAAAGCAAACGTGTAAGAACATAAAACACACGCACACACACATGCAATGGGAAAATAAAAATGCATATTTTAAGCAGAGTTACACCGAAGTGCACTCTCATCATGTCCATCAGGACATGCAGAAGTAGATGGGAAATTATCTTGCTTCCTCACCCAAACATTTCTAGGAACCTCATCCACTTGAGAATTCCTAGTCAACAAAGAAAGTTTCTCACTAAGAAATTGTGTCTGTTTAGTTAGTGCAGAAACTTGAGAAGCTAGATTTGAAGAATCAAATCTAGGCGACACGCTATTAGGCATCTTCTTTTGCTTGTGCAACATGAAGCACTTAGGCCTAATATGTCCAGCCTTGCCACAGTGGTGGCACACAGGCACAAACCTCAGATGAGAGCGAGGTTTACCCAAAACACCTCTAGATTGAGGTTGGGATATAGGACGAGGAACAACAGGAGGAGAAACATGACTACTCACAACAGGTTTCTTACCTAAGTCACGTTTAGCTGCTACAGGTACAACTTTGGAAGGAGAAGCCTTATTGAAGTTAGGCTCATAAATAATACCTAACATACGGTCCACCTTTTTATTTCCACTAGAAAATGCGGACAATTGGGTTCTAGCATCTTCAAGTTCGGTCTCTAATATTTGGACTCTATTAACTAGGCATTTGTTCCTCTCCTCCAAGTCATCAACCATCAAAAGGCTTTGCTCAAGATTGGCTTGAGCCTCATTCTTTTCTAGCTCAGCAGCTTTCAGCCTTTTATTGACCTCTGTATTAGTCTTCTTAATAGCTAAACTCTCATTAAACAGTTCAATATAGGCTACCTGAAGACTTTCCTCATCTACAGACTCATCAAGAGAGATTTCCGAATCAACATCATTAACAACATTCTCTCTCACATCGTCACACTAGCAGTAAAAGCAATATAATTGCCTTTATGAGAATCATCACCTTCAGAATCACTAAGGGATGCTGCCATGATTTTCTTGCCTTTAGCCCTAAGGTATGTGGGACACTCAGATCTAACGTGCCCATATCCTTCACATTCATAACATTGGGCACCACAAGATCTACTCTTCCCTATCCTCTCCAGACTCTCTCCTGCTATGCCTAATCTCTCTAGGCTCATCCTCCCTATCCATATTACCGCTATGGCCATCTTCTTAAGTTAAGAATTTTTTAAACTTCTTTGTAAACAAGGCCAAATCACGATCCGTAAAGGTATCATTATCGCTAGACGAATCATGCACAACTTCTTTAGCGATTTTCATCGCAAATGTTTTTTGCTCTCTATAACCAGGAAGCTTTTTCTCATAAACTTGCAGTTTTCCTATGAGTTCTTCCAAATCAAGCTTATCGAGGTCATTACTTTCCTCGATGGCGGTAATCTTGGGTAGGAATTTATCAGGAATGGATCTACGGATTTTCCTAACTATCCTATTGGTATGAATAGTCTCACCTAGGTTAAAGCTTGAGTTAACGATATCGTTAATCTCAGCATAAAATTGACCAAAGGTCTCATCATCCTTCATTCTAGCGACCTCAAACCTAGTAGCAAGATCCTGGAGTCTACTATTTTTAACAGACAATGTGCCCTCATGCACAGTCTGCAGGATGTCCCAAGCATCCTTGGCTATCTCACACGTAGAGATTCTCCTAAATTCAGCAGAACAAACAGCACCATGTATGGCATTAACAGCTTTGCTGTTCCTATTGCTAGCATCAAATTCGTCATTGGTCCAGGTCAATTTATCTTTAGGGGAAGATACCCCATCAACAACAACAACGGGAGGTTTCCACCCGTGTTCAACAGTCATCCAGACCCTATCATCTAAGGACTTAAGGAACACCTTCATGCGAACCTTCCAATGTAAATATTCCGTGCCATCAAAAAATGGCGGACAATTCAAGGGTTGACTACGTTCCATAGCTAATGGGTCAAGGACCGAGTTCAGGCTCTGATACCAATTGAAAATCGGGGTTAACCAAAGTTCTGACCCTATGCGGAAATAATCACAATTAATTGAGACAAGTCTAATTAATGTGTCTATGGAAAATCAACTACCAACCACAATTCCAACAACAATAAATTCCACAATATTAATTTAATACGAAATGTAAATTGCGGAAAGGAAATCAATCACACAAAATCAACACAATAATTTTGGTGACGAAGTGGAAAACTCTTCCGAGTAAAAAAACCACTCCGGGTATATCGGCTACCAGCCCAATCCACTATATAGAGATAAACTTACAGCGATGGTCAAGACCCATGGTGACAACTTCACCGACTCAAGTACCTCAATACTGCAAGAACTCAAGGCAACTCCTTAAGTCCGCGACCTACGGTTTACTTCAGAACCTCTGAAGTCTCTGAGTAGATTGTATCACTTCGAGCGCCGGAACTCCGACTACCAAACTTCCTCCTAAAGAACTCTTAAGGATTAGGGAATTTGGGTTATGTTGTGTTGAAGGTTTATCAAAGAAGGATTCACATCATTAATGAAGAAGACAATAAGATGAAGAAGTCTTCAATGGTGGAATCAAAGAGAGTTGAAAGCTTTGAGAGATTTGGCTCAAGGGAAAAGTGTTTCAGCTCTTTCAACTTATGAGAATGGCGGCTACAGTGTTATATTTATAGGTAGGGTGAAAAGCTAGGGTTTTGCAGGTCAAAAACATGTTCAGATCGCAGTCGCGTTCGAACGGTTACTCGAACGCAACACGAACGCGCCTTTTCTGTAAAGTCTCGTTCGAACGCCAATCGAACGCACTACGAACGTGAGCTCTCTGGAATGACCTCGTTCGAACCCACCAAGAACGTGACTCGAACGTTTGCTCTCTGGAATGCTCCCGTTCGAACCCAATAAAGAACGTGCCACTAACGCCACACGTTCGAACCCACAAACGAACGCAGCACTAATGCTAATCGTTCGAACACTGCAACGAACGCATGTCTGATGCACAACAGCCAGAAACCAGTCCAATTGCACAAAGATCTTCATGAAAGATTACAACTCAATTGAACTTGTTTTGTCACGGATATAAGCCAATAAAACTGGATCTAACAATGATCCTCCATACTTTGATATCATACATGTCAGAAATCTTTTATGACATGACCTATAGATGTTCGTTGAGTATGGACTGATACATACAAAAACCTGTGTATCGAGATAGGATACGTCAACCCGTGTGTTGATGTTTATTCATATCGATCTTCGAGATTATGTTTCCTAAATCTTTGGCCAGAGTTAACCTCAAAAAATATTTTTGTTGCCTATGATAATATTATAAAATGATTTTTGTAGTTATTATAGGAAACATATATATATATATATATATATGAGAGATTTGACGTTTATTTATGTCTCCTCGTACAGTTCAGATAACCTATGATGGAAGAAATAAAATGTATACGAGGATCTTGACTTGCATGGTTTGGCGAGGTCGTTTATGGTCGTTGTGATACATAGCTTGACAAATTGGGGATACATGAAACCATTTCATGTGACAAACGTACCCAAACTTATAGAGTCCCAAAAATAAAGTGTATTAGTTGAGCAATTAGGTAGTCGATAATTAATTTGATTATTGAATCGAGTAACTAATGGTTATATGATAATATTAATTATTCGTGAATCTGTTACATATTAAATCATTTGATCCGATTTATTTAATTGTTAAACAAACAAGAGACAAAATTGATTGTCATGCCATTTTTCCCACCATTTTACATGTGTGTGAATAGTTCACACATGTGTGAGTGTAGAGAGTGTTGCTTGTTGGCAAAGCAAATATGTAAAGATGTAAGGCATGAAAATTTTGAGTGGGATTTGGTGAGATATTTTATTAATTTTATTTGATAAATAAAAAAAAAAAGGCCAAAAATCTTTAGAAACTCTACACTATTCATTCATCTTTCTTACTGTAATTTTATTTCATCTTGTTGTAAGCTTCATAAGTTTATAAACTTCCCCTTGGTCATATACCTCTATTTAAATCAATTTGACTGCTGGTTGAAGTTGTTATATGTATTTTGATGTGTATAATTGATAGATGACATCTTTGGTTGTTTGTGTGCCAAAAATTTATTCATTTATCTTTGAGTTATGGATGCAATGGTTGCATGATAGAACGATATTTTGTGATTAGGGTTTCATGTACTTAGGTTAAATATAAACCTTATGCAAGGTACCATTCTAGAATTGATTAACTATCTTTGATTAATATAGAATTATTCTTGTTCATATGGAGATTTCTTGACAATGGTGGTTTTGGAAGTGTTGCATGAATTGGAAACCATTTGAATATGTGTATATTATGCTCAAATAATGTTGAGTTATTAAATATTAATTTAGTGTAATTGATGATTGTATGTTGTTATGGGATCCAAATGGAGTGTCTTGGGCAATCGAATTTTTGAGATACGAAAAGCTTCCGCCACACTCCTTCAAATTGGCTTCCTCGATGTCTCCAATCGAATCCACAGCCTCATGGGCTTCCTCCCTCCTTGCCTAGTTACCAACTCAAGCTTATTATTGCTATGAAGCTGCACAGAAGCAGCATCCCGGCCCCATGATCAGCCACCACCTCTTTATTACCTTGAATTCTATTTATAAGAGTGTCTCTTGAAGACTTTGAAGATCCCACTACAGTGTCATGATCCAAATCACCACTTGAAGACTTTGAACAAGACTTAGATGACGAGGGGGTATATCATGTGCCGGGTGTATATGTCTTCTCTCTCACAGCAGGCGGGCCCCACAGCTGTGTGGGGCCCGTCTGTTGTGAGAGAGAAGGCATATAAATCCGGCACATAATATAATTTTCGTTAGATGACAGCCCATGGTTAGCGCATTTCCTCTAACCAACATTTACTTTTATTATCTTATAACTTATATGCTTATGAATTCTGGCTAATGCACAAATGTTAGTTAAAACAAAAAACAGAGACAAAACAAAGACAAAACAATTGAGTGAAGAAGCTGAATATTTTTCCACATCTTATTCAAAACAAACTAGCCTATTTATAGGCTTCAAACAGCTGGAAGAGTAAAGAAAACAACCTCCTAAAACTACTAGGAGTAGTGCCCATCGTGACTAACAATAAAGAGAAAAAATAGGCATTATGAATTCAGAGTGCAGGGACGTGGAGTTGTGGCAGGCTTCTTCTAGATCCACACATCTTCTCTTTGACATATTCAACTCCTACGATTTTGGAGCATTCTCAACACTCCCCCTTGCTCCAAATTCGCAGATTCCAAGTAGTCCACGCAGATGCACGAACCTGTCTTTGGCAAGAGGCTTTGTGAATAAATCTGCAAGTTGATGCTTTGACTCACAATATTGCATAGAAATCTCTCCTTCAGCCACCAGCTCTCTGATAAAATGTGCTTTAATATCCACATGTTTTGTTCTTCCATGATGAACTGGATTCTTGGATATTGCAATTGCAGCCTTGTTGTCACAAAGTACTTTTGTTGCTTCCTTTTGCTGTTGATCGAGCTCTCCAAGTAATCTTCTTAACCAAATTGCTTGACATGCTGTTGCTGAAGCAGCTATATATTCTGCCTCAGATGAAGATCATGCAACCGTTGCTTGCTTCTTTGAACTCCATGAAACAACTCCCGAACCAATACTGAAAACATAACCAGAGGTGCTTTTTCGATCCTCCATACATCCTGCCCAATCACTATCAGTGTAGCCAATCAACTTATAGATTGTCCCATGTTCATACCATATCCCAAGATCAAGAGTCCCTGCTATGTATCGTAGAATCCGCTTTGCTGCTCCAAAATGATGTCTTGAAGGATTTTGCATAAATCTGGAGATTACACCAACAGAGTGAGAAATATCAGGCCTAGTGTGAGTTAAATAGATTAGCCCTCCCACTAGACTTCTATACAGCTGACCATCAGCTTGTTCTGTGCCATCCTCCTGTTGCAATTTTTCATTCTTGTTCATTGGTGTTTCTGTTTCTTTGCAACCAAACATATGAAAACGTTTAAGCAAATCAGTTGCATATTTTTTTTGCGAAATAAAGATACCATCATCCGCCTGTTTCACTTCCAGTCCAAGGAAAAAATGCAACAGCCCCAAATCAGTCATATCAAATTCTTTCTTCATGCTGACCCGAAACTCATCAATCATCAATGAAGAAGAACTCATATATATCATATCATCCACGTACAAACTCACAAACAAAACATCCTTACCTTGTTTCTTTATGTAGAGTGTAGGCTCAGTTTTGCTTCTTTCAAACCCATTCTTCAGAAAATAAGCATCAATTCTCTCATACCATGCTCGAGGTGCCTGCTTTAGACCGTAAAGCGCTTTCTTCAACTTGTAAACTTTTTCTGTCTTTTCTTCAACCATGAAGCATGCAGGTTGTGTTACAAACACTTCTTCCTCCAACTTTCCATTCAGAAATGCTGATTTTACATCAAATTGATAAACAGACCATCCCAATTGAGCAGCAAGAGCTAAAAGAATTCTTACAGTTTCAAATCTTGCAACTGGTGAGAATGTTTCTTCGTAATCTATCCCGTGTTTCTGATTATAGCCTTTAGCCACCAATCTTGCTTTGTGCTTTTGAATACTTCCGTCTGCATTAAATTTTGTCCGAAAGACCCATTTCACTCCGATTGCTTTTTTATTTTCAGGCAGATCCACTAACTCCCATGTTTGATTTTTCTTGATTGCCGCAAGTTCCTCCTCCATAGCTTGTTTCCATTCAACTTTCTTGACAGCTTCTTCAAATGAATTTGGGTCAGCCACATATAAGGCTTGTGTTGCTTCATGTATCTCATTTAGGGACCTGTACCCACGTGGTCCAATATCTTCGCTTGAGCAGGATGATTCAGAAGTTGTTTCCATGCTTGAGGGAGTAGTTGTACCTGATTGAACAGGTGATGAGCTGTTGGAATTATTGCTGCAATTTTCAGGACTGCCTGATTCACTTTCGGCAATGGGTTCCACATCTTCAGTTTCATTGTCTTGATTAATAAGTTCTTCAATTTGTACATTCCCTTCATTTTTTTCACGCCATGTCCACTTCCCTTCTTCTTTAAATATAACATTCCTGCTGATGACAACCTTTCCACTCACAGGATTAAATAATCTGTATGCTTTTGAGTTGTTACAATAACCAACAAAAAACACACTTTATAGCTTTGTTATCTAGCTTGCTTCGAAATTGGGAATTAATCAGAGCATATGCAACACAACCGAAAATCCTCAAATGGCTTACCCCAGGTTTTCTACCAGTCCAGACTTCATAGGGAGTTTGGTTTGGGACAGCTTTTGTTGGTGAGATATTCAAAAGATACACAGCTGTTGCTATAGCTTCTCCCCAAAAATGATTTGGCAGCCCCTTCTCTTGCAACATGCTTCTTGCCATCTCTACTACTGTTCGATTTTTGCGCTCCGCCACTCCGTTTTGCTCGGGAGTGTAAGGTGCTGTAAGCTCTCTGTGAATACCATTTTCTTCACAAAAAATCCAGAAATCTTTTAAGGTAAATTCTCCTCCTCTGTCGGTTCTAAGAGCTTTGACCGGTTCTCCACTCTGCTTCTCAACTAAGTTTTTGAATTTTTTAAAATGATCCGGTGCTTCATCCTTTTTCTGTAAAAAGAATACCCAACTCATTCTACTAAAGTCATCAGTGAGTAGAAAAAAATACCTATTCCTACCGAAAGTTTCGGTTTGCATTGGTCCACACAGATCACCATGAACTAATTCCAGAATTTTTGTTGCCCTCCATGCCTTTTCTGTGGGGAATGGCTTCTTATTTTGTTTGCCATAAATGCATGCTTCACAGATGTCCAAAGTTTCAAGCACGGGCATTCCTTTGACCATCTCCTCTTGCTGTAGCATCTTTAAGTTTTTTAAGTTGATATGGCCATATCTTTTGTGCCACAGAGCCGTAACTTCCTCCTTTTGTGCTATCAATGCACATGTCTCCACCCTTGTAAGGTCCACAGGAAATAGCTTATTTTGCGTCATGCTTGCCTCCACCAAAACTTTTCCAGATACTTTACTTGCTACCAGACATGAAGACTGGTCAAAGGTAACAATGAACCCACTTGACAGCAACTGTCCCACACTTAGCAAATTTTGAGATAAATTAGGCACATAAAGAACATTGTAAAGGTGGTTAATTTTACCATGATTATTTTGCATGGCCACAGTGCCTTTTCCATCAACTTGTAATTGTTTACTGTCTCCAAGTCTGACCTTCTTTTTGTAGTTCTCGTCCAGGCCCGCAAATAGACTTTTATTGCCTGTCATGTGGTGAGAACATCCGCTGTCCAGGAACCACACCTGTTGGTTATTTGCTTCTGGATCAACCCATGCCATGAACGCCCTACAATCATCTTCTCATTCTTCATCGAATTCGGCTTCTTCAGTATAATTTGCTTGGTTCTGTTTCCTCCAGCAGTCTGCTTGAAAATGCCCATATCGTTTGCAATAATGGCACTGAACTCCCTGATTTCTTCCTTTTCCTCGTCCTCGACCAGTACTTCTTCCACGGCCTTTGCCATACATTTGTTCGTTTGGACGCTTTGAGTCTTCTGCTCCCGAAGCGTACTCCCCTTTAACATGGAATGCCTTCTCTTCTATTTTTTCTTCAGGCCGATTGATCATTGCTTCATGTGCTTGCAAGGATCCCATTAACTCATCGAATGACATCTGAGTTAAATCCTTTGATTCTTCTATAGCTGCAACAACATGATCAAATCGTGAAGTTAAACTTCGTAAAACTTTTGTGACAGTAATGTGATCACTGCATTTTTCTCCATAATTCCGCATCTGGCTCACGATTGACTTAACTCTGGAGAGAAAGTCTTGTATTGTTTCATCCTTCTTCATCATTGCTGTTTCAAACTCTCGTCTGAGAGTTTGCAATCTAACGGTGATGACCTTACTATCCTCTCGATACTCTTGTTGCAGTGTCAACCATGCTTCTCTAGAAGAAGAAGCACTCAAGATGGTTGGAAAAATGTCTTCATGGACTGCTTGTTGCAGTAGATAAAGAGCCTTTGCATCCTTCTTCTTATTTTCCCTCATCTTGGCAGCATCATCTGTTTCGGCAAGGCCCTCTTCAATTAACTCCCATAAATCCTGGGACTTGAATAAGGTCTGCATCTTCACACTCCAAAACTGGTACTTTTCACCGCTGAACAGAGGAATTGGTAGCTGCGATGATGAAGGTGAGTTTGTTGCCATACTCTCTCAATCTCTCGTGTTTCTCTCTTTCACGCCCAGTTGATATCGAAACCTTGCGCTGATACCACAATGTTAGTTAAAACAAAAAACAGAGACAAAACAAAGACAAAACAATTGAGTGAAGAAGCTGAATATTTTTCCACATCTTATTCAAAACAAACTAGCCTATTTATAGGCTTCAAACAGCTGGAAGAGTAAAGAAAACAACCTCCTAAAACTACTAGGAGTAGTGCCCATTGTGACTAACAATAAAGAGAAAAAATAGGCATTATGAATTCAGAGTGCAGGGACGTGGAGTTGTGGCAGGCTTCTTCTAGATCCACACATCTTCTCTTTGACATATTCAACTCCTACGATTTTGGAGCATTCTCAACAAATAATACAAAACATTTGATTCACCGTGTTTTTGCTGCATATAATCAATATCCACACTAACCCAGATTTCTGAATGAGAATCATATAACAAATGCAGCAAACAGGAAAACCATAATCAGTCTGTACCACCTCACAGCAACATAAACAACAATCCAGAAAGAAACTACTTTCCTTTTAATAAGCAAATTTTATAACCAAACCATTATAGACATCAGCAAGGTTGTCTTTAACAGCTAAACAATCAGTCAATCACAAATTAACTATAATAAGTATGGCCTGTGGTGCCAAACAAATTTCAAGTATGTAAATGTTGGCTTCTGATTCATTTTGAAAGTACAACTAGTGGCGGCACCAGGAGTGCGCTGTCCATGCCCAAGCGCTATGCCGATTCAATAATTTTCATTATTATTTTTTTGCCGACTAATATTACTATAAAAAAAAAACAAAAATGTTACACTTACATACAATCTCACTTACAAAAACTACACCTCTCTCACTGTAGCTACAGTGATTACTGTAGCAATCACTGTAGCTACAGTGAGAGGGGTGTAGTTTTTGTAAGTGAGATTGTATGTATGTATATCACTGCTGAAAAAAAAAACCTCACCCACGCCTAAAATAAAATCTCACCTCCTCCTTTGAGCACAAGTGCACAAAAAAAAAAAAAAGGTGTTCAGCTTGACAACTAACCTTTACCAACAACCTATCCACTTCTACAAGAAAGTCTACAACTAAAATATACAAAAGGTAGTATAACTAGCTAGTGATAATATGACATGTATTTTTTATTTCTTATTATTAAAAAATTTATATACCAACTGATGTGTGGTATATAAGTGGCATTAGTATTAAGAGATTATTTATCTTATAATCTCAAATCAATGCCACATAGTTAATAGTATAAGGGTATATCAGTTGGATGCATAAACTTGAATTTGAATTTGAATTCCTAATAAGTTTATCATTACTCCCTCAAGTCAATAATGATAAGCTTATGAAATTAAAATACCAAGTTTGTAACTTAAACTAGGGCTGTCCTAAGTTGCCATCAGAGATGGTCCTGGGACCGGCCGACACAAGTGACCGACTTCAAAATTAGGAGTTTCAAATTTAAGAAAAATTAATATCCATTATAACAAAAAATCAAACAAATTCTCACTTTTATGGGTAAAAAGGGCCATATACTTTATAAATTAGTCTAAGGCTCCAAAAACTCAGGTGGCCCCTGGTTGCCATGAGCCCTATATGAATTCTTAAAAGATAAAAATATAAAGATTATATTATATACTTAACAATTAAAGGCTATTTTATAATTGGGGTCTAATTTGAACCCAACTAGCTGCATGTAGTGACGGATTATAATAATGAAATTCTCAAAAAAAAAAAAAAAAAATATCAAAACCAATTCGGTTGGGGTTCGACCCCAACTCGAACCGGTTCAACGGTTCCAACCGGAACCGAAACTGTGCTGTTTGGAACAGTAGGGTTCCAACAGGAACCCTAACCCCAACGGCTCCCAGTACTCAAAATAAAAAAAATGTCGTTAAGGCATAAAAAAATTATAAATTATAAATTCCTAATATATCCCTAATAACGGTAATAAAACAGTTATATTTAGGGGCATTTTTGGTATCAAAAAAATTCTAAAACTCTATAAATATGATTCATTTTTCATTATTTCAACACACCAAATTCACAACTCTCTCAATTCCTACAATTCTCTTATTCTCAATCTCAATTCAATTAGTTATTATCATTCGCAATTAGTCAATTTTCTTATTTTTCTTACTTATTTCTTAAACGAAAAATGACAAGCTCATCTGAGAACATCATGTCAAATATGTCAACCCAAGAGAGCGGCCCTAGTGTCGGTGCACAATCACGGAGAAGAGAAGTTAAGGCTCGTTGCTCGGATGTTTTCAAAATTCATTTTCATTTAGAAAAATTAAACGATGACAGTTCAAGAGCGATTTGCAACTATTGTGGGGTAACCTACAATTTTCTGGTGGATACGGCAATATGATCAAACACATGGAAAGACATCATCCGGTTGAACTTGGAATTGATACGACGCAAACTCAAATGGCCAGGTACGCATCATCTAGTAGAGGTACGAGTGCTGTAGATTTATTTAAATATTCTGATGCAAAAAATAGAGAAGAATTTGCGAAATTAACTTGTATGACACATCTTTCTTTAAGCTTTGGTGAAAAATTTCATTTTACTAATTACGTGCATAATACTTTAAATCCTTCTGCATGTAGAATGACTCGAAACACAACAAAACGTCATATTTTTAAATTATATAAAGATGATAAAATTATTTTAAATGAAATATTTAAAGAGATGAAATGTCGTATTTCTATATGTTCTGATATTTGGAGTGACTATTGGCAAACACACTCATACATGGGTGTGACTTGTCATTAAATTGATGCATCATTTACCATGCAAAAACGACTTATTGCATTTAGAGTTTTTGATGACCAACATACTGCACAAAATATTTATAGAATGATGAAGATAATTTTTGATGAATATGGTTTAGTAGATAAAATTTTAACAATTGAATTTGATAATGCATTTACAAATAGTGCATCCATCAATGATTTAAAATCCTTATGTGAACCAAATTTAGGGGGTCGATTTTTTCATATTCGTTGTACATGTCATGTCCTTAACTTATGTGTTCAAGACGGTCTAAAATTATTATCACCTTTCTTTGATCCTATTAAAATGACACTTAATTGTATTTGGTCATATTCTCAAGTTAGGAGAGAATGAACGAAATTTTGTAAAATAAATGGTATTAAACCGATTAAATTTTCAAGAAATGTTCCAACACGTTGGAATTCAACTTATTTTATTTTATGTCAAACATTTCAATACAAAGATGCATTATGTAGTTTTTTTTTTCAACATGTTCAAAATGTCACACTTTATCCTAGTCAATGAGATATTTGTGAAAATATTTTAGATATTTTAAAACCTTTTAATGAAGCAACTTTAATTTTTAGCGGTGTTTATTATCCAACAGCACATTTATTTCTTCATTAAAGTTTGAATATTGTTGGTGTTTTCGATGAATATGCTGAAAGTAGCGATCCTAATGATATTGTTTTGTTAGAAGCCATTACTGTTATGAAGGTAAATTGGTTGAATTATTTTAGAGAAATTCATTTGCTTTATCTTATTGCTGCTGTTTTTTTATCCTAGATTTAAATTAGAAGGTTTAAATGGTGCTTTACAAGCTTACTATGGTTATTTATGAATATTAGATGAAATTAATATTACAAGATTAATGACGAAATTAAGAAATGATTTAATTGAGTTATTTAATGATTATATTGTAAGATATAACTTAGGAACATTATGTGAATCTAGTAGTAGCGAACCGGTAATTCAAACAAGACTTAGCGCAGAGGATCGTTGGTTATTGCAACGAAATAAAAAAACTAGGGATACGACAACTAATAACCCCGAATTGGATAATTATTTATCTACAAATTTTGAGTTTCCTACTGAAAATTTAGTTAGTAAAAATTTTAAAATCCTTGACTGGTGGAACCGACATCAAAATATATATTATGTCTTATCAATTATTGCTAAAGAGATATTGGCAGCACCTATTTTCACCGTTGCGGTTGAGTAAGCCTTCAGCTTGGGAGGCAATATATTGGAAGCTAGACGATCTTCATTACATCCAAGCACTCTAGAAGCAACAGCTTGTGTGGATGATTGGACTCGAGCTGATCTGAGACAACAAGAAGATGCCCCCGATGATTTTGAAGATTTGTTCGATAATGCATCTGCAACAACAAGTGCAAGCGGAACCAGAGCTGAAAGATCAACTGATAATGATGATTGATAATTATAAAATTATAAATTTACAAATGGGAAATATCTTAAAATTGTAATGGAACTACGTGAGCTTTAATTCCTCTCACCCCTGGAGGATACATAGGCAACTTAAATTTTTAAAAATTTAAGCTCAAGCTCTTCAATGTAATAATTTTATTTATTTATTAAATAAATCTCATTTATTTTAATTTATTTTCGAAATTAAAAAAACAATTTAAAAAAGTTTTTAAAATAAAACAATTTATCAAAGTAGATAGAAATATTGGCCTTTACCCGCCCAATCCAACCCGCGCACACACCTAGTAAAAACAATCAACAACAAGATTTTTTTGACGGAGTGTAAAATTCTTAAAAGTAAAAAATCACTCACGGTGTAGACTACCACTTGAATCCACTATAATAGAGAAAACTTACAGTGATGATATAAAATTCATGGCAATAACTTTGCCGATTCAAATACTTCTAAATTGTAATAACTCGAAAAACTCCCCTAACATACACTAAACAGTCTTCTTCAGAACCTCTGAAGTCTTTGAGTGAATCCAATCTGTGAACTCGCGACGCTAGAACTCTAATTTCCAATCACCTCCTCAGAACTCTGAATGGTTAAGGTATTGGGTAAGAGTTGTGTTTTATGTTGATGGTTTATCAAAGAACAATCTCATCAAAAGAAAGAAGATAATAAAATCAATTAAGCCATCAATGTAATTTAACAAGAGGGATGAAACAAAAGATATTAGGACTCTGAATAATGTGTTTCCAATCCAGGTAATGTGGCTATGTGTCTCTTTTTATAGGTAGGGTTTTCCCTATCCAAAACTGGCTTAAAAAACGCTCCCAAAATAATCAGATCTCGCACGAGTATTTGAACGCCATAAAATGCGTGACAAACGCGAATGTTTCCATAAAATCGTTTGAACGCAAAGTCTTTGGTAAGTTTAGTTCGAACGGAACTCGAATGTGATTCGAATATATGGTCTCTGCAAGCTTTCGTTTGAACGTCATATCAAACGTGACACTAACTCTGAGCTCTGAAATCTTCATCCAATTTCTTTCAAATGTTGTCCAATTAGCACCAATTTTTCAAGACTCATTACAATTCAATTGAACTTATTTTACTACGGAAGTTGCCAACACACATGAAACCAACACCGATACCAATAATTTACGCCACATGCATTTTTTATGGTATGAAATTTTACTTCACTGCAGGTTCTAAGAGTATTTTGTTGGGTTCAAATAGCCTTACTCTTCAGGCAATAATTACTCTTCAGGCAATAAGAAAATTGGTTTTTTTTTTTTTAGAAAAAAGACATCTATTGGTAATTTGGATTATGATTCGTTTATTTGTTTGATTCAATTCATTTTAAAGTGAATATGGATTTGAAAAATAAATTCATTTAATAAATGGATTGATTTGATTTGTTTATTAAATAAATCAAATACAAATTTGAGCTAGTAATTCGTTTATTAGTTTACGATTCTTTTTATTGTTTTCCTTCATTAATTGTTATTATTTTACAACTAAAATTCGAGAAGTTATTATCAATTACCACAAGAAAAAAATTTGTATATATTTAATGAATCGTTTTAAATAAATCTATTAATTGCATAATGTCATAATTAAACGAATATGTGAATTCAATTTTGATTCAATTCGATTAAGATTCGATACAAATTTCATTTTTCAATTCGTTTTACCACCCCTACATCTATATTCCCAAAATTTGATAAAATGACATTTTCTGCGCTCAGTTTGAATTGAGGGGTGTGGAAACTACACATGGTAAGCTGCAAAACTTTACAGATATTGAACATAGAATGGAATCTGGAAATCTTGCTGCAAATGCACAAACAACATTCAAGTTCGAAGATAATATGAAACACAATACAGGAGAAACCTTATTTACCACTTAATCTCAATAGGCTCGAAACCTCTGTCAATCGATGTCCTGACAGCATCAACAATTAGCTGTGTCTTCCTACTGATGATTGGCCACTTCTGCTCAGGCTTTGAACCGTTTTTTATATTCGCGACCAACAGGGAAAACTCTCTCACCATGCAAGCTTCCTGAGGAATATCAGTGGTTACGATGTGCTCAGTTGGCAACAGTACCCATCCTGTCACGAGCTCATTGAAAAAGCAATTAGTATTTGCGATATAAGACGCCTCCTTCTCTCGGAAAGGAATAATGAAGTCGTGAAGCTCTAAGGTTCCTTTTGTTCCAATAACAGTTACGTTCATTGTCAAATTTGCTAAAAAGGAGCAACTGAAGGTTGCTATCCTCCCGTCATCCCAATATAGAGAAGCTCCGCAAGATAGAATCACCCCAGCTTCATTTAGAACAGGACCATGCATGGCTATAACTGTTTTTGGAAGCTCGTAATCATTTGCCCACAGGATTGACCGTATGCAATACCAACCAGCATCACCAAGAGCACCAAGACCATCAAGATCCGGCTTAACACGAATGTCATTTTTTAAGAAATTAGCATCACCAGCAAATGAGAAGCAGCTGTGCATCTGCTTAGCAGAAAGAGAACATTTTAAAAGTGATAACAATAAGTCATTTTTAAAGAGAACTCAGTGGCACTGAGCATAGACAATTGGCAACAAGATGTAGATGACAGCCCATCTGCCCATGGTTGGCACATTTCTCTAACCAAAATTTACTTTTATATGCTACTGAGTTACGGCTAAAGCACAATAACAAAAAAAAAACATTCGATTCACTGTGATTTTACAGCATATAATAAATATGCATACTAGCCAACATTTCAGAATGAGAATCACGTAACAGTGCGGCAACAGGAAGATCATAAACACTCTGTACCACCTCTCAGCAACTTAAACAACAATCCAGAAAGAAACATCTTTCCTTTTGTAAGCAATTTTTATAACCACTACAATACAATAACTGCAAGCACACATACTCGCAAACATAAATCCAGCAAAAAGTAAAAGAATCATAATTAAGGTTGTCTTTAATAGCTAAACAATCACTAATCAACCACAAAAAGTATGGCCTGTGGTGCCAAACCAAATTTAAAGTATGTAAAGGTTGTGCCTCTACTTCATTTTTGAAAGCACAACAGATAAAGGTGTTTGGCCTTACAGCTAACCTAGTAATCTTTACCAACAATCTATCAACTTGTACAAGAAAGTCTACAATACGCGAGTAGTATAACCAGCCAGTGATAATACGACATTTATTTTTATCTAATATAATAACTAAATTCAAATTTCTAAGATATACTTAAAAATACTAAGTTTGTATCTGAAAGGTAATCTAATTCCACAGTGTTAAAGAGTATTTTTTCTTTATTTTAGATAATAAAAAATGTAATTAATCATGCAATCTAAAGTGAATTATTTAAAAGAAATAATATTAACGAAATCTTTAAAAAAAGGAAAAATTTAGCAAAATCAATTCATTAGACAATACCGTTTTGAGCTGGCCAAAACGCTGCGGATCAGAGACAAACTCTTTCATTTGAGCAGTCCTCGGATGATGCACCCACATGGCCCCGTCCATTAACTGCACCCCGTTCTCTTCACACGCTTTCACAATCACATCAAACTCTGCCACGTTCAGAGCCACGGGCTTCTCCATTAACAGATGCTTCTTCTTTTGCGCGACCAAGACGGCCCATTTGACGTGCATCGACGTCGGTAGCGGCAAGTAGACGGCGTCGATATCCGGGTCATCGAGTAAGGCCTCGTAGGAGCCATAGACTTTGGTTCCGAGTGGGAAGTTGTTGGCTTTGGCGAAGTTAGTGGCTTTCTCAAGCGAGCGGCTCGCAATGGCTGTGAGGATGGAGTTTGGAGCCAAAGTTATGGCACGTGAGATCTTGCGGGCTATTTCGGCGGCGCCAATTATGCCGAAGCGGATTGCGGCTTGGGATTCAGTCGTCGCTTTTTCAAGTGCAGCTGAAATGGTGGGTGCTGGTTGTGCTACTCTTCTGAAGAAAAGAGCCAAATGGATATAAATGACTAGAATTAGTGAAATAACATTTAGTCCCTTATACTTTTCATAAATCACTAACAGTGAATTTGTTTTGAAATTTTGTGCATTATTTTCTATCGATATACTCTGCTATGTTATACAAGTAACAAGCTCCCTTTACACAACATAACCTTTTATGTCACCTTTGTGTCATTTTTTAATCCTAATATTATTACTCTCTCATTAAACACTATCTATTGAAGTTTTTAGAGAAAATTAACTTTACGGTTGTGCTATTTAAGCACCGATTAATCGGCCTTATTCGCACATCGCTATTTGAGCAATTCAATATGACCAATTTTGACATTTTAAACTGACACCGATTTTTGAGTAATTTGAACAATTAATCAGTCGATTTCCGATATTCTATTTCCCGAAAGAATTCTGATTTCAATTTTTAATAGTTCAATTTTTTGGGGATTTTAATGGATTATTTTGTATTAATAAAAAAAAAGGGAAAAAAGAAAAAACGATTCTTAACCCCAATTACCACCCCTAATTAAACGAATCCATTTTTTCGAACACGTATTCGCTTTAAAGCGAATCGAATCAAACGAATAAACGAATCATAACACAAATTGACACCCCTAATTTTTTGTGTAAAAAGTTTTGAGTTTTTGATAGATAATTTTATAAGTTTATAACTATGAGCGATAATTATGTTAATTCAGTAATTTTAAAATAGAATGAGATTAAAATTAGACTAAATTAGTAAAAACGAAAGGGAAAAGACATATATACCCCCAAAGCCTCGCTTCAGGCTGAGTTTCCAAAGGGACAGCCTCACAGACCAGAGGCGTCCCACCTCGGGGAGACGCGGGCGCCCTCAGAGATGAGGTTCTCTAAATGGGCAGGAAGGCCTTTCTTTAGTGCTTGAAATTTGAAGTGACCATATGTTTAGTTGAAGAAGAAGAAGATTAAGAGACATGAGATAGTAGTGAAGAGTTTTTATTTTATTTTAGGGAAATGCTAATGAGTGCCTTAGGGCACTTGTTAATGATTCATTTTAGGAAAGTTTTTATAGGAAAAATGAAAAAGTAATTAATATTTTGATAATTTTTTACTTTCCCCATAAAAGTGATATGAAAACTTACCAAAAATGGATTCTTAATGAATGCCCTTAGGGCACTAGTTAGCATGACCCTTTATTTTATTGTGAAGGTGGGTGGGACCCTGTTGTTTTTTAAACACCTTTTTGTTATATATTATATAAGAAGAAAGAGTTTTTTCTTTTTTTTTTGAAGCGGGACCCACTGATAATTTTCGGTAGAAAGTGGTTTTTTTTTTTAAATTCTTATGAAAATTGGACCCACAGCTCGTACATATTCCATTTATTGAAACAACTGCTGTCTGGTTTGGTGTTGGAAAAAAAAATTATTTTTTTCAAAATCCTATAAATATTCAAATAAATTGACAGGTGGAGATGTTATAAATAGTTAAATAACTATCTTCTTATTATTTATTTTAAATATCATATGAAATTTAAATTTTTTTTATTTTAAGTATTTAAAATACAACTTCAAATATACTATATGCTCAAATGGTAAAATCTCTATAAAAGATTCTTTGTAAAGTTGATGATATAATAATATATATATATTTGTATAATTATATTATTTTTTATATAGTATAATAGTAATAAATTATTTAAATTTTAAAAATATTACTTCTTGTTTTTTTAAAATGAATTATCTATTTGTTATTTAAAATGCAATTATTTTTTTCCCATTTTCAAGTTGAGGCTGTCATCTTGACTGCCTCGCCACGCCTCGCGTGGTGGACTGCCTCACACCCATAGCAAGTTTTCGAAACTTGTCCCAAAATTTTGTATAAAAGACATACACACCCCTCCAAAATTTCATAAAATTGATAATTTTTTAGAATTGAGAGAATGTTATATTGTTATTTTTTTACCTATCGAACGAAATTTTCGAGGGTATAACTGTCATTCTTATAAAATTTTGGGGGTGTGTGTGTTGCGGGTGCATACGTCCATTATCAAAAACAAGATGGTGTGTTTGACCATTTTATGAAACATTAGGGACGTATATGTCCCATTACTAAATCTAAACTTAAAATTGGACAAAATTTCAGGCCAGTCCCTCGTGAGCCTGAGTTAGGTCCGCCTCTGCCTATCATCCATCAAATGCCAAATGCCAAATAAATTTGCTCACTCTGTTCAGTAAAGATGCGGGTGAAAATTTTTACCTTGTAAAAGCCTGAATCGAGCTCACAGTTGACGCCACGTGGCAGGAGATCAGCGGGTCGGCAGCTGAGAACCCCAGATTGCGGGACGTAGCGGGCACGCGCAGGAAGGAGGAGGAGGCGGCGCGTGGGGAGCGGAGGAAGGCAGCGGGAACTGCGGCTGATTCCATTGCCGTCGCTAAAGATTGAAACTTTCCAGATGAAGTCAACAACAAAGGGGAAGTGGGTGTTGGATTTGATTTGTGAATGGGAGAAGGGAAGTGTGGGGGTGTGATTAGAGAGATTGTGGGGGTGTAAAGAAGCTGACGTGGACGTATTGAAGAGCAAAAAAGACCATGGGGGGAAAAGGATCAAGATGATCGATGCTTTTGAGTTTTGACTTCAACTGGGATGGAGACGAGACGACCACAACATTTTATACTTGGAAAATTAAAATAATATTTAATTTTCTTTTATATTCTATGTGGGTTGGTATTTTGTCAGCCCGACCCGATCAAACCTTTTGGTTGGCTGAAGATTTAGAATTTCGATATATATTTAAGTTTATGTTTATTAAAATATAAATTTGGATCGAAATTCGAGATAATTTTTCATTCAAAATAAAAAACGAGATGATTTTTCATCTTCAATCTTAAAATTTTAACTTAAATATATTGAATTTTAATCGAAATTCAAAATATTGATTGATTCGGAATTCAAGATAATTTTCATATTTATTTTTAAAAAAATAGATCGGAATTTGAGATTATTTTCATATCGAATCATAATCAAAATTAGATGAGATGAGATGAGATGATGATAGAACAAGATGAGACATCCACCCATCAGGTGGTTGGTTAGCTGTTAAATGTCCACTTATAATTATGTTAACTAAAAAATATATTTTTTAACAAATAATTCAAAATATCAAATAATTTAAATTAACTATATATATATTTATACATATGTGTGTGTGAGGGGTTGATTTAATCGAATCAAATCAAAAATGATATATTTTTCAAATAACCTATATATAAATCAAACCCCAAACAATATCAACTGAACCAAACAAACTGTGTATAGCCAATCCATTCATGCTTTCAAAGCTAGGTGAGACACTGAGACGTTAATATCCATTTAAATGTATATATATATTTTTTTAAAACGTTAGAAATCCTGTCACTAAATCATCCAACCCCGATTTAAGGGGAACAAGTAAAAACCCCGGCGCCTCAGACTCTTATAAGAAATGCACTTACTAGCCTCGAATCTGAGACCTAACAACTAAATTCTAAGTCATCTGCCACTAAGCCACCTTCATTGGGGCAAATAAAAACAACCTACTCAAAGTGAAAAGACAAAATGGCACATTCAAAATCCACCAAATTTTGCTCCAAAAACTCCCATATGAAAACAATACCAAACATTGATATGTGCACAATATTTTCCACCATCCAGCTATCAAACTGCAGTTTTGAGATTGTTGTGATATATGAAATAAGCACTTGTGAATTATGAAATAAGCACATGATTTTACATAAGTGCTTCATAAACCTTTCACAAAATTGATTATTCATTTCTACAAAAATATATGATCGTTATTCATTTCTACAAGTAATAAAATAAAAAAATCCAAATCTCTGGGAAGCAAGTAAATAAAATAACACAAAATTTACTTTTCTTCTCACTGATTCTTTCTCATATCTACAATCTCACTAATGTTACATGAATGGTATAATGCTTTCGCATCTTGATGTAAATGCAGATCTATTATGCCTAGTGATTTTACAAGGCATTCGTATTTCATTGAATAAATAAGCAGGTGTTTCTCACTGTTGGCAAAGTAAAAAGTAGCCTGCAGTAATGTCAATGCTTGTGTTGGAAAGCAAGTACCTGACAGTTTACCGTTATGATGGTTGCATTTGATCTCGCAACAATGCCTGTTGGAGCTGAATGACTTGTTGACGCTGTTTGGGCGGCAATGAATTCAACTACTCCGGTGTTAAAGTCAAAACTTGCTGCAGTAAGGCGGACTCCAAATCGGGTGGAAGCTGCAAAAGAGATAGAGAAACAACAGCAATCTCATATATGAACCACGGTGGACATTGAGACATGATCAGAGAAACTTTATTATTCATCTTATTATAATCAAAACCCCAGCACTCAACAAGAATACAACTTGAAGGGACAAAAATTAAATGAAACAAAATTTGGAGACTAAGGCGGCCAATGCATGAATCAGAAACTGAGATGTAAAAAAACAAGTGGTTGTGATTTATTAAGATTGTCGGTGTTACCTGAGGTATTTGTTTCTCAGAATACTGCACCTCTTCTACTTTAGAAACTTGATTTACTGGCACTACACCAGTTTCAAATGCTTGGGATGGTGCATTCAAGGCCCCCTTTGAGAAAGAGGTGCCACTTCCATCCTCTGTTTTCACCATTTTTGAAGGGCGACTTATTGACTCTGAAGAATCATTAACTAATCTTTTCAAGGCTAAACCAACAGGCAAGTTTGTATGTGCATTATTTTTATGCATCTCAGGAACTCTATCAGCTCTATCAGCATCCCTGCTAACTTGTCTGTAAAATGCCTGATGATGTTGAGGGTCCAGGCTGTTATTATAAAGGAAGTTAGATTCTTTTTCACATATATGAATAGATTTTATACACATATGAAATACAACAATACCATAAGGAAGTTAGATTTTATACACATATATGAAATACAACAATAACCACAAAAGTACCAAACAGAGACAGATTAGCAGCTATGTAATTTGTTTCTCTCAAGTACTAGAAGAGAGAATGGGTATAAGTGAGAGAGTAACAAATTGCCATGGGTGGCAACTGTTGGTTTCATGTGTGTTGGCAACTTCCATAACAAAACAAGTTCAATTGAGTTGTAATGAGTCTTAAAGATTTGGTGTTGATTGGACGGCATTTGGAAAAAATTGGATGATGATTTCAGACCTCAACGTTAGTGTCACGTTTGAGATGACGTTAGAACGAAAGCTTCCAGAGCCCATACGTTCGAGTCACGTTCGAGTTTCGTTCAAACTAAACTGACCAGAGGCTTCGCATTCAAGTTGCGTTTGACATGGCGTTCGAACGATTTTGCGGAAACATTCGCGTTCGTCACGCGTTCTTGTGGCGTTCGAACGCCCGATCGGGATTTGGTTATTTTGAACGCGTTTTTGAAGCCAGTTTTGAATAGGGAAAACCCTACCTATAAAAAGAGACATAGCCACATTACCTAGGGTTGAAAACACATTATTCAGAGTCCTAATATCTTTTGTTTCCTTCCTCATGTGAAATCACCTTGAAAACTTAATTGATTCTCTTGTCTTCTTTCTTTTGGTGAGATTGTTCTTTTTTGATAAACCATCGACACAAAACACAACCTTAACCCAATACCCTAATCCTTCAGAGTTCTGAGGAGGTGATTGGTAGTTAGAGTTCCGACGTAGCGAGTTCGCAGATTGGATTCACTCAGAGACTTCAGAGGTTCTGAAGAAGGCTGCTTGGGGAGTTCTTCGAGTTATTACAGTCTGGAGGTATTTGAGTCGGCAAAGTTGTTGCCATAGGTCTTATATCATCACTGTAAGTTTTCTCTATTATAGTGGACTCGAGTGGTAGTCTATATCCGGAGTGGTTTTTTTCTCTATAAAAGTTTTTCACTCTGTCAACAAAATCTTTGTGTTGATTACTCATTTACTTTTCTCTCTTTAATTATTGCTTTGATTGAGACTGTGGCAATTGATTAGAATTAAGGGTTGTTGATTGAATCGTACCATATTAATTCTACCTTTGACGTATCTTAGATAGAGTTGGTTTGAATAATTCCACATAGGGTCAGAAACCTTAGAGTCATGTGAATTTTCACCAACTCGTGTAGACCACATGTACACAGGTTAATATATGCTATTAGTGCAAAGCATTACTTCTCACAGACATGGAGAGATAGATATTGAGTGCTTTAAGAATACATTTATCAGGTGCAAACATTAAAGCAAAAACAAAGGGCATTAGACTTCCTCTTGAGTTGACGTCACATCTATATCTAAGAACTTGCACAATTTAATCTTTTTTCCCCTTTATCCCTTATTATTTATTTGTCTAAGGCAAGGACCATATCAAAGCTGGGGACAGAATCAGTAAACTTCCTTCGCAACTCAGAGCAAAAGCCCAAGACAACTTCAGTTAAAGACACATTTTTATTCCTACTATGCTAAATAATACAAAGCACTAGGAGACTTGGCACCTGGAAACAGCATCTGATGACGGAGGGCGGGGCAAAAGGAAGACTGTATGGCTGAATTTGGAAGATTTGCCTGTGTGTTAAGCCCAAAACTGGGAGCTGAAACCTGTACTTGGTTATCTTGTGAAGGAGGTTGTATTTGCTGGTTCAAAGAAGAGGAATTTACCACCTGAACAATAGATAATAATTCATTTCTTAGAGAGGATGAAACAAACCCCTTGGGGAGTCCCCATTCCTAGCTTTATTTGTGCCTGCAGGCAAAATTAGAGAAATAAATCTAAGATCAAGTTGAGTGCAATAAATGCCACAATCCCATGGCAAAAACAAAAAATGACATATCAAAACAAATTTAAAGTGAAACTGATTATGGATCCAGCAGGACTTGGATTTCAGAAAATGAAAATTTTTAAGATCTCCCAAGGTGGATCTGCCTAAAAATCCATTTATGTAAATCAATTATATAAAATGTGTGTGGATAACTGGTAGAACCTCTTGGGTGGTACACGAGTTTTAGGGTTTGAACCCCGCTCATCCAAGTGTGAAAGTAGATGAGAATAGTTTTGTGGTCAAACTGGTAGAACCTCTTGGGTGGTACACGCAGTTTAGGGTGAGAGGAAATTAAGGTTCTCATAATGCCATGCTTTAAAAAAAATAAAGAAAGAAAGAAAATAAAAAGAATTCAATTAATAGTTGCCTAGGAAAGGATCCAGGTAGATATGCCAGAAGCATCTGGAGAACTTGATTTGTGAGGCTGCTTTCCATCAGATATTCCTAATAACTTGTGACTTGTTCTGATAATGTTTTCATATAATAATTTACTCCTAGAAACAAGGTGTTATGGAAAATGCGCTGAGATGCTGGCATTTGAGAATAAAAAGAGATGGGAGCATGCGTAGTTGGAATTCTTCCCCAGACATAACACTCAAGAGAATAATTATTGAGCCAATTTCCTGGCTTAATCAAATCAAAACAAATTAAGAAGTATTGATAACAAATTAGTAACATGAAAAGCTTGTTTTGAGAATACTATATAGTACATGTAATGCTATTGCGTCTTGAAATGGCTAAAAGAACAAAAGGCTCATCTAGAGAAAACATAAAGCAATCTATAGCAGAAAGGCAGAAACCACATTCATATATGGGCGCATGAATACTTTGGATATAAGGTACAGACCAAAAAAAGGCCAAGAAAAATTGGAAAGAAGAAACAAGTACCACCCCTAAAGGTTTACCAAACAATAGATGAACACCAGAAAAAGAGCTTTTAGCAGCTGAGGTTTTGCGAGTAACAGCCAGCGAGCTTGTTCTTTGTTTTGAATAGCCATCAACTGCCATCATATAAGACATTAAATATACCACTAATCTAAGAACTCTAAAGTAATCTAGCTTATCCAGAAGAGAAATGTGAACTTTTCAACAGTACATACCTTCATCTCAGACATAATTTCATTCAGCTGATTCCTGGACATTTTAGCCAGATAGAGAATTAAGGGATCATTGGGCGATGCCAACTGATTCTGTATACAATTTTAATTTGATTGCATCCCAACCTGAGGACTACCTAGAGCTCCGGTCATAACATCTGCAGCTGTAATAGATAAATGGAAACCAATTGGCTGCAATATATCCATCAAAAGACCCCAAGGTGTGGCTTGGTGGTAAAGAGCTTAGGACTTGGTCGCCAGGTCTTAGGTTCGAGTTCAGGGAGTGCATTTCTTGTAAGTGTCCGGGGCAACCGGGGGTTTTACCTGCTCCACTTAAACTTGGGTGGGATGATTTAACTACGGCGTTTCAAAAAAAAAATTATCCATAAAAAAAAAAAAGAAGTTAGCAGCAAAAAGTTAGCATAGCAAATGATATCAGTGACCAATAGGTATTAAGAAGAAGTATTCTCATGTGAAAAAAAAAAACAATAAAATACCAACATTTGCAGCCATTCCAGGCCCAACACCACCCTGCAACAGATGGAAAGCAATCACTATGATTGAAGCTTAAAATGGAAACTGACACTAAACACAACTACGAATTAATGCCAAAAAGTTACATATTGTAGACGTTGGTTTTCGCCCGAGGTCCATAATCGAGATTTCGTAGAGAGGGGCACTAGCGATCCTGCAAAACAAAGAAGTAGAGTGGACGGGAGTACTGCCCACCGGTGTGGTGGGTGCCGGGGGCACTCCGACGCTCATGTCAGTAAAGGGACTTGAGAAAGTTATAATGAAGAAGGCAAGGTTAGATGCTACCTTGAACACTGTAGGGTGCCGTGAGGGCGGTAGGTATAAGGTGTAGTAAGCTTGAGGGTGTCCCGAAGCTGTGAGTAGGAGAGCTAGAAGTTCCGTCTCTTTTTCTTCTGGACCCTCTTCTCTTATATACACGCCTTTGTGTGCATTTACTGCTCTTTGATTGCTTGTCCGTTGGGCGTCGATAACAGTTGACTTCATGAGGGGGGTTTTATTATGTTTTGCCCGTTGTAGGCTGGCAACTGTTGAGTTTCTGAATGATGTTTATGAACTTAGGCGTTACGTGGGCCGGCCTCTGGATGGTCCTTCGGTTACGGGTGTTGGTGCTCATCGGGCCGGGGCCGACATTATGTCTTTGGGTTCGGTTATGGGATTTCAGGGGTGCATTTAGTAATGGGCCTTAAGCGAAAGGTCGAAATTACCCTTGGACCAAATTTGGCCCATACAGTTTGTCCCCTACTCTCTAAGTTAAAGAGTCCTTGGCTTGGAGAGTACTTGACGTATGTGTCACCTGAGGCGAAAACATATTATATAGGTGTACTCGAGCGTCGATGCTACCTATTGATTGGACTAAACGAATGTCAAGTTAGGAGCTTGACTCTACAAGAGTTATTAGGGAAGTACCAAGTTCAACCTGCTGAAGGTTCAATACGTACTTCATATGTACGGACTGTAGGAAGTCCATATCTTCATTTGCCTCGACATAAGTCCATGAGGGATGTCCCCGGTCAACTGAACCAGATTAAGTTTCAGGATATAAGTCATACGACATGTGTAATCCATGTCTACAACTTGACTCGACATGAGTCCAAAGGGGATGTCCCCGTTCGACTGGACTTGATGAGTCCAGGAAGATATAAGTCATACGACATGCGTAATCCATGTCTTGTGCTTGACTCGACGTGAGTTTATGGGGGATGTCCCCGGTCGACTGGACTTGATGAGGCCAGGAAGATATAAGTCATACGACATGTGTAATCCATGTCTTGACTCGTCATGAGTCCATGGGGGATGTCCCCGGTCGATTGACCTTGATGAGGGTTCAGGATATATTTCACACGACATTGTAGTATGGATTGTAGGAAGTCTATGTCTTCATTTGACTTGACATGAGTCCATGGGGGATGTCCCCGATCGACTGAACTTGATGAGGGTTCAGGATATATTTCACACGACATTGTAGTATGGACTGTAGGAAGTATATGTCTTCATTTGACTTGACATGAGTCCATGGGGGATGTCCCCGGTCGACTGAACTTGATGAGGGTTCAGGATATATTTCACACGACATTGTAGTATGGACTGTAGGAAGTATATGTCTTCATTTGACTTGACATGAGTCCATGGGGGATGTCCCCGGTCGACTGAACCAGATGAAGGTTCATGAGTTATTTCACACTACAGACCTGACGAAGGTCCAAGAGTATTTCTTTATCATACTGCTAGACCTGATGAAGGTCTATGAAGGCCATCACACATTCTCCTAATGAGGGTCTATGTGACTACGGTCGAATGAACCTGATGAAAGTCCAAGTGATTTTCCATACTACCTAACCTGATAATGGTTGGTTGATTGGACCTAATGGAGGTCCAAGGGATTTTTCATACTACCCAACCCGATGAAGGTCGGTTGATTGAACCTGATGGAGGTCCAAGGGATTTTTCATACTACCTAACCTGATAATGGTTGGTTGATTGGACCTGATGGAGGTCCAAGGGATTTTTCATACTACCTAACCTGATAATGGTTGGTTGATTGTACCTGATGGAGGTCCAATGGATTTTTCATACTACCCAACCCGATGAAGGTCGGTTGATTGAACCTTTCATGTCTTCAGAGGAATGTGACATCCATGTCTTGAGATCTTAAATAAGTGTAAAGCATCATACATGTCATGTCGAGTGAGACATTCGCCTCATGTTGTAATGTCTAGTGGGACATTCACCTCTTGATGAACCTTTATTTGGAGCATCCTCCTTGAGTCGAGTCTACATATTGTGGAGTTGAGTGAGATACTCACTTGTTGTATCTCCATCAAGAGTACCTTCCTTTAGCCGAGACTACATCATGGTAGTGTTGAGTGGGACAATCACTTTTTGTATCTTCATCTATAGCATCTTCCTGATGTGTATCAATGTAACATTTGATTGGGACCTTAAGTAGGTTAGCCTACCAATTTGTCCTGTCGAATGAAATTGTGGACGAGATTTGTGAGGTGGTAAGTCGTAGATTGATATTTCTTGGTTAAACACAAAGAATTCCCTGACTCAATAAGAGGCGTATAATGAGGGTATGGATTGGGTGGACAATCAATTTTCTTGAAACCACAGATGAATTTTGTTGTTTGTGTTTTGATGCTCCTTTTGCACCAATCGACGTGGGACTTCTTTCGCAGTTTAAGTTTTTGTTGCTGTTCAAACACTAATCGATGTGGGACTTAGCTTAGCTGGGGATTGGATTTTTGCTCATAAAGCTTGTTTGGACTTCGATCTCTTTTGGTTTACTGAATTGGGCTTGGTCTTGGCAGGTTGGGCTTCGGTCTCTTTATTGAAAAAGAAATATTTTTTGGGCTCAGTTCTATTGATACGGTTGAAACGTTTTGTAAGGTTGGGAAATGGCTTGGTAAGTCTTTGGATCTAGCAAGTATGGGCTGCTTTGATGAAAATCATTGGGCCAGGTTTGATCTCTCTTTGATGCTTTCCAAATTGGGGGATAATCTGGCATGTTGGGTTGCGACAATTTGCTATTTTGTTCGGTTGATGGGCTGCCAATCTGCCCAGTTTTCCTCATTGTTTACAGCCCTCATAAGCTCTTTTTCCATTGGCTTTTGCCTTATTTGCACTGGGACTTTTTACTTTGTACTGTCGACTGGATTCAAGCTCATCTGTTGGAGGCTATTCACGTTACTGGATGCACGCATGTCGATTGCACGACATTCACGTCGCCTGATTCATGCATGTCGACTGGACGAATGCATGTTGGCTGGGTGCATACACGTTGGTTGACCATGCATGATTTGTCTCTTTCTATATGAAAAGGTGCAGCATGTGTTTCTCGAGGTAGGATCTTGGTGGTTAGCTCGCACCTTTTGCAGTCGCATGATACTCATGCAAGGTTCGTCACCAAACTTGGTGAAGGATGATTTATCACAAGTGCCATTGGTGTCTTCACTCTCCAGCGTTTGAGCCCTGCTTGTGTTTCCTTGGTCTGCCGGTTGCTTGTGCTCTATCTTTATGTTTTTGGTTTCCTAGACGATGTGGGATTTTGCTCAGCTCTGCAGTTGTCTCCAGCGTTGGATTTGGGCATGCCACGACCTTCTGTCTCTTGGACCGAGCCCGCCTCACTCCGGGCTTTGGGTTTATTCTTTCGGTCCTTCATTTTTGGTTTGCTTTCCTCTTGCCGCTTGTTTCCTTGGGTTAGTGGTTGCTTGTAAAGTGGACTGCTGTGGGCTGGGTTTGTTGGGCTGATGTGAGACGGTTCACGTAATTAGAGGTGGCTGGGCTGTTCTCGGCTGGATTAAGGGCTTGCCCTCTTTTTCGGCAAATGGGCTGTTGTGCTCTGTTGCGTGAAGGATGTAGCTTCACGTGTTGTGGCAGATGCGTCTACTGGTCTCTTTCAGCTGCGTATGGTTCGCAAAGTCTTGGGCAGTGGGCCTTCACAATTCACGTGATCCTGCTCTGGGAAGCAACTTGCAAAATCCTTCGTGTCTGGAACTTCACGCGTCTATTCCAAGTGGATTGCATTTGGGCTTGGGCTGGTAATTACGTCAGTGGCCTTGCTTTGCGTACTGACCAGCCAGGGGAGCGTTCTCGTGATTGCTTTCTGTGAAAAAGATGGAACATTCAGCAACCACTTTCCCAGAATTTCGAATTGCACCCAAAGATTCCAATCTGATTCAGAAGATAGATTGTTTAAATGCAAAGGCTCGTGCTTCAGATGGAAGGCATGTGCTCAACATGTAGAGGTATTGTTGCTGCTGGAAATAAGAGCTTTGAATCAACAGCTACTTGTGGACCGGTTATCTTCAGGAAATCTACTCGTAGTCAAGGGCAGCACGTGGCAGAAAGCTTTCTCCGAGTGGAGTATCCTCTTTAAGCCGAGTATGCATCTTCACAGCGTCGAGTGGGACACTCTCCTCGTTATGAATCTTCACAAGTGTTAGTTGGAGCAACCTCACGATGTGTAGACTTACAATATTGTTCGAAACCTTAGGTAGCCCAGCCTACCTATGCGTCGAATGGATCTTTAGCTATTTGCTAATCATACATTCTATGTCGTGCCGACTGAATCCTTCGCCTCTAGACAAGAGCTCTTCCTCCTCGTGTTGAGTGGAGTCTCAGACTAGCTAGAACTTCTCCCATCTCATGTTGAATGAGATCTTAAACAAGTGTCAAGTCACAGATGAGGAATGTCGAGTGGAATCTTTAGCAAGTGACAAGTTACACATGATAATATCTATTGGGACATCCTAAACAATACACTCATGTTGAGTGGGACATCTCTAGCTAGTCATATGTTAAATATTATAAATGTCGACTGTGCTTAATTGTAATAGCTGTCTAGTCGTAAATTGTAGTATCGATTGAGACACCCATAATCATCAAGCTATATGGTGTAGTATCGACTGGGATATTCATAACAAGTCCCAAACTATGACACCTATTATAAGTCACATGCTTTCTAATGTCGATTGTGACATTATTAAAAGGTGCAAGACTTACCTGGTAATGTTGACCAAGATGTCCACACCAAATCTTCATTCGGGTACGTCAACTTGGACATCCTCCTCATGTCCAACACATCGCTTCATCACGTGAGGTAAATGGTAGAAAATACAGCTCCATTGAAGGGAAACGCCTTGCTCATGACGTAGGTCCATGCGACTCTGGTAGAATGGAGTCTAAAATTGCTGACAATCCATTAATGTCTTCTGGAGGAAATGGGAATTCTCTTAACGTCGTCTGAAAAAGATGACACTTCTTTCATGTAGTCTGGAAAAGACGCGAAGTCTTTCATGTAGTGTGGAGGAAATGCAATCCCCTCACGTAGCCTGAATGAGATGATATTTTATCCATGACATCTGGAGTAAATGGTATATGTCCCAAGTAGACTCGAATAAATGTCAATCATAGTGAATACTTCTTGGTTGATTGCTTATGCTGGGGATTATGTGGGTTTTATTTTGTCGACTTGTGGAAATGTGTAGAATGATCCAAGTGTTGGTTTACTGGTAGTCTGACACTGGGCAGGCTAGAGAGAATCACTCTTTCAAACTCTTGTATTTCCTTTTGCATGGAAGAGGTGACTTGTTGTGATCAGTCGGCTTGGAGAATCATGGAGGCTTTTCTGGTGATTAAGTGGATGGTTGATTGATGGTGGGATTTCCACTTTCCATATTCTTGAATGCTTCTAATAGATTGGATCAGATGATAGAATTGTTGGGATGACCCGTAGCCTCGGGCCATTGGGAGAAGAAATGTGCTCTAATGCTTGTAAAATTATTCTTGGAGGATGACAAATTAAGTGATCATGAGATCAGGTGTTTGCTCGTTGTGTGACGCCACACGAGGAGGAATGTTTGATAAGATCGTAGATGGAGAGATCTTTGTATGCTATGAATTGCTAGGGCCCCACGGTGGGCGCCAAACTGTAGACGCTGGTTTTCGCCCGAGGTCCACAATCGAGATTTCGTAGAGAGGGGCACTAGCGATCCTGCAAAACAAAGAAGTAGAGTGGACGGGAGTATTGCCCACTGGTGTGGTGGGTGTCGGGGGCACTCCGACGCTCATGTCAGTAAAGGGACTTGAGAAAGTTATAATGAAGAAGGCAAGGTTAGATGCTACCTTGAACACTGTAGGGTGCCGTGAGGGCGGTAGGTATAAGGTGTAGTAAGCTTGAGGGTGTCCCGAAGCTGTGAGTATGAGAGCTAGAAGTTCCGTCTCTTTTTCTTCTGGACCCTCTTCTCTTATATACACGCCTTTGTGTGCATTTACTGCTCTTTGATTGCTTGTTCGTTGGGCGTCGATAACAGTTGACTTCATGAGGGGGGGTTTTATTATGTTTTGCCCGTTGTAGGCTGGCAACTGTTGAGTTTCTGAATGATGTTTATGAACTTAGGCGTTACGTGGGCCGGCCTCTGGATGGTCATTCGGTTACGGGTGTTGGTGCTCATCGGGCCGGGGCCGACATTATGTCTTTGGGTTCGGTTATGGGATTTCAGGGGTGCATTTAGTAATGGGCCTTGAGCGAAAGGTCGAAATTACCCTTGAATCAAATTTGGCCCATACACATATCAGTTTTAAGAAGGCAATGTCATTGTGAAAAATTACCATAGCAACTGATTATGCACATTAATGGAACTTAATCCTGGTCATATAAAGAACTATGGCAGCAAAGTGGCTACAGCAATACCAACTACATAACTTTTTCTAAAAGTAATTTGTAATAAATACACTATCTTTAGTTTCAATTTAAATCATAAATACACTATCTTTAGACTTTAGTTACCTAGTCAAATAATCCTAAACTCATAGCTTAAACACTATAAGAAATGAAATATCATGCCAATTTAAGCATAATATTAAGAAACTATTATAACAAAAACTGAATAAAAATTAAAAAAAATTGTTCTTATGAAGAACTGACCTGAAAGACACAACAGGACCAACCTCCCTGCAGATTTCTATAAGCTGTTCCTCAGTTGTATCACACGGTATGTTCCCAACTGAAACCACAAACAAATTAATAATAATAATAATTCATCGAAAATTAATAATAATCTTCGATTGCGTATAAGTTAGTTTATACTCTTAATATTAATTTATATTTTATACACTCAATAATATTTATAAGTTAGTTTATACTCTCGTAATTAATTTTTTGTTTTGCTGCATATTTCAGCGTTTTGAAATTCAAAATTTCAAATTTGGACATTTTAAAAACTTTGTATTATAATATGAGCAAATTCACTCCTTTAGATAAAAATGCCATTATTTTTTTCTCCCCCAACAACACTAAAAAAAAAATCTCAATATTTTGTTTCTTATAAAAATGACAGCTCTATGGCAGCAGCTCGCTGCCATTTCCGCAGCAGTTGCTGGGAAAAAAAGAAATTGTTGAGTTTTTTTACGATACTGATCGCAAGTGTCGTAAAAAATTCATCGCAAATGTCATAACCGTCTCTCCGCAATTTGTCGCAAAACAAATGCACGATTTTAAATGATATTTGTGATAGATTTTTTGTAATAAATTGCAGTGAGTGTCGCAAAAAAAAAATAAATAAAATAAAATAAAATAGCATCAATTCGTTGCCATGACCAATTTTTAGGAAAATAAATTTGGAAGAAAAAAGTTATCAAGTAGAGGAATAAAAAGGATATTTTTGTTCAAAATAATGAATTTGCCTATTTGATAGATAGAAACATTTTCAGTGCCCAAATTTGATATTTTGAATTTCAAAAAACCTAAATTTGATAATTTCTCAATTATTTATGTCACTATATATTTATATAATAATTCTTATTATTTTAATAAACAACTTTTTAAAGGTTGTAGTAATAATAAAATAAAGTGAAAGTGTTGAAATTATAATAAAATTTTAGACAATCAAATATTTAAAAAAATAAATAAAAATTTGATTAACCCCTACTCATATGATTTTTTTGGTAATCAGAGTGTTTCGGTCAACTTACGTACACCTCGATTAATTTTCAGGACATGTGATTCTTGTCCTCAGAAGTTTCTCAATACAGATCAGAGTAAGTCGTTGACTTTTTACATCATGAGATATGGCGCCAAAGAAATACATTTAGTGAGATTCGAATCTTGAACATGAAAGAGAATAAATCACTTATGCCCAAGGTTTTTATCACTGAGGCAACTTATTGGGATTCCAAATTATATATTTTGACACTAACAAATTCTTGTTGATTCATAGAATGTGTCGGTTATTGTGACTAACACGGTCCAAATCGATAACAAGAATAATAACTTTTAATATTATAACATAAATTTATAGCACGTGTAATTCAAAAATTGTTGTTCATTAATAATTATAACATTACAACAATAATAATTATAAAATGTTGTATATTTTTAGGGTTACATCAAATTCTATTTTTAAGAGAGAGAATTGAATTCTTCTCACTCTTCAAATATATAGATGAAGAGGTGAAGATTTGATATCTTCTGCACTTGACTCACTTTATTTTCAAATTATATTTATCTCCACCTCTAAGATCATTGAGCTCTCATTCGACTGCAAAATAAAAATAAAATAATTTGAAAATTGTTATGAATGTTCAAAATACGACGTAGTTTCATATAAAGACTCCATTAAAACAACCAACAATCAATTATAAAAGCAATTCACATTACATAATCCATTTTTTTTTATGTAACATCAAGCCTTTATAGCTTATAAAATTTTCAGTAAAACTTCATTAAATTATTTAAAAAAAGGATCTACACAGATAAAAAAAAAAAAAAAAAAAAAAAGGATGTGAGTATATTTTAACTTAAAATTTAAATTTAAATTTAATCTTCAAAATTTAGATTATCGATTTACGTCAACTCAATGATAGATATTTAAAGCTAAAATTATAAATTCATCTATCATTAATTATTATCTATCATTGAATTGACTTAAATCAATGGTTAGAAGTTGACGTCTAGATTTAAATCAAAAATTTAAATTTAAATATCCACACCATAAATAAAATTATCATTGGGAGATTGTCCCTTTCGTCTCCAATGTTTTCAATATCTACCACTACCCTAACCTAAAAATATAAAGTTTTTTTTCACAATTTTGTCCTTGCAGATTACTATATTGATATGATAATTAATGTGTGTGTATTATTTCTTTCAATTCTTTGAAAATTAACAAAAAATTAAAATATAATACATTTATAATAAATGCTTTTTACTTTATTAATTGAATGAAATTATTTTCAATCATACCCTAAAAGAACTAATTTTACATGGCAAGGTAATGGACAAAAAAATTCAATAAATACAACTAAATTAATTTAAAACGTGAATAATAAATAATACACATATTAAAGCTAATAAAAACTCATAACTAAATTGATAAATACAAGAAACATAACTGCAAATGAAAACAATATTCTTACACAAAGATTCCATAATCAATCCTACAATTTAATAAATTAAAAGAATTTTAAAAAAAATAAATAAAAAAAAAAAAAAAAACTTCTCAAACTCAAATTTCAAACTTCACATAAATCATAAAGTTAAAGTAATTATGTAAAAATATTTATTACGAAAATTATTAAATTTTATTTTATCTATAAAATAAAAAATACACACATGATGAATGACGACAATATAGTAGTATAGTATTATTAAAGGATAAAATTATAAAACTGTCATTATTTTTTAAACTAATATAAAAAAACTGAGGGTAAATGATAGATGGTAATTTTAGCATGGGTAGGTGCCTAAGGCCTAAAGTTGGTGGGTTTTTTTTTTCTTTTGAATCGTTGGAAACCCCACCGCTAAACTTGAGGAGAACAGATAAAACCCCGACTATCCCAGGCTCTTATATGAAACGCACTCTCTGGATTCGAACTCAGGACCTGAAGATGAGATCTTGAACCCTATACCACCAAACCACGCCCCTTCGGGATAAGTTTGTGGTTTTCTTCCCCCTTAAATAGACAAAACTTCATCCTTTACATTAAAGATTCACATAAAATAACACAATTGTTTGGTTTCACAATGTGTTGAGCTCTCTAAAGAAACCAACAATTTCCCTAAAAATATTAGCAGCAATAAGCTTCACATGTACATAATAAAATCAGGAGGAGATGCATCTCCCCAAGATTCTCATAGTTCCCATTAACATCCATAAAATGGCACACAATGCTCCCAAAATAGAGAAGAGTAAGAATCCCCTATTACTACTTGCCTGTCTTCTTGTAACAGCAGCGGCATTACCTCCAGCGATGTTGGGGTTTCTAGCAGTTATTCTCATCCTACTAAAGCTAGATATTCGCTCAAAAGCCCGATTCACCAACGGGTTCTCTGAAGCAGATGCAGGAGTAGTAGGTATTGACTCGACAAAAGCCCACAAAGAAGATGCAAACTGACTTGTTGCACCACCACCTTCTTGGCCACGTTGATTTTTATTTGCTTCAGTAGGGTGATCGGTGGATTGGTGTATCAAACCTAAACAATCACAGAATCGCAGTATTAGCATAAACCTATACTACAATCATTACACTTTTTCAACATAAGAAGTAATACTTGTATGGAAGAGCTCTTGAAGCTGGCTCAATTCTCTTTACATAGGCTTTTCGCCAAGTGGACTGTTGGCATGTCAACAAACAATCCATTTGCCCAAGAGCTCTGTGTGGATGGGCTAAAGACACAGCAATTTTGTCCAAAACAATCACAACTCGGGGAAATAGTACATTCAATGGTAGAAGTACAAATGTATCATCACTGATGTACATTGAATAATGTACCTGAAATCAGTGGACAAGAAACCTCTCTATTTGATTCTGCCGGAGTATAGTAGTTAGTTAGCTGATCATTCATCCAAGGGAGACTGCTACTATCTTCTGCACAAAGATCACGCATCCATTGCTCACTGTCAATGTCTTCTGCACCAAGCAAATCGGGCTGCAACTGGTAATCCGCCTGGTTTACCGTTGAATTTGGTTGCAACTGGTGATTTGTCCGGTTTACCGTTGAATTTGGTTGCAACTGGTGATCCATCTGGTCTACAACTGACTGCAGCTGGAACTGGTGATCTACCTGGTTTACCAGGCCATCTCCCAAAGAATTTGTAATGGCTTCTTGATCAACAGGCGCCAAGTCATGAAGAAACATGGCTGCATCATGGAACAGGTCAAGCTCACTCAATCCATCAAACTGCACATTCTCCACAGGTTTCTCAGTGGTGGAAACAGTATATTGGGGACCAAGCAGATCATCCATTTCCAGGAAATCCTCCTCACATATCTGCAGTGCCTGCTCATAATTGCTGGGAGCAGATGTAACCTCAGATGTCTCATACAGTTGCAAATTTGAGGTAGCTGATGGGGTGAGGTCAAAGCTGGCCTGCTCATTACACACACTGATTGGCTTAGAAAACATAACTTCCCTAGAGGATGTGTTCACCAAGGTACTTTGTGCCTCGTCTTCACCAGCAACCTGCAAATTATTAAGATCATAACATGTCAATGCCCATAGATCATAATAGATAAGTTCAATTGCATACGTACACACAGCAAACATTGACCTTCAAAAAATATTGCTAACAATGCATTGTTTCTTGATTAATGGACCACTCTAAGCCCCATCGCTGACTAGCAGTTTATTTGATTTCCACAAATCAATAGAATCTACTAATTTCATTTTAGAAAAGTAATATTCACCAAAATGTATATGACAAAGGACTTGTAATCAAAGACAGACCAATCGCAGTTTATATTGCACTCAAGTCACCGTGTTCGAGGACCACAAAATTAACATCATCATCAGTAAAATAGACATTCATTCTATCATTTTCAATATCCAGAAGTGCTACTAAAGAATGGAAAAATAACCAACCTGAGGAGCTTCGTGGGGGTAACAGATTTGTGGCTCAGGAAGTAAGGACTCATCAGCAAGTTGATTTATGAACTCCTCAATATCATCTAATATCGATGGTACTTGACCATTGGGATTCAAATCAACAACAGCAGCAGCAACCTCTTTTGGTTCCTTTGCAGGAATCTCCACACCAACAGAATTTGCAACATCTAGATCTTCATCGTCAACCCAGTCTTCTTCTTTAAATGGTGCCCCATACTGCTCCCCATTTTTCGGACCAGGTCCACTTTTTTTGAAAACCTTATAAAGTGCATAATACTCCTGAAATTGGAAGGGAAACCAGATTAGTAAACAACAAATACACAGAAAATTAAAGTTACAAAGAAGCTAATTAAGAATCAATGAATCATACATATATATTCTGACATCTCTGAAGTTCCCCTTCATCCAGGGTATACTCATGCATCACCCAGTCAGTACGTTCACCACTCGGCGCACGGCCTTTATAGAAAACCAGGGTTTTCTTCACTCCAACATTCCTAGAATTACATGTAATAACCCGATCCTTTCCTGTGGCTTTCCAATACCCTTGTCGGGTTGCCCTGTTTGCCCTTGCTCCATTAGGATACCTCCGGTCCCTTGGACTAAAGAAAAACCACTGCCTATCTCCAGACTTCAACAAAGATTGCCCTACAAAATTGCTCATTCGTTAGAACACCAATCGTTTAACAAAATCAAACACACATGCCCTGAAAAAGTTAATTTCACCTATCACAATTTACTGCCTAAAATTCAACTAAATACTATAGAAAATGATCACACAGTTTGGGGAAAAAAATAAAAAAAAAAACAAAAACAAAAACAAACGGCAATAATATAAACTCATAGTTATGAACCATGGACGATCCATAACTGATAAGGAATCGCTACATTTCTGGTATCTCTATATTTCAACACAGATTCCCTACATCATCAACATCAATCAATAAACCAAACAACAATATGAACCGAAACCAGAAGGAATCTATCAAGCAGAGTCATATATTGACTAAATCAACGATCAAATATTTAGAATAAGCAACAAAACGATTATTTACTATCAATCAACAAAAAGCCAAACCCAAATGAATAAAATTTTCAACTTTGCCAAAAACCAAGTCAACCCAATTGAACACAAACTCAAATCGACCTAATCCTCAAGTCAACGAACCAAAAGCACAAACAAAAACACAAACAAATTAAAAAAAAAAACAGAAAAAATAATAATACCAGGCAATTCTTCAGGATCCCACTTGTAAACATCAGTCTCGGCGATGATATCAATCTTGATCTTCTTCTTACAAATCTTTCTCTTCAAATAATACAGAATAAGCTCTTCATCTGTTGGGTGAAATCGGAAACCCGGTGGCCATGCATTTTCTGACGTCACCTTCATATCTCTTCGATTCGAATCGATCACAACTAAATACTAAACCAATCAAAAATCAAACGAAAACCCACTTCTCAAAACGAATCAGTAACTAGAAAAGGTCAAAAAGTGGAAAAATTTTCTGCATGATACCCTAATTGATGAGATTAATAAAAATGAACTTTTTTTTTTGTACTTTTTGCCGCAGATGAGTTGATGAAAAGATTTTGCGAAGCTCCAAAATTGCAAAACGAGTAAATATTGTGGTTGTGGACTTGGACTGCTTATTCCCTATTGGAGACAGCGGCGGATGCGAACTTTCTATGAAATTTGCCTCATAGAAACTAACATTTAAGTCCCTATATTGTTTTAAAATCATAAATAAGGATATGGTTTGCAATTTCTTATACGAGTATATGTTTTTATGTTTTATTGATGGGGTTTTGAGAATAAAGAGTAAATATAAGTGAAGACTACAGTTTTACGGTAGTATGATCCATGGTACAGGTAAAAATGAATTCTAGTTTCGAAAGGAGATTATTCAAAGAGATCCTTCATCAGTGGTAGAGTCACTTATAGGGTAGTGATTAGGTCCGATCGCGGTTTGATTTTGGAACCGAACCGTGATAGAATCGGCGATTTCAATTTCTGCTAAAAGAGGAAACGGGACCAAATTTATGAGTGGCTCTGCCACTGATCAGAGATATCTGCCACCAAATTTATAGAAATATGAACCGAATTATAACAAAGGATTGAAAAAATTTATGTTATTGTATACATAATACAGAATTATAACTCGCTATATAACATTTGAAATTGAAATTGAATTTAATTCTCAATCCAATGACATGTAATGTCCATTTATGAGTGCACATTCTAATGATCACTCAAAATAAATTTGTAATTGAAAAAATATTTGAAGTTGAAATTGAGAATTAGTTGTAGGAGAATAAGGAAAGATAAAATTGAATAAATTATTGGAAACTTGAAATGTGAAAAAATAAATTTAGATATGAAGTATTCATAGAATAAAAGAAGAAAAAATTAATAAAAAACAAAAATTGCAACGGTTATGCAATTTGGTTTTTAAGATTTGGTTTCGATTTGGTTTAAATCTATGTTCTGGTTCGGTTCTTAAATTTTGAAGAACATAAATTGAACCGATCATTAAGCGGTTCCGGTTTGGTTCGGAATAGCCGAAGTTGACCGGTTCGGTTTTGATTTTGACCCGTTCGGTTCAGATCTGGTTAGCAGTCCGGAACTATACCACGGTCAGGCCTAATAGTGAGAGTAGTCGTCCTACTCAATTCAAAATTTCGTTAAAATATTTTTAATAACTTTATGAAAAGTCAGATTTATTAATGAGATAATTCTCATTTGTCTCCATTAAAATGAAATGTGTTGATGGTGTTTTCAGGACCTATGTTATTTAAAGAGTACGGTATGGGTAAAAAGGGTAATTCCCTTCTTGGGCGAGATCATTAAAGCCGACCCGGCCACTATACAGTAAGAGACCGAGCACTTGATAATAGGTGACCGACCACTTGAGATCGGATGACCGGGCATTATCAGATCGACAACAACATTCTCAGCTCAAAGGACCATCATGACCGACCTCATGAAGACCGAGCACATGGTGAGGCGTGCTCAGGAAGATAAGGCATCCTATTTTCTCGGATAAGATGATAAGTTATCCTACCTTCATGGGGTAAACCGGTGGGTCAGAGTCCTAGTAGGATAAAGAAAGTAAAGGTAGTTTTGATTAGGAATCCTTATGGGAAAATGAGAATAGTTTTGAGTAGGAATCCTGATAGGAAAAGGAAATCATCTCCAACTGGGAATTCTTGTACAAATAGGAGTATGATTTCTGTACTATTATAAATAGGAGAGCAGAGTATGTGTAAAAGGCATCATCAAAAAATTAGTGATCAGAATCATCAAGCTCTGATTTGTAAAAACAAAGAAGAGACCGAGAAGCGTATTGGAATAATAAAAAGTACCATCCTGTTCTTGTCCGTGGACGTAGGTCGGATCCAAAATCCGTCGAACCACGTTAAATCTCCTTGTTGATTGGTGTGTTTATCTGTCTCTCGCTAAATTTGCTTTTGGCCCCTCATAACCAAACAAATTCACCGTTGAAGGAGGATTCCCTCGGAGTTGATATTCTCGTATTACCCTGAGACCAAAATTCACCGTCAACAAAATGTATCATCACTTTTGGTGGAAATCAAATTTTTACTCTGTTGAATGAAAGTTCCGACTCCGGCACTGTCTCTAGTTCCTCAAGTTCAAGGACATAGGGACGCCACTTGAACCCCTCAACCTAAAGATTGGATTAAGGTAAATGTAGATGCTAAAATCATGAAGAAAAACATAACTTATGTTTTGGGAGCTTGTTTCAAAACAGTAAGGGAACACTTTTTGCAATAGCAGCAAGGTTCACAAGATGCTTGGAGGATATAGAACGGGCAGAAATACAGGCCATCCTCATAGGAATTCAAAATGCCATAAATCTTGCTTTTACTTCCATCATCATAGAATCAGATTGCACTCAATATTGTTGAGTTGATTAATGGAAATTGTAGAAGTTCAAAAGAAATTATATGGATTAGAATGGATATTCGGGAAGCGGCTAGAGATCTGGACATATTTATGATTCATTTTGATACGTGTACGATTAAGATGTTATTCAGCTTACGATTATCTTTCATAAGTAAATTAAATTATTTAGTTTAGGATAATAAAGTAATGAAATATGCTTGTTATCCCAAATTAGGTAGTTAGCTTAGTAATTATCTTTATCAAGGGTTATCCCTTATCTTGTAAATTCTATTTAAAGTCTTCACGGTAATAAAATAAAACATTAAAGTGATCAATTGGATTATAACTTATACTATTTTTTGAAGGTTGAGGGTACCTTGAATCACCCAATTAAGAGGTTATAATCTCTCAAAATATCATACACAAACCCGTTACACGTCCGTTAATTAGACACCTAACCCAATTTAACCTAAAATTTGTAATACAAATACTCACATTTTAGGCGGTATGGCTTATAAGGAAACCATTTATGATTTCTGGATGGATGATATCCCTCCCGCAATATTGTGTAATTTTGATTAATAAATAAATTATTTCTTTTACCTTTCAAAAAATGATCTGATTACATCCAAGTCATCATCAGTCGGATCACTGTTTGACCAGACCCTATGAACACCCCTAAAAATACAAAGCTGTATTTAAGTTTTAAATATCCATACATAATCAGATCCGGATTCAAGTGAATCCTGATATTTGGATATGGAAATAATTGAAACATGAACAAAGTTTTTTCCCACTATGTGAGGTTGGTTCATGCATCTTTTGACGTTATTATGCTCTATCTGATATCATTCAAACTCCATAAAACCTAGATATCATTTTATGATTTCTATTCATATCAACTTAAGCATTCATCTTCCTCGCTTGATATATGGCGTCGCCATTTGCTCTCACTTTATCACTGGATCACTTAAAGGTATATGTTAGATATGTCCAAATTATCTTAACCTTATTTTTCTCATATTCTCATCAATTGGTGCTACGCTCAAATTCTCCATAATTACTCTATTTATAACTCTGTATTTTTTAATCCACACACATACATATAATCATTCTCATCTTAACTATATTCATTTTTTAGGCGTGTTAATGTTTTATTGCTCAACATTATATTTCATAAAATATTACAGGTCTCACGACGATCATGTAAAATTTATCTTTCAGTTTTAAAAATATTTTTATTTATGATTTTAGTTTGAATGTTTAAAATTAAATATTTAAAAATTAAAAATTCAATTTTTTTACGAATTCGGATATCCAAAAATCTGTACAGATAATATACGTATTTGTAAAATTTAATGCAAATCTTAATCCGAATCCATGGACATCGAGAAATTAAATTGAGATTTGTGATGGACTTATAACTATAATTTTGCCTAATATAATCAAACAAAGCAATTCAAACCTTTTTTTGTCATTTTATTTTACTAGTCAAGTCAAGTGGTCTCGCTATTGATGACATCATGCATTAAAACTTTGCAATTGTTTATGTTTTTTTATTTTCCTTGAACAAGAAGTTTGAATCCATATTGGGTGACACTTGTAAGCTTGAAGAAAATGTCAAACTTTCTTTTTAACAGTTAATATGATTATATATAACAACAATGATATTCTTACATAATTTTTTACATAAAATTTTTCCGAATGTCTCACTGTAGATCATTTATATATATATAATACGTAAGATTTTTTTTTTTGAAATTATTGAAAATCCATTATCAAATCATTTTTTTTCGAGTTTAAGAGAAAAAATAAAATTTTGGATTCAAACTCAACTCAGTATCTGAAAATCAAATCCTGAATTCTACACCTCAAAACCACGTCACTTAAGAACATATAATACGTGAGATCCATTCTCTTTATACTTATTTTGTAATTGTGTAGAATATTCTCCATCATTTTATTAGAGTAATTTTTGTTTTGTAATTGATTTTATTTTGTGATCACACGTCACATTAATAAGATATCTGTAGACATTTTAAGATGCTTTGATTCCGAAATCTCTTACGTGTCTAGTTAAATAAATTCATCGTTCATTTCTAATTTACGATATGTCGTGTACATTTTCAATTCATAGTAAATTTAATACTTATATGATGATTTGTTCATCACTTATAAGCTAATATTCAATATAAGATGGATCATGGCCATCCACACATTTTTATACATGACTCACTTTGTTAGTAAGATATTGTATTCTTTCAAAGCTAAACGTGTTTTACTTATGGGTGGTAATTTGGGTCAGGATTCGTTTATTTGTTCGATTCGATTCGCTTTAAAGCGAATACGGGTTTGAAAAAATGGATTCGTTTAATAAATGGGTCAATTCGATTCGATTCGTTTATTAAATGAATCGAATACGAATTTAAGCTCATTGATTCGTTTATGATTCGTTTTATTATTTTTATTTACTAGTTCTTATTAATTTTCAATTAAAATTCGAGAAATTATAGCTAATTATCATAGAAAAATTAATATTTTCGATATTTTGTGAGGTATTTTTAGTAAATATATTAATTACATATTTCATATGTATATATTTATGAAGAATTCATGTAAATCAAGTGTGGTAATTTATTTTATTAAATAATATCATTGACTAAACGAATAAACGAATATTCGTATTCGATTCGTTTAGTAAACGAATCGAATGCGAATCCTGATATTAGGATTCGTTTAATAAACGAATCGAATACAAATCTATCACATTTTGATTCGATTCGTTTAGGATTCGATACGAATTCGATTTGTTAATTCGTTTTGCCACCCCTAATTTTACTGAGAGTTCATTATTCACGTGTTCATAAAAATATCAATAAATTGAAACCCACACAGTATGGGCCGGGTCAAATATAGACCCATAACCTTAAAGTAAGACTCAACTAAGCCCATAAGTTCACTCTAGATTCGAGACAAAAAGTGAAAAAACTTGAAAAAGTTTTAAGATTTTTTTTTTTTTTTTTTGGGTTGAAATAATCTACTAAAAGAAATAAATATTTCTTGTTGTATTTTATTTTTCACCTAATTTAAAAAATTTATGCAAACACATTTTATTAAGATTTCATTGGGATCAAGCGCCTAATTTGTATTAAGATAATTGAATAGTGATTTTAGACCTATTTGATATAAATGGGAAAAAAATTATCGTCAAATAAAAAAAAATGGAGACCTAGATATTAATATATTATTATCCAAAAAAAATTCAAAATAATAATCGGGATGACAATTTTGCACAAACACCGGCAAATTATATGCTCAATATAGATATGATTTGATAAATAATTTAATGGGTTTGATTATTTAAAATAAAACACATTACGAGTTTGGTAAAAAATAAATATTAGCGGATATTCACTAAATCCGCATACTCAATTTGGATGGATGCTAGTGCTATTGGTGAATGCAATGAAGATTTGTAACTCTTGATGTTGAATGAGATGAGTAACATGGGTGTACGAAACTCATTCAATCAACGAGTACGAAAATTGTTGCATTACTAGCCCCTAACTTATCCATCCTGTGGGCCCCATATTGGTCTCTATTCACACGAAAATTTTACATCTATTTGAATGGATATACTAATACTAATATCCGACTAATCCCTGAAGTATCGGACCCCAAGAGCCCCATATTAGTCTCCATTTATGATGATTTTACATTTATTTAAACATATATATTAATACAAATATTCGATCTGTCTAACTAACATATATAAAAAAATATACCGGACCTCTGTGATCCCATCTCTACGGGGGATTATGTCATCCCTAATCCCTCACACACATTGTACAGCAAAGCCCTTGGAAAAAAATAATAATAAGAAAACAACAATCTTCTCCACAAAATATATTTAAATTTCAGAAGAGAAAATATAAAGAAAAAAAATTAAAAATTACAAACTGTTACAACGGTTTCCTGTTCCCCGATTGGTTGATCCAAAAACCCAAGCGGCTCAAAAGCTCTAATCTGAACGCCACCTTCGTTAAGTGCAATTTCAAGATCAATCTCAGTATCTGTGAGTCAGTCAACGCTTCTCTAATTTTACATTTTCAGATTTTCAATATTTAGGCCTTTTTTTTTCTTGCATTTTGAATTAGTTTATGGCAACAAAGTTTAATGTTTCTAATTTTCAATTTCACTGCTTTGATTTCTTTAATTTTAGCTTCAATGTAATGTTTTAATTTTAGATTTAGAATTAGTTTAAACTAAGCGACGTAAGATTTTTATTTTTTATTTTTTTTGTTGATCTTAGGTTTATTTGTTTCTGCAAAATCAATGCTTCACGTTTTTCCTAAAATTTGTTTATAAATTTCAAATTTGATGCATGATTTTGTTAATTTAGAGTTTTATAATTCAAATATCAGGTTTTACATTCTGAGTTAGCTTAAATTAAATTAGGTTTTAATTTTTAATTAGTTTTAACTTAGTAATGCAGTGTGTCATTTGTTGTGTATATATTTTATTATTAGGTTTTGAATAGTTTGAAGCAAGCGACAAAGTATAATATTTGAGAATTTTTATGTTGTTTTATTGTCAGGTTAAGGAGAATGCGAGATTCAGTGTTAGCTCTTAGACAATATATGAAGTTTGAAATTTGGGCTGAATTGATTAGTTTTGGTGTGTAAATTGGATCAACAATGGTGTTTTGGGAGGGATACGTGAGCGATGAAGCAATGGGGACATTTGCTCCAATAGTAGTGTATTGGTTATATGCAGGGTTTTATCAAATGCTACCACCTTTGGATAATTACAGGTTACATGCTAAAAAGGAGGAAGATGAGAAGAACTCAGTGCCACTTTCTGCTGTGGTCAAGGGTGTTTTGCTTCAACAACTCGTTCAAGCAACAGTTGCACAGTTACTTTTCATGGTTAGTTGTTGAAGTTTAATTTGTAATGAGTTTTATGTTAGCCAAGTTGCTTGGTTTTTTTTGTTTCTGATGATGTTGTGGTTCTTTTTATTGTTGATGCTATCGCTTTTTGTAGTTAATGAAAAAAATATTTGACATGGGTATCGCCATACATGAGGAAATAAGGATTGGATGAATTATTATCTTGCCGAGGGTGGGCCTTGAATGTGTGCAGCTCGTTGCATCGTCTTTGCTATAACTGGATAAGTTGAAGCTTGAATCAAGTTCATTTAATGACTGAAATTATTGATCTTAATTTTTTTTCTAGAGCTAGTGTACAGGTTAATAATAATGATAGTGGAAAAAATTCCATTCCAAGTTTTTCAGCATTTGGTTTCTCCATTGCTAGATGATATGAGGAAGCTGTCTCCTCTTTGAAGTTTGAACTTGATATCCTTTTATAAATAAGCATTTAACTAAGTTGAGCATGAGTTGAATTGTTTTCCTTCCTGATTAGGAATCTATATGAATTTAGTTCTCCATTTGTACATGATTATGTCATTGTGTATTATCTTAAGATCCTATCCAACAATGGCGACTACCAAATACACATTTACCAGTGACTTTTGTGGTGACCAAAGACAAATTTAACAGTGACTTTGGAAAAAAGTAAGTGTTCATTTAGATGCTTTACTAATTTGATAAATGTTTGACCAAAGACAAGTGTCATGATTTAAGTTTTATTTGAGGCTCAGCAAACCCCTCTTCCTTGTCAGTTGAGTGCTTTTAGTGGTTTTCTGGTTTTAACAAGTTGGCTTAGCTGTGCCATTCTCTTTCGGATTGCTTATTTTTGTTTGTTTATTGGCCCAGAAGGACCATCTGATGTACTGGAAATGTAAATGCTAGTCAAGCACTATGAGCTGTATGACTGGTTTTGTGAGCTGATAAACTCTTCATGTGTAAGACCTAAGAGGATTTGTTTATCTGAGACTTTATATCTAAGTGTGTGGTTAATTAACTCCGAAGAATGTTAGATCTAGATTTGTGTTATGTGAGTGGCAACACACTTCATTGTGGAAAATCTCATCGATGGTAAGTTATAATAATATTTTAGTAAAGTCAGAAAAATGTGCAGTGGTGATCTTTCTTGACAAAATGATCAAATTGAGACTGTATATTCGTTTATTGGAATTTGGAATTATTTTGCGTATCCCATCTGTTAATTCCAGCAAATATTTGAAGGTTTATCAGGGAATATTCTGTACATTGATTGTATTTGTAGTCCTTATTTTCTTCTCTGAAAATGTATTCCATCTCTTTAGAGTACTATGAAAATCCTCTGTGCAGTTTTCTTAACCCTTTGTATCACATTTTGAATTTGATGCTCGAGTTTAATTTTTTTGCAATTTTTTTTATCATATTTATTCCTTCAATACCTGTTGTTTCATTTAGTTATGGGGGATTTTTTTTTTTGGGGGTGGGGGTTCCATCATTTAGTAGAAAAAGTCTACTTTGTGGTTGAATTTTCTTGAGATAACTTGGCAGTTTGATTGAAAGATGGTGCTTGACCAAAACACATCATGCTGAAAATTGCAAAATTCTTTGTTTTAAGTAGCGAGACGATGGTGTCATCTTTTTTTCTGCTAAGAAATCTGAATCCCTAGTGCGCAGACAAGTATTATTTTATATTACCATGCAACTCATAACAGGACCTTAGAAGCCTGGAAATTGCATGCATTTATAGATACTTAGCCCAACAAGTAGTTACTAATCTATCTTGCAACTTTTTCAACAGTTGACCTCAAAGGCAGATGCATCTGGAATCACAACCCAACCATCAATTACTCTCCAGATTCTGCAGATTATCATCGGAATGTTTGTCATGGATACATGGCAGTACTTCGTGCACCGTTATATGCATCAGAACAAATTCTTGTATCGTCATGTACACTCCCAACACCATAAGCTGGTTGTTCCTTATGCAATTGGTGCCCTTTACAATCACCCGCTTGAGGGACTCTTGCTTGACACTTTAGGTGAAGCCCTCTCTTTCCTCGTCTCAGGAATGACTGCACGAACAGGAGTGATATTTTTTTGCTTTGCTGTGACTAAAACTGTTGATGATCACTGTGGGCTTTGGTTGCCCGGCAATATCTTCCACTTTTTCTTCCAGAACAACACGGCTTATCACGACGTCCACCATCAACTCCAAGGTTTGAAGTACAACTATTCTCAGCCATTCTTCTCCATATGGGATAGAATTCTCGGAACTCACATGCCTTACTATCTTGTAAAGCGACCTGAAGGAGGTTTTGAGGCGCGGCTAAAGAAAGACTAGTTGCTATTACGACAATTTGACCATATCATTTCAGGTTCCATTCATTTTGATAATTTAATTTTGGTCGTTGTGCCGTTTGTTTGAGGCTTTAAAATCTAGGGTTCTAGCAGGAGGTAATAAGCTCCTTTCTCCCCTTCTCTTGTTGCTTCACATTATTCTTCATGCAAATGCTATAATTTCACCGACCAAACATGTTACTTGTAATTGTCTGTCTGCTGTGTAAAAAATATCTCCTTATTTCATGTAACTTTTAGATCTTCAGGCTTGTTGATATTGATGTTATGAATTACTTCTAAGACTTTGTGTTGCTGAACAAGGCTGGAATTTGTATGCAGAATCAGGATATTCAATTTAAAATGCTTTGTTTCATTTATTCAGGTTGTCATGTCTTGATTGCTTTATGGCTTTCAAGTTTCATTTTATAAATGTCTTTTATTTTTATTTTTTTTAGAGAGAGAATTACCCATTAGGTCTATGATGTTCTTACAATAACAATACATAATGCAACAATGATCCTAAATTATTAGAACATGCACTAAGAATGTAAATGAATCGAGCTGTTCATGGACATCACGAGCTCGACTTGCATTTGGCTTGGTTCAAGATTCAGCTACATGAACTGGAAATTAATAGTTCAATTATTAAACTCGCAAAAGCTCAACTCGATCGTTTTTGACTCGCGAATATTATTCGAAATAGATTCGACTCAAATCGTAGACACAACTTGACTCGATATTTTACACATACACACACAAAAAAATATTTAAATTTTATAGGGAATTTATTTAACATATGAAGAATAAGTAAATAAAAGAATAAAAACTAAGCCGAACTCGACTTGTTTAGTAATCGAGTTCGATTCGAGCTCTATCAAATTTTTTTTTTAACGAGTCGAGATCGAACAATACATGTAAAACTTGATTCAAGATCAAGCCCATATAAATGTTCCCACCAGGGACCCGAGGTAATTAAAAAAATTTAAGACCTTATGTGTAAATTATATATGAAAGGAAAAAATTAAGGACCCACCCTGAAACTAATCCTGGCCGCTTGCTTGGGCGGTTGAAAGGTTTTTCTCACGATATAAAAATGTTCACAATTTATTTATGATTTTAATTTAATAAGACTACTATTAATTAATTTTATTAATTATTGCTCATAAGAATTTTATAAATAAGATTATAATAATTTTTCCATATAGTTTAGATAATTAAAGAAAAAAATTATTAATTTTGCATATTAATCGATATGACATGTTAAGAGATAAAGATAATCATGATCTTAATTAATACTAAAAGCAAATAAATAGAATAATTAATATTTTTATATATCAAATAATTATTTAATATCTGATCAGCGCCTGTAAAAATATAATTGTTAACATATCCTAAAACTCAAATCTAGTTAGGAAAAAATCTAACTAAATAAATTTTATGTGTACTTTACCTATTTGAAAGTTGAATTCACACGTAAAATCTATTAAACGGCTCTTGGTGGAATATTATCTCATTTGAAAAATTGATAGATTATGCTCTCTACGATGTTTAGCTATTTATGAACGCCCTATCTGAAATTACCTACAAGCACACTCAAACAACAATCTCTATATACCGAAGAGGGGGAGAGGGTGAATTGCGTAATGGTCAAATTATGCAGAATTAAAATTTTTGTCGATTTTACGCTACATAGTTAGTAGCTTTGCCGGTTAAGTTTATAAATCAATTTCCCAACTTAATGAATTCAACAATTAATTCTCAAATGCAAGTTTCTAAACAATATGCATATATAAAATAAAACTTGCAATAATTAAATGGAGTAAGGGTTTGAGAAATTGACACCGTAGTTTATAGTGGTTCGCCAACTCTTTACCTACGTTCACTCTCACAAACCGCGCTTAAAACATTTCACTATGTAAATGTGATCGCACACATTACACTAAGAGTTTTCCGTGGCTCACTCACAAATCAAGAGTTTTTCGCATAAACCAATAGTTTTCATAGGTGCACTCCAAATCTTTACACAATAGTTTTATCTTTTAGGTTCACTCTTTAACCTTTACAACCAAATCACCATTTTGAGTATATATTATCCACTCAATAAGGGATTTCACTACCGCAAGTATTTAAGATATAAAAAGTTTACAACATAACTTGAGTACTCACAATAGATAAAGAAAATTTAGGATGTGAGTTATTAACCTAAGTATTCAAAGCTCACTAAATATGTATGAATGTGAAGTGTGTGAGCTTTTGATTGAGAAGAGAGTGTATGCTGATGAAGGTTTAAGTTAACTCTCTGTTTTGCCTGAAAGAAAATGTATGAAGGTGCAAGATCTTGGCAAAAACGAAATTGAGGCTCAATATATAGTGAAAGTGAAAATTGTCTTAGCTCTTTATCCTGGGACCGGTATGCCGGTCCTGTAATTTAAACGACTATATGATCGTTGAAAATTAAAGCGCACCAACCGGATTACTGACCGATATGGTGACCGATATGCCGGTTAGTTAATCGGTATAGGGACCGGTACACCGTCCTGGTTCCAATAGCTGTGCAAACTCCAGATTGACCGGTATGAAGTAGCTCGATTCCAAAGAGCATGCAAAACTGCCCAAGGCAGAACAAGGTCACCGGTATGCCGGTATCAGGGACCGATATGCCGATCTCAGTGCAGAAAACACAGGATTTGAATATTAAAATCATTTCGCACTTTACCCTAATGCATCTATATAATTGTGTATGAGTAATATGAGCTTAGAGCACTTGAATTATAAACTCACTTACAATGAGAGCCCTTAGTTATAAGAATACACTTGATATTTTCGTTTAGCGCTTGATTCTTCACATCCATTTGTTTCGAAATCTTTTTGTAATACTTGCGAATGCACATCGAAATCTCTTGCTTGCATCATCAAAATCCTTCATTATTAAGTGTCATGGCGCTAACACCAGCCATTTCCTTTAAAAATTAGAATACAATTAAAATTTGATTGCCATAGAATTTGAAAAAAGTATTTGTTGATGGTGTTTTTAGGCACTATGATATTTAAAACAGCACGACAAGGGTAGAAGGGTAATTCCCTTCTTGGATGAGATCATTACTACCGACCCAACAAAAGCCAGCAGTAAGGGCCCGAGCACTTCACAATAAAAGGCCGACCACCTTATAAGTTACTAGACCGACCACAACAGGAAGAGTACCGGGCACTCATCGGGACGACAGCAGCACTCTCAGTACAAAAGACTATCATGACCGACCACTTAAAGACCGAGAAGATAGCGAGATATGCTCCAGAAGATGACACCCTATTCTTGCGGATAAGATGACAAGTTATCCTATTTTCATGGGGAAAACTGGTGAGTCAGAGTCCTAGTAGGATAAAGAAAGTAAGTGTAGTTTTGATTAGGAATCCTTATGGGAAAAGGAAATTGTTTCAACTAGGAAATTCTTGTACAAATAGGAATATGATTTCTACACTATTATAAATAGAGGGTAGAGTGTGCAAAAGGAGGAGGTAAAAAAAAGGGGAGATCAAGATCATTATTGTGAGACTTGTAACAAAGAGAGAGCTGATAAGCGTGTTTGAGTAATAAAAGTATCATCCTTTTTGTGCCCGTGGACGTAGGTCGGACCAAGATCCGCCGAACCACGTTAAATATCCTTGTTGATTGGTGCATTTATCTGTCTTTTGCTAAATTTGTTTTTGGTCCCCCATAACCAAACAAATTCACTATTGAGGGAGGATTAGTCTCGGGAGTGATATTCCCATATTGCCCCTGAGACCAAAATCAGCCGTCAACAGTTGGCGCCGTCTGTGGGGAACTCAACAAAAAGCAGCTCGCGTAGTAAGACGATGGCAGAAGATGGAAATCACCGATCGTCAGGGATTTCACCAGATAGTTCGGGACATCCAGGATAAAGGTCTGTTGGCCGAGCCTAATTGGAGGAGGTTCCCGATTGAGGAGGGAAATAGTAGGGCATATGTATCTACCATGACGTAAGGGGACATGCCACGAATGGGTGCAGAGACCTGCGGGAGCAGTGGAAGACTTGGTGAAAGAAGGTTATCTCAGTGTGTACATAGACCATTCGGCTTTTGAGGTCGACCAAGTTGATAGAGGAAGTCATCCGGTCGGATGCGTGGAATGCTGAGAGATGCAGAAAGGATGTATTAAGAAGAGCATTGCTTGCAGTGTGACCCTCGTAGAGTTGCAAGAAAGGCAACAGATCCTCAAAAAGGTGAGTGAAACCTCTTCTGACTTAGGTTGACATTTGATTATGCTTGTTTGTTATGGCTCACACAATGATTTTGATATTTGTTTTACGGCTCGGGTCTGCTCTTGTACCGCCGAGATCGATGTTTCTTTCCGGCTCGGGTCTGCTCTTGTACCGCCGAGACCGATGTTTCTTTCCGGCTCGGGTCTGCTCTTGTACCACCGAGACCGATGTTTTCTTCCGGCTCGGGTCTGCTCTTGTACCGCCGAGACCGATGTCTGTTTCCGGCTCGGGTCTGCTTGGTACCGCCGAGACCGATGTCTCTTTCAAGCTCGGGGCTGCTGTTGTACCGCCGAGATCGATGTTTGTTACAGCTCGGGGTCGGGTTACGTCCCACCGAGTCATGCTTATTGGCCTGGGGACGGAACATTCCCCCAGAACCAAATGTCTCTTTAGCTCGGGGTCCTCCGAATATTCAGGGACATACTCGATGCATATGATCCGTGAGAAGCATAGCACGGGGAGAGATGATACCCCCGTGGCGATTGCTTGCTCCAGTGTTACCGAACATAAGGAGAGATATGCCCTTAATGTGTCGAACACTCTTTGATCCTCACTTACCAGATGTAATGGATCCGTGGGAAAGCATAGCACGGGGAGTGATGATGCCCCCGTGACGATTGCTAGCTCCAGTGATATCGGACCTAAGGAGGGAAGTGCCCTTAGTATCCCGAACACTCTTTGATCCATTCATCATTTGGATCCGAGAGAGGCACAGCACGGGGATGCGTTGTGTCTCTGTGACGTGTGCCTGCTCCAGCGTGGTAAGGAGGAGCCCTCATACAATACACAGGTTCCCCAGTGACCCGACGTGTAGAGGATGTGCCATCACCATCCAAACGCTCTATTGATCCAAATCCTGGTTCGCCGGGACACTGAATTGAAAGATTCAGAATTGTGTTTTGGAGGCATCAGACATGACACTGTTTTGAGGCATCCATGTTGTTGTTTATGCTTGCAAAACGTTTTTGTTTTGGGATAAGTGCTAAGTCACCCCCGCCTTTTGATTTTATTTTCCAGATTTTTGTTTTTGTTTTTCACTGGTCTGGTAGGGGGACGCCCGTGCCGGACTCAGTAAGGCTCCAAAAGGTTGATTCACTTCCCTTCTGAATAAGTCCCAATTGATTAATCGGCTCGGGGCTGGATTCGTTCCGCCGAGGCCACTTGATTAATCGGCTCGGGGCTGGATTCGTTCCGCCGAGGCCACCTGATTATTCGGCTCGGGGTTGGATTTCGTTCCGCCGAGGCCACTTAGTTATTCGACTCGGGGTCGGGTTACGTCCCACTGAGTCTACTTCTTTGGACTGGGGACGTAACATTCCCCCAGGTCTAAGTGCCTTTCTCAGCTCGGGGTCGGGGTACATCCCACCGAGTCAGCCATTCGGACTGGGGACGTAACATTCCCCCAGGTCCAAGTGCCTTTCTCAGCTCGGGGTCGGGGTACGTCCCACCGAGTCAGCCCTTCGGACTGGGGACGTAACATTCCCCCAGGGCCAAGTGCTTCCCTCTGATCGGGGTCGGGTTATGTCCCACCGATTCCACCTCCTTTGGACTGGGGAGGTAACATTCCCTCAGAGCCAAGTGTTTTCCTCAACTCGGGGTGGGGTTACGTCCCACCGAGTCGGTCCTATTTGATCTAGGGAGGTAACATTCCCCCAGAGCCTAGCTCAAGATCGGATTACATCCTCCAGCTCATGTTGTCCCCCACGGAGGGGTCTCAAATGTTCGGATAACAGGAAACATAAAGAACACACAAAAGAGAAAGAGACAAGAAAAACACATAAAGATATATATATATATATATATATTATATATATATATATATATATATATATATATATATATATATACAAAATACAGCATGAAAAGTTATTAAAAAAAAAAAAGCTAAAGTATACACAGGGCCCCGTCCGGGTTACCCCTTCTCAATCAACCCGCACAGGGGCAGAAAGTTTTTCCTCAGCTGACTCAGACGATGGATGGATCAGCTCGGCCTCGAGAACGGGAACAACAGCTTCGACCTCGGCAGCATGGGAGACCTCTACTTCAGGAAAAGGAGGAGGAACCTCAAGATAAGCTTCGCCAGGAACAGGAATGTCAGGTCGCCCTTCTTGAAAAACCTGGGAGACCGGAGCAATCGAAATCGGGTCAGGATCCATCACTTCCTTGGAAGAAGGGGGGAGCCACTTCCAGAACTCCTCCTCAGAAATTTCCCCCTTGCAAAAACTGATGGCCGAGTAAATAGGATCCATGTTCAGACCTGGCAGTACCATCGGTATTAGTTCAGCACAATCACCAACCCCTTCAAGGCGGATAGCATCATCTCGGCCTCAAGCTCGCCTCTTTCCTCTCAAGATCATCTCGAGCCCGTGCCATTTGTTCATCATTGGCCTTCAGTTTAGCCTCAACACTAGACACCTTCACTCTCAAAATGCCAATCTCAGATTGGGCGGCCTTCAAATCCTCCCTAGCGGTGTCGGCAAGTTTTCGCTTCAGCCCAGCAGCAGCCTTAAGAGCCTTATTTGTTTTGAAGGTCTCGATCGCAGTCAGCTCTTGATTCTTTATCACCTCCTCCCTCTCGGCCAGTTTAGCCTCCACCTCTGTAAGGCGATTCTGAAGTCTCTGGGCCTGACCACCCTCAGACAATAGACTCAGAGGAGGTCCGGTCCTTATTTTTGGCCATGAGGTAGGTAGCCTGCACAAAACAAAGAAGACAAGATGTGAGATAAGAAAACCGAGACCCGAAATCAGAAGGGAGAAGAGTGAACTACCTTCGCCATTTGGGAGCTCATCTCGGTCACCAAAGCCTCAGGAGAGATGTCCTCATATCTCGAAACCTCCCCCGGAGGAATCACCTCGGCCAGTTCATTAAAAGCCGGCACTAGATGAGAAGTAGCCTCTCGAATGTCTTCCTCCAAATCATCCACACCGAGGATCACAGAACCTTTTCGCTTCTTGGAGGAGCCCTCAGACGATCTTTTCCCCTGACAGGCATCTTTTCTCTTGCCCGGGACGGGCTCCTCATCCATCTATTGAACCAACTCAATCTCCTCTGCCCCGAACTGACGCCTCCTCTTCATAAAAGGCTTCGGCGGACTGACCAGCTGAGCAAATCCTGATAACTGCGCACCAGAGGGAGAAGATAGACCCCGAGCAGCCGGCTGAACCTTCCATTGAGACACCCTCCCAGCCTCAACAGGTTCAGGATGTGCCCTGGAAGTTTCAGTTTCAGCATGACCAACTTTCTTCATGGTACCGGCCAACCTCTCAAGATACTTCGGCCTCTTCGACATGCCTGTAAGAGCAAAAGCCAAGAGGCATGATCAGTACGGAACTTTGGTAAAAACATAAACGACATTTCCTTCTAAAAGACGAAGAGAGCAGAAGAAACAAAAAAAAAAAGGGAAAACAGTGACATATCTACCTATCCGACCCGGGACTTTTGGAGGAACAACCCGAATAAGACCCGACGCCACAAGAGCCGCGTCATTTACCAACTCCCTCCAGTGGGCGGCATATCGCCGAGCCCAGAATATCCGCTTCCGGACCTGATGGGAAACTTTGGGAGCATCCCTCCAACAGGCTAGAAGGAATAGAAGAAAAATGGTAAGAATCCAGACAAAAAAAACTAAGGGAAGAAAAGCTAAAGGTCAATCTCCTAACCTCCCGCCCTAAAAATAGCTGGTACCAAGATCTCCACGTCATCCGACCTCAGGGTCCGTCCCCAATCTCCAGTGGCACAGAACCAGAGATCTTTGAAATTCTTATTAGAGTCAGGAAGCTTTCGGACGACGTTTGACGAACTGTCATAAGCAGAGAGGTAGTACCAACCGTGGTGATTTTTTGGGTTGGCCTTCAGCTGATACAACCTCTTCACCTCTTCAAAAGAAGGTTCGCCAAGCCCCGCCCGATCCCAAGCTACATACAAACCGGCCAAAATCCTCCAACTGTTTAGACTCAGCTGACATGAGGCGATCTCCATCTCGGCCAACATCCAGGCGAAATAGGGTTGAATCGGCAGCCGTAGTCCACACTCAAAAAAAGCAGGAAGAAGTGCCACTGAGCCCTCGTCAGGCTGACTAGCACGATCCATCGGACCGGGAACTTCCAGGGCGATATCTATGGGAATATCGAATTGTTGCCGCAGCAACGCTAGATCGTCCTCAGCTATTTTGGAAGGCCGATCCATATCCAGAGCCGAGCAATCAAGTTCGCCAGGCTCAGGGTCCCTCCGAGGAACCCTCTGATGATAGTTGTCCTGTTCAACTTCAGAAGGGGTAGGGGTAGGGGTAGTGTCAAGATCTTCCACACTGGGTGCCCCGAGCCCGAGGAGAGCTCTTCAGCAAGGGGAGTTGAGGGTTTAGCAGGATTTTCATGGGAAGAACTGTTGTCAGACATCCCTGACATCCGGAAAATAAAAAAGGAAGGGGAGGTCACAGCGGAGAGAAAGAAGGAAAACTCACGGTTGGAGCAGGGGAAATGTTCACAGGAAGGAGAGAAAAGTTGCCAAAAAGATTGCACAGTGAAAGCCTCGTCTTCTTATAGTCATAATCGGGACGTTCGTGGCCGTTGGATCGAAAAAGAAACCCGGATGAACGCCAAGTGTCAGCTGCAAAAGAGGTCTGCCAAAGTTAAACGAACAGTTAAAATCAGCACATTGTTAAAACACCTCTGCGCGGTCGATTCGCTTCCTTTTTTGGCGGGAACCCGACAGATGCTTGACAAGTGTCACACTTAGGAAAAACCCTAAAGGTGATTTGATGGGCATTAAACAGACGTGATTGTTGTGCGTCTCAAGAAGAGGTGCTTGAAAAGAGGCGACGGTTCGACTTTGGATCGACCACCAACGAAGTAATCAGCACACCATCTTTATATAGTTCCCGGCACCAACTCGTATACTCGTTGGAACCGAGAACTAGGGGACAGATGTTGATGGTGTTTTTAGGCACTATGATATTTAAAACAGCACGACAAGGGTAGAAGGGTAATTCCCTTCTTGGATGAGATCATTACTACCGACCCAACAAAAGCCAGCAGTAAGGGCCCGAGCACTTCACAATAAAAGGCCGACCACCTTATAAGTTACTAGACCGACCACAACAGGAAGAGTACCGGGCACTCATCGGGACGACAGCAGCACTCTCAGTACAAAAGACTATCATGACCGACCACTTAAAGACCGAGAAGATAGCGAGATATGCTCCAGAAGATGACACCCTATTCTTGCGGATAAGATGACAAGTTATCCTATTTTCATGGGGAAAACTGGTGAGTCAGAGTCCTAGTAGGATAAAGAAAGTAAGGGTAGTTTTGATTAGGTTTCCTTATGGGAAAAAGAAATTGTTTCAACTAGGAAATTCTTGTACAAATAGGAATATGATTTCTACACTATTATAAATAGAAGGGTAGAGTGTGCAAAAGGAGGAGGTAAAAAAAAAAAGGGAGATCAAGATCATTATTGTGAGACTTGTAAACAAAAGAGAGAGCTGAGAAGCGTGTTTGAGTAATAAGTATCATCCTTTTTGTGCCCGTGGACGTAGGTCGGACCAAGATCCGCCGAACCACGTTAAATATCCTTGTTGATTGGTGCATTTATCTGTCTTTTGCTAAATTTGTTTTTGGTCCCCCATAACCAAACAAATTCACTATTGAGGGAGGATTAGTCTCGGGAGTGATATTCCCATATTGCCCCTGAGACCAAAATCAGCCGTCAACAGTATTCAAATTTTTTAAGAAAAAAAATGAGTGAGAAAGTCCAAAATCACCAAAAACAAATGCAAGAGAGAAATTACTTGGTAAATAAATCGGTAACATCTTCCAATCAATGAGAGGAACAACTTCGGGAAAAATGAGATGATACATCAATTGTCTCACAGAAGGTTTTAAATTCAATATTTAGCTGAATTTTTATAAATTGTGATTGATAATTATTATATAAGAATTTCTAAATAAATGAATCTTAGCAATCCATCATTATACATTCATGCAAAACGTGAAAGAAAATTGTAAAAAGATGAGTGAAAAAAGATCAGGATTCAAATTCCTTGGAGAAAGAACATGCAAAATCCTAGAGAGGATTCGATCTATAACTATGCAACCTCAAAACAAAACCATATTAATAACTAAAATGTGAATAGACATCAAACAAGTTACATATTTCACAAACTCTTAAGTATACAAATTCTGATGCTTACAATTTGACAAGCCATAACAGTCAACTGGCTGGCAGTCTCATTACAACTTCAGCTGGTGGTCGTAGAGTGCAAACCATTTCTTTCGTCTTCCCAAAATAAACCTGCGATATGAGGTGGTCAGTGAGTTAAATAGTGTATGCTTAGTGATTAGGGCTCATTTCGTATCATACACTGGACCATCAAGAACCAAGATTTCAGATACCTGATCAAGTGAGTTTCTCAGTTTTCCCTCCATTTCTTCTATCATCTTTCCCATGTTACAAAGATGACCCTCTGCGACTGAGAGGTCCATATTCATCTATGAAAAGAAGAAAATGAAAAAAATAAATAAATATCAGTTCGTCCAAATCAAAAGAATGTAATCGAGCATGTTCAAAAAAAGATAGCCAAGAGGTTATCTATCAAAGCGTCCCTTCAGTCCCACCATAACACAATATGAAGCATGATTTAGCAGTTGTTTAGGTGTTCCATTGAAGATTTATACAAGGACAAAAGTATATGGGTAAAATGCAACAATAGTTAGCTGTAAATGTGCATTTAAGTTCCCAATATAGGAGCACTTCCACAAGCAACTTTCAAACAAGAAAAATGCTCCTCAGCGGTTGAAAGATTTATTCGTAAATGAATCTGCAATAGCAAAAGTAATTGCCTTTTGCACGGAGAATCCTGTTGTTAACAACAATTTGTCAAAAACCAGCAACAGAATGATCTTGTCATTTGAAAGGTCTAAAGAGTTTCACAGCAATCTTGTCATTGTTGATGGATATTGTTTCTAAGTGACCAAAGACCTACTCCCCATAAGCAGAAAAATGATTTTAAATCACCAAGCCTGTTTAAGTGTTTCCTTGATTGTTGAATTTGTAGATTTCCATTGGCAGATTGCTTGAAAATTAGTCATTAATCTAGATAACTACTTTTATGCAGGAATTATTATTTCCGCCACTAAATAGTCTGTAAGAAAATTCAGTTCTCTGTGATGCTTCTCAAATGTAACTTCATTGCAAATTCAAATGATAAATTACCTGTCGTCTAATTGATCCAGACAAATTGAATGTGCCTGATGACTCATGATCCGTAGTTAAAGACAACATGACAGTGCTGGTTAAACAATAATGAGCAATTCCTTCTTCCTCTTGTTTCACCTATATAGAAAAAATAAAATTAGAGGTGTATCATGTTTGAGAGAATGAATGATGGGCATCCTTGAATAGGAAAGGTGGCCGTGTGTGTGAGAGGGGGAGGTTTCTTTAAGCATATTCTACGTATCTAAATCCAGCAGTGGCCCGTGAAGCTTACTTCTATTACATGTATGGCTTCCCACGCTCCCTCCTCCAAATGTCCCCTTCGACCCTGAGCTTTCTTTGACCCATCTTCATCCAACAAAAGAAGTAAAGCTGTAAAGGTTATGGAGGAGAAAAAAAGAAATCTTCCCTCGGCATCTAGTTTAGGTAAAAAGTAAAGAACCTTGCCTTTCTTTATCAAAAAGCAAGCTACAAAACCTTCATTATCATCTTCCCACATGTATACTGATGAAATACCACCCTCATAATACCTACCAATTTAATGGTTAATCAAGCAGCAACAATGAATATAAAACATATAATGAACAAGTAAAATGAGGGACGTATCAAGGAAGTTAAAGAAGATTATATCAATTGATTTTTCAATAATTTAAAAATTGACATCCAGAATGGAGGGGGGGAAACAATTTAGCACAGGGTGATTACTCTTTATACAAAATGCTTCGGAAACTAACTTAAAGACGAGATAAGTAAAGAACCTCACTGGTCACGATAAATTGTAAACACTTCATTCGCTTCAATTTCAAGCTTCCTCAACTCTGAAGATGGGTACAGTGCATCTTCCAATGGAGGATGGTATTTATTTGACCAAGGTGACCTGCAAAACGTACATAGTTGATAGTTCGATAGATGAAAATAGATACAACATTATTAATTATAAAAAAAAAAAAAAAATCAATTGTTTAACTGAAACATTGATCATGCATCAGAATGGGAAATCATATTCAAATATGCAAATAAAGAATGGCTAGTATTTATTTGCACACAAATGTATTTCAATGGTCAACAAAACTGAATTCAAACTCAGCAAAGATGTTCTACCATTACAAAACATGTAAGAGTCGGCTATTACTCCAGAACCTACTAACCCAGATCCAAGTATCCACTAATAGAGTATGTTTGTAACTATTGTGCTTCGGCTTAATTTTGAAAGCACAAGAACTAAATCTTTCAGTAAACACTCACTTTTACTTGGTAGCTAATAATAGCAACTGCAACATTACATCCCCTTAGCTAGTGATTTCGGCTTCCATTCAGTAACTACAAAGTAGCAATGCAAAATAAAAATAAGGGTGGATGATTATTAGTACCTATACGAATCAGCATCTCTGTTATATTCACACAAAATGAACTCTTTCCCGCTTTCCTCATCGAATAAAATCTGTTTAAAACAATCATAATTTGCAGAAATAACAAGAACCCATATAAACAAATTAACTAACATAAACAAAAATAAGTCAAATTGGGAATTTTGGAAACCCTAAAAGAAGAAGAAACCTGGAGAGGCTGATCGACTTGAGAGAGGAGATCGGAGGAGTGATCAGGCAAGAGGCTGAGAAGGGCAGAGAGTGCTGTTTCTGAGTGATTCGGCGGCATTCTTCTCATCAACCCCATTGCTGCCTCCATTTTTCTTTGCTCTCTCTCAGTAGATTCGACACAGCGAAGCAAAGCAAGCGACAAAACTGACGAAGAAGAAGAAGAAGAAAATGCGCAGTCTTTCTCTATTTTATCCGATTTTCCCTCGCGGGAACTACTTTCTTGTGTTTTGCAAATTACGGGCTTATATGATTTTTCTTTTAAAAATGGGGACTAAAGTGTAAATCACCAAAATTTAAAATAATTTCTTAGATTTTTTTTTTTTGGATTATAAATTATTGGTTAGTGTTCTTTCTGGTGTTTTAAAATCCGGATCGGTCCATAGATCTGGGATGACGAGAGAGTCAAGGGTTAATGGTCATATCTCGGATCCAATCGGGGTGAATCTGGAATCACTAATTAAATATATATTTTTTAATTATTTTTTATAAAAAATATAAACCTAAATTAATAATAAAAAATTTTAAAAAAAACTTACCTAAAACCCGCTGAATCCGGACCGAATCACCGGTTCAACAGTTGAACCAGTCGATTCGACGGATTTTTAACCTGTTCAATTGCTTTTTAACCGGTTCAATTGCTAATCGATTTTTTGAGTCACCCAAACCGTACCTTGAACAAAATCCCGATTCAACTGATCCGATCGACCGATCTGATCCAAATTTCACATCATTGGCTCTTTCTATTGTATTGTAACTACAATGGCCGAATGACATAAAAAGAAGGGTTGGCTTTAAGGGATAGTCAATATAAGACCATCACTTAGGGCTCTTAATTTTTAGTAAAATCTCAGGATTTCCAATTTAATTATTTAATTATTATCTTTATTTTGTTTAAAAAGAGAAAGGAAAACAAGTTTAACATATCTAGGCTCTAGCCATATTTTTGTCATTTTATTAACCAAAACCAAAATGTGAGGAAAAAATAAAAGAGAAAACAGAAGCAAGGACGAGAAAGAAGAGTGAAACTAAATTGAAATATATATAAAAAAAAAAAAAAAAAAAAAAAAAAAGTAAGACCCTAAAACTTAGGACCTAATTTTCAGGGATTTACCTAAAATCACCCCAACTTTAGAACAGACCCTGCATAATTGATATTTACAGCTTCAATTTAACAAGAACTTTACACACAAATAAAGATAGATCATGAAGCACAAATTTGAAACAAATACTAAAGAAATCAATTTGGACTGTTGTGTGTTGATACTTTTTATTGCATGTTACCTCAAAGAAAATGAGTTGTTTTGGGACATCTGTGTTTCCACTTTCCCACAGCTATGATGGGCATGAAGTTGATTTTAAGACACTTCAAGATAAGAGTGGCAATGGGTCTGGCCGGATCCAGGTTTTGATAAGCTCGGTCCGAGCCCGATAAGAAAAATAAAAGTCCGGGTTCGGGAGATCGGGTCCGGACTTTATCCGGCCCGTTTTGTTAAAAAAAATTAAAAACATACAAATACAAAATATATTCACACTATATGCAAAGACAATTCACAAATAAATCAAAAGTTTCATCCGTAAATTAACAATTTAAATGCTACAAATAAATAAAAATACTACAAACATATTAAAAATATATATATGTTTTTTTTTTTTGGTTTAAGCTCGGACCAAAGCCCAAACCGGGCTTTTGAGTATAGGGTCTGGTCCGATTTTTTTACCTCGGGTGAGCTGGGAGGAAAAAAAAAACCAACTTTTTGCTTTTGTGAACTAGATTGGACCCATACATGAGCAACACAAAACAAGTTGATTGAATGATTGGATCACAAGAACAGCTAGATTCCTGTAACTTATTATGATTGTACTTTTGGTTTCTTGTGGGAAAAATAGATCAAAATTTACCCAGAAGGTGAGCATCATTGTTTTGTACATGTGAAAAACAGCTTAGTTGATGGGCTCACATGCTAGTTTGAACTTCAACTTCAAGTTTCCAATCAAGTTCGTACATAAAATATGAGTTTTGATACAGTAAGGGTTTCAGATTTCAAATTATTTATAAGGACATTATCATATAAAGCGATGTCAGATGTCATAATCTACCCCGTGAGGCCCAAGGTCTTCGATTGGAGGTGACATACGCATACTTTTAATTGAGAGTGACTCTGATATTATTTGTAATGATCTGTCTCACTAATCAGATATTATCAAGAGAGTTCATTATTTATAAGCACATCACCAATATCTCTTCCAAAGACGTGAGATGTGCTGATCTAAAAAGTTAAACCTGGTCCCCGAACGGAAGATTGCTATGTAATTAATGTAAATGAGGTAAAGGTGAATGGATTTCTAGACCATTATCAAAAGGCAAACAAATGAGAAGAGCCTCATGAAAGATTGCGGCTTGGAGTTGATAATTTTGACATTCATTCTGCAAGTGCATATATGCGCCAGGGCTTGCCCAGCATCTATTCACAGAATAGTAAGATAAACAAATGATCTTAATTTAATATTGCAAGTTAAAATGAGCTAACTCTATATGCATACGAGCTAATTGAAAGAATATTGTGTGATCACTTAAGTTTGACCTATATGATCCTTACTTATAGAAACTTCTTACAAAGAACAATTAACATGAAATCAGTCAAATACCTAATGAATAAAGTTTCCTTCTAATTCACAGGATTAAAGAACCAGTGGAATCTCCATAAGCATACATATTAAACGGATGCTTCTTAGGTGTCCTCTTCGAGTGTGACGGCCCAATCCAATTAGTTAGATATTATCTGTTTTGGGATAGTCCAACTCTGAAGTTGTGTCCCCTCATGATTTTATTCTTAACATTGGCTCAAACCTACACAAAAGGCTTCCTTATTGGTATCAGAGTACGCAATGAAGATATTGTTAGCTTGGAAAACTTGTCAGATTTTGTTGTTGATTATTTGTTCTTGATTAAGGCGCCTCATTTCTAAAACCTTGTACCAAAAAGAAATCTTTTAAGAACGTCAGTAAATTACCTCCCAAACAACGTGGGATGATATTACATGTAGACAGAGATTCAGGAGTAGTTGTGGATACCAAATGAAAAATTCTGAAATTATTAGTTAAGCCAATTTCGAGGAATTATGCTATGCATATCAATGGATTCGAGTCCCCAATCGGTATGGCTTGATGGTAAAAAACTTAGGACTTGATTGCCAGGTCATGCGTCTGAGTCCAGATGGTATATTTCTTATAAGAGTCTGGGGCAGTCAAGGATTTTACATGTTCCGCTTAACCTAGGTAGGATGATTTTACGGTGAGGTTTCCAACATTTCAAAAAAAATATCAATGGATTCGAGACTTGGCTGATCATAAAAAGTACAACAACCATACACCTGACCTGATATAATCAGATAAAATTATAGGGTCGACTCTGACATCCATGACGCCTAAAGTGATTTTGACATTTTGAGATCTTTAACTATGTTATAATTGATTGCATCATAAATAATTTCATACCAATTAGAACAATTTAGGACCGATTTTCTCTAGGAGCAAGCAAGAAAATTGCCACTCATCCATTCCAAAAGCTCATACATTATGGGGAGTTAGTTTTCAGAACATGCAGGAAGTTGAGAAGCTGATGGAGGAAGTTACTTTCAAAATCACGAAAGGAAACCACTTCATGCCAAAATCATTCCTCGACAAACACAAGCTTCCTAGAATATAGGAACGTGGGGAGTTGGTCGTGAAATTAAAGAAGTGGAGCAATTTAGCAGAACTTGAGCAGGAAGTTGAAGAGCATTTTAGGGAAGTTATTTTCATGAGCTACATAAGCAAAGCATGAGCCAAAAAGAGATTACTCACTAACAATCATCACAACAACAACAACAATCCAAAAATCCAATATGTCTTTTGCATTAATTTTTTCCAGTAGTTAATTTCCATTCAAACTCATTCTCTGTAGATGCAATATATTTCAATTCTTGTAAAATTTAAATTCAGTAAACTTTCTCTGTACCTAGAATTCAATTCTAATAAAAGTTTCTTTGTCAACAATTTCCAATTTCATTTATTTAACAGCATCATCCTAGGATCTAATTATTCATCCCTTTTGGACCTTAGAGAACCCATCATAATTTTCATAATTGTTTCGATTAGAAGTCATCAATTTACATTGAGGATCTGCTCCTCTAGCATGCCCAACAACATCAATTTTTTTTCCAGAGCCAACATATATATTAGCACGCTCGGTGAGACCCACTAGAATGATGCAACCAATCAACAGAAAATAATATGGGAAAAAATGTGTTCATGTCTCATGTTGGGGAAGTTGCGCCTACAACAGTAGGGCAAATAAAAGAATGAATCGTTTCACACTTGGTGGAGCAATTTGAGAGGAATCCACCTCTTCTTAGAATTCACAGTCACATGAATGAAACTCCAACATGACCTGTTGTTGGAGCCTCAGGTGATCTACCAATTTAATTATTGATCTAGTTATTTTTATAGATACAATATTAAAGAGGATGTAAGCTGAGAAAAAATCCTACAAGCCTTGGAGAGGGTAGACCAACTCATGTTTGTTCAGACTCAATCCAGTCCCAAGAATGAAAGCCAGGAAACAACTTATAGGATGGTCATGCAGGAAAAACTCGTGGGGCATTCCTTTGGAAGCTCTCATAAAGCACATGTTTATCCCATCATGTTGTTCCTGATCATTTTCCTCCCCATCCTTCAGTGGAAGAAAGATATCAGACTCCTGATAGGGAGGAGGAAGTTTGAGGATTTACCAAGATTCCTACTATTAATGGCCGCCATTTCGGTAATGGCAGGCCTATGGCTCCTTAATAATTCGTTGGAGTCACAAATTTAAACAATCATCCTGTAAATTATGAAGAAGGAACACACGTAGAAATGAGCCAATGGGGTATTCCTCCGAATCTCGACAGAGGAAATCCTCCTCATAAGGAAAAATAATGAGGATTTATAAGGATTCTTAACACCAACGACTGCCAATTTGACAATGGCAGACCTATATCTTTTGTGGCTCCCCAATAATTCTTTGGAGCCACTAATCCAACTATCAATCCTGCAATTGATGAAGACATGTAATAATGGGCTCGGAGGACATTCCTCCAATTGTCAACAGAGGAAATCCGCCACAAATACACTGTAAGTATCATGGTTATTGCAATCATGAAATTACTTCTCATTGTGAATTTAAAAATACTATGCAAGACATGATCAATAGAGACATATTAAAGTTTCCAGAGACGAATAAAACTATTAATGGTATATGTGCAAGATTCGTCGAATGCCAAAAAGAAACAAAGTGGAAAGGCTACGGAAATCCATCTAGGAAGGATAATCCGTAAAGTTTGGGTTCCTAAAAAGTATTTGGTGCATGAAGATAAAGTAGGATGGTACCCCAGGAAAAAACAGAAAGCCTGAACTTGGCTTCCTCCAATAGCCCAACCACCTCTTGCTTTTCCATTTAAGATGAGGAAATTGAAATTCATGACTCCTCCAAATGGTCAGACCAAGCAACCAGTGGCATAGAATGAAACACAAAAAAATTTCCTCAGAAACTCTCCCGAAACCAGAAGATGAGGCTTCTATGTCAAAAAGTTGTCTTGGGGTGGAAAGAGGAGATGCAGAAGCCTGAGAACGCAAAATCAAAATTTTACAGGAAATCTACTGAAGATCAAGAATCAATAGAGATCTCGTATAGTAATGATTAATGAATAGCTTGCAAAGAATAGCTTCATGACATGAGGAATTGTCATTTCTGTTGGTTGTACCATGACAAGCCTGACTCCACCATTAGACTCCCAGAAGGAAAAGAAGGAAAAAACAACAGCAAATGCAAGAATTACAAGTCCCTCCCCTTTTCACTTGGAGGATAAGGAGGAAGAGAAACCTATCCAGATTGTTAAATATGGGGGGTTCAAAAAGAACAATGTTTTAATTTGTGGTAAATTAAGCTCGCTCCATTTACTTATTATCTTTTCTTTATTTTTATTATATTTTGAGCACAGTGGTCATCTACATGACTATATCCTATATTTATTTATTTCTTAACTTATTGTAAAGTTAGACCAACGGGTCACTTTAAGTATAAATAAAGAAACGAGTCAACGTATAGATTGTTTATGCAAAAAAAAGTACTGGAAAAAAATTCATGATACGCTTCGACTTTTAGATCCATGGTTCTTACTGGCTCCTTGGTAGTTTTTTAGAGCCAACTCCTATCCTGCCATGAATAATGAGCAAGAGGTCCTGAGCATTTAATAGAATCCATTAACGTTTCTATGTTTTCTGTAGAGGAAAAAGAAAAATACATAGATCTCTCCAGTTTTTCCATGATTTCCTCCCGTATGATGGAGGAAATTCAAAAAAAAAAAAGAAGAAAGAAGAAAATGGCAGGAATAACAGGTCAATGGCCGCATTGCCATTCATGAGATCCTACTTCTCCATCAAAAATCCATAGTTTCAATTCCTCTACATACCAGACAAAAATCCTTATACCAAACACATTCATCATGCCCAAGCATATCATAAATCAAAATCATCTGAGTTATAAACAATAATGTTACCTGGACAAAATTAAAAAAAAAAAAAAAAAAAACCTAGATGGAGCCGAAGACAAGCTTGAATGAGCCACAATTGATTGAGGAGAAGCGCACTAAGTAGCCCATAAGCCGGTTTCTGTGAAGCTCTATGTGTTGGCTTATGTGAGATGATGCCCTAGATTGGAGTGTACGACATATAGGAGTCTGTCTTCATTGAAACGCGAGCAGATGTGACTGAAGGAGCTGTTACCGTTGCATTGCATACGCATGTGGCTGCGTTGGAGAAGCACTTATCGACGCCACTAATACAGGAGTGTGAGACGCTGTGAACCCAGTCGTTGGAGCGCTCGCTGGTGGAGATGCAGGAGTTTCCTATGATAGTGGAGCACGTGATGCAGAAGAATCATTGGCTGTTGGTTCGAAGGAGCGTGGCCACCGTCAATCGAGTTTGTGAGGTATAGTGTGCGATGGCTCTTAGACCGTTACTGACACTGTGGATGGGGCGAGCGCATGGCTGATTGAGGAAGAAACAGTCGTGCATTACGCAGCCTCCTACCGATCTGATATATAATTGCACATAATGAAGAAGCCATGGTTGTTGACATCATCGGAACCATGGAGGAGAGCGTTGCGGCTGGAGACGGAGCGCGAACAGTGGCGGCTTCGTGGGCTAAGATGCGTGTGCTGGTGTCTGGAGAAGATGATGCACGTGGGTCAATAAAATTAGATGTTATCATGAAGAATGAAGAGTTGGTGAAGTTAGCAAGTATGATTATAGGGATTTAGGATTTGGGCAATTTTTGGATTTTTTGAAAATTTATGGGATAAACTGGTCATGCGGGAGGCATTGTTTGCACCATAAATAATTTCAAATCAATTAGAATAATTCATGAGGACCAATTTCTTTCATGTTGGCCGATTAGTGTCATTAAAAAACAAATCAACATGCCTCCAAACAAATCAAGCCAGAAAAATAGATCTAATATGCATAAATCCTAGAAAACCTTAAAACTTGAGAATAAAAAAAAACATTGTTACAAAGACGAAAAATCAGTAGTCCGGATCGAGAATATTCTCTGTCCTTAAGAACTTATTAGCCCCGTTTCAGTGCTCTACGGATTTGTGGCCAATATTCTCCCAGGATAATCCGGATTCCTCTTGTTTAAGGGGCACTCCTTAACAAGATCTCGAACTTGGAATATGGTGGTACTCTCTCATACTCAAAAAGACAATATGAGACTCAAATCTTTGGATGAAAACTGGATCTCTTGAAATGAACAAGATGTCTCCCTTATAAAGACATGGAATGATGCCTTTGAGGGCACCCTTTGGATTGGGGTGTAACCCTCCTAATGGTTATACCCCTTCCATGCATCATTTGGAGACTAAAGTATGTTCTTTCAAATACTAGAGGACATGTCCTTTGGGTAGGGACATGTCCCTCCTCCATCCAAACTACTAATATATGAAGAATTTACAACAATCCATGAGTAAGCAGGAAAATTGCCACTCCTCCACTTCACAAACACATACATTATAGGAGTTGGTTTCCAGAAAATGCAAGAAGTTGAGAAGTTGATAGAGGAAGTTACTTTCAAAGTCATGAGATGAAACCACTTCTTGCTAAATCATTCATCCACAAACACAAGCTTCCTGGAATAGGGAGACGTGTAAAGAAGTGGAGGAAGTTAATAGAACATGAGCAGGAAATTGAGGAGCATTTTGGGGAAGTTATTTTCACGATCTATATAATCCAAACGGGAGCCAATAAGAGAGGACTCACCAACAATCATCACAACAACAGTAACAATCCAAAAATCTAATGTCTTCTACATTAATTTCTTCATGTAGTTAATTTCTATTCAAACTCATTATCTGTAGTTGTAATCTATTTCAATTCATGTATAATTTTAAATTCAGTAAATTTTCTCTATTCCTAGAATTCAATTCTAGTAAAAGTTTATTTCTCAATAATTTTTGAGGATTCACTCATCTGACATGCCCAACAACATCAAATTTTTCAGAGCTAATAATAATATAATATAAAAATTATCGTCCTTAATTATTAAATTATTTTGAGATTTTAATTAAAAAAATCTGGGAGATAGAGAAAGAAAGCTTAATAAACGGAGAAATCGAAGAGGAAACGAACTCGACTTCAAAAACCGTTAAGATGAAAATATTGATGATTTTTTTTTGTTGGAGTGGAAAATCTTGATAATTCATAGTTAATAAAGCTAGGTTTTTTTCTTGTGGGGGAATGCTTTGGCATGAACTATAAAACGTAACAATGAATATGAAGGGGGTATATTCAATTAAGATCTTAAAAGACTATTTTGGGTTATATAAGTCTTGTGGTATTCAATTAAGATTTTTAAATAATCTAAAAAGTCTTGTGGTATTTCATTAAGATTTTTAGGTTTTTTTAAGGATGATGTCCAAATCTAGTGGTATTCAATTAAGACTTTAAACAATTAATAAAAAGTCTTATGGTATTGAAAAACTTACTTATTTTCAAAGATTTTTTTATATGTGTCATTGTGTGAGCCTTTTTAATAGAAAGTATAAATATCAAACCCTATTTATAAGTGCATGAAGATGTACTTTGAATATCGCTAATTAAGCTTGGTTATCAAATACTTAATCTTAATTATAGTTTATTTTATGTTTTGTTATTATGAAGCAATGTAACATGAATCTTGGAGCAATTCTACGTGTTTCGGGACCTTACGGACGCATCAGAAGCACGCGGGAAGAGCAGAAATGCAGAATTGGCAAAATCAGAAATTCAACTGGCGCCGGCGCCTCATCAGCAATGCATACATACAAAACTCCAGAGAGTTGGGCGCCGCAACACCACTTTCTAGAGCTGCGACGCCCCGATAAAGACCCAAAATCTTAATTCAGTCATGTTTTACATGCATAAGGACTCCATCACTTCCCTATATATACTCAAGCTCGTCCAAAACCCTAAAAACAGAGGAGAAAACACACAAAAAGAGCTAAAAATCACATATTTGAGAGAGAAGAATGAGGAAGCTGTTATGATATTTTATATCGTACCACAAGTGTACGGTGTCAAGTTTTAGTATAAATGAGTTTAGAGTGTCGAACCCACAGGGATTGCGTTAACTCGCACTAAATACCACAATTGATAATCCTAACTTTATTTAGACGATGATTAACAAATATTTAATTAAATAAATAAAATATAAAAATACTTATATATGAGGAACTAATATGATAGAGATTCTAGATCCTGATTTCATCTAGTTGTCGCCTATGTATTTCTCATGCCAATTAATCCTTATTCAGTTATATTGTTTATAAGTCAAGACTCCGAAAATATCCACTCCCTCTCTCGAGCATCAGTGAAAATATCATCAACTACAGACTTCGATATCTCTATAAAAATCTAGTAGTTAACGACTCATTACGCTTTGTGATTCTATATTAACGACTTCAAAGGAACTTATATATTCTCTCAAACTCTATAAAATTCCTAGGTTATATTCTCTAGATATATTCAAAATCCTCTCTCTCGAGTGATAGATTCTAAACATTCATAATCTTAATTGTGGCCAACTACCAAGAATCATTAAACTCAAAAGAATATAAATAAACTGAATAAAACTTCATAACAAAATTGACAATCAATACAAGGTCTAAGCATCAGTTACATCATTCTCCAGAATTAAGGAGTTTAGTTCATGACAATAGATAAAAACAATGAAAATAAAGTCATGAATCTAATGGAAATCATTAGAGTTCTAAGAAAGAAACAATAAGATAAAACCCGAATTGAATCTCTTCCTCTTCGAACGTTACCGTCTTCGTCTTCTCTTGTCGCTATTTAATCCTCATCCTTGGATCTCTCTAAAATATGTATTTGTGTTTTGAGTTGTGTATTAGCCTCCTCATTGAGAATTGGATGAACTAATGAATTTATAATAGAGCCTTGGGGTCATAATACATGTTAAAAACCCTAAATTTTTGTTTCTGGTTACTATGGAGCTCGTGAGGCGCCGCAACGCCTGGTGATTGGCGCCGCGGTGCTAGTACATTTTTTCCACTGGTGCTCACGCGCTGTTTCTTGTTGCTCCCGCGCTGTCTGATGCCTCCGCAAAGTCTCAAAACACATCGAATTGGTCTATTTCCTCATGTATTAATGCTCATACAATTAAAACATAAAACAAACTAAAAAAAACATTAAATGATATGGAAACTAACAAAATATTAAGCTGCGAATGCAGGAATAAGTGGGTATAAACCACATTTATCAAACACCCACAAACTTAAAGTTTTGCTAGTCCCGAGCAAAAGACAAAAATAAAAACTAAATTCAAATTAACAAATAAAAATTACTAAATTAATTAAGCTACTTTCGTAGGGATCACGATTGCATTTAGCGTATGCAACAAGCCTTTAAATCTATAGGCGACCCTAGTGTACGAGTTATAGTCTCGTGAGGGCTTACAGCGACGACACCCACAAACGTCATTCACACACAATCATGCAAAAATATAGAACAAATAAAAAAAAATCCTGATAGTTATGCACAAAATTGTCCTCAAAAAGTGCTTATCAATGAAATCAGAGAACCTTCAAAGTACGTAATTCAGCTCAGATCCAAGTTCCTGAATAATTCATCTAGGCTAGACTTACTCTGTGTGTGTGTAAAGGTTCATTCACGGCTTGATTCCTAAGTAAGCCAACTTAATGATTTCGTTTAAAAATTGGGATCGATGGGTCAAACCAACTTAGATATCTCAAGTATGCTTTGTAATTGCTTTATTTTGTGCTCAGTATGGTATGATTTTTCTTTTCTTTTTCTTGTCTCTTTTTGCACTTTTTTTTTTAACTTTTTCTTTTCTTTTTTTCAACTCACCTACCCTTTAAGGTAGCATTTCTCCTCATGGTGGTCCTAATACTCGCTCATGGGTAGCTTCACGCTTATCGGTTATAGGTGGTTTATTTTCTTTCTTTAGAGACTTTTTTCTTTTATTTCTATCCATACCATACATCATAACACTAGCAAATCAATATAGATATCTAAGCAAACGGTCATTCATCGACATGCAATTTCTTCAACTAGTCACCTTGTCAGCTACTTAAGTTTTCACTGCTAAAAAGCTATAATTGAGTGCTTACGAGTCAAACATAGATCAACTACTCAGATAAAAGTAAATTGGGCACTTATCGTTTCTAAAATTTCACCCATAAACAAACAATATCATCATAGGATTTACGCTTTACTATCAAAGACTAAAATTTTATATATATATATATATAAATAATAAGTAAACAACATACACACACCCTCAAACTTAAAACTTGCATTGTCTTCAATGTAAGATAAAAAATAAAGAACAAGAGTGAGGAACAACACTACCGTGTATGGAGTTGATCAGACTCTTGCTGGTTAGAATTTGATTGCGTGGGCGTTGTTTGTTTCGTGCTACCTGTATAAATAACATGCAAATTAATAAATAGACAATAGCACACAATAAAAATAAAAAATAAAAAATAAAGAAAATAATAATAAAATAAATGCAAGAGTTGCCTCTCCGCTAGCGCTAAGTTTAACTTCTTCAGCCAGACACAACCACCCAATTGATCATGGTGGCTTCTTCTTTAGTATCCACCGGTTGTTGTGACATGAAAAAGATAACTTGGTGTGTTGTGGCAGTTTATCCATGGATGGTCTTCCATGGTCTACTGATCTTGGACTGCACATTTGACAAAATTGACTCGACCTCCTTTTTAACCTTCCAGGGATCATATCCAAGTGAGCACTGACCCTTCTTTTCCTCTTTTTGCGGCGCTTTGGGAGTGGTTTCAGGTCTAGTTGCGGAGAATCTTCATTTACGCATGGTTGCACTATGCTCGTAGGTTGTTGAAATACTGATTCACCCTGCGTGTTTGCAACTTCCTTCTCTACTATATCTACCATGTGACATTTTGCATCACCTTGAGGACTCGGCATGGCTTTGAAAACATTGAAGGTGACTTCTTCATCTTGAGCTCTCATTTTCAATTCACTTTTGTTCTCTTTTTTCGTTAATGTTTCCTCTTGAAACATCGCTTCTTTTTCTTTACTGTCTAAGTCCTGAGGGATGTCTTTAATCTCTTTTCTGCTCCTAAGAGTTATGACTTGACATTGCTCTTTGGGGTTGACTTCAGTATTACTAGGAAACACTCATGTCTGTTGATTGGCCATGGAAGAAACAAGCAACCCAATTTGCACTTCTAAAGATTTCATTGTTGCCTCTATATTGCCCATACGTGTTTCGATGTTGTTCAGCCTCGACTCATTCTTCCCAAACCTCTTTGAAGCTGTAGCTACAAACATGCTCATGAGGTCTTTTAAGGAAGGTTTCTGCTCAGCTTGTACTTGCTCAAATCTTGCTCCTCTATTGGCTAAGAGCATTCCATTAGCATAAGTAGCTCCAATAAACGGTTGGCTCATTTGATTTGTTAATACTGCTAGATGAGTCGTGAGGGATGATACTTGAGCGATCAGTGCATCAATTAGATTTACCATTGCTTCTTTTCCAACTCTCCTTGCACGAAAGAAAATAATATATAACAAAAAAAATATAAAAGTAAAAAAAAAATCTAAATTAAAACTAAGATTACTGATGCTACGATAATCTAAGTTTTTTTTAGTCTTTGATACAAAGAACCTCATGTGATAAGTGTGGTTTATACCCACTTATTTCTGCATTCGCAGGTTAATATTTTGTTAGTTTTCATATCATTTAATGCTTTTTTTTAGTTTGTTTTATGTTTTAATTGTAGGAGCATTAATACATGAGGAAATGGACCAATTCGACGTGTTTTGAGACTTTGCGGAGGCATCAGACAACACGGGAGCACCAGTGTAAAAAACGCACTGTGATTGGCGCCGCGGCGCCTCACAAGCTCCATAGTAAAAACCGAGGATTTGGCACCGCGGCGCTGCGGGACACGCGCACCAGAAACATAAATTTAGTGTTTTTAACATGTATTATGACCCCAAGGCTCTATTATAAATTCATTAGTTCGTCCAAAACTCAAGGAGGAGGCTAATACACAACACAAAACATAAAATACATATTTTAGAGAGATCCAAAGAGGAGGATTGAAGAGCGACAAGAGGAGACGAAGGCGGTGATGTCCGAAGAGGAATATATTCAATTCGGGTTTTATCTTCTTGTTTCTTTCTTATAACTCTAATGATTTCCATTAGATTCATGACTTTGTTTTCATTGTTTTTTATCTATTGTCATGAACTAAACTTCTTAATTCTGGAGAATGATATAACTGATGCTTAGACCTTATATTGATTGTCAATTTTGTTATGAAGTTTTATTCAGTTTATTTATATTCTTTTGAGTTTAATGTTTCGTGGTTGTTGGCCACAATTAAGATGATGAATGTTTAGAATTTATCACTCGAGAGAGGGGATTTTGAATAGATCTAGAGAATATAACCTAGGAATTTTATAGAGTTTGAGAGAATATATAAGTTCCTTTGAAGTCGTTAATATAGAATCACAAAGCGTAATGAGTCGTTAACTACTAGATTTTTATAGAGATATCGAAGTCTGTAGTTGATGATATTTTCACTGATGCTCGAGAGAGGGAGTGGATATTTTCAGAGTCTTAACTTATAAACAATATAACTGAACAATGATTAATTGGCATGAGAAATACATAGGCGACAGTTAGGTGAAATCAGGATCTAAAATCTCTATCGTATTAGTTCCTCCGATATAAGCATTTTTATATTTTATTTATTTAATTAAATCTTTGTTAATTACCGTCTAAATAAAGTTAAGATTATCAATTATGGTATTTAGTGCGAGTTAACGCAATCCATGTGGGTTCGACACTCTAAACTCATTTATACTAAAACTTGACACCGTACACTTGCGGTACGATATAAAATATCACAACAAGTTTTTGAAGTGGGTATAAACCACACTTATTAGAAGCTTCATGCCAAACATAATGTCTCTCCGATCTCTTCAGGCTATGTTTCTTTCTTCTATGGAGAACTAATCTCCTTGGCAAGGCTAGGGATGAACTCTTGTAATTAATTTTTATATTCATATTGTTGATTTCTGAACAATCTTTAACGTTTAATAAAATTGATGTTTTGTTATTCTCTTTTATCTTTTGATTATAACAAAGAGATTGTGTTTTACCAAATTGCATATAGGAATAGTCATGCTTCTTATATGTGTGATTGGGGAACCCAGTTGTAACTGGTATTGTTATTTTATGAGTTGATCTTCTGCTACAGTATTGCATGTGGGTATATTATCGACGTTAGATAGGTCATAATGATAACATAATGTGATGTTAACATAGAAAAAATAATTCATTATTTACCTTAGAATTTAATATGTTTTGAATTGAAATATCTTCTGATTGTTGGTTTGGGATGTGAAATCCTCAATTGTGTGATAAAAAGAATCAACTACTAAATATAGGAACTTGATACAAGAGGGATTGGCAACGCTTTGATGCTTTTCTCTATTGATAACTCTTAAGTACTTTTCCATAGTGTTTATTTTACCTTACCAATTAAATATTTTTTCCTTTAATTAAGTTATTGCTAACATTCTCTTTAAGTAAATCAGTTATTTCGTAACCATCTTTCTGAGGAATCGACACCCCAACTATACTGTGATAACCGCGAGTATTTTTGACGTGAGATTTTTTTGCCTGTTAGAGAATAGAAGATGAACATACATGTTAACTCTTTGTGAACAATGTACTTGCTTATTAGATTTTTTTTTTAGCCTCCGTAGTGCAGTTTCTATTTTCTTTCATAAAGAAAAAAGTCAACACTTTTAGTTCAAATTTCTTATGAAAACATATCCAAATGCATTGCACCGAAACCAAAGTTAAGCAAACAATTGTCATAAACGCTCACACTGTTGAAAATATTAAAAAAATAATTTAAAAAATATTTGTTTCAACCTTTTATTTTTGATATTTTTTAAAAGAATTTGTTTATTTGTTGATTAAAAAAATAAAAATTAATTAAGGTAAATTCGAATCCTAGCTTGTATTTGTCTATTTTCTGTAACTTTAATTAAGTTTAATTTTGGCTGAATGGGTTTAGGGTTTTCTTTTGAAATATATATATATTAATTAGCTTGTGTTTATAATAGAAGATGATTTTTTGAAGCGTGATGGTGTAGTTTGTATTGTTAGCGTCAAGATTGCAATTTATTTAACCCTAATTGTTGGATTAATGAGTGTCGATTTCTGTTGGGTTTTTGTTGCAGGCCTACGTAAGAAGCATTAGCATGAGCTTGAAAATCTTACACCAACACAATTATTATTTTGCAGGCTCGTATATTTTTTTTTATATACATATAATTTAAATGAGGGATTCGAAACAAGAAAGTAACAAAGGAAATGACAAAGAGAAAGAGAACTATGAATATTGGACCATGGATGATACCAATGAGTTAGAATGATTTATTAGTATTTTGATCATGTTGGGTTCTGTTGAACTATTTTTGTGTTTGTACTATTTTGCATCTACTTTGGTTGAACTATTGTTATTGTAATTTGGTTAAACTATTTTAGTACTTTGGTTGTGTTGGGGCAGTTATGGAACCCCTTGGGTCGGATCGGTGCCCCGAGCAGCGAAAATGAGTCTAATCCATGGAAATCAAGTATGGGTGTAATTTTAAAAAATAAATATAATATTATATTTCATTACGAGTGTATAGGAAAAAACCGGGACTGAATCAGAGTCCGGAAGCTCTAGAACGAGTGAAAACAAAAACAGCGCGGATTAAAGTATTTTACCCTAATCACTTCTGATTCTCCTTAAACACTTCAAAAATATCCAAAATTAATTTTTAATTTCAAAACCAACATTAACACATGTTATAGAATAAAAATCATGTTTTTCAAAATATCAAATACTTTTACAAAAACATAAATTTATTCTAAATATGCACTTGCGTAAATTTTGAATTCAATACACAAACCAAATTAGAATCCCAAAAAGAAATGTCTCGTGAACAATTCCAGATCACCCAAAGGTGGTTAAGTTATTTTAGAATGGTAGCCATATCTCTAAACTTTAATCTAGAGTTTCAAACTCTTATTAATTGTTCCATGTCCAACATGAACATCTTTGATCTAATTATAAGCATGTTGTGTTTATACTTCTAAAATATTCTAACACAATTGATTAGCCTTATTTCAACAATAAGTTATGTGATCATGTATCTAATACACAAATAAACATAGCTTATGAGAATATCAAACATTACCTAGTAAGCTTGATGCTAGATCCAATCTAGGGGTGGCAATTTGGGTCAGTATTCGTTTATTCGTTCGATTCGATTCGCTTTAAAACGAATATGGGTTTGAAAAAATAGATTCGTTTAATAAATGGGTCAATTCGATAAACGAATCGAATCCGAATTTGAGCTTGTCAATTCGTTTATTTGTTTGAAATTCGTTTATTAAACGAATCATAAAGGAATCGAATATGAATCGAATTCGTTTAATATCCGTTTAATTAAATTACAAATTAACCATTATAACTTTTAAACTAAAGTGTTTAAGAAGAATGGTATTTTAGTAATTACAAGTAACCTAAAAAGTTAAGTATATAATGAAAAATTCTAAACCTAAACTTAACCTAAAATTCTCTCAAGTCTCACTCTCAGCCGTCGCCTCTCTTCTCCCCACAAGGACTCTGCTGTCTTTGCTGATGTGTGGGTGTGGCCGTCGGCCTTTGATGGGTACTTGACAACGCCGATTCAGGTTAGAATCAATAGACTTGGAAAATACGTGGTGGGCTCTCATAACATCTATGAAATTGAAATCAAACTTAGCATACATTAAAATCTATCTCTCTTTTGCTTCTCATGTCTTTCTGGGTCATTTTCATTTTGTGATTTGTTGGGTGCTTTTGGCCTCATAAGATGTTTTCTTTGTTGTCTAATAAAATAGAAGCTTTTGCAGGTGTGTTCTCTGCTGCTTCTTGATTGATTTTGTTAGTTTTGAGTTGCATCAGCCTTTAGAAATTACCGTTGGTGAGAAACTTATACTTTTATCTTATGGCTTTATTATTTTCTGTTAAAGTTTTTATTTTTTAATTTGGTCATGGTTCTAAGTTTTTTTGTGGAAACTTTCATCTATTGTGAACTTAGATCTCAACAATGCTAGAGCTACAGTTGTTGCAGTGCAGAAAATGAAGCAGTGGCGTGATGTTGCTTGTGAACGTGGGATCCCAATGGAAGAATTATAGAAGTGATGACTACTTTTTTCCCCCAGAAAATTTCCAGCTTTAGTGGCCATGCCTCTTTGTTTTCATGTCTATTTAAAATTTTTTCAATAGAGATGAGAGGAAAATGTTGCAAAAATGGTGGCAATAAGAAAAGAGAGTCTGAAGCAACAAGAATATTGCAATGGATTTTAATTATTATTATGTAATGATATATAATTTGAATTCTGAATTTGATCCTTTTATAAGGATTTTTAATCTATAATAATGAGTATGTTATTGATTTTGTATTTAATATTTTAATTTTGATTAAATGAATAAACGAATCGAATACGAATATTAAATTCGATCCGATTCGTTTAATTTTATTTAAACGAATAAACGAATCGAATACAAATATTCATTTATTAAACGAATCGAATCTGAATCCTAATATCAGAATTCGTTTAATAAACGAATCGAATTCGAATTTAGTACATTATGATTCGATTCGTTTAGTATTCGTCATGAATTCGATTCGTTTATTCGTTTTGACACCCCTAATCCAATCTACCTCTCCTTTGTTGAAATCGTCAAAGAACCTCCAAGGTGTGTAAGCTTGACTTCAAGATCCAACCTTGATTTCCAATGCTAACAAGCTTCACTTCAAGATCTAATCTTGATTTCTCCTAATTGAAATGTTTTAGAGATCTCACAAGTTTCTCTAAACATTTCTCTAACTTAGGCTAATTTCTCTAAGAATTTGCTTGTATTTGTACTTGTAATTAAAACCTTCCTAAAACTTACTATTTATAGCAAAACTTAGATAATTTTTAATTAATAAAAGTTGTAATCAACTTTTAAGTGGGCTTAATCTAATTTATCCAAATATGTATAATTAGGTGTGACTAATCTCTATTGTCTCCCACTTTAATTTAATCCAATTAAATCAAACCAATGATTGGGAAATGGATTAGTTAAATGTTTGCCACATTGATTTAATCCAATTAAATCAAGTCAAATCCACATATTATTACATACTTACAATTACCATAATATCCTCAAATGGTAGAGATAATTATGATTTTACAATTAAGCCATTGTGTAATTATTGAATTAATTCAATTAATCCAGTTAGGTCAAAGTGAATAATCAATGTTATCCAATAACACTTGATTATCTTAGTTAATAATTATAATATTGAATATTATCTTTTTTCAAAAATAATTCGGCTACCCAAGTGCTCAATGAGTACACTTCATATTGAGACTCTCTAAGTTCAAACATGTTCGTCATACAAGCCTAGCTAATATGTACGCAATTCGGGCACCTCCGAATACGCAAAGAACACGAACGACCTTTATGAACTATACAAGTCGATGTCATCACATATGTTTAACAATTCCTCCATCGTAGGCTATCCGAGTTGTGCTTAAGAAATATAGAATATACCGTCAAGTTTCCAAGGCGCATCTCTCATGTCGACATGTTCATGATTCCTTACAATTGATGCGATCGACCCTTGGTGATCGACTTTGGCCAAAGTCTTTAAGAATCGTGACTTACTCACATGGATACCTAAATCCCTTATGGTACACATATGGGTCGATGGATCCTATCTTGCTTTACACTTGATTACTGAGTGCATCGGTCCATACCCAACGAACATCTAGAGGCCAGACCATGAAATATTTCTGACATACATTGCATCAAAGTGTGGAGGATCTCACACAAAATCAATGTTATCATATAGTCAGAGGATTACATATGCTAATCGACTCGAGGAGATTCCTATTGACGGTGGTGTGTACTTTCAAACTATTAGGAATCACTTGTGAGTCATTCAGTAATCGCTCCAACGAATACCCACATGCCTATACGAGTTTTCAAAACTCATGGTACATCGCGTTAAACCATTGAAACTCCAATTCCAATATACGACATGTGTTAGTCTTCCAGGTTATAGGAATTCGACCGTATTCCAAAACCAACGACTATGAATATTTACTTTAAGAATAGTTTACACCTAGTGTCAAAACTATTCTAAGGTTGATGTCATTCTTAGCATATCTATACATCAATCTAATAAGCATAATGACAATATCATTATAAGGTATGAAATGAAAATTATAGTTATTTTATTAATAAATAATAAAATGTACAAATCGGATTGACACTCCAAGCAACAACTCCATCAGGTCGAACTATTTGGGTTATAATTTGCTTGAACTATTATTATTATAATTTTTAAAAAAAAATAGCAGCTTGTGTTAAATAGATGGTTAACCGTTGGCTCCATTCTATATAATCCCAATTCTAGAATTTTTACACTTTGGTTCATTCTCGTTCAAAAAGAAAATGTAGCTATAAAGGTTGAGGCATCCCCACCTAACCATGATGTAAAATTTAGTATTGACAATTCAGTTCAGGGTGACTTGGACGAGAATGGCCCAGGAAAAGAATGTGTCATTGAATTAAATAGACATTGCTCATAATCCGATTAGTTAGCATCATAAAAGTAAAACTAATCTATATGTGGTCCTTTCAAATCTTATAAATTCTTATAATATAAATATTTTAAAATCCAATAAGTAAAAAATCATGATTAAAAAAATTGTAATAAAATCTTGTGAGTCATTATATTTTTAAATGATCTTTTAAAATCCACTGGACTTATTTATATATAAATATTCTTTTAAAATCTCAATTGAATACACCTCGAAAAATCATATTAGTTACTTTGATGCAGATATTTTTAGTTGTTTGCTAATCACAATCAATTTAATTTCTTTTTTCACTTGGGCGCTATTAGATTATATTTGAACTTTTGTCACCAATGAGATTTGGGCGCTATTTTTTTATTTATTGTAAAAAAAATTTAATTTTTTTTTAACAATAATTCCGTGTAACTTGTGTGGTAATTTACTCGTTTACTTTCTCCATTCCATGATTTAAACATGTCACCAAGTTCTTGTTTGGATTAATAGTTATAACCCTTTTGATAAAAATTATTCAAGGATACTTTTTTTTTTTTTTTGAAATCGTTGGAAACTCCGCCGCCAAACCACTCATTTTGGGCTTAAGCAGAGCAGGTAAAACCTCTGATTGTCTCATACTCTTACAAGAAACGCATTCCTTGAATTCGAATCCAAGACCTCAAGGTGAGATCCCGAACCCTACACTACCAAGTCACGCTCATTGGGGACCTTATTCAGTGATACTCCTAAATGGACCAAGAAGTTAAATGTTACAGGTTGAAACTTCCTACCGACAAAGGTGGCTTGGGGAAGAGTCGATATAGGCGGCTGGTTGTGGATTCAAAATTTTACCCAAAATTAGAGTCCCAAATCTAATAAATGTTCAATTTTGAGTGTATAATATTAGGGGTGGTAATTTGGCTCATGATTCGTTTATTCATTTTATTCGATTCGTTTTAAAGCGAATAGGAGTTTGAAAAAATGGATTCGTTTAATAAATGAATCAATTCGATTCGTTTCGTTTATAAAATGAATCAATTCGATTCGATTCGTTTATAAAACGAATCGAATACGAATTGAAGCTCATTGATTCGTTTATGATTCATTTTATTATTTTCTTTTATTAGTTATTATTATTTTTCAATTAAGATTCGAGAAATTATGGCTAATTATCATAAAAAATAATATTGTCGATATTTTGTGAGGTATTTTTAGTAAATATATTAATTATATATTTTATATGTATATATTTATGAAAAATTAATGTAAATAAATTATGATAAATTATGTTATTAAATAATATCATGACTAAACGAATATTCGTATTCGATTCGTTTAATAAATGAATCGAATACTTATCAGAATTCGTTTAATAAACAGATCGAATACAAATCCATCACATTTTAATTCGATCGTTTAGAATTCGATATAAATTCGAATTCTAAACGAATTTAAGGTAACTCAATACTGCTCACATGGGTCATTGCTTGCATAGTTATAATTTTTGGTGGTATCAGAAAAAGAACCGACATTTCATTTAACAATTATGGAATACATGGTGTCCATAATTTATGTTGTTAGTGAGTCTTAGGTTATTGAACTTTTTTATGAAATAGGGTTGGTGAATAGATACCACTGTTATTTTTGAATTGAAATTTTGCTTCAATTTTTATGTATAAACACTTCTTCTTATTCTCCTTTTTTTTTTTTTTTTTTTTTTTTTTTTTTTTTTAACTTTACGGATATAAACTTAATGAGAAAAATTGGATTCAAATGTTAAATAGAAGATTGATTATGGATTCAAAACATAAAATACGCTTTCATAAATTCATACGATTTTCTTTATCTAAATTAAGTAGGTTTTCCATGAAATATAATTGTTGATGGTGTTTTCAGGACATATGTTATTTAAGGAGTACGGCAGGGGTAAAAAGGGTTAATTCCCTTCTCGGTCGAAATCATTAATGCCGACCCGACCACTAAGAGCAATTTATGATCGGTAACCGAGCACTTGGTTTCAGATGACCGGGCAATTAAAAGATCGACAGCGGCATTCTCAGTTCAAATGACCATTATGACCAACCTCATGAAGACCGAGCATATGGCGAGGCGTGCTCCGGAAGATGACACCCTATTCTTGCGGATAAGATGACAAGTTATCATACTTTCATGGGGAAAACTGGTGAGTCAGAGTCCTAGTAGGATAAAGAAAGTAAAGGTATTTTTGATTATGAATCCTTATGGGAAAATGAAATAGTTTTGACTAGGAATCTTTATGGGAAAATGAAAGTATTTTAACTAGGAAATTCTTGTAGGAGAAGGAATCTGATTTCTTCACTATTATAAATAGAAGGGTAGAGTGTGCATAAGAGGAACAAGTTGAGAGGGTGGAGTAGAGTATGAGAATTATTACCATCAAACTTGTAAAAAACAAGGAGCAGAGCTGAGAAGCGTGTTTGAGGAATAAAAGTATCATCCTTTCTGTGCCCGTGGACGTAGGTCGGACCCAGATCCGCCGAACCACGTTAAATCTCCTTGTCGATTGGTGCATTTATCTGTCTTTTGCTAAGTTTGCTTTTGGTCCCCCATAACCAAACAAATTCACTATTGAGGGAGGATTGTCTCGGGATTAATATTCCCATATTGCCCTGAGACCAAAATCAGCCGTCAACAGTTGGCGCCGTCTGTGGGGAACTCAACAAAAAGCAGCTCGCGTAGTAAGACGATGGTAGAAGATGGATATCACCAATCGTCGGGGAATCCGGCCACAGATTGGATGAAGAAGATAGAAGAAAGCATAAGGAAGGACATGGAGGATAATCAGGCCCTCCTAAAAACCATGATGGACCGACTGGAGAGAATGGAAGAGGAGAACAGCGAGAAGCCTGAAACCAGAGCTAATCAAAGAAGATGAGAGATAGCAGATGGAAAGAGGGTTGTGAATACAAGTGAGGACGATGGACCCAAGAGGAAGGGCCCTTACGGGATAAAATCCATAGTAGTGGAAAAAGATACACAAACAGAGGACACATGGGAAGAAGAAGAAGAGAGACATTCGACATATTCCTCTTATGATAGTCTCCGCTACACTAGAAAAAGAGACACAGAGTACGACGAAACTGTGCGGGAGATTCCAAGGCGTAAGGAACATCACACACGGGGCAACAGACATGAAGAAGAGCACAGAAGGCGACATGGCGGCCCAAATAGCGAGGTAAAATCTTGGTTAAAGAAAGAGATGGCCAAGTGGAGGACAAGCCTCAAAACAGATACATGGGACACCCGAGACATACTCGACGCCCATTACAAATGACAGTTGGTGCCGAGGCCACTTCAACAATCGGCTCGGGGCTGGATTACGTTCCGCCGAGGCCATTCAGTTAAACAGCTCGGGTCTGGATTTTATTCCGCCGAGGCCGTCCGGTTCGGGGTCGGGTTACGTCCCACCGAGTCATGCCCATTGGTCTGGGGACGAGACATTCCCCCAGAACCAAGTATCTCTCTTGGCTCGGGGTCCTCAGGGACATACTCGATGCATATGATCTGTGAGAAGCATAGCACGGGGATGTATGATACCCCAGTGGCGATTGCTTACTCCAATGTTACCGAACATAAGGAGGAACATGCCCTTAATGTGTCGAGCACTCTTTTGATCCTCACTTACCCGATGTAATGGATCCGTGGGAAAGCATAGCACGGGGGATGATGATGCCCCCGTGACGATTGCTAGCTCCAGTGATGCCGGACCTAAGGAGGAATATACCCTTTGTATCCCGGACACTCTTTGATCCATTCATCATTTGGATCCAAGAGAGGCGCATCACGGGGATGCGTTGTGCCCCTGTAGCGTGTGCCTACTCCAACGTGGTAAGGAGGAGCCCTCGTACAATACACAGGCTCCACAGTGACCCTACGTATAGATGATGTGCCCTTACCATTCAAACGCTCTACTGATCCAAATCCTGGTTCGTCGGGACACTGAATTGAAAGATTCAGAATTGTGTTTTGGAAACCTCGGACAGGACGCTGTTTTAAGGAATCCGTATTGTTGTTTATACTTGCGAAACGTTTTATTTTGGGACAAGCGCTAAGTCGCCCCCGCCCTTTGATTTTATTTTCCAAAGTTTTGTTTTTATTTTTTCGTCGGTCTGACAAGGGGACGCCCAAGTCGGATTCGATAGGGCTTCAAAGATGGATACATTTCTCATCTGAATAAGTCCCAATGATTAACCAGTGCTCGGGGCTGGATTCGTTCCGCCGAGGCCACTTGGTTAATCGGCTCGGGGTTGGATTTCGTTCCGCCGAGGCCACTTGATTATTCGGCTTAGGGCTGGATTTCGTTCCGCCGAGGCCACTTAGTTATTCGACTCGGGGTCGGGTTACGTCCCACCGAATCTACCTCTTTGGACTGGGGACGTAACATTCCCCCAGGTCCAAGTGTCTTTCTCATCTCGGGGTCGGGGTACGTCCCACCGAGTCAGCCCTTCGGACTGGGGACGTAACATTCCCCCATGTCCAAATGCCTCTCTTCATTCGGGGTCGGGTTACGTCCCACCGAGTCTACCTCTTTGGACTGGGGACGTAACATTCCCTCAGGTCCAAGTGTCTTTCTCAGCTCAGGGTCGGGGTACGTCCCACCGAGTCAGCCCTTCGGACTGGGGATGTAACATTCCCCCAGGTCCAAGTGCCTCTCTTCATTCGGGGTCGGGTTACGTCCCCCGAGTCTACCTCTTTGGACTGGGGACGTAACATTCCCTCAGGTCCAAGTGTCTTTCTCAGCTCGGGGTCGGGGTACGTCCCATCGAGTCAGCCCTTCGGACTGGGGACGTAACATTCCCCCAGGTCCAAGTGTCTCTCTTATTCGGGGTCGGGTTACGTCCCACCGAGTCTACCTCTTTGGACTGGGGACGTAACATTCCCTCAGGTCCAAGTGTCTTTCTCAGCTCGGGGTCGGGGTACGTCCCATCGAGTCAGCCCTTCGGACTGGGGACGTAACATTCCCCCAGGTCCAAGTGTCTTTCTTAGCTCGGGGTCGGGGTACGTCCCACCGAGTCAGCCCTTCAGACCGGGGACGTAACATTCCCCCAGGTCTAAGTGCCTTTCTCAGCTCGGGGTCGGGGTACGTCCCACCGAATCAGCCCTTCGGACTGGAGACGTAACATTCCCCCAGGCCCGAGCATCTCTCACAGCTCGAGACAGGATCACATGCCACCGAGCACATCATCGTTAGCTCAGAGGCAAAATTTTCTCCTCACAATCGAGATTGGATCAGTCAGGGGTCAGGACCTCTAAATCTATGGTACAGATATTACAGAGGAGGAGTCATTTTTTAGTTTGGACAACAAGAGGAACTTCATCTCATGATGGAACGACCCAAGTAAGCAATTTGCTTTGAGGTGGAGAATCGTTCTGAATAGCGTCAGCATCTCTAATAACCGAGGATATGAAGATAGAAACAGAAGACTTAGTTGATGGCGAAGGCAATTTCTCTGTTATTTCTGGAACGACCACCAGCAAGGCGATCAGCACACCATCTTTTTTTATAGTTCCCGCATCAACTCGCAACTCGTTGTTACCGAGAACTAGGGGACAGATGTTGATGGTGTTTTCAGGACCTATGTTATTTAAGGAGTACGGCAGGGGTAAAAAGGGTAATTCCCTTCTCGGTCGAAATCATTAATGCCGACCCGACCACTAAGAGCACTTTATGATCGGTAACCGAGCACTTGGGTTCAGATGACCGGGCAATTAAAAGATCGACAGCGGCATTCTCAGTTCAAATGACCATTATGACCAACCTCATGAAGACCGAGCATATGGCGAGGCGTGCTCCGGAAGATGACACCCTATTCTTGCGGATAAGATGACAAGTTATCATACTTTCATGGGGAAAACTGGTGAGTCAGAGTCCTAGTAGGATAAAGAAAGTAAAGGTATTTTTGATTATGAATCCTTATGGGAAAAGGAAATAGTTTTGACTAGGAATCTTTATGGGAAAATGAAAGTATTTCAACTAGGAAATTCTTGTAGGAGAAGGAATCTGATTTCTTCACTATTATAAATAGAAGGGTAGAGTGTGCATAAGAGGAACAAGTTGAGAGGGTGGAGTAGAGTATGAGAATCATTACCATCAAACTTGTAAAAAACAAGGAGCAGAGCTGAGAAGCGTGTTTGAGGAATAAAAGTATCATCCTTTTTGTGCCCGTGGACGTAGGTCGGACCCAGATCCGCCGAACCACGTTAAATCTCCTTGTCGATTGGTGCATTTATCTGTCTTTTGCTAAGTTTGCTTTTGGTCCCCCATAACCAAACAAATTCACTATTGAGGGAGGATTGTCTCGGGATTAATATTCCCATATTGCCCTGAGACCAAAATCAGTCGTCAACAATAATGATTTTAGAACTTTGTCCAAAATCAAGTATCGTAACTTTTAATTCATAGTTTATTGTGGAATGAAATCATTATTGTGGAAGGAAATCAAAAGTTACAAACATGTATTTGTTTGAATATTCATAATTCATCATTTCGGTTCCCATTGAGGAGCCTATTGAATATTTGAATTATATGTGAGTCTACAATTTAATCTTCTTTTTAAGGTGGATCCAATCTAACCATCAATACTCATATTCATCACATTTGGAGACTCTTATAATAAAAAATCTCGAATTCAAAATGCACATATTAGCACAAACATGCATATTAATTGACCTAATAAACCAAAATAACTATTTTTTTATAATGTATTTATGTTTGAGAGATTTTGTTTTAATTCAAAATTTTAACCAAATAATAGAACCATAAATTGATTTTCACATAATAATAATTAATAAGGAAAAAAAAAACATTTTAGATTCCATAAAAGCCCCCAAGAGAGAGCATTCCAATTGAAAGCACCCCAGCGTCGCCACGTGTCGGATCCTCGTCGAAACAATCGCGTCGTTTATCGAACCAACAAACAAAACTATAAAGGCCAAAAAAGCGCAGAAAGAAAAAACAGAAACCGATACAACATCAGGCCCCACAAACCAAAACTGTCAAATGCCACGTCACCACACGCACGTGCGCTTTTTTCCAATCGCCACGAACACGCAACGAATCGCCATCTCTCACTGTCACTCTCTCGTTCCCGTCATTTTTTTTCTCCCTCTCCATCTTCTCTCACTCTTCAGAATAAATTTTTTTTAAAAAAAAACAAATTACCAAATTTAACAAAATATCCGAAATTAACATTCCATTTATATCCAGATTCTACAATAAAACCCGAATTTGCTAACTTTTACATTACTTTACAGTTCACACTCTGTTTCTGATTTTTTTTTCCTCGTTAAATTTACGTTTTTTTTTGGGTTGAGGAAGAGAGAGATGGCGGCGAGTGGAGCGTTGACGGAAACGGCGACTGCGGTGGTTACCGGAGAGACAACGGCGGTGGTCACGACGGGGTTAGGGAATGTGTCTTTGTACGTAGGGGATCTGGAGCAAAACGTGGACGAGAGTCAATTGTATGATCTTTTTAGCCAGGTGGCTCCGGTTGTTTCCATTAGGGTTTGTCGAGATCAGAGCAAGCGATCTTCTCTCGGTTACGCTTACGTTAATTACAGCAATCCTCAGGACGGTAACCTTTTTTCCCCCTTTTAATTCCATTTGATCAATCAATTAATGTATACTTTAATCAATCAATCTCATAATATAAAGCGATTATGTGTTTGATCTTTTTATTTGAATTCTAATTAGACTTGAAGTTTGAATTTTGATATGAAATCTGAATAGACTCGAAGATACAAGATGATGTTAAATCTATGCAATGAGTACATGCATGTGTGTTTTGGTGGTTGATTAGATTGAAATTTGAGATTACTTATCGAGTAAGAAATGTGGGGAAATTAATGTTCAACTATTCTTGTATTTGCATTAAAAAACTCGAATTAATGTAATATGAAAGGAATGGATACGTGTACAAGTGTTTTGCTTATTCTTTGTTTGGATAAGTCTTGATCGTGGTTGTGTTAATGCAGCTGCTAAGGCGAAGGAGGCTTTGAACTTTATGCCTATGAATGGGAAACCAATCAGGATCATGTATTCTCATCGAGATCCCAGTATTCGAAAGAGTGGGTATGCGAATGTTTTTATCAAGAACCTGGACCCATCAATTGATAACAAGGCATTGGATGACACTTTTGCTGCCTTTGGGACAGTGCTTTCTTGCAAAGTGGCTATTGATAGTAATGGTCAATCGAAAGGGTACGGATTTGTGCAGTTTGAGAATGAGGAATCTGCACAAAATGCGATCAAATTGTTGAATGGAATGCTGATAAATGATAAACAAGTTTATGTTGGTCTTTTTGTTCGACACCAAGAAAGGGCTCAAAAGAATGTCTCCCCAAAGTTCACCAATGTTTATGTCAACAATTTGGCAGAAACAATGACTGATGACGACCTTAAGGCAGTTTTTGGCCAGTATGGTACCATCACCAGTGCAATTGTTATGAAGGACTCTAATGGAAAGTCTAGATGTTTTGGTTTTGTTAACTTTCAGAGCCCAGATGCTGCCGCTGCGGCAGTGGAGGAGCTGAATGGGACCACCAACAATAACAAGGTTTGGTATGTGGGGAAAGCTCAGAAGAGAGCTGAAAGGGAGGCGGAGTTAAGAGCTAAGCTTGAACAGGAAAGACTCAGTAGATATGAAAAACTCAAAGGTGCTAATTTGTATTTGAAAAACCTGGATGACAGCATAAATGATGAAAAACTGAAGGAGTTATTTTCTGATTTTGGGACTATAACATCATGCAAGGTATAATTTTATATAAGGTACTAGGTGATGGTTTAATTTATGTTTTTCCTCAAATATTTTTTACCCCATTACATTTCTTTCAGGTCATGCTTGATCAACATGGGGTTAGCAAGGGCTCTGGTTTTGTTGCCTTTTCTTTGCCCGAGGAAGCTACAAGAGCTGTAAGTTTCTACTGTTCAATGTCAGGAAATTTTGAGACCACATCCCTGCACCTTCCAAATATTTAGTTTGTCTAATCAATGCATAAATTATTGCTGACTTTTTTATCCAGTTGAATGAAATGAATGGGAAGATGATTGGGGGGAAACCTCTCTATGTTGCTGTGGCCCAACGTAAAGAAGAAAGGAAGGCTCGGCTACAGGTGATCTTTGTGATTACCTTGTTTGTTGTTATATTGGAAGCTTTATTATTGTTTATTATAGTTAATCATTTATCTAAATTGCTGAGTTGTTGTTAAGTGCCATATAAATTGTTTGAGTTGTATGTGCCATTTGTGGAAAGCATATGTTTGAATTGTTTTTTCAAGTTAATCTTTTCTGTAAATGAATATTAAATTGCAGAAGCATACCCAATGCTGGTGTGATTGTAAATTTAGATGTTTAGAGAAGTTGGTACAAGTCACTCATATCTCATTCCACTTTTTGTGCCTAGCTATATCTAGACTATTTTTTTCCTTTTCAGGCACAATTTACTCAAATTCGATCACCTGGTGGAATGTCTCCATTAGCTTCAGGAATTCCTGGCTATCATCCTGGGGCACCTAGGCTTGGTCCTCAGCAGCTATATTTTGGTCAAGGTACAGCAGGTTTCATGCCCCCTCAAGCTGCAGGTTATGGTTTTCAGCAGCCAATGTATCCTGGAATGCGCCCTGGTGGACCAAACTATATAATGCCATATCACCTTCAAAGGCAAGGGCAGCCTGGTCAGCGAATAGGTGTGAGACGAAGCGGAAACACCCATCAGATGCAGCCGCCTCAGGTGCATTATTTATTTATTTGTTTCTTTTTCAATTCTTGCCTTAGCCCTTATGCCAATCGTCTAAAATAATTTCCTTTCATTATACATGAATTGAGGTGAATTTTGTATTTGGAACGTAAAATTTGCTCAATGTGCCTTAACACCATTAAATATTGGCTCACCTCTGCTTTTTTATTCTGGCCCACTTGTCCAATTCAGTTTGTGCGCAACTCCAATCAAGGGATTAGATATCTGGGGAATGCAAGAAACAGTATAGACCAATCTGTTGTTTCAATGGTGCCAGTGCCTTTTGAGGTTTCGGGGATGCCTGCGACTCCTATAGAAGCCCCCCGACCTGGGCCAATACCAATTTCAACTCTCACTTCTGCTTTGGCGTCTGCCAGCTCAGATGATCGTACTAGGGTGTGTAATATCTATTCTTCGAGATATTAATTTATACTTCTACTGATTACTTGTCATTCATTGTTGTTTCTTCTTGTTGCAATTACAGATGCTTGGGGAACAGCTCTACCCCCTTGTGGAGAGTATTGAGCCTGTTTATGTATCAAAGGTGACTGGGATGCTGCTGGAGATGGACCAAACCGAGGTGCTACATCTCATCGAGTCTCCAGAAGCTCTGAAGACAAAGGTAGCTGAGGCAATGGCTGTACTTCAAGAAGCTGCAGCACGATCTGATGTTAATGAGAAGCTTGGCTCGCTGGCACTGAATGAATGAATTCCCCATGGTAAATACATGAGCCAGTTTTTTTTATCAGGCTTAATGTGCGGTCAGTTTTTAAAGGAGAGTTGTAGGTTTGAATTGTCTCTCAGACAACATTTTACAGGATTTGATATTTGGATTATTAACATTTTATAGGATTTGATATTTGGATTTTGGATACATTTTAGAATCTCTCTGCATGTGACACAAGTCGCAGACTCGCAGTTCATCTTCTTCTTGTGTTAAGTAACTATTCCATTTCGAAGCATTCTTCCCCACTTTTGCCTGGCACATTACGACCCTGAGTTTTTGAGAATCATATACAAGTTTCTAAAATATGTGGTCCCATACTGTTTTTTAGATTCGAGTCTCCTAATTATAGTCCAAATTTAAGAGTCTCAGTCGTCCGTCTGGACTGTCTCCAAAACCACCCCTAATGAGTTGACGGCCTCTCATCTTCATCTTTAGAATTGAACTTGCATCATTTTGTACCAACATTAACCATTGCTCTCTGCAAGTTCGTGTCTTTCACCTTGTACTGAAAATTTACATTTGCAGTTGAACATATTTTGATCTTTCTGAGACATATTGAAGGACCGGCAGAGATCCTTAGCCATATATGATGATATATCCCTTCCCTACAGTAGCTCCCGTTCAATTCTATAATTGAGATAATTTTATCTTTTCATCCATCACTTCTTAGTTGAACTTTTATAATTTTGGCGCCAAATTTCAGGGTTTAATTTTTTGGGCTTTATGGGGAGTTTTATCGGCCCAACTTTTGGCCTTTTGGACCAACTTTTAAATAACATCGAGGTCCCTAATATTGTTTAAACTTACAACTATGGAAGAGTTCTAAATAGTTACTAGTTATATAATGATATTTTAATTCTTATAATTCTAAAAATATAAGTTTTAATCTCTAACATTAAATATTTTTTAATCATTTTGAGTCAATTTTCATCTTAAATAATTTGAATATCTTAAAAATTGTTCAAAAATAGTGAAAAAAATTCAAAAGTGTTGTAATTCAAAAGATTATAGTGTCATTAATACAATCTGTAGGGTGGTTAGGTGTTATTTCCCAAACAAAATAATAATCTTAAATCATCCTCGATAAATTAAAAACCATAAGAACAAAACCTCGCAACTGAACAGAACTAACAAAATGAGCAAAGAGCAATTGGGTATTGAAGTTCCTACTGAGATTCAGTGTATATTGGGATTCCAGCTATTTTGGATTACAAAAGTGTTGTTTTGGGTAAAAATCTCTGGCAAAACTTTGGCTTATATGTTGCCTCTTGTTTCTGTAAATTTTTTGTGGTTATTTGTTTTTGTTTCAATTTATCAACAGTCATGACTATTTTTTTGAACTAAGAATATTGGTAATTGTAATATCAGCGCCGTATAGAATGAATTATGATGCATTTAATCTCATTATTATCTTGTAAACCAAAATCAATACCTAGATACAACGAATTGAGGTTACTTGAAAAAAGCATACCCATATATTATATTCTTCAGATTCTGACAAAATAATATAACTTGCATGGGATAGGTTATTTCATTATAATATGGAGGTCACATGTTCAAGTCGTGGAAATAGTCTGGGTAATACTGTGTACATTTTGAATCCTCCCCATAACCCATAGTGTAGGAAGTCTCGTGCGCTGGCCGTACGTCCTTCGATGATGTGAAAACAGGTTCTTGAGCCAAGCTTGTCTAAGGGAAACAAGGTAATGGTGTTTTGTAACACTTTAAATTCTAGCACGCCGTGCTGTTGATCACTTCCTTAATGAGAATCAGATTTCTACTGTTAATTACCATGTTGAGTTGCCAGCAGAAGAGAGGTAAGATGATACAATATTTTGTTCCCTTTGATAATGTCTCTACTTTATGTGTAATTTTTTGATGCAACGGGGATATGAGTGATGTGGTATCATCAACAAATTAACAAATGAAATGTATAATTTAATACCCATATTTTTAATTGTTTTTTAATATTTTAGCACGAGTGGTAATGAATTATTGAATTGTTACACGAATAACGTGATACCTCCATTATATTATAGATTTTCTCGTACTTTAGACAATTACATAATTGCATTCCTTTTTTATGACCTCGCTGCCGCATTTGTGGGATTTGGTACGATATAAAAAGTATGTTTGAGAGCTTGCTTTTAATATGTTGATTTTATGATATCATTATGGTCCATACATTGTTATGAAAATGCTTACTAATTAGAATATGTTGTAGAGAATGCTTATTTAGAATAAGTTATATATGATATAATTTCTTTATATATGATCTTTATCCCAAGAGCTTAAAACACAAAAATAAAGAATTATTTGGATGATTCAGAGAGCGTACTTAATTTAAAATCCATAGATGATTTAGAGAGCGTACTTAAGTTATTATAAGAGTATGACCTTAGCTCACTAATTTAATAAGTATAATGAGCTCACTCATTAAAAGTCCATAACAATTTTGATTCCCACTATAATTTCCGCACATCAATTAATATAGAGTCCGACCCATTTTATTAGATCAGATAATTGAGCTTCATAGTTTCTATTACAAACCAATTATCTTAACGCTTTATTAAACATATCTCACAATTGATAGAAGCTCACGCTTTATTAGAATATTACAATAAATACTCTAACATTCTCTCACTTCGGCGATATTAATTGTGAATATTTTAATGTTAAGATTATTTTATAGATCCAAAATTGGTTCAGAAACAACTTCAGTTTACCATTCCGTCCAATAAGATCATAGATATAAAATCATGGCGATATCTGTATTATAATGTAACATAGTGCCTACATGGTCACGTATATCAAATAACATTATCGACATGAATAAGATGTGATAGAGCAGTTAGATACAATAGTATTCATTTTATGGTCTAAAATTCATGTATTATTTTCTCTTATCGATCACAAATTTCTCTACTTTATGCAGCCCATGCATGCATGAGAAATTAAGGCTTAAATAATAAGCATGAGCCTCAAGTTTGCAGAGGAGAAAGAGGAGATCAGATGGAGAATTGAGTCAAATGAGACTGTGTTCTTTGATGAAGAAGTTCAGTGTGCTAGAGTTGTAGTGAATGAAATTTTGGATCTATTTGATGGGCTATTGAGTAAGCTAAAAGAGAGTGAAAATGAATCTTTGCAGGGGTCTATGGGGCTAAGATTGAGCAGTTAAAACCTGAGCTTAAGCTCTTGGAGGATTGACTGGGGGTATCATAGTTAGCGCGTTTAAGGCTCAAGCTTAGGTTCAGGTTCAGGCTTAGGCTTAACCCACTGCGCCTCATGAAGGAGAAAGTCAGACGATCTTTATTAGACATGCGCTTGGGCATAAAGGCACACACATTTGAGATGCACCTAGACGCGTCTTACAAAAATATGGGTAGGATTGACTGAATAACATTTATTTAATAAATTAAGATAGATTTAGGGCGGCTTTAAATTTCGACAAACATATTAATTTGCATTATCAATCTTTGTATTATTTTATTTATTTTTGATATATTTTTAATGATTTCTCATTATTTTAGTTGATTAGATACACACATACTATGATCTTTGTACATCAGTACGTCTTACGCTACAAAATTGGATCTTGGTTGGTTTTATTGTCATTATAGATTATTAGAGCGTCTACAACCCAGTATCATTGCGCCAAAATGACATTGGGTTGGTGATCCAACCAGGCGCCAAAATGGCGCCCGGTAGCAATGTCGAATTTGACGTTACATTTTGTTTTTTTTACCCCCATCCAATTTGTTATAATTATATCATGGCCCTATGTCATTTAATTTATATACAATTACATATTTATTTAATTAATTATACCATATTTAATCTAATATGTTTTAATTGTATCTTATTTATTAGTTAATGAATTTATTAAATATTCTTTTTAGTTAAGGTTAATTATTATTTATAGTAACAATTTATATTGATAATGATAAATAAATTATCATTATTTGGAAAACATACAAATAAAGCGAAAAAATATTATAAATTACAACAGCGATTTAATGTAATATTTGCTTAACTCTTTAATAAATGTAATATTTTATAATTTATTTATTTTTAAATAATAAATATTTTACATTATTATATTAATTAAGTGGTAAAATAGTAATTATTTATGGATAATAAAATGCAATACATTATTGTAATATTATATTAAATAAGAGGATAATTAATAAATGAGTAATATATAAAGAATATTCTAGGAAATATATATTTTTTAGTGCAATATTTGGTGTAATGGATTAGAAATGAAAATAGTATTAGGTGTGTTGATGGTGTTTTCAGGTCCTATGTTATTTAAGGAGTACGGCAGGGGTAAAAATGGTAATTCCCTTCTCGGTCGAAATCATTAATGCCGACCCGACCACATGAGTTGGGGGCCGAGCACTTATGACCTGTAACCCGACCACATAAGATCGGATGACCGGGCATTATCAGATCGACAGAAGCATTCTCAGTTCAAAAGACCATTATGACCGAGCATATGGCGAGACATGCTTCAGAATATAAGATACCCTATTCTTACGGATAAGATGACAAGTTGTCCTATTTTCATGGGGTAAACTGATAAGTCAGTGTCCTAGTAGAATAAAGGAAGTGAATGTAGTTTCTGACTAGGAATCCTTATGGGAAAAGAAATTGTTTCAATTAGGAAATTCTTGTAGAAGAATGAATCTGATTTCTACACTATTATAAATAGGAGGGTAGAGTGTGCGTAAGAGAGAAGAATCAATATCAAGATCATTACGATCAGACTTGTAAAATACAAGAGATATCAGAGAAGCATATCTCAGTAATAAAAAGTATTATTCGGTTTGTGTCCGTGGACGTATGTGGGATCTGATCCACCGAACCACGTTAAATCTCTTTGTCGATTGGCGTATTTATCTGTCTTTTGCTAAATTTGCTTTTGGTTCCCCCTTAACCGAACAAATTCACTATTGAGGGAGGATTGTCTCGGGAGTAATATTCTCATATTGCCCTGAGACCAAAATCAGCCGTCAACAGTTGGCGCCGTCTGTGGGGAACTCAACAGAAAGCGGCTCGCGTAGAAAGACGATGACAGAAGGTGGAAATCACCGGTCGATAGGGACGCCTTTTACAGAATGATTTAAAGGAACTTTGGTCGCACTTAAATCTACTTCCTCCCGAAGTATTTGATAATCGGAAAGCATTCCATGATTGGTTCCACAACCATCTCAAAAGAAAGGTCCTACACATAATACAAAGGATGATTGGCTTGAGACTGAAAAGAAAGTCATCATTATCCACCGTCTTCATCAAATATTGAAGCCTTTTATGCTCAGACGCCGTGTTGAAGACGTCGAGGGTTCCCTTCCGCCCAAGTTCTCTATAGTTTTAAGATATAGAATGTCAGCTATTCAGAATGCTATTTATGATTAGATCAAACCCACTGGTACTATTCGCGTTGATCCTGAAGATGAGAAGCACAGGGTTCAAAAAAATCCAAACATTACCAAGGCCAAGATAAGAGAGACAATGGAGAAGGCTTTTTGGGATGGTATTGCAGAATCCGTGAAACAGGATGAGCCCAACTATGACCGGATTATTCAACTTGTGAAGGAAGTGAGGGATGTAATATTCCCCCAGAGCCAAGTCTTTCTTCAGCTCGGGGTCGGGTTACGTCCCACCGAGTCGACTTCTTTGAACTGGGGATGTAACATTCCCCCAGAACCAAGTCTTTCTTTTAGCTCGGGGTCGAGTTACATCCCACCGAGTCGGCTTCTTTGGACTGGGGATGTAACATTGCCACAGAGCCAAGTCTTTCTTTTAGCTTGGGGTCGGGTTACGTCCCACCGAGTCGGCTTCTTTGGACTGAGGATGTAACATTCCCCCAGAGCCAAGTCTTTCTTTTAGCTCGGGGTCGGGTTACGTCCCACCGAGTCGACTTTTTTGAACTGGGGATGTAATATTCCCCCAGAGCCAAGTCTTTCTTTCAGCTCGGGGTCGGGTTACGTCCCACCGAGTCGACTTCTTTGAACTGGGGATGTAATATTCCCCCAGAGCCAAGTCTTTCTTTTAGCTCGGGGTCGGGTTACGTCCCACCGAGTCGGCTTCTTTGGACTGAGGATGTAATATTCCCCCAGAGCCAAGTCTTTATTTTAGCTCGGGGTCGGGTTACGTCCCACCGAGTCGACTTCTTTGAACTGGGGATGTAATATTCCCCCAGAGCCAAGTCTTTCTTTCAGCTCGGGGTCGGGTTACGTCCCACCGAGTCCGCTTCTTTGGACTAGGGATGTAATATTCCCCCAGAGCCAAGTCTTTCTTCAGCTCGGGGTCGGGATACGTCCCACCGAGAGACTTATCATCGACATGGGATCGGAGCATCTCTCCCATGGTCGGCCCTTTATTGGTCTGGGGAGGTGACATTCCCCCATAGCCAAATGTTCTTCTCAGCTCGGGGTCGGGTTACGTCCCACCGAGTCGATCGTCATCAGCATAAGGGCAAAGCATTTTCTCCACAGGTAGATATTGGGATCCTCATTGACTGAGCACATGAAGGACCAAATTTGCAGCCAAGACATTTTTATATGCGATTCCTAGAGTGACCACCGACGGATTCATCGGCACACCATCTTTTTTATAGTTCTCGGCATCAACTCGCAAACTCGATGTTACCGAGAACTATGGGATAGATGTTGATGGTGTTTTCAGGACCTATGTTATTTAAGGAGTACGGCAGGAGTAAAGAAGTAATTTCCTTCCTAAAGATCATTAATACCGACCCGACCACATGAGTAAAAGGCCGAGCACATGAGTGTTATAAGAACGAGCATATGGCGAGACATGCTTCAGGAGATAAGATACCATATTCTTACGGATAAGATGACAAGTTGTTCTATTTTCATGGGGTAAACTGATAAGTCAGTGTCTTAGTAGAATAAATGAATGAATGTAGTTTCTGACTAGGAATCCTTATGGGAAAAAGAAATTGTTTCAACTAGGAATTCTTGTAGAAGAATGAATCTGATTTCTACACTATTATAAATATGAGGGTAGAGTGTGCGTAAGAGAGAAGAATCAATATCAAGATCATTAAGATCAGACTTGTAAAACACAAGAGATATCAGAGAAGCATATATCAGTAATAAAAAGTATTATTCGGTTTGTGTCCGTGGACGTAGGTGGGATCTGATCCACCGAACCACGTTAAATCTCTTTGTCGGTTGGCGTATTTATCTGTCTTTTGCTAAATTGCTTTTGGTTCCCCCGTAACCGAACAAATTCACTATTGAAGGAGGATTGTCTCGGGAGTAATATTCTTATATTGCCCTAAGACCAAAATCAGCCGTCAACAGTTGGCGCCGTCTGTGGGGAACTCAACAAGAAGCAGCTCGCGTAGTAAGACGATGGCAGAAGATGGAAATCCCCGGTCGTTAGGGAGTTCAACAGCAGAATGGATGGAGAAAATAGAGGAAAATATGAGGAAAGAAATAGAGGAAAATAAAAACATGTTGAAGTCCATGATGAACATGTTGGAGATGATGGAAGAAATGAATAATGAGAGGCTTGAAGCCGGAACCAGTCGGAGGAGAGGCGAAAAAGCGGAAGGAAAAAGAGTCGCAGATGTGAGTGATGACAATGAACCGAAGAGGAAGGGTCCCTACGGGATGAGGTCCGTAGTAGTAGAAAAAGATTTACAAATGGATGATACGTGGGAAGAAGAATAGGGGAGACAGTCACCAGACTCTTCCTATGAGGGCCCCCACGACACCAGAATGAGAGATATGAAGGATAGTGAAACCGGACGGGAAATCTCAAGTCATGAGGAACGCCGCACCCGGGGTGACAGACACGAAGAAGGCCGCAGGAGGCGGCACGGTAACACAGATGGCAATATAAAATCTTGGTTAAGAAAAGAAATGGCCAAGTAGGAAGTGAACCCCAAAACTGACACGGGAGATGCTCGGGACGGCGAGGTTGAATCTCCATTCACAAAAGAAATAAGGTCAGTAAAATTCCCAAGACGATTCAACATGCCGTCCACGACGCCCTACAAAGGCCATACTGATCCAAAATCCCATATTGAGAGTTTTTTCATATTAATGGAGGTCCAATGAGTAGTAAGGGATGTCGTTTGCAAAGTTTTCCCCTAACCTTGGGAGGATCTGTCATTCTGTGGTTCAGAAGTCTAGCCCCAGGGAGCATCGGAAGCTTCGCGCAACTCAGGAAGTCATTTTTTCAGCACTTCAAAGGGGCCTGCGTCCCAAAGAAAATGGTGGGAGAATTGAGACTGATGAAGCAAGGGGATGATGAGCCCCTGAGGAATTTTATTGAAAGGTACCACAATTTGGTGCTCGAGGTCGGAGCGTACGAGTCATCGGAAGCGCTAGAAAGTCTCAATGGAGGTCTGAAGGTCGGGAAATTGTGGACTCACCTGAGGATTCAAGACGTATCGGATTATGCAACTGCCCTGGAGTTGGCCATGAAGTTTATCTTAATAGAGGAGGAGAAAAAGATTGCACGGGGAGTAGACACCCAAAAGGCTCAGATACTCAGGTCAGACAATCAGTGAGATTCGATCAGAAATTTGAGGAGACCATTCCCGGAGCAGAAAACTCAGACCGACACCTCCGAGTAGTCATGTTCAAGAGATAAAGTCATCAGTCCAAGTCAACCGTGTCGCGGGGAGAACAGTATACAGGCCCCTGAACAAACCTATGGCCCAGATAGTTCGGGAAATCCAAGATAAAGGTCTGTTGGCCGAGCCTAATTTGAAGAGGTTCCCGATTGAGGAGGGAAATAATAGGGCTTACTGTATCTACCATAACGTAAAGGGACATGCCACGAATGGGTGTAGAGACCTGCTGGAGAAGGTGGAAGACTTGGTGAAAAAAGACTATCTCAGTGTGTACATAGACCATTCGGTTTTTGAGGTCGACCAAAGTTGATAGCGTAAGTCATCTGGTCAGATGCGTGGTATGCTGAGATGCAGATAGGATGTATTAAGAAGAGTCTTTCTTGTAGTGACCCTTGTAGAGTTGCAAGAAAGGCAACGGATCCCAAAAAATGTGAGTAAGACTTTTTCTGTCTTAGGCTGACATTTGATTATGCTTGTTTGTTATGGCCCACACAATGGTTTTGATATTTATTTTACGGCTCGGGTCTGCTCTTGTACCGCCGAGACCGATGTCTCTTTCCGGCTCGGGTCTACTCTTGTACCGCCGAGACCGATGTCTCTTTCCGGCTCGGGTCTGCTCTTGTACCGCCGAGACCGATGTCTCTTTTCGGCTCGGGTCTGCTCTTGTACCGCCGAGATCGATGTTTCTTTCCGGCTCGGGTCTGCTCTTGTACCGCCGAGATCGATGTTTGTTTCAGCTCGGGGCTGGATTTCGTTCCGCCGAGGCCACTTGTTTATTTGGCTCGGGGCTGGATTTCGTTCCGCTGAGGCCACTTGTTTATTCAGCTCGGGGCTGGATTTCGTTCCGCTGAGGTAGCTTGGTTATTCGGCTCGGGACTGGATTTTGTTCCGCCGAGACCACTTGTTTATTCGGCTTGAGGTTGGATTTCGTTCCGCCGAGGCCGCTTGGTTATTCGGCTCGGGGCTAGATTTCGTTCCGCCGAGGCCGCTTGGTTATTCGGCTCGGGGCTGGATTTCGTTCCGCCGAGGCCACTTGTTTATTCGACTCGGGGCTGGATTTCGGTCCACTGAGCCACTTATTTATTCGGCTCGGGGCTGGACTTCGTTCCGCCGAGGCCACTTATTTATTCGGTTCGGGGATGGATTTTGTTCCGCCAAGGCCGCATAGTTATTCGGCTCGGGGCTGGATTTCGTTCCGTCGAGGCCTTATTATTTATTCAGCTCGGGGTCGGGTTACGTCCCACTGAGTCGGCTTCTTTGGACTGGGGATGTAACATTCCCCCAGAGCCAAGTCTTTCTTTTAGCTCGGGGTCGGGTTACGTCCCACCGAGTCAGCTTCTTTGGACTGAGTATGTAATATTCCCCCAGAGCCAAGTCTTTCTTTCAGCACGGGCCGGGTTACGTCCCACTGAGTCGGCTTCTTTGGACTGAGGATGTAATATTCCCCCAAAGCCAAGTCTTTCTTTCTTTCAGCTCGGGGTCGTGTTACGTCCCACCGAGTCGGCTTCTTGGACTGGGGATGTAACATTCCCCCAGAGCCAAAGTCTTTCTTTTAGCTTGGGGTCGGGTTACGTCCCACCGAGTCGGCTTCTTTGGACTGGGGATGTAACATTCCCCCAGAGCCAAGTCTTTCTTTTAGCTCGGGGTCGGTTTACGTCCCAATGAGTCGGCTTCTTTGGACTGGGGATGTAATATTCCCCCAAAGCCAAGTCTTTCTTTCAGCTCGGGGTCAGGTTACCTCCCACCGAGTCGGCTTCTTTGGACTGAGGATGTAACATTCCCCCAGAGCCAAGTCTTTCTTTTAGCTCGGGGTCGAGTTACGTCCCACCGAGTCGGCTTCTTTGGACTGGGGATGTAACATTCCCCCAGAGCCAAGTCTTTCTTTTAGCTCGGGGTCGGGTTACGTCCCACCGAGTCGGCTTCTTTGGACCGGGGATGTAACATTCCCCTAGAGTCAAGTCTTTCTTTCAACTCGGGGTCGGGTTACGTCTCACCGAGTCGGCTTCTTTGGATTGGGGATGTAACATTCCCCCATAGCCAAGTCTTTCTTTCAGCTCGAGGTCGGGTTACGTCCCACCGAGTCGGCTTCTTTGGACTGGGGATGTAACATTCCCCCAGAGCCAAGTATCCACCGAGTCGGCTTTTTTGGATTGGGGATGTAATATTCCCCCAGAGCCAAGTCTTTCTTCAGCTCGGGGTCGGGATACGTCCCACCGAGAGACTTATCATCGGCATGGGATTAGAGCATCTCCCCCATGGTCGGCCCTCTATTGGTCTGGGGAGGTGACATTCCCCCAGAGCCAAATGTTCTTCTCAGCTCGGGGTCGGGTTACATCTCACCGAGTCGATCGTCATCAACATATGGGCAAAGCATTATCTCCACAGGTAGATATCGGGATCTTTGTTGACTGAGCATATGAAGGTGGAAGGAAGGACCAGATTTGCAGCCAATGCGTTTTTCTCTGCGGTTCCAGGAGTGACCACCGACAGATTTATCGGCACACCATCTTTTTTATAATTCCCGGCATCAACTCGCAAACTCGTTGTTACCGAGAACTAGTGGATAGATGTTGATGGTGTTTTCAGGTCCTATGTTATTTAAGGAGTACGGCATAGGTAAAAATGATAATTCCCCTCTCGGTCGAAATCATTAGTACCGACCCGACCACATGAGTTGGGGGCCGAGCACTTATGACCTGTAACCCGACCACATAAGATCGGATGACCGGGCATTATCAGATCGACATAAGCATTCTCAGTTCAAAAGACCATCATGACCGAGCATATGGCGAGACATGCTTCAGAAGATAAGATACCATATTCTTACGGATAAGATGACAAGTTGTCCTATTTTCATGGGGTAAACTGATAAGTCAGTGTCCTAGTAGAATAAATGAAGTGAATGTAGTTTCTGACTAGGAATCCTTATGGGAAAAGGAAATTGTTTCAACTAGAAAATTCTTGTAGAATAAGGAATCTGATTTCTACACTATTATAAATAGGAGGGTAGAGTGTGCGTAAGAGAGAAGAATCAATATCAAGATCATTATGATCAGACTTGTAAAACACAAGAGATATCAGAGAAGCATATCTCAGTAATAAAAAGTATTATTCGGTTTGTGTCCGTGGACGTAGGTGGGATCTGATCCACCGAACCACGTTAAATCTCTTTGTCGATTGGCGTATTTATCTGTCTTTTGCTAAATTTGCTTTTGGTTCCCCCGTAACCGAACAAATTCACTATTGAATGAGGATTATCTCGGGAGTAATGTTCTCATATTACCCTAAGACCAAAATCAGTCGTCAACAAGGTGTATTACATCAAAATAATAGAGTGGGTTAGAGATGCCTTTATTGATATTACTCCGGGTTTATTTGTAAAGGCTTTGCTTTTTTACTTTAATTTTGTAAACACCTAATATTATTTGGCAGTTAAAAGCTACCGTTCATCAATTCAAACATATCCTAAATTATAAGCTTCGCATCTACTTGATTTCTTTACTTTGCCACTAATTCGAAGTCTGTTATAAATCTTACAAGTATCAGAATATACAGTAAATATATTATCAGCTTTAACGGCCCACTAATTCGTTTTTTTTTGGAAACGTTGGAAACTCCGCCACCAAACCACCCATTCTGGGCCGCGGCGCAGGTAAAACCACCGGCTGTCCCAGGCTCTTACAAGAAGTGCACCCCCTGGATTCGAACCCAGAACCTCAAGGTGAGATCCTGGACCCTACACCACCAAGCCACACCCCTTGGGGACGATCAATTATCTATCACTAATTAGTATGTCCCAGACTCAATCCCAAGCGACGTGGGATTTTAATTGACTTTCAAACTAATGATATGAATGATAAGGTTCTTAGATATCTGTAATCATAAAGTTAATGATACCAGAGAATTTATCTGGAAAGTGGAACCAGACCATACATTTCAAAAACTGTAAACATTTCATATGAACAAGAGCATGAGTTCCGGAAAGCCATGATAGTGAGCAAAACCTTCTTGATTATTAATTTGCTTTTCAATGTGCTCCCAATCTTTTAGTTTTACTATAGATTCATTGTTTTGCAAAGAGAAAAGATCTAGAAAAATTTTAGAACTGGTGCTGGTAATCCGTTTGTGCACTCGTATAGAATGAAAAAATAGCTGTATTTAGGGGGTGTTTTAAAAACATAGCAGATTTTCAAATCCATTAGAAGTTTAGACAGAAGATGCATGAACATGAAAAGAAATCAGCATTTAGATTTTTGTACCATTTATCATCATTTGATATCTGTATACAACAATTATTACAATTATTACACGGTAATTGGGAAATCCGAATATGACAAAATTAAAATTATAATTATTATCCTCAAACAGACCCTAACGGCTGACCCTGTAGAGGCTGAGAGCGGAGGCTGAGGGCAGAGGCAGACCCTGAGAGAGGAGGCAGAGGCTGAAGGGCAGAGGCAGACCCTGAGAGCGGAGGCAGAGGCTGAAGGGCAGAGGCTGACAGCAGAGGCTGAAGGGCAGAGGCTGATGGCAGAGGCTGACAGCAGAGGCTGACGGCAGAGGCTGAAGGCTGACAGCAGAGGCTGACAACAGAGGCTGATGGCAGAGGCTGACAGCAGAGGCTGATGGCAGAGGCAGAGGCTGACAGCAGAGGATGATGGCAGAGGCTGACAGCAGAGGCTGATGGCAGAGGCTGAGGCTGAAGGCAGAGGCTGACAGCAGAGGCTGATGGCAGAGGCAGAGGCTGAAGGCAGAGGCTGACAGCAGAGGTAGAGGTTGTTGTGCTGAGGTAGAGGCTGATCAGTAGAGGTAGAGGCTGTAAGTTAGACTCTGAAATTGATGATCCTTCTTCACTTTCCCGAGGCTTGTTGATTACAACAATATCCTTAAAACAAATTCGCCCCCTACCGTAGGTGCAGTAGAACTTGAGACGTTTGTTTCCCAGGATACAACGAAAAACCCGAACGAGTATGGGCACCACCAAATCCCGTTCCCAACAAACCACAAAAGTGCTTGAACCCTTCCAAAAACAAAGAAAAAGATCTTTCGTGTATGTGCTATGTCTTTCTCTATTTTCTATTTTTTTTTTTTTTTGAAAACAAGATCTGATGTTGTTTATATAGGAAAAGAAAAACACATCTCAATTAATAGAAATTAACTTGCCAATTAAATTTCATAATGGGAGATGTTACACATTGTTGTAACCACCAAGCTAATTAAATTAGCTATTATGGAAATTAAACTTTTGTAACCACCAAGCTAATTAAATTAGCTGTTATGGAAATTCAAAATTTTCCAACACCAAAGGGTGAACTTTGAGCAACAATTTCTCATTCACCCAAGCACCATTTTAAGCATATGAATATATCATTTCAAGTACTCACGGAGGAGTATCCGAATCATTCAATAAGAACCACTAACACGAAGTGGATCATGCTTAAAATTGAGCCTCAAAATGCTTACTCATAAGCATTTTTCCAACAATCCCCCACATGAATGAAATTGGCGAAAACGTCGAATAAAATTATTTTTTATAAAAACATTTTATTTTGACCTAGAAGAGTTCAACGGTTCAACACCTGCATAGGATAGGTAGGCCACAGCCTTTGAACCTTCCCTTGTGAAAATATATCTCATTACTGGCTGACAGTTGACGCGATGTCATTGAACTGTACTGTCATTCATGTAAATGGAGAATATATATCACACAGATATTTTACCTACACATCTGAGTTCTCATTATTATGTTCATTTTGGCCATGAACATCTACCTGGTTCTGCAAGAGTTTCTAAGAATTGTGCCCCGTACAATTCCCTTTGAAGCGGCCCCACTTCTCTCTCACATATGTGATTCTTATTTAAGAGTATCTCGTAATACTCTGCTCGGATTCCCGACGCATAAGAATCATTAAAAGCTTTTGCTTAACCTCTATCCATACGAGCATCACTGTTTCATTTCATCATGGAATGGACTAGAGGGTAACCCCCACAGTGATCCAATTATGTCTTTTACGAGTAGGTTGTCCCATTGAACCTAGTTCTTGGGATCTCCAGTCAACAAGGTTGGGTTTTCCTTCGTAATAAACATTTATCTAATGGGCTTCAGTCACATTCCCCTCGATGATTTCACAACTAACTCTCTATTTAACCCTTTGGTTAGCGGATCCGCAATGTTATCCTTTGACTTTACATAGTCAATCGAAATAACTCCAGTATAGAGTAATTGTCTAACGGTATTGTGTCTACGACGAATATGTCTAGACTTACCATTATACATATTGTTATGTGCCCTTCCAATTGCAGATTGACTATCACAATGAATGCAAATTGCTGGCACTGGCTTAGGCCAAATTGGAATATCCTCTAGAAAATTTCGAAGCCATTCTGCTTCTTCAGCACACTTGTCTAATGCAATGAATTCTGATTCCATTGTAGATCTGGCTATCACAGTCTGTTTGGAGGATTTCCATGATATAGCTGCACCTGCTAGTGTAAACACATAACCACTAGTAGACTTTGAGTCTTTCATGTCAGATATCCAATTAGCATCAATGTATCCTTCGATTACAGCTGGATATTTATGATAGTGCAACCCATAATTACGAGTAAAACGTAAGTACCTAAGTACTCTCACTATTGCTTTCCAGTGATCAACCCCTAGATTACTCGTATATCTGCTGAGCTTGTTTACTGTACAGGCTATATCAGGCCTTGTACAACTCGATAGATACATCAAACTCCCGATCACTCTAGAGTATTCTACTTGAGATATACCCTCTCCCCTATTCTTCGATAGATGTAGACTCACATCTAAAGGAGTTCTAGCCACAGAAGAATCATTATTGTTGAATTTACCAAGAACCTTGTCCACATAGTGCGACTGATCAAGAATAAGTCCATCTGGACTTCTCGAGATCTTTATTCCCAGAATGACATCTGCAAGACCCATGTCTTTCATGTCAAACTTGGATTTCAGCATATTCTTGGTATATTTCACCATTTTGACATTACTCCCACAATCAGTATGTCATCAACGTAGAGACATAAAATGACATAGCCAACTTCTGTATCTCTGACATAAATGCATTTATCACATTCATTGATTTTAAAACCATTTGCCAACATGGTGTCATCAAACTTTTTATGCCACTGTTTCGGGGCTTGTTTCAATCCATACAAGGATTTAACTAACTTACAGACTTTCTTTTCTTGTCCTGGAGCTATAAAACCTTCAGGTTGTTCCATGTAGATTTCTTCATCTAAATCTCCATTCAGAAAGGCTGTTTTCACATCCATCTGATGTACCTCAAGATTGCGCAACGCTGCAATCGCTAGTATCATCCTTATGGAATTTATTCTCGTTATAGGAGAATAAGTATCAAAAATCAAGACCTTCACGTTGTCTATAACCTTTAATTACAAGTCTTGCTTTGTACTTGTCAATTGATCCATCTGCCTTTATTTTCCTTTTGAAAATCCACTTGGACCCTAAAGGTTTACATCCTGGAGGAAGATTCACTAACTCCCAGGTGTGATTTTGTAAGATGGATTCAATTTCACTATTGATGGCATCTTTCCACAAGGCACCATCAGCTGACTTTACAGCTTCGTTATAGCTTTGAGGATCATTCTCTAGCAAAAATGTCAGAAAATCTGGACCAAATGATTTTTCCGTTCTAGCTCTTTTGCTACGTCTTAGTTCAGGTTCAACAACTTGTTGATCCTCTGGAACATTAATTTGTTCTCGGTCCTGACTATCTTCAATGATAGTCTCATGTGCCCGTTTGTGCACATCTGAATTCGAATTAGTTTTACAAGGAAAAACGTATTCGAAAAAGGATGCATTCCTCGATTCCATTATCGTATTCTTGTGAATATCTGGTACATTAGACTCATGCACAAGAAATCGATAAGCATTACTGTTATGAGCATATCCTATGAAAATGCAATCAACAGTTTTTGGTCCTATCTTCACCTTTTTAGGTGGAGGAATGACTACCTTGGCAAGACACCCCCACACTCGAAGGAATTTATAGGAAGATACTCTTCCTTTCCACATTTCATAAGGAGTTTTCCCTGCTTCTTTCCGTGGTACCTTATTTAAAAGGTAATTAGCTGATAAGACAGCTTCTCCCCACATAGTCTGAGGTAAGCCAGAGCTGATTAACATAGCGTTCATCATCTCTTTCAAGGTACGATTCTTACGTTCCGCAATCCCATTGGATTGAGGCGAATAAGGAGCTGTGGTTTGATGTAAGATTCCATTTTGTTCATAAGTGATTCAAAAGGGAAAACACACTCACCACCACGATCACTTCTTAACTCCTTAATTCTTTTATTCAGTTGGTTCTCAACTTCATTCTTATAGAGAACAAATTTCTCTATAGCTTCGTCCTTGCTTTTCATTAAATACACATAGCAAAATCTTGTGCAATCATCAATAAGGTAATAAAATATTTATTACCGCCTCTCGATTGTATTGAATTAAAATCACATACATCGGTATGAATTAGATCAAGTGGTTCAGAGTTTCTTTCAATACTATGAAAAGATGATCTTGTTAGTTTTGCCTCAACACAAGTATCACACTTATATTTGTTATCAATTTTAAAATTGGGAATATGATTCATGTTAATTAACTTTCGCAATGAATTAAAATTAACATGTCCTAATCTACCATGCCAAAGATTAGAATACTCAACAATATAAGCAGAAGAACTAGCTTTATTGATATTTTTGGGTTTAACAACCATTACATTGAGCTTAAAAAGCCCATCAGTTACATACCATTTTCCCACATACATCCCATTTTTAGTCAAAACTACTTTATCAGACTCGAACACCATCCTGAATCCATGCTTGTTCAGAAGCGATCCAGACACAAGATTCTTCCGTATTTCAGGTACATACAGAACATTGTTCAGAGTCAACTCTTTCCCAGAGGTCATTTTCAGAATCATCTTTCCTTGACCTTCTACCTCGATGTTGCTGAATTTCCCATGTATATCTTTTCCCCATTTTCAGCAGGCTCAAATGAAGAAAACATGCTCTTGTCTGAGCATACATGTCGAGTGGCACCAGTATCAATCCACCACTCTCTTGGGTTAGAACCCACCAGATTCACCTCAGAAACCACAGCAGAAAGGTTAATGTCTGAAACATCTTGAGTCATGTTTTCTAGCACATTAGCTTCTTGTTTCTTTTTCTTATTCGGCAGTCTGCATTCAGAAGACTTGTGACCCATTTTGTCACAGTTGAATCATTTTCCTTGAAATTTTGATTTCTTGGAAACTCCTCCTTTAGGACCCATCTTTGACCCTTTGTTCTTGAGGTTCTTGTTCTTATGGCCATGTTCGACAACATTTGCTTTGGCCTCATGAGTCATTCCTCTCTTTTCAGAAACTCGGTTATCTTCCTCAATTCTTAGCTTAAGAACCAAGTCTTCAATGCTCATTTCTTTTCACTTATGCTTTAAATAATTCTTAAAATCTTTCCAACCAGGTGGTAGTTTCTCAATTATCGAGGCTACTTGGAAGGTTTCACTTAAACTCATCCCCTCAGCATGAATTTCTGCTAGAATAATCTGCAGTTCTTGTACTTGGCTTATCACAGTTTTGGAATCAATCATTTTAAACTCTAGGAAACGGCCTACGACAAATTTCTTAGTACCGGCATCCTCAGTTTTATATTTTCGATCTAAAGATTCCCAAAGCCCTTTAGCTGTTTTCATTCCAGCGTACACACTGTACAAGGAATCACTTAGCCCATTCAGCACATAATTCCGACATAGGAATTCAGAATGTTTCCAAGCTCCAATGGCACTGATGACTTGGATATCAATCTCACCCTCTTTGGGTACATGAGCATCTTCCTTTAGAAACCTCGCAAGGTTCAACGTGGTCAGGTAGAAGAACATTTTCTGTTGCCACCTTTTGAAATTCTGACCACTGAATTTTTCAGGTTTTTTCCGCAGCAGGATTGACATGGCTCACATGTCCAACAGGTTGTCTAGTCATTAAGGCAGAAATACCTTGGCCAGCCACTACGGCTGCCATATTAAGCCCAGAGACTGATGCAAGTTGGCCAACCGAAGGGGCTGCCACTGCACTTTGGTCAGCCACGGGGGCTGCCACAACATTCTGGCCAGCCGAAGAGGCTGCCATATTCGGATCTACTGTGTTTGGACTGATTTCCATATCCACAGAGTCGATTTGTTTTAAGACTGTATACAACAATTATTACAATTATTACACGGTAATTGGGAAATCCGAATATGACAAAATTACAATTATAATTATTATCCTCAAACAGACCCTAACGGCGGACCCTGAGAGTAGACCCTGACGGTAGAGGCTGAGAGCGGAGGCTGAGGGCAGAGGCAGACCCTGAGAGCGGAGGCAGAGGCTGAAGGCAGAGGCTGAGGGCAGAGGCTGACAGCAGAGGCTGATGGCAGAGGCTGACAGCAGAGCTGATGGCAGAGGCTGACAGCAGAGGCTGATGGCAGAGGCTGAGGCTGACAGCAGAGGCTGATGGCAGAGGCTGACAGCAGAGGCTGATGGCAGAGGCTGAGGCTGAAGGCAGAGGCTGATGGCAGAGGCAGAGGCTGAAGGCAGAGGCTGACAGCAGAGGTAGAGGCTGTTGTGCTGAGGTAGAGGCTGATCAGTAGAGGTAGAGGCTGTAAGTTAGACCCTGAAATTGATGATCCTTCTTCACTTTCCCGAGGCTTGTTGATTACAACAATATCCTTAAAACAAATTCGCCCCCTACCGTAGGTGCAGTAGAACTTGGGACGTTTGTTTCCCAGGATACAACGGAAAACCCGAACGAGTATGGGCACCACCAAATTCCGTTCCCAACGAACCACAAAAGTGCTTGAACCCTTCCAAAAACAAAGAAAAGGATCTTTCGTGTATGTGCTATGTCTTTCTCTATTTTCTATTTTTTTTTTTTGAAAACAAGATCTGATGTTGTTTATATAGGAAAAGAAAAACACATCTCAATTAATAGAAATTAACTTGCCAATTAAATTTCATAATGGGAGATGTTACACATTGTTGTAACCACCAAGCTAATTAAATTAGCTATTATGGAAATTAAACTTTTGTAACCACCAAGCTAATTAAATTAGCTGTTATGGAATTCAAAATTTTCCAACACCAAAGGGTGAACTTTGAGCAACAATTTCTCATTCACCCAAGCACCATTTTAAGCATATGAATATACCATTTCGAAGTACTCACGGAGGAGTATCCGAATCATTCAATAAGAACCACTAACACGAAGTGGATCATGCTTAAAATTGAGCCTCAAAATGCTTACTCATAAGCATTTTTCCAACAATATCAAGAACAATATGGACAAAGAAACAAAAGGCAATGCAACCCAAATCATTTTTTTTTTGGAGGAAAAAAATGGCGACTACTGAACATGGGGAAGGAAAGTTTGTATTGTATCAGAAAGAGATAGGATCTCATTTAAGGAAAGGCCATGAGGGGAACATTGAAATAATGGTTTGATATGTCTTTATGGGACAAGAAAGAAACTAAAGAGGCTTGGCTATTGAACCAAATCCAATATTGCAAGTGCTTGAGTTTTCATTTTCATTCATTCACCTCCTCTTCCTTTGCTTTCCCATTTTGGCTTTTGTTGTTTTCCCTCTTTGGGAAGAATTTTGAGAAGTGGGGAGAGACAAAATCTATTGTCTATTTAGGCATGTGAGGGAGTGGGATGGAGCCATGGCCTGTTTCTTGCCTGTCTGCTTTTACTATGTAGCTTTGGCCCTACTTGAAATATGTTGTTTTTTTGTGGGATTTGTTGCTTTTTCATATTTTCCTCTCACAATTTTTGTTGAATTCCAGGCCACTAAGTATCTTGCTTGTGCGTCTGATGAAACCCAGACTGAGAACAAGAGATGAAGAAACTATTTGAACCAAAAGCTTTTAGCCTTTACATGATGGCACAAATGATAATCAACTCAAATTCAGGCATATCTGGGAAATTCTATTAAAATAAATGTCGTATCCAGTGCATAAGGTTTTTACGATAAACTTGGTCCGGAAAAGATCCTGATGTACATAGTCCTTTTTCTTTTCTTTTTTTTTTTTTTTTCCATAGAGAGAGGCCATTTGCAGGATTCGAACCTATGACCAATAAGATTAGTAAGTTAACATTTGACCACGACCTTCAAGTTTGATGCACATAAGAAAAACAAGGATTAGGCCACCAAGAAAACAAAAACATGAAGCATATCAAGTACACATTAAAGATTCTAAAACTGTACAACAAAACCCAAAACCATCCTGCATTTCTCTCAGTTACAACACTTCCTTTATGTATCTTGGGATAAGAAAGAAACTCAATCACTAATGATCTTAAAAGAACTACAAAAAGAAACATAAAGAAAATCAACTTTGATTTGAGGTCTGTTTTATTAGAGGTTGTGAAGTCTTGCCCCATTCTTCAGGTGGACTCTTCACTTCCATTAACAATGCAACAACTTCCTTCATTGTTGGTCGTTCTGCTGGCGCAGAGTTCACACAAAACATTGCAATTCCCAGTGTTTGAAGCATTTCTTGCACCATTTGATCTGGTAAACCTTGGAGCTTACTGTCTAGTATCGAAACAGCTGGTTCGAAGCTTCCCATTTTCTTTTTCACCCACTCTACTATATGTAGTCCATCGTCTATCTGCGGCTCAATGGCACTGCGTCCACTTAGTATCTCAAGCAAAACCACACCATAACTGTATACATCACTCTTCTCAGTTATGTTCATGGTGTATCCATACTCTGCATTGATTTATTGAAAAAGATGAATCAGAATACACAACCATTTTACTAAAAGACGAGTCCTTGAAGCCACAATCCTAAAGTAACAACATTTGTGAATTCTTGAAACATCAAGGTATATGTTTAGATGCTACTATATATTTCACCAAAACAATTAACTGAAAAGCTATCAAATGTAAAAGAAAAAGAACAATGATTTGCAAATTATACTTGCCTGGGGCGATATAACCATAAGAACCGGCTACTCTAGACATTGCATGATGGTAATTTGGGGAGTTCATCAATCTTGCCAATCCGAAATCTGCCAAATAAGCTTCATACTTGGAATCAAGAAGTATGTTATTGCACTTGACATCTCTGTGAAGAATAGTTGGAACACAGTCATGATGGAGATAAGCCAGACCCTGCGCGGATCCAACTGCAATCTTGTACCTAGTTTCCCAGTCCAAGTTCCTATTCCCTTGCAACAGCTGTTGCAGATTTCCATTCGAAATGTAGTTATAAAGTAGAAGCTTAACACTTTTATTGGAACAATAACCTAGGAGCTTGACAATGTTTCTATGCCTAATGTGTCCAAGAATTTGAATTTCAGATGCAAAAGAGTCCCCTGGTTCTTCACCTCTTATTGTTTTCCAAAGCTTTTTCACGGCAATCAACTCACCATTGGGCATCTCAGCCTTGTAGACGACTCCAGAGCAGCCTTTGCCAATCACATTTTCATCTTTTAGGCATTCCAGGATGTTGTCTATGGTGAAGTTGAGCTTTTGAAAGGGAATGAAAGTCCATGGATAAGAGAAATCTTCAGCACCCGGTGATAAATTAGTTGACATTCCTGAAGTTTTCTCCTCCATATACCTATGATTTCGTGTAACTAAAATCCATGAAGCAATAATGGCTATGGTCACTGAAGCTAGAATAACAGCAATCAAAGCTATAGTTTTGGCAGATTTCAATCCATTTTTCCGAATGAGACTTGAGGAACAAGTAGATCCATCACTGGATTGACATAGACGGGGATTCTGTAGATATGAATTTGGTGACAGAGTCCTAAAGAATGTCGTTACAGGAATAGGACCTGAAAAATTATTAGAGGAGATATTCAGGGAAGTGAGACTAGTAAGGGAACCAAGGACTTTGATTTTCCCATGCAGCATATTATGTGAAATATCAAGTGACTGCAACTGTGTCAAGCTAGACATTGTCTCTGGAAGCTCTCCTGTAAATGCATTCGAGCTCAAGTCCAAACTGATTGTTAAGCTTGTGACATAGCCAATCTCTTGTGGAATTGCACCAGATAGGCTATTGTAGCTCAAATCAAGCAGAGTCAGTTTCTGCAAATTTTTAATGGATTTTGGAATTGACCCTGTGATTAGATTGTTGTTGATAATGAGCTTGTTCAAGTAACTGAAGTTTCCGAAACTCCAAGGAATTTCACCTGTCAAGCTGTTTCTGCTGAGATCAAGCTGCTCTAAATTCACAAGCTCCCCTAACTGAGATGGAATTTCTCCGGTAATGTGGTTGTTGTGTACATCCAAAAGCTCGAGAACTGTTATGTTGGCAATCTCCGAAGGAAGGCCACTGGAGAAATGGTTCATGTACAAATCAAGAAAGACCAAGTTCTGCAATTGGCCTAACTCCTTCGGAATCTGCCCTGAAAGCTGGTTTTCTCCGAGCCTAAGTCTCACTAAAGACTGACAATTCGCAACACTCTGTGGCAAACCTCCTGATAATGAATTTCCTAAAAGCAGAAGCTTGCTCAGCTGCTTCAAACTGAAAATCTCTTCTGGAATTGACCCTGTAAGCTTGTTCCTAGAAAGATCAAGCGCGTAAAGTTCTGTGCAGTTGCCAAAAGAGGCTGGTATTGTTCCGGACACTAAATTGCCCCATAAGAAAAAGTTCTGCAAGTATTTTAGGTTACCAACCTGCCATGGAAGCGAACCTGAAAATTGATTCTTATCAAGCTGAAGAGCTGTTAAGCTTGAACAGTTACTCAACTGCCATGGAATCAAACCAGTAAGCATATTATCAGACAAATGAAGCTGCTCAAGAAGCACGAGCTTCCCCAAGTCACCAGGTACTTCACCAGAAAGATCATTAGAAGAGGAATCAAGCACAACAAGTGCTGAACAATTGGAAAGCTCAGCTGGAATCTGTCCAGACAATGCATTGCCCCATAAAAGCAAACTAGTAAGCTTTTGCAACTTGCCCAATTCAGATGGTATTGAACCAGTGAGCTTGTTCATATGCAAATACAAATTCCTCAACTCTGAACACAACCCAAGTTCAGGTGGAATCAACCCGAAAACCTCAGTATCATAAAGAGCTAATGTTTGGAGATTGATCAAGTTACCAAATGTAGGTGGTATAACACCAGAAAGGCCAGTGGCTGCAGCTCCAAATGTGGTCAGATTTGTGAGCAGCCCAAGTTGTGGAGGAATCTCTCCTGTTAAGTAAGGATTTCCCCCAATTCTAAATTGTTGTAAAGAGGCTAAAGAACCCAACTGAGATGGGATTGAACCATTAAGCAGATTGTCTTGTAAACAAAGGACTTGAAGTGAAGTAAGATTAGCAAGCTGAGGAGCAATCCTGCCTGATAGTCTATTGGAGTTCAAGAAAAGGAACTGAAGCAATGAGAGCTGGCCAAGCTCTTCTGGGATTGGACCCCATAGAGAGTTAGAGGAAAGGTCTAAGAGGCGCAAATGAGTCAGTTGGCCAAAAGAAGGAGGGATTGTGCCTGAAATATTTGTTGAGGAGAGGTTAAGGAGTTGCAAAGAAGACAAAGATGAAAGCTGAGGTGGCATAGAAGAAATATTGAGGAAAGTGTTTGGAAGAGACAGGGAAATAACTCTGTTTTGGGGAGAACAAGTGATGCCCTGCCATGAACATGGAGTCAAGCTTGAAGGGTTCCATGAAGAAAGTACTGATGATGATGCTTTTGCAAAAGGGCCAGCAGCTGATATAAGAGAAAGAAGTGCTTCTCCATCAGGAGAGAGTGAAGAAACCAAAGTGTTTGACATTGTTAACAAGAATGAAAAGAACAGAAGTGTTTGTGTTTTTTTCATTTGAGCCATGGAGAGAAGTTTAATGGTTTCAAATGACGAAGTTTTGGAAATGGGGTTGATGAAAATGAAAATGAAATGCTGGTCTTGGTAATGGTGATGATTATGAAAGTGGAAGTCCACTCTAGGAGACAACATGCATGTGTAGTGATTTTAAAGGAAGCTTAAACTCCACACTAAAGAGTGAACTAAGAAAAAAAAATGTTTTAAGGATCATAATCAACCATTAATGGAGTATTATGATGAACAAACAGCCAAAAAACTCAAATAAGTCAAGTTGAAAGATCAAAAGAAACTAGAAAAGATGTACCTCCCACTAGTGCTGAAGCAAATAAAATGATGAGAATGGCAGCTTATTGCAGCACTGCATGAATGTTGGACATGATATGGTGGTGGTGGTGGTGGTAATGGAGGCGGCAGCGGTGGTTGATTTTTGAGAGCTTTGTTCAGGGTTGTTTGTTATGGAGTCTTGAGAGTGATGAAAGGGTGTGTATGCCCATTGTTTAAAATACTTGGAATATTTTTTAAGATTTTTTTTCCGCTTGGGTGATTAGGGCGCCACAGTGTTTCTTTTATTTATTTATGATGAGTTTGGTTGTGCATTTCGTTAGCGTTAAAATGCTCGGCTAAATGTATTTTTTGATATCAATGTTAACACTTATAAAATAATAATTTCATAATATAATATTATTTTTTTGACGTTATCTTATACTCTAATATTTGTTACGTAATTTATAAATTAATTTATACTCTCAATGTAATATTCTCTATACGGCATGTTACCCTTATTTATCCATTGAAGAAGAAATGAAGCCTGAGACTTGTTCTGGTAAGGGCAGTGTTGACTGTTTTGCATGTGCTGCTTCTTGTTTATATATACAAAAACTATATGGAGAATAAAAGTAATGACTACTATGTGTTGAAAATGCTTTTTAACAAAATAATATCCTACCATGCAATTACTTTTAATCGTTTTTAATTCTCATATTACTGCTCATATAAAGGTTATGGGACAGGTTGTTGAGTCAATCTATGAAGTGTCAAAACGGATAATATCTTATTAGTTGAGACGGTTCTTATAAATGGTGTTAGAGTTATATCAACGAGGAGACTTCTTCTGAGGATCCTCAATGGGGCGCTCCTCATCCTCGCCCCCGACCTTATAGAAGAGTCTTTTTTTTGGGACTTTGGTATAGAGGGTTGGAGTTTGAGAAAATTGGGAAGATGACATTTGGGATTGTCTAGGTGGTGGTGTATTGATAGTTCGGGTCGGTGGGGTAGAGACCTGCTGTAGGCACTGCATTTTGCATATAAGTCCTGATGATGAGTCTCGTACGGAGGCACTACTCTTTAGGTTGTGAAAGTCACGAGAAACGAATGTCGGAAGGGGAAATTCAGAATAAGTATGTCATCGGATTCAATTCATGCAGCGTTTGAATCGGCGTTCGAACGGTGTCGGTACTTCTAGTTTTGTTGCTAGCCTCATGCCCAAGCCCATTTAGCCCACCAAAACCCACCCAAAAATAATTAAAACATTTAAAACATGTCACAAATTAAAATAATACCCTTCCTAAATTAAATAAATCACATCCCAATCTAAATATTCACATACCTAAATAAACAAATCAAATATATCACATTCCCTAGGGGTGTTCGCGGTGCGGTTCGGGGCGGTTTTTTCGTTTTTTACTTTAAACCGCGCGGGTTCGCGGTTTGATAAATTAGAAAACGAAACCGCAAATTTGATAAGGAAAATCGCGGCGGTTCGGGTTGGCGGTTTAGCGGTTTGGGCGGTTCGGGTTGGCGGTTTGGATTATAAATTTTTTAAGAAAATTGTGTGTTTTCACATTATAATTGAAGAAAAAATTACATAATTTTCATTTATTCATTACATATTGTTATATGATCATTAAATATCTTAATTTTCATAGTTAAAGAAGAAGAAAAATATAAATAATATTTAATTTGTACGCGGGTCGGCGGTTTAGGCGGTTCGGGTCGCGGTTCGAGTCAAAATATGCGGTTTGGGCGGTTCGCGGTTTGACATTGGTCAAAACCGCACACCGACCCGAAATTTGCGGTTCGATTCGGTGCGGTTCAAAATCATTTTTAATATTTTTTCAAACCGCGCGGTTCAGTTCGGTGCGGTGCAGTTCGATGCGGTTCGCGGTTTGACCCGAAATTGTGTTCACCCCTAACATTCCCAATCAAACCAAATCTCCTCCCTAACTTAAGAAGATTTTTCCTTGTGAGACACTAATCAAAATATTCCCCCCATAATTACTTGATCCATTCCTATTCAAACCTTAGAAACCCTAGCATTTGCCTATAAAAAGAATCATAAGCCAACATTTCACACCCTAGCTCATTCTCACAAAAAAACACATACATACAAATCACAGAAAATTCTGCAAAGCATTAGCACCCAAAACTCTCCTAGCATCTCACGCCCAACACAAGAAACAACAAACAAATAATTCTCATTCTCCTCTCTCGGCAATAGCCGAATACTCATCCCTCAAGATCCCATCCATTGCCGCATAAACTCAGCCCATTTACCTCACCGAAACAGTCCCCAGACCACACCATAACACCACCGAAGATTATCACAAACAGTATCTGAAACGACCAAAAACTGCACTTTAAAACCCTTAAATCACCGCAAGAAACAGCAGTAAAACAACAGCAAAACAGAGGAAACGACAGCTCAAAACACCGAAGCAGTGAACGAGAGCAGTGGACCAGTGAACCGGAGGAATTGCAGAGCACCAACCCTTCCGACGGCCGTGTGACGCACTTTCGAGAGACGACCTAAGAGGTTAGACCTGAGGGCACCCTTTTTATTTATTCTAAATATATTTTTTTGTTTATTAGAATTCCCTCGCATGAGAGTCGTTTGTTGATATATGTTGTGGTCCTTGAATGAATGAAATATGTGTTCTCTCTTGTGGTATATCGGATGGAAACCCGGACGTAAATTTCGTAGCCGAATCCGAATGGACGGTATTGCGATCTACACTCAGGATACAATGCCACGTATCACTTTAGAGATTCACACATTTTGTTTCATCCAACCTTGTATTCGAGCATGATTGGGTTGCTAGCATGTTATTTATCTTTTAAGCATGATTTAATCGTTAGTATGATGTTACTTTCTGCATTTTAATTTCTATGCATTGTGATGTAATGCGCATGGACTTAGTATGTTAGTCCAAAGGTTCTCAATTTGAGGGGATAAAAGTCCAAAATGCTACCTTTACGACAATACTTTGCCGCGCCGGACGAAGTATGTTTGGTTGAATGTGAGATATGCTCAACCGAGCATACAAGGTCCTATATTATTGTTGTCTTTATTTTATATGCATGGTAACATAATGCGCTAGGGTGGATTAAAGGTCCTCTATTCGAGGGAAATGCCTGAAGGCTACCTTTACTACGATGTTTTGCCGCGCCTTTTATTATGTCATTTACCCTTTGCATATTATTGCTTTATTTATGCATGCATTGCATTCTTGTGCGCATGGGCTAACTAGGGTTGATTAAAGGTCCTATATTAAAGGGAAATGCCTAAAAGGCTATCTTTTCCATGATGTTTTGCCGCGCCGGACGAGGTGCGCCCGATTGAATGTGAAATGTGTTACATCGGGCACACGAGGTCCTACATTGTGGATTTGCTTATCTATGTATGTGTTGCGTCGTCTATCATGCATCAGGTATTGTCCCGTTCGAATGCGTTCTCGAACGCTATACGAATGCGAACCTTTTATTTACCGTTCGAACGCGTTTATGAACACTACTCGAGCGCGCATGAGTTTTCTTTGTTTTATCATGCATCAGGTCTTGTCCCATTCGAACGCGTTCTCGAACGCGAACCTTCTGTTTACCGTTCGAACGCGTTTACAAATGCTACTCGAACGCCCATGTGTTTTCTTTATTTTATCATGCATCAGGTCTTGTCCCGTTCGAATGCGTTCTCGAACGCTATACGAACGTAAACCTTCTGTTTACAGTTCAAACGCGTTTACTAACGCTACTCGAACGCGCACGTGTTTTCTTTATTTTATCATGCATCAGGTCTTGTCCCGTTAGAACGCGTTCTCGAACGCTATACGCACGCGAACCTTCTGTTTACCGTTCGAACTCATTTACTAACGCTACTCGAACGCGCACGTATCTTCTTTGTCTTATCATGCATTAGGTCTGGTCCCGTTCGAACGCGTTCTCAAACGCTATACGAACGCGAACCTTCTGTTTACCGTTCGAACGCGCACACACTGGACATATTCCTTTATCATGTTTCATGCATGTTTGTTCTCCTAGTCATTCTCTTCCCCATCATATGTTTAGTTAGCTCTCGTCAATATTTATGCACTTAATTGCCTCTCTTTAATATGTATGCTTGTACAATCATTGTCCATTTGCGTTTCCATGATCATCAATGTAATGCGTTTGTGAAATTATGTGTTTATCATTATTTCAATCTACTTTTATGCATGCAAGCTTAGGCATAGGTTATAAGAAAATGCAGATACGAGCTTTGTTTCTATGCATATGAACTTAGAAATAGAATACCCTCGGGAATGTATGTTGCTAAATTCGATTAAATTATTGCACAAATCACATCATTACAAGTGGCATAATTAAGGGACCATTCCGAACCCAACGGTTTGAGGTCTTCCCTTGCGAGGGGTGAGTGTGGCCTTAAATCATTTTCCCGGTTCACACCGGGTGGCGAATCCATGTTATTTCTCCGGTTTAGTTCCCCCGTGGGCTATTCCGTACTTCCAACCGGGCCACGAGCCCGGAACAATGTCGTCCAACATCTGTGTCCTACACCTGCATAAGAGTTTTTTGTTTTTATGATGGAGGAATTGGAGTGGTGGCCCAGAGACGGGAGCCGTTTTGGCCCGCTCTGGGCTTGGCGCCTGGCATCCCGTGCGATTTGCAGATGGTGAGCCTTTTTCCAGACATGTTTGCATTCCAAAAAAACACAAGGTTAGAAACAATAAAGTGAAGCTCGAGTCAGTAAAATATAAAATGTAAGAGAAATTAGTAAACAGCAGCGGAAAAAGAATAAAAAAAGGTCGGTCGGTCGGTTAGTATTTATCAGAATGTTTTTAACAGGTGAATGGGTCATCGGGATAAGACCCATGTTAGCCAAGGATGAGAGGTTGATGATGTCTCTGCAGTTGCCTGTAAACTGAGATGCAAGCTTCACTCTCGCCTTGACCGTGCGGTGAACTTTGGGAGGATCACCCCCAGCATGCTAAAAATGGTAAAATTATGTTAGTAAAAATCTTAAAGGCATAAGAAAGAATAGTTCATAGGGACGGGTCGTTACCTCAAATCTTGAAGACGGTCGCACAATAATTTCTCTACCAAAGATGATATGACGTTCATCCCATGCTCCCCCAGCCCAAAACCATTTGTCCTTGAAGTTCTTATTGGTGACTGAGAGGTTTGTAAACAATAACTTGCCTCCAGCGTAGAGGGACATGTAATACCAATTCTTAGACTTTTTTAGGTTTGCGTTCATTCAGTACAGCATTTTCATATTTTCAACTGATGGTTCCCCCAGCTCAGCTCGACTCTAAACTACATAGAGCCCTACTAGCACCCTTCATCCATTCAAGTTGAGTTGGCACGGGGCTAGATTCATAACAGCCAACATCTTGGCAAAATATCATTGCATGAGCAGGCGCATACCTACGTCAGAGAGGTTGGGATATATGCCCTAGAGCATCATGTAATATAAACAGAATTATTTGTTATGAAATAAAAGATGCATTATTCATTTATCAAAATATTTGATTAAATCGCATATTGCAAATTATATTGTTTACCCTTGATTATTAATGTGTCTTCAGATTTAATGTATGAGTATCATACACAAGAGGATTTCAGTATGAATTTAGTAATTTAAAATAGTCCATAGAGAGCAAGCAAAACATGTACTTTATTTGTGGTTTATCTATAGCTGCGGTCCATTCTATAATTATATGGCGACTTTGATATGAGATCGTCCATGTGGTGACACGAGAATGTATTGTGAACTCCTTCATGATATGTTATGTCATTTAATTTACAAAGGTAAGGTTGGTGTAGCAATCATGACCAATAGCTACGTATATTGGGGTCATGATTTGGTGTGCAGCTGGTGACGTTTTACATAGATATGGAGTTCACTCATTCTTGCGAGAAGTTGAGGAGTATCTTCTTTAAGGATTGATTCGGTACTTGAACGATTAGAGCGCTCAAGTCTTTATATTGTGAGAAAGATTAATATTCATAATAGTTATGAATAAATTATTCATTATAAAATCAATGGTACTTAAGGTAAAAATAATTAAATGGTATAACGGATAATATGGTCCGGCTCTAATTATGAGATACTCGTGAAGAGCCAATCCGTATGTAATGACTATATCGATGGACACCGACGTAGTTCGACATATATTATCTATCTACAACAATGAGAGTGATGCTTCGGGTTCTTAGTGGAATAATATGAAATTAATAATTCGGAATATTTAATTAAAGAATTTAATTAATATTCCAGGATTATTGGAGTTCGGAACTGTAGATTCATTTGGTCTCCGTGTTAGCTCGACGTACTGTAGTAAATTAAATATAATTCGATAGTTCAATTATATACGCACATACATATATTATTATTAATGAGATTAATAATATATTTTGTCACACATGTAACTTTATATTATATTTAATATAAGTTTTTTTATTTAATAAATGATTATGAGATACTCATTTAATTTAATAAGTATATTAAATGGTTTGATATATCATTTAATTTAATGTAGAATTTTTCAAGTATGATTTGTAAAAATTCAACATCTCATTAATGAAATTTACACCTTATTTTGACAATCAAACATTGTCTTTATGATGACAATTAATAAATTGGTTGTTGCAAAAATTAGGTGTAGAGAATTAAGGGTGACCGAATTTTGCATGGTGTGGGCTTAGGGTTTTTGTTCAATTTTTGACAACATTTTACCCTAAGTATAAAAGGATAAGGATGTTATTCTTTTACCATAATTTTCATTATTGAAAAACCTAGCCACAATTGTTATTGTTTTCTCTCAAGTGTTGAAAGAAAAAAAAGAATAACAAAAGAGAAAAGAAAATTCTAGTGTGATAAATTTTAACTCAATCTCTAAAGTGTTTAGGGAGTTGGTTTCAAAACTTTGTTTGAATCTCTAAAGAGTTTGGGGATTTGGTTTTGTGAGTGAAGCATACACTTCTTTTTGTTGGAAGCGAGACATAGCTCTGAAGATCATTCGGAGTTGGAACAAACTTTCTTCTTATTTCTTTTCTATATACACATGGCAGGTTTTGTGTTTGGAGCTTGGATATAGCACCAAGAAAGCACTCAAGACAGCACATAAACTTTCAGGAACAAGTCAGCGTGTCGCAAATCCCACACAAAACGCTAAAGAACAAAAATCAGGCAGTAACTTTCAGACTCTGCGCGTCGTAACTCGGAGACGATCATGTCGCGACACACTCATGAAGAAAATCCAGACAGAAAGTTGTGACATTGAGCGTCACGACTCAAATCACCACGCATCGCGACGAAAGACCACCAAATGTCGTCATAGGCCGGTGCATTAACAGTGAAATATGTGGATTTGATTGGCCCATTTAGTGGTAGTTGATGAGAGTTGTAGCACTAATGATGACAATGTGACATGAAATGACGCCAAATGTGGTGTAATAGTAAATTTGAAAGCCTATATAAGGAGTTGAAGTCTTCGATTTAAGGGTTAGCAAATTTCGCATCTCACAACATGTAAAAAAAAAAAAAAAAAAAGCTTAGAACCAGTGATAGAGAGAGAAATTTGGTCAGTCACTCAACCCCCTGAGAGAATTGTATTGGGTTTGTTTAATATCTGATGTGTTTTAACCCTTTATAATTTATTTCCCCATAGTAGCTCGGTCGGATTTGACCCTGAGCAATAATAAAATAACACTCCCTTTTCTCCCGTGGTAGTAGGTAGAGACACCTCCGCCGAATCACGTAAACTCTGTGATTTATTTGTCTAAGTTTGTTTTGATTCTCAACTAACTAAACAAATTCACATTTGAGAGAGATTTATTCGATGAATTAATTTCTCATATTATCTTTAAAATGAAAAATCGTCGTCTAACAGTATTAATTATTTCAGCTCTACTTATGAGATGTAATTAGGGATGACAATTTTACCCACAAACCCGCAAATCCGCAAAAACCCGCCCGCAATGGGTAGGTAGGATTTGGTAAATATATTAGTTGGTGTGGTGCGGGTTTGGTAATTTAAGCAGAAAACCCGCTGCGGGTGCGGTGCGGGTTTGGTATTTAAGAAAAAAATGCGAGTATCCGCATACCCGCAATATTATTTTTATTAATTAATATTCTTAGGACAATATAAAAAAAATCTTCTTATAAAAACAACTAACAAAACCTAAACCTAAAACACTAATCAACAGTTCTACACTCCCACTCAGCCGCAACCCGCAACCTGCCCAACTGAAGATTTTTGCAATGACTATTATTGTTTTTTTAATCACACTTGTTAATAAAATTATAATACAAAAATTTGGATTAAGTTCACATGAGAGGAGCAAAATAAGCCAGTGTTTGCTGCAACTTCAGTAGTTTTTCTGCTTCTTCATTACACTTACATCACTTGAGCCTTGTAAGCATCACTTTCATTACACTTAGCATAAAAAATATGACCAAAGGTTGGTGATTACTTTTAGTTGATTGTCGATTGAGTTGGCTAACTTAGATCATTATAATTATGAAGGGAAGAACTCGTTTTAATTATGTTTATATGAAAAAATAAACATATGGTACGGAGTCTTTCATACATTATGTTATCTATGTACTGTATATACATACATTGCATGTTGTATATGTCAAATGAAAAACAAATGTGAAAACTACAGTTAGTAATTAAAAATAAATTATTTAATTAAAAAAATTATATTATTAAGAACACAAGGTAATTCAATATTTAAAAAACCCGCAAAAAATCTGTTGGGTACCAATGCGGGTTTGGTAATTTATTTTTTATGAGGTGCGGGTTTGGTAATGAAAATTAAAACCCACAACGGGTATGGTGCGGGTTTGATAATTTATTTACATATGCGGGTACGGATTTGGTAATGGAAAACCCGCATCATACCCTACCCACTGCCATCCCTAGATGTAATATGATCCTCTCTACAAATGCAATGATCTATAAAATGGGTGTGGTTCTTTCTCACCGACTTATTAACAGCGTTTTAAATCAAGACTAAGAGAGATTAAGACTGCGATTAATATAATGTCTACAAGATGAGACACATTGAGTGAGTAATAATTAATACGATATAAATAAAATGCCTAAAGGAAAATACAAGATGTTGATGACAGACAATAGGAGTGGAGGTGTTATATCATGTATCGGGTGTATATGTCATCTCTCTCACAGTAGACGGGCCCTACATATACACCCGGCATATAATATAATTTTCGATAGGAGTGAGGCTGATGCATGGCAGCTTAGGAGATTGTGAAAGTTCAAAAGCAAAGTGTTAGAGCAAGTAATAAGCAACTAATTTCAATGTCTTTTTTTTCCTCATTATATTAACTAGTATTTATTTAATACCATCATTATAATATAAATGAGTGACGTGATATCATTAATTAATAATTATATAATATATAAGAATTAAATTACATAAAATTATCATTTATTTAAATATTTAGCGCGTGTGATAAATTATTATTGAGTTATTACATAGATAACAATTCGATAGTACTTTACATATTTTTTTAAGTTTACATAAATAAACTAATATAAAAATGGTTATTAGGTTTCAGGCTGGTGTCCCCAAAGCCAAGCAGAGTGATTTGGTGGTATATGACTCAGTATCTCATTTTGGGATCCTAAGTTTGAACACAGGAAGTGCGTTTCTTGTAAGAGTCTGGGACAGCCGGAGATTTTACTTATTCCGCTTAAGCCTGAAAGAAATGATTTGACGGTAAAATTTTCAACTATTCGAAAAAAAAAGTTTAAGACTGGCGTGACAATAGAGATTTTGGGTAAGAAAAAACAACTTTATTAATCTTTTTTTTTTTTAATTTTGTATTTTTTTACCTTGAGATTAATTTACTGTAGTGAAGTGAAATTAATCTTTTTGGTTACCGAGGAAGAGGAGGTGGGTTGGTCTTGGGCGAAGCAAAAGATGATGGAGAGTCACATGAAAGAATGAGAGAGAGATGAGTTTTAGTTTTGATTGGAGAAAAATGAGGATAACTCTTTATGTTTCACAAAATGGAAACTTTGTTAATGTTGAAAAATTAAACAAAACTCTCTTAATCATAGTTCTTTTAAATATTATTTATATTTATCATTTTATTATTTTGTTCCTTATAGAAAATTTAAGTGCTTAGAAAATCTGAATCAAATAAAATTATTTAAATATATTTAATGATTAATAATAGATAAAATCTAAAATTTGTGAATTAAATGAAATTTTAAAAGATATAAGGTATTTAATTTACTTGATTCATATTTCATAAGTGTTTTTTTTAGAAGTCTTTTTGGAGCATTTAGGTTTTCCATAAAGGGCAAAAATAATAAAATGGTAAATAAAATTAATATTTAATAGAGTTTTTATAATAGCAGAGAATTTTATTTAGTTTTTAAAGATTATTAGTACATGAGTCGCATTTTATACGGGTGATCATATATTTTAGGTATTGATATTATAAATATTCCAGATCTGGTTGATTTTATAGTATAAATTAGATGCTTGATTTACTTACACATAATCTTTATGTCTCATTCCTCAGCTTTTATATATAATATTAGATATAAATAGAGTTTCGATTAATTTTATCAAATATCATACGTTTATGTTTATTTTTCCCACATTTAACTATTCGGTTTTTTTTTAAGTATATATAATATTAAAAAGATTAAATCAGTCAAAATTACATCAAAGTCATGAGTAGATCGGTGAAATTTTTAATAACGAGTTATATATTGAATTACATCAATTTTTTTTCATTGTGATTGATTAATTTTAAATTTTATGTGTGTACATATATATATATATATATATAAATATATCAGAACATTATAGGACACATGTACCATTTTATTCATATATCCGTCTCAGATAAGTCGTATTGAGACAACAATAAAAGATTTTAAGAATAAAATATGCAGATACTTGGCATGTTTTCATTTGTCAGTCCACTAAGATACGAAGGAGCTGGACATAAGTATGTGGTCCAAAGTGGATTTGGATAAGAATCAGGAAACTTTTAAAAAAATGATTTTTAATAACTTAATTTATAATCTTATTTTATAAATATTAAGTTCATTAATTATTTGCTTCTTTTGCAAACAATGTTGCCCTTAATCTAGGCAAATGCAAGCCTTTAATACTTTATGGTCAACATTTATTTTCATATATTGTAGCCTTGTAGGGTTACATTTATTGATCTTGCTTAGGTTAAAACTTTTCAAATCATTTTTTTCCTAAATTAAAATTTTAAAATTAAATAAAGTGAAATCTCTATGAAGTAATAATTTTGAATGCAATTCTTGGTTTCTCTTATAAACACAACTCATTTTACTTTCACTCAAATTTAGTTATAATAAAGTGTAAACACTCATGTTTTATATATAATAATACAACACTGTTTTACTTTAATCGAAGTTTAAGTTTGCATTTTTTTTAAATATAAATGAAATATAAATTTATATTTTTAAATCAACTTTATAATATTACAATCAAAAAATTTCAGGTTCGCATGTCCGTATTAAATTTTCATACGAATAGATGAGAAAATATATGTATTTTTTTTTGAATTGTCCACACGAAAATTTTATACGAATACCGGTATGAGAGAAAAACTAAATATTACAGTTTTTATATCTGAGTTTATAACAAATCAAATCTACTTTTAATATTCAAAATAAAATCTTCCTCCACTAATATAAATGATGTCATTTTTTGAAAAAATCACATATTCCACCCCGGTCCAGTCCTGAGTTTTTGGGTGTCCGGTACGAAAGCTCAAAATATGCCTTTTTTTATTACGGAAACATATGTTTAAAAAAAAATAATATTTAACGAGGGCTGGAACCCAGTCAAAGCTGGAGGGCTAGACCCTCACGCCCAAATTATATTACTTGAGAAAACATACAAAGGTGGGGACATATTACCTAAACCCCGACAATAAAAAAAATACAATCATATACAACCATTCACAGCAAAGCTCCTGAAATTTCAACATTTAAACATGTGCCAAAATCATGGAATATTCACGAATTGCACAATGCCAGCAAGTGAGATATTTAAGTAATCATGCACTAATTTTACCTTTAATTATTTTGGTGTGGGCCCCCTTAATTTTTGGACCCTGGACAGTAGCTCTTTTAGCACTGTGCCAGGGTCGGCCCTGATTCCACCAACTTTTGGGCAAAACACTTTTGACCGGTGATTAAAAATCAAGACCATATTGGCTGATTAGATCGGTTGAATAGGGATTCAGTCTAAGGTCCAGTCCTGGTGACCCTCACAAAATTGATCGGAGTTGAACCGTCATAAAATCCGTTGAACCGGCCAACTCAACCACTGAATAAGTGACCCGGTCCGAGTTCCGCAGGTTTTTAGTTCGTTTTTTTATTTAACTTTTTTTTTTATTAATTTTGATTTTTTATATTTTTATAAAATAATAATAATAATAATTTAGTTAAAACATTGACCATGGATCGCGGGTCGACCCCAGTTAAATTCCAGTCAGACATCCGATCCTTGACTCTCTCACCAGACCAGATCGATGAACCGATTTAGGTTTTAAAACACCGTTTTTGACACAAGTGAAAAAATAACAAAAATATTGTTTGGCGACAAAACATACCGTTGCCATAATCAACCCTTGTGGTGGACATATACCTTAAGGATGACTTATGGGCATTTTCTTAGATTTTTTTTTTTTTTTTTTTTTTTTTGTGTCCTTAAATTCATGCATGGAGCCCCAAACCCTATTTTTATAACTAGGTTGTGTCATTTCGTTCATTTGGATTCTAATTTAATTTTATTTCTTATAAACTAAGAAAAAAAAAATGACCTCAGAGAAGAAGAAAACATGTAAGAGACAAAAATAAACAAACAAATAAATAGAAATAAAAGAGGGATGCCCATTTTAAAATGAACCGCTGCCTCATTTTATATATATATATATATTATATATACACACAAAATGTTGAAATCGCAGGGCATCTAATCTAAGCAAGCTATCAACGAAGTCAATTAAAAATAAGCTGCTTGCGAATGCAATTCTCTTTACTTGTCTACATCTTTTAAGGTTCAGAAAAAATAAGCTTAGAGATTTATTTTGAGAGCGTTTGTATTTTTATAAAAGAAAATTATCATCTATGGATATATAAAGTATCGTATATTAATCTCAAGTTATGAAAAATTGATAATTTACATTAAAAATACAATATTTTATGTAAAACATTATTTTCATAACAAGTTTTTAGTTGTCAAATGTTCACAATTATTAATTTTAAATAAATAAGCTAATAAATTACACAAGATATAGGAAAAAATTAATTATATAAAATTAGAGTATTGGGTTTCATCACAACTCTATATTAAGAGTTTAGTTACAGCATATGGGAAGAGTTCTAAAGAAATAATCAAAATTAAATAAAACATCATAAAAAATAAGAAAAGAATAAACTCTATTGAAGAGCTTTCTTGATGCTGAACTTCGGGGTTGTGCTTGTTGTGCTTTTTTCTCTCTCAAAAGTCTCATTGAACCTTCAAAAGTATCTTCATTTAGGTCTTGGGACATACTAGTCTTTATATAGGAAGTGCTTGGAGACTTCCTCTTTAAGAATTGGCAGTTCTCTTAAGTCCGGATTTCATCGCGACACGCATGACCTAGCATCGCGACGTGCATGGCCTAGCATCGCGACGCGGGCAATATTACTTTGAACGCCGCAACTCTCACAACTTTGCGTCACGAAGGGAAGAAAGTTGAGGTTTTGTCTCAATTTGAATATAGCACGTCGCGATGCGCTATGCAACATCGGGACGCACATCTCAAGTCATTGACAACGGCCCGATTTCGCATTGATTTTGTCGTTTCATCATTCGTTAAGTACGTTTTAGATGTCTTATGAGCTGGATTTAAAAAATAAACCCAAAATATATCAAAACGTTCATAAAATCCCAAGAAATTCCCACAAAATACTAGTTAGACGGGCGTTAAATATAAACATATTGACTGCTCAGCAACCCTATTACTAATATTCAAAAGTTCAAGTTCTTCATTCCCTTCAACACCATCAATTTCAACATTTTCAGGCAATTGGGTACTCGAAAAATCATCGAAGACGTCCTTTCGAGAACAAAACACAATATGGGTACCTCTCAAAAAACCGGAAACTATAAGCAAATGAGTGAAATTTCCTAGCCTTCTGAATTGGATACTTTACATTGCCGTTTTGTACAAAAATAAAAGTGTTAAGTGGCGGTGAAGAGTTGAAAAAGTGAAAGTGGAGGACTTACAAATATTGAACAAGAGTATGCATTTTCTCTTATCCTGCAACTGCCCACTTTATGAGCTTCAACAACTTCTCTGCTTCTCTCTGTGTTTCCGACGAGTCGGATTTTTTGGTTTGTTTTATCTGTTAGATGAATTGGGCTTGGGTTTATCTTTTAGGCCTATCAAAGGCCCAAAGTTCATCAAGATCATTTTTGTCCTAGATTGTAACTCGTTATGGTTAGTTGCATCATTCTCACGTTTTTGTTCTGCTATGAAGTTTCATCCAAGTAAAAATATTTGTGGGCATTCACAATTGAAATCCTGACATTCGAGGAAATATGTCGATTTTTCTATAAATCATGCATGTCATTTACTTTTGGTTCGGTCAATTTTGGATTTACAATCCATATATAAATTTTAAGTCCAACCATGACACTATCATGCCAAGTTCTTAAAACCTACCTATGAGTTTTAAAGATTTTTTGTTCGAGTCCAAATAATCATAAAGCATACATGATTTATAGAAAATTTGATGCAACTTTGAACATCTAGGTTTCAGTCGTGTTTCGCCAACAACCACTCCAACATGGGTGAGGCTTTCTGAAAATTCGGGGTTATCCAAAGTTCTGACCCTATGCGGAAATAATCACAATTAATAGAGACAAGTCCTAATTAATGTGTCTATGGGAAATCAACCACCAACCACAATGTCCAACAACAGTAAAGACCACAATATTAATTTAATACGAAATGTAAATTGCGGAAAGGTAAATCAATCACACAAAATCAACACAATAATTTTGGTGACGAAGTGTAAAACTCTTCCGAGTAAAAAACCACTCCGGGTTTATCGGCTACCAGCCCAATCCACTATATAGAGATATACTTACAGCGATGGTCAAGACCTATGGTGACAACTTCACCGACTCAAGTACCTCAATACTGCAAGAACTCAAGGCAACTCCTTAAGTCCGCGACTCACGGTTTTCTTCAGAACCTCTGAAGTCTTTGAGTAGATTGTATCACTTCGAACACCGGAACTCCGACTACCAAACTTACTCCTAAAGAACTCTTAAGGATTAGGGAATTTGGGTTATGTTGTGTTGAAGGTTTATCAAAGAAGGATTCACGCCATTAATGGAGAAGACAATAAGATGAAGAAGTCTTCAATGGTGGAATCAAAGAGAGTTGAAAGCTTTGAGAGATTTTGCTCAAGGGAAAAGTGTTTCAGCTCTTTCAACCCTTGAGAATGGCGGTTACAATGTTATATTTATAGGTATGGTGAAAAGCTAGGGTTTTGCAGGCAAAAACACGTTCAGATCGCAGTCGCGTTCGAACGGTTACTCGAACGCAACACGAACGCGCTCTTTCTGTGAAGACTCGTTCGAACTCCAATCGAACGCACAACGAACGTGAGCTCTCTGGAATGACCTCGTTCGAACCCACCAAAGAACGTGACTCGAACGTTTGCTCTCTGGAATGCTCCCGTTCGAACCCAATAAAGAACGTGACACTAACGCAACACGTTCGAACCCACAAACGAACGCAGCACTAACGCCAATCTTTCGAACACTTCAACGAACGCACCACTACGTATGTCTGATGCACAGCAGCCAGAAACCAATCCAATTGCACAATATTTTCATGAAAGATTACAACTCAATTGAACTTGTTTTGTCACGGACACATGCCAATAAAAAAAGAACTAACACTTTCTACTGAAATAAAATCTTACGGGATTATATGGATTCCTACATCCTTCCCAACATAGACAAATGACCTCGTGAAAAGAGAATATCGTAGAAAAATACACATTCATTATTCTATTGTAAATTTGAATTATTTTATTATACATACAAATAAAAGAAAATTAGTTAGAATAATATTTAAGGATCAGAACTTCAACATATTTAAAGTTTCTACTTTTTTTTTCTTTCTAAATAATTTTAAGCAAGTTTCATATTGATCACGATAAATTTCAAACTGTAAAGATAATGTCCAACATATTTATATACGAGTGCAAAATAGCGAGAGATAACAATTTAATATTTATTAACGAAGTTCTGACTATATATATTGATATATGCACTTTTAAGTGCATATTGAGAATATTAATTCAGTTGGAGTAAAATTTAATTTTCATTAAAGTGATATACTGTTCATTTTGGCTATACACTCTTGTCACAACTCAAAATCAGGGTAAGTGACTTTTAGATAAATAAATAAAATAAAAATGATTCAAAGCCTAGTCGAAATGGTTTAAAGAGTCAATAACTTCAAAACATGCCCCTGTGACCTTTAAAACATCGATAAATACAAGATTATGTAGAAAATATTAAAAATACTCACACGATTTAAATGTGAAACACTTGTAGTGATTATATAATCAAAATTCAAAATAATGGTATGATTTTATTGCAATGCACGACGTAATTAAATGATAATTTTAAATACTAATCAAAAATCTCGAGAATGTACCAATATCGATTTGCGGAGAGAGTCCACTCGACACTATCCAAAATTCTAGAGGAATCAACCACGCTCCTCACTTCCAAAGCTCTAAATCTGAATATGAAATGATAAGTTAAGGGGTGAGAAAAACCACAAGCTCAATAGAGATTAAAAAACTCACATTAATTGGTTTTATAAAAATCATGCATGGTTGTGCAGGAAAAAAAATATATCAGTAAGGGCCAAAATTGGGCCCAAGGGTAAAATTGACATTTTACCCCAGGGCAACCATCAAGCCCGAAGCCCATTAACGAATCCGACCCAAAAGATTAAACCAAGAGCTTCACGGGCTCAAACCCATCGTTATCAGGTGGTAACCAACGGACACCAGTTACCAGATCAAGAGGAAATCTGAACTCATAAACATCATCATAAAGTCGTCGGTTACCAGACATAAACTATCCATTAAATCGCCAGTTACAATGACTCCAACGGGAAAAGAGAGACCCCATATCAGGAGGCTTATAAAAGAGGAGCCAAGGAATAAAGAAAAGGACATGTTTTGACACAATCACATATCACCGAATAAACTATAATACCCTGCCTTCACGGCAAACAGACGGAGACTGATGTAACTTCTGACCTTGTTCTCCTTACTTCAGACTTTCCATATTGCTGACTTGAGCGTCGGAGTGCCTACGGTTTCCACCACACCGGTGGGCAGTACCTACACTCTTACTACCCTATATTTTGGAGGTTCGCTAGTGCCCTTCATCTGAATTCTCGATTGTGGATCTCGGCAGAAATCAGCATCCACAATTTGGCGCCCACCGTGGGGCTACTAAGTGGATTTTTGTAAAAACTAAACTCATTAGATTCACACACTACGAGCAACCGATAATGGCCTCAAGCAACGATCAGACGCCAGATCCCATGGTTGCACAACTTACCATGCTTCAAGAACGTTTACAAGCTTTAGAAGAGGAAAATTTGACAATGCGAAACTCCAACGTAGCCTACAGGAAAAGCTGGAGCAGTTGTCATCCAACCCTCAGAATAACAACATTCATGGTCAGACTAGCAATCCAAGCGATCAAGGCAATCCGATAGTCCCGCCCCCATTAGATGGGCATGACGACAATAATCCACCCATTTCACATGGCCCGAACTCCTCTCTCGATCCCACTCATCAAATTGTCTGCTTCATGAGAAGAGAGATGATGGAATTCAAGGAAGCAATCATGTCCAGACTACCAGGGGTAAGGTTGCCAATCAGAAAGAGCAGAGCTGGAGCAATTTCTGATACTTCATTTGTGGAGTCAATTATGGTTGTGGATCTGCCTCGAAAATTCAGCCCGCCCGAGATGAAGTTATATGATGGGTCCACCGATCCAGACGACCACGTAATACATTACAAGTACAAGATGATGTCGACCGGTTTGTCCTCAAACCAATGTGAAGTTGGAATGTGCAGATGCTTTGGGGAAACATTCCCTCACTTGGTGAAAGTTCGATTTTACACAAAGTTCTGACCCTATGCGGAAATAATCACAATTAATTAAGAAAAGTCCTAATTAATGTGTCTATGGGAAATCAACTACCAACCACAATATCCAAAAACAGTAAAGACCACAATATTAATTTAATACGAAATGTAAATTGCGGAAAGGTAAATCAATCACACAAAATCAACACAATAATTTTGGTGACGAAGTGGAAAACTCTTCCGAGTAAAAAACCACTTCGGGTATATCGGCTACCAGCCCAATCCACTATATAGAGATAAACTTACAGCGATGGTCAAGACCTATGGTGACAACTTCACCGACTCAAGTACCTCAATACTGCAAGAACTCAAGGCAACTCCTTAAGTCCGCGACTCACGGTTTTCTTCAGAACCTCTGAAGTCTCTGAGTAGATTGTATCACTTCGAACGCCGGAACTCCGACTACCAAACTTCCTCCTAAAGAACTCTTAAGGATTAGGGAATTTGAGTTATGTTGTGTTGAAGGTTTATCAAAGAAGGATTCACACCATTAATGGAGAAGACAATAAGATGAAGAAGTCTTCAATGGTGGAATCAAAGAGAGTTGAAAGCTTTGAGAGTATTTGGCTCAAGGGAAAAATGTTTCAACTCATTCAACTCCTAAGAATGGCGGCTAAGTGTATATTTATAGGTAGGGTGAAAAGCTAGGATTTTGCAGGCCAAAAACACGTTCAGATCGCAGTCGCGTTCGAACGGTTACTCGAACGCAACATGAACACGCCTTTTCTGTGAAGACTCGTTCGAACGCCAATCGAACGCAAAACAAACGGATGCTCTCTGGAATGATCTCGTTCGAACCCACCAAGAACGTGACTCGAACGTTTGCTCTCTGGAATGCTCCCGTTCGAACCCAATAAAGAACGTGCCACTAAAGCCACACGTTCGAACCCAAAAACGAACACAGCACTAACTCCAATCATTCGAACACTGAAACGAACGCACCACGAACACATGTCTGATGCACAGCAGCCAAAAACCAGTCCAATTGCACAAAGATCTTCATGAAAGATTACAACTCAATTGAACTTGTTTTGTCACAGACACATGCCAATAAAAATTGAACTAACAATCTCCCCCTTTGGCATTCCGTGACAAAACACTACCTAATACAAAGACTACAGTAATAGACCCAAAAAGAAAATAGTCAAATGTCAACTATCAAAACAGTGACTTATTACATAATGACTCGATCTAATACCTAACCAAGTAGTCTTGAAAACAATACCGCATCAGCAACAAACCTGTTTACCTGAAAAATCCACAAACAACAGTATACCATGAAAAGCATTGGGATTATCAAGTATAACATCAAACAGGTAAAACATTTGTCTCCCCCTTAATCTGAACTCTCCTTAAAACGGAGATATCGACAAATCACCAATTACTCCCCATTTTTGTCACGAAATGACAAAGCATGCATACACCAGGAGAGACAACAAACATATATTAAAACTTACTCCCCCGCACAAACAGACACACAAATTTATCATAAGAATAAATGGGAAGCAAATTACCAAAAGCAATATCCGTAAGCATGCATTAGGAACAGACAGTAAACGAAACATTCAAGATAGAATATTTTCATTAAAATACGACAAATGTTTGCAAAACATCTCATAAACAACCAAAAGGGTGAGAGTACATCATCACATGTTACAAAAAATATGATCCCAAAAATAAACAGACTCCTACTAACTCAAAGAAAGCCCAGAAAATAAAGCAAAACTACTAGTCAGACTCCGAACTGGCAGAAGAACCCTCATCATCAGAAGCCGCATGACAATCCGCAATATGGCGTGCAAACAGAGCTTGCAAGCTACGAACAGTCGAACGAATCTCCGATTGGCCTCCTGAGAGTAGACCAAGCTCGGCCAGGATAGAGGCCTGAGAGTCCAAAATGCGCTGGTAAAAATCTGGAGGAGGACCAGCGGAAGAGGAGAAGGCAGCAGCCGAGGCAGCCGGGGCAGGAGCCGGAGCAGAATCAGGAGCAGGAGCAGCCGCTGGAGTAGGAGCATGAGCATGGGCAGGCAGATGAGCAGCTCCCGAAGAGACAGTCTGACGGCCTATGAGCTTGAGCAGAGGAAGATGGGGATCATGAACAAAGCCAGGGATCAGAGCCGAGATGATACGGCGAATAAGACACCCGTAAGGAAGAGTGTGAGCAACATATGAAGCAGTGCGAATGCGGGTCATCTCTCGAAGGATCACACTGAGGATGTCTATGGAAAGTCCTTGCTCTATGGCATAAAGAAAAGCAATCATGGCAAGAGGTTGGGTGTTCACATGCGATTTAGGCCAGAGATTGTGGCAGACAATCCGATTGAGCAAACGATGGGAGGGGAGCAAGGTGGCAACAACAATAGTACCCCCGACTATCGGACGATGTTGTCCGGAGGCAACATCCAAAATCAGCTGATCAGATGGGCTTTCAGTAGGAGTCCAGGGGAACTCGGGAAATGGCACCTCAGGGATGGCAAGAACCCGAGATAAGACCGAATGATCAATGTCCAGGTAAGTGCCCCGAATGTACACAGAGAAGGAGGTGAGGGTAACTACCTCCATGTTGGAGTAAAACTCCTGGATAAGCTGGGGTGAAGGACCAGTGAAACCAGATAAAAGAGGACCCCAACCACGGTTAATGAGCAGGGGAACAATCCCGGTGTCACGCAACTCATCCTCCAGGACGTTGCGCTCCAAAAACAAGCTACGCTGTGAGAAATGATCATCAAATAACTTGGCAGCAGCAGGACTGCGAAAGTGATCACTAGGGAGAGAATCGCGAGGACGTTTCTTTGAGGCAACAGACTTCTTAGGCATCTAGAACACATAAGAAATGCACAAAATAAAGAACAACCCAAACAGACCATAAAATAGAAGCTGTGGGAACCAATGAGCGTTCGAACGAAGTTCTTATGGCGTTCGAACGCGGTGGCGAAGAACAAATGCGAAAACAAGCTCAACAGATACAAATCGCCACAAATAAACACCCCCAAAACAGCAGTAAACACAACCCAAGGACTACAAATGCCTTGATCGAAGAAACAAGGCAAAATCCAAAAGGACCGAAACCCTAAAACCAGATCTCAAAAGAAAACATAAAAACAGAGGAGATATGTACCTTGATGATGGAGATGAGACCGAAATCAAGGAGAATAAGGCAATCCAAGCGCGAATCTGACTTGAAATGGGAGAGATTTGCGAGGGAAAACAGTGAAGACGGAGAGGAAAGGGAAAAAGGGAAACGTACGAACGAAATACACACACAGCCTATTTAAATATCCCGAAAACGTTCGAACGAGTGTCGAACGAACGTTCGAACGAAAATTAAAACGAAACACCAACGAAATACGTTCGAACGAAAGGAAACAATACACGAACGAAAACAGACACAGTGCAAACCAGGAAAAGACACTACAAACACGGACTAGAAGACACTTCAAGCAAATACAAAGATACCCAGTCAGTATTCAGATGATTATGACATGAAACAATATGCAACATTTTAAGATATGCTAAATACAACACTTGTGCATATGACATAAACACCAAAGCATATAAAACACTTGCGTGAAAAAGAAAGTGCACAACAAATCAAGGCTTAAGACCTTATTTTATGAGCTGGACACAGCCAAAGAAATCCATCTCTAAACAAACCAAGTCCACAAAACATGTGTTCAAACCCAGCACCACTAGGACCTGAAAATAAGCAACATTAGTTGCATGCTATGTTATTTACCCCAGAGATATCATGAGCTCATATTTAATAACTCTTTCGAGTGAAGGGTTTTTGCCCTTATCTTTTGAATTTGGCCATTTTGGCTCTTTTGCACTAGAGTCTCATATATTTTTTGTTTAATTCTTTTTGCTTTTACAAGGGGATAGCAAGGTCATCTAGTCAAAGGTCACACTATTTAGCAAACAAGATATGATAGAAATTATATTGCTAGTCCAAAAACTCATACATGCGACCAAGCCTTGACAAAATAAAAACGTGTATGTGAGGTGCAAACACATGATATACCAAAGGTTTTTATCACACACACTCATGTATATATAGCATCAAGAAAAATAAAAGCATATCATACATGCATAATCATATATCCTACATACCAGGATCACATGCATAAGCTTTTCATGCTCTAACAAGCCGTAAATAAAAAAATTGTCTTTTTCATTTTCTATTTTTTTCGAATTTTTCAGATTTTAACAAATAAAAATAAAGACACAAACAGGCTTGTAAAACATCCAATGGTACGTGGAGTTGTATCCCGAGTGCATATCATACTACCGTCCATTCGAAATCGGCTATGAAATTTATGTCCGAGTTTCCATCCTATATACCAAGGGACATGTAACAAAAACAAGACACACACACACCCATATGTTGTGAAAACAAGATAAACGTGCAAAAACATAAAACACACGCACACCACACACACACATGCAATGGGAAGATTAAATGCATCTTTCAAGCAGAGTTACACCAAAGTGCACTCTCATTATGTCCATCAGGACATGCATAAGAAGATGGAAATTCATCTTGTTTCTTCACCCAAACATTTCTAGGAACCTCATCCACTTGAGAATTCCCAGTAAACAAATTAAGTTTCTCACTAAGAAATTTTGTCTGTTTAGTTAGTGCAGAAACTTGAGAAACTAGATTTGAAGAGTCAAATCTAGGTGACACACTCTTAGGCCTTTTCTGTTGCTTGTGCAACATGAAGCACTTAGGCCTAATATGTCCAGCCTTGCCACAGTGGTGGCACACAGGCACAAACCTCGGACGAGAGCGAGGTTTACCCACAACACCTCTAGATCGAGGTTGGGTCACAGGACGAGGAACAAATGGAGGAATCAGATGACTACACTCAACATGCTTCTTACCTAAGTCATGTTTAGCTGTTATAGGCACAACTTTGGAAGAAGAAGCCTTATCACAGTTAGGCTCAGAAATAATTCCTAACATACGGTTCACATTTTTATTCTCACTAGAAAATACAGACAACTGGGTTCTAGTATCTTCAAGTTCAGTCTCTAAAGCTAGGACCTTATCAATTAGACCCATATTCCTCTTCTCCAGGTCATCAAGCATCAAAAGGCTTTGCTCAAATTTGGCTTGAGCTTCATTCTTTTCTAGCTCAACAGCTTTCAGCCTTTTATTGACCTCTATGTTAGTCTTCTTAATAGCTAAACTCTCATTAAACAGTTCAACATAAGCTACCTGAAGACTTTCCTCATCTACAGACTCATCAAGAGAGACTTCTGAATCATCATCATTAATCACAATCTCTCTCTCACCAGTCACACTAGCAGTAAAGGCAATAAAATTTTTCTTGCCTTTAGGAGACTCATCAGAAGAATAACCACCTTCTGAATCACTAGGAGAGGCAGTAATGGCTTTCTTGCCTTTAGCTCTGAGATATGTAGGGCACTCTGGTCGAATATGCCCATAGCCTTCACACTCATGGCATTGGACATCACGGGATCTACTACCCCTATCATCTCTAGACTCTTTTCTGCTATGCCTACTCTCTTTAGGCATAACCTCCCTATCTCTATTACTGTTATGGCCACTCTTCTTAAGTTTAAGAAATTTCTTAAACTTCTTTGCAAACAAGGCCAAATCATGATCAGTGATGGTATCATCATCACTAAACGAATCATGCACAACTTCCTTAGTGATTTTCATCGCAAACGTTTTTGGCTCTCTAAAACCAGGAAGCTTTTTCTCATAAACCTGCAGCTTTCCTACGAGTTCATCTAAATTAAGCTGATCAAGATCATTGCTTTCCTCGATGGCGGTGATTTTGGGTAGGAACTTATCAGGTAGGAATCTCATGATTTTCCTAACTATCCTACTGGTAGGAATAGTCTCACCTAGGTTAAAACTAGAGTTAACAATATCGTTAATCTCAGCATAAAACTCATCAAAGGTCTCATCTTCTTTCATTCTGGCAACCTCAAACCTAGTAGCTAAATCTTGGAGTCTATTATTTTTAACAGACATTGTGCCCTCATGCACAGTCTGCAGGATGTCCCAAGCATCCTTGGCTATCTCACACATTGAGATTCTCCTAAACTCAGCAGAACACACAACACCATGTATGGCATTAACAGCCTTGCTGTTCCTATTGCTAGCATCAAATTCGTCTTTGGTCCAGGTCAATTTATCTTTAGGGGAAGATACCCCATCAACAATAACAACGGGAGGTTTCCACCCGTGTTCAACAGTCATCCAGACCCTCTCATCTAAGGACTTAAGGAACGTCTTCATGCGAACCTTCCAATGTAAATATTCAGTGCCATCAAAAAATGGCGGACAATTTAAGGGTTGACTACGCTCCATAGCTAATGGGTCAAGGATCGAGTTCAGGCTCTGATACCAATTGAAAGTTCGATTTTACACAAAGTTCTGACCCTATGCGGAAATAATCACAATTAATTAAGACAAGTCCTAATTAATGTGTCTATGGGAAATCAACTACCAACCACAATATCCAACAACAGTAAAGACCACAATATTAATTTAATACGAAATGTAAATTGCGGAAAGGTAAATCAATCACACAAAATCAACACAATAATTTTGGTGACGAAGTGGAAAACTCTTCCGAGTAAAAAACCACTCCGGGTATATCGGCTACCAGCCCAATCCACTATATAGAGATAAACTTACAGCGATGGTCAAGACCTATGGTGACAACTTCACCGACTCAAGTACCTCAATACTGCAAGAACTCAAGGCAACTCCTTAAGTCCGCGACTCACGGTTTTCTTCAGAACCTCTGAAGTCTCTGAGTAGATTGTATCACTTCGAACGCCGGAACTCCGACTACCAAACTTCCTCCTAAAGAACTCTTAAGGATTAGGGAATTTGGGTTATGTTGTGTTGAAGGTTTATCAAAGAAGGATTCACACCATTAATGGAGAAGACAATAAGATGAAGAAGTCTTCAATGGTGGAATCAAAGAGAGTTGAAAGCTTTGAGAGTATTTGGCACAAGGGAAAAATGTTTCAACTCATTCAACTCATGAGAATGGCGGCTAAGTGTTATATTTATAGGTAGGGTGAAAAGCTAGGGTTTTACAGGCCAAAAACACGTTCAGATCGCAGTCGCGTTCGAACGGTTACTCGAATGCAACACGAACGTGCCTTTTCTGTGAAGACTCGTTCGAACGCCAATCGAACGCAAAACGAACGGATGCTCTCTGGAATGATCTCGTTCGAACCCACCAAGAACGTGACTCGAACGTTTGCTCTCTGGAATGCTCCCGTTCGAACCCAATAAAGAACGTGCCACTAACGCCACACGTTCGAACCCAAAAATGAACGCAGCACTAACTCCAATCGTTCGAACACTGAAACGAACGCACCACGAACGCATGTCTAATGCACAGCAGCCAAAAACCAGTCCAATTGCACAAAGATCTTCATGAAAGATTACAACTCAATTGAACTTGTTTTGTCACGGACACATGCCAATAAAAATGGAACTAACACTTGGTATATTAACTTGCCCTACAGATTCATCGAGTCCTACCAGCAGCTGGCTGACATGTTCGTGCAACACTTTGCAAGTTCATGCAAACTAGAGAAGACTTCAGACGATCTCAATTCAATCTTGCAAAGAAAAAGAGAATCTCTACGGAGCTACGTGGCTCGGTTCAACAGGGAAAGAATTAATATTCCGGATCTCCACCAACCTACAGCGGTAGAGGCCTTCCGGAACGGACTGCTATATGATAGTGGACTTTACAAGAAATTAACCAAGTTCCGATGTTACACCATGGACCAGGTCATGGTGCAGGCCCAAGTGGAAATAAGATGGGAAGATGACAAAAGAAATAAAAGAATGGAGGACGTTTCGAATACACGGGTTGATAGAAGGCTTGTTGCTCCTACGCGACCCGACATGGGTATTTATTCTCATAAAGAAAGGAGAAACCAATCTCGAGGAGAGCAGAATCCTTTCTACAAAGATATTGATATGCGACCAAGGCAATACAAAAACCGAGAAGAAACACCAGCAAGCAAACCCAGCTCCCGGACTATAACTTTACAATTTCCCCAAGGGAATTGGTATTAGTACTTAAGTAGATGGAGAGTGAGTGAAGTGGCCTTCACGCTCCATGGACGACTCTACCAAAAAAGACACTAGAAAATGGTGTGAATTCCACCGAGACTACGGCCACAGGACAGTAGAGTGTGTAGCCTTGAGATTGGAGGTCATGTAACTATTAAACAAAAGGATTTTTGAGAGATTTGCTCACTGAGAATGGGAAAGCATCCTTGGCACGAAGGGACGAGAGATATGGTCAAGGAGAAACTCCAACTCCACCGCCACCAGTTAACAACACTGTTAATATTATTTCGGGAGGGTCAGAAATCAGCGGAATATCATATTCGGCGGCTAAACGACATTCGAGATCTCTTACTAGCAGTATTTCTCATACTACAATGGTTGTAGAGAGGATGTTCACCAATTTGACTATGGAGTTCCCAGACGATGGTGATTCACACAATTTAAATCCTCACCACGACGCTTTAGTCATCTCCTTGCAAGTGGCAAACTTTATGATCAAGCGAGTGTTGGTCGACACAGACTCCACAACCAATATCATTTTCACTACAGCCCTCGCGGATATGGGTACCGAGTTGGACAAAATAAACAGGCGGACGACTGTGTTGATTGGGTTTAGTGGAGAGCAAAAATTCACAATGGGAGAAATATCACTCCTAGTCTACGTAGCAGGAATCAATAAAATGACCACGTTTTTTTGTCTTGGATAGCCCATCAGCCTACAATCTAATCATGGGCAGACCATGGATTCACGACATAAGGGCGGTCTCGTCCACCTATCACCAAGTTATTAAATTCCCAACCAAATGGGGGGTTCAAGAGATTAAAGGTGATAGAGCTGCATCCAGAAGCTGCTATCAGACGATCTTGAGGGCGAAAGTTGAGTCGACATAGCAATTACAGGGTGGATCTCGTGGTTCGGAACCGACACTACCAAATCTAGAGGAGCTCAACGAGATCCAGATTCACCCTCAATTTGCAGATCACAAGGCACTGATTGGAGCTAACTTGGATCCCAGATTACGAGCTGACCTAATATAATTCCTGAAGAAGCAACACAATAGTTTTGCATGGTCTCACAAGGACATGACTGGAATCGACCCTGAGCTGATTACTCACGAATTGTATGTAGATCCAGACCACACCCCGGTGAGGCAAAAGAGAATGAAGTTCACCCCTGAAAGAAATCGGATCATTGATGAAAAGATTCAGAAGTTGTTACATAATGGAGCGGTCAGGGAAATGCAGTTTCCAGAGTGGCTTGCAAATGTTGTCGTTGTGAGAAAAAAAAAGTGGAGAGTCTGCATCGATTTTACAGATCTGAACAAAGCTTGCCCAAAGGATTCATTCCCACTACCACATATAGATTCGATGGTCGATGCTATGGCTGGACATGAGTTGTTGAGCTTCATGCATGCGTTTTCAAGCTACAACCAGATCCTCATGCACCCTGACGATCAAGAGAAGACATCATTTGTCACTAACCGAGGAATTTACTGCTACAAGGTTATACCGTTCAGCTTAAAGAATACAGGGGAAACATACCAACGATTGGTCAATAAGATGTTCGCCAGTCAAATTGGGAAGACAATGGAGGTTTACATAGACGATATGTTGGTGAAGTCTTTTAAATCGGATCAGCATCTCAACCATCTGGAGGAAGCCTTCAATATTATGGACATGTACGGAATGAAGTTGAACCCAACTAAGTGTGCATTTGGTGTTACCTCAGGGAAATTCTTGGGATACATAGTCACTCGACGAGGGATAGAAGTGAATCCAGACCAGATCAAGTCAATCATCGACATCCCCTCACCTTCCAACCCAAATGAGATCATGCGACTAGCAGGGAGGATTTCCGCATTAAACAGGTTCATCTCGAAATCCACGAATAAGAGTTTTCTGTTCTTTTCAGGTTTAAAAAAGGCCAACCACTTTGAATGGACTCCCGCTTGTGAAGAATTGCTGAAAAGGCTCAAGCAATATCTTACAACTCCACCTCTGTTGTCAAAGCCACTCGATAATGAGAGGCTTTATCTCTACTTGGGAGTATCAGAACACGCGGTTAGTGCAGTCTTAATAAGAGAGGAGGCAGAAACCCAACTCCCAGTCTACTACGTAAGTAAAGCGTTGTTGGGAGCAGAATCACGCTACCCGTTAATAGAGAAGTTGGTATTCGCTCTAATTACGGCTGCAAGAAAACTCAGACCCTACTTTCAGGGACATCCGATCACATTATACATGACATATCCTCTGAGAAGCATACTCCATAAACCAGAACTTTCAGGTAGATTAATGAAGTGGGCAATCGAACTTGGGGAACACGATATATTGTACCTGCCTAGGACCGCCATCAAATCTCAAGCTTTAGAAAAATTCGTAGCCGACTTCACTACAGGCTTACTTGCTGCAGCTGAAATCAAAGTCTGCTCTATCCGTTCGACGATTCCTTGGAAACTCGCAGTCGGCAGATCCAGTAACAAAAAAGGGTGTGGTCTTGGGATTATGATTACTACTCCGGAAGGCGACATTCTACAGCAAGCAATCAAGTGCGGATTTAGAGTGACCAACAACGAGATAGAGTATGAAGCACTGATTGCAGGGTTGTCATTAGCCAAGGAACTGGGAGCCAGGAAGATAGAAGTAAAATCCAATTCTCAGTTGATTGTAAACCAGATCCAAGGGTCATATCATGCATGAAGTCTTCAAATGGCGTCTTATTTACAAAAGGTAAAAGATATTCAGTCGAAATTTGAAGAATTCATTATAACCCAAATTTGAAGAAGTGAAAACTCTCAAGCAATGAAAACTCCCAAGCAGATGCTCTGGCCACCCTTGGATCAACAATGGAGGGAGACAAACCACGTACAATACCAATAGTATATTTGAAATGGCTGGCAATTTGGAAGGAAGAAACAATTGTCACATCGGTCGATTCAGGTGACACTTGGATGTTACCTATTGTTAAGTATTTGCAGGAAGGCGTGCTTCCAAACGACAAACCGCAAGCCAGAAAAGTCCAGAGATAGTCTGCAAAGTTCGTGATATTCGACGGTCAGCTGCTAAGAAGATCACTTTCAGGGACTTACTTGAAGTGCCTCACACGCGATGAAGCGCAACATGTGTTGACAGAGCTACACGAAGGGGAATGTGGGAACCACTCTGGTGGTAGGAGCCTAGCTCTTCGAGCCCATTCCACGGGATACTACTGGCCGACAATGAGGTCCGACTCAGCTGAATTCACTAAAAGGTGCGACAAATGTCAAAGGTTTGCTCCAGTTCCACATCACCCACCAGAAAAGCTCAATACCATCATCTCTCTTTGGCCGTTCATGAAATGGGGAATGGTCATCGTAGGAAAACTTCCAGTCGCATCAGGCCAATGTGTCTACATGCTTGTGTTGATAGATTATTTCTCGAAATGGATCGAAGCTGAATCATTCACCATAATACGCGACAAGGAGGCACAAAAATTCGTCTGGAAGAATATCATCTGTCGGTTTGGCATACCGAGAGAAATCGTGACTGACAACGGCTCTCAATTCATCAGCCATCAATTTCAAGACTTCTGCAGGAATTGGGGCATAAAGTTGAGCTTTTCAACCCCACGCTTCCCACAAGTGAACGGCCAGGCCGAATCGTCCAACAAAACGATTTGAATACTTTGAAGAAGAGATTGGAGAAGGCTAAAGGCGCTTGGGCGGATGAACTTCCAGGGATGTTGTGGTCATACAGGACGACAACTCATTCTTCAACAAGCGAAACCCCTTTCACACTGGCATTTGGAACGGAAGCAGTGATACCGATAGAAGAAGCCATCCCATCACCACGGTACCAATGGCTCGACGACGAAACAAATCAACAGCTCATGAATTTCAACCTCGACACGATTGATGAATTAAAGGACCTAGCTTACATTCGACTGGTTGTTCATCAACAGAGGATGGCCAGATTCTTCGACAAGAACGTCAGGAGCAGGACATTCAATGAGGGAGATTGGGTCATACGCAGAGTATTCCAGAACACAACAGAGATTGGAGATGGAAAGTTGGGACCAAACTGGGAAGGTCTGTACCTCATCACAAAAATTGTCGGGAGAGGAGCCTACAAGCTGCAGACCTTGGAAGGGAATCTTGTCCGCAACAATTGGAATGTCGTTCATCTTAAGCGGTTCATCTGGTAACACTTAAGTTTTTTTTTTTATTTTTAGATGTAGCTACCTTTCGCAGCACTTAGTTATTTTTCAAAATATGAAATAATTTGTAGAAGTCATTCGACTGATTGCAATAAAAATTCATCCATAAAAATCATTTGTCTGCGACTATACCTCATACGACAAAATAATGTGCCTTGTTCAAAATATCGGCATACCACCTTTCCATTCTACAAATCAGTTTTTACATTATACAAAATGTTAAATTAAAAAAAAAAACATAAGTACATTAACATTTAAAACCCTTAAACTTCATGCGCACTGGCTGGTTCTTCTTCGGCAGCTGCGGGAACGCTGGTAGGAACATCTTATTGGGCTTCGAGCTCCATCCTCGTTTCAGTATCGACCTCAGCCGGTCCAACATCTTCTCATTCCTCCAATCGCTCTTCGGCCCTTTCCACTTCAGCTTCATGAATTACCACTGACTCTACATCTCCCTTCATTGATTCAACTTCATCACTTTTTTCTTCTTCACCATCCTCCATCGACGAGGAAAGCCCATCTACACGTCTTTCGTACTCCCGAATCCATTTCTCAGGCTTCCAGTCGACATGCTTCCCAGCAAGATAGTCCTTCATCAAATCATATATGTTTTTCATCATGGAGTCGATGGCGATTTCCTTCATCTGCTCTAATAATTGTTCTTTTTCCTTCTTTACGCTCTCAAAACTATGCTTATAGATGTCGATAGTTAACTCAGACGTTTCCTTGTCCATTTTTAGAGTAGCCTTAACTTCTTTCAACTCCTTCTCAAGCCCTTTTTCCTTTCTCTGAGAAGCGATCAGCCCGGACTTCAGTTCTGAAGCCTCATTCCTCACCACCGACAATGTTTTTTCTAGTTCCCTGATCCTTTGTTGACTCGACTCCGCATTTTTTCGCATGTATAGACTACATTCCAATGCCTGAAAAGGCCCAGGTTAGAGATCATTCGACCAAAAAAAATGTGTATTCACTATACTCACTTGATAGTTCAGAGATATGGCTTTCCTCATAGCCTCCACTAGACCGATCTGTGTTAACCTTTCTTCATCCCCCTCTAGAAGAAGCCCGTCCACAAATGAGTCGATGCTTGAAGGATCGGAGATTGCAGTTGACTCGCGAGGAACCTTTAAAATGACATTGTCAGCGTCTTCCTCCACCTCAGTGATAGATTTCATTTTCTTCCTTGCAGAAGTCATTTTAGTCGACTTCCCTTTTTTCTGCAACAACTTATCTCGAGACGACTTCTTTGGGTTGGGGACCGGTTTCTTTTTCAACTTTCGGCTCTTTAATCTTCAACTTTCTTGCTTTCCTCTGATTCTTCATTTCGTCGAGTGAGGCTACTGTAAATGGACCAGTCATCATATCCTCTGCGCACAAAAGTTCCTCAGGTTTTAGGGCCTTTCGAAATTTAGACTCTCCGTATAACTCTCGACACGACCATCTACAATTTATCACGGGCAATACGACGTTACAAAATGCCATAAGAGTATCTTCTCCTTCTCGACTGAAGATATCCCTCCACAACAGAGTTGCCCTCAATCTCTTCTCCACTAAGATGCTTTTATAGTATCTTTCTTCTGCAGGTAAAGCTATGATCGATTTGGTGTTGGAAATTGTTTGAGCAGTCGAGTCAAATGATCTATTTCGTATAGTATCTGTAACGACAAATACATGGTTATTCCAATTCATAAGTGAGATTCGAGGATTAAACATTAAAGAAAATGCGATACTCACTCGACAAACTTCAATATTCTGGGATTCGACCAGCCCCGGCCGATCCAAATATACCCTCACCCCTTGCAAAGAAATAATCGGATTGCCAATTCCCCCTATCATTAGTCGGCAATCCATAACTAAGTGTGTCTTCCTCCGACAAAGAATCAAGGTATATCTTCATTTCTCCTTCAAATGTTCTTTCAGGTAGTATGTAGCCAAGACATCTTTCACCTCAAAAAGCACTCCTAACTCGAAAGACATGCATTCAATCGACAATAAAATCCTCCATGCATTAGGCATCAACTGAGAATGAGCAACCTCAAAATGATCCAGGACTTCCCAAACTAGTCTTGGTATGGGGAACCTCAGCCCATCAGAGAATGGACGCACGTAAAATCCCATCCACCCCGGAACTTTATAATCAATCCTCTCACTCGACAGAGGTACCCTTAGTTCCAAAGAGTCAGGAAACCTATATTTGCACCTGAGTTCCCTTAGCAGCTTTCCAGTCATTCGACTAGCAGGATTCTTAGATAATAAGTTAGTTGGTTCGCTTGTACTAGGTAATTCACTCGACTCTTCAACTACTGGTAAAGTCCTCAGTGGTATGGCCTCGGTAGGGACCTTCTGGGATGGCCTAGCCAAGGTAACTATACCAGCCTCAATCAACCCTTGATACGACCAATCTTTATATACTTTATCCTCATTCGTCTCACTCGAAGAAGATCCGACATAACTATCAATCTTAGCACCTAAGCTACCTAAGGATTCTTCACTCGACATCCTCCAAACAACAAGCATATAAACACTAAACTCCATAGCAACCTATTTCCTAAATATCAAAACCCACAAACATAATTTTCAAAATAGATCTGAAGTCCTAAAGATCAAACAGCCTATATTACCTAAGAACAGCTTGAATCTACACTATGAATGTTTAAAGAAAATGAAGAACAAGAGTTGAGTTTTTTAGGAGTACCTTGAAGACTTGAGAGCCCTCCCAACTCGGCCTCTGAAACGGAATTTTGAGAATGAGGCAAATGAACCTTCGAAGCTCTCTTATACACCCTTCCATTTTTGGCGCTCAAATTCCCGCCAAAACTCCTCGTAACTAACGCTAGGGTTGCATTAAAATGGCTAGAGAAAAACCTAGAAGCAGTCCTAGTGTCGAATGAGAACATAGAAGGCATGGCAAGAAAAATGGTCACTCAACATAACACACTTGAAAGTCTTGGCTTAAAAGAACATCATAATTATCCGACGTTGTCGAATGTGATTACTCCTGAACCATCATCTGGTTCAGTCGAATGGACATTCCCCATAGGCTCATGTGGAGTCAAATTAAAGATATGGACTTACATCGGTCCATACGACATGTCAACTCAAATAAAAGCATGGACTTCCTCTGTCCATACGACATGTCGAGTGTGATTACTTCTGAACCATCATCTGGTTCAGTCGACAGGGGACATTCCCCATAGGCTCATGTGGAGTCAAATTAATGATATGGACTTCCCTCAGTCCATGCGACATGTCGACTCAAATAAAAGCATGGACTTCCTCTGTCCATACGACATGTCGAGTGTGATTACTCATGAACCATCATCTGGTTCAGTCGACAGGGGACATTCCCCATAGGCTCTTGTGGAGTCAAATTAAAGATATGGACTTCCCTCAGTCCATGTGACATGTCGACTCAAATAGATGCATGGACTTCCCTATGTCCATACGACATGTCGAGTGTGATTACTCATGAACCATCATCTGGTTCAGTCGATAGGGTACATTCCCCATAGGCTCATGTGGAGTCAAATTAATGATATGGACTTCCCTCAGTCCATATGACATGTCGACTCAAATAAAAGCATGGACTTCATCTGTCCATACGACATGTCGAGTGTGATTACTCATGAACCATCATCTGGTTCAGTCGATATGGGACATTCCTCATAGGCTCATGTGGAGTCAAATTAAAGATATGTACTTCCCTCAGTCCATACGACATGTCGAGTCAAATAGATGCATGGACTTCCCTCAGTCAATATGACATGTCGACTCAAATAAAAACATGGACTTCCTCTGTCCATACGACATGTCGAGTGTGATTACTCATGAACCATCATATGGTTCAGTCGACATGGGACATTCCCCATAGGCTCATGTGGAGTCAAATTAAAGATATGGACTTCTCTCAGTCCATACGACATGTCGAGTCAAATAGATACATGGACTTCCATCAGTCCATATGACATGTCGACTCAAATAAAAGCATGGACTTCCTCTGTCCATACGACACGTCGAGTATGATTACTCCTGAACCATCATCTGGTTCAGTCGACATGGGACATTCCTCATAGGCTCATGTGGAGTCAAATTAAATATATGGACTTCCCTCAGTCCATACGACATGTCGAGTCAAATAGATGCATGGACTTCCCTCTGTCCATACGACATGTCGAGTGTGATTACTCGTTAACCATCATTTGGTTCAGTCGACAGAGAACATTCCTCATAGGCTCATGTGGAGTCAAATTAAAGATATGGACTTCCCTCAGTCCATACGACATGTCGAGTCAAATAGATACTTGGACCTCCCTCTGTCCATACGACATGTCGAGTGTGATTACTCCTGAACCATCATCTGGTTCAGTCGACAGAGAACATTCCCCATAGGCTCATATGGAGTCAAATAGATGCATGGACTTCCCTCTGTCCATACGACATGTCGAGTGATATTAACTCATAAAGCCTTCAACATGTTCGGTCAACCAGGGACACCCCCTTGACTCATGTCGAATCAAAAGAAGACATGAATTCTTCCTCCCTCAGTCCATACGACTATGTTGATTGAAGTTACCTCCTGAAATACCCTGTGTACCTATCAACCATGAATACCCATCGAAGGATTCAAGACAAAATAATTGAAGACAAGCTCCCTCAGTCCGTACGACGGAGCATCATGTGGATTAGCTTTGAACCTCTGTCAGGATCAGTAAAACAACTACCCATGTCCTGATTCATTTGACATGCTCGAAGGTACTCTCCAAGTCTATGGCTTCTAGACTTAAAGAGTATGGGAAAAACTGTAAGGGCCAAAATTGGGCCCAATGGTAAAATCGATATTTTACCACAGAGCCAACCATCAAGCCCGAAGCCCATTAACGAATCTGACCCAAAAGATTAAACCAAGAGGCTTCACGGGCCCAAACCCATCATCATCAGGGGAACCAACGGACATCAGTTACCAGATCAAGAGGAAATCTGAACTAATAAACATCATCATAAAGTCGTCGATAAACTATCCATTAAATCGCCAGTTACAATAACTCCAACGGGAAAAGAGAGACCCCATATCAGGAGGCTTATAAAAAAGGAGCCAATGCATAAAGAAAATGACATATTTTGACACAATCACCTATCACCGAATAAATTATAATACCCCGCCCTCACGGCAAACAGACAGAGACTGAGGTAACTTCTGGCCTTGTTCTCCTTACTTCAGACTTTCCATATTGCTGACTTGAGCGTCAGAGTGCCTACGGTTTCCACCACACCGGTGGGCAGTAACCTCCTCACTCTTACTACCCTTATTTTGCAGGTTCGCTAGTGCCCTTCATCTTAATTCTCGATTGTGAATCTCGGCCAAAATCAGCAGCATCACAATATCGATGATGCAAAAGTTATCAGAAAATTTATAATTTATTCATATAAACAAGTACAATTGAAATATGCATCATTAATACTAATTAATCATTTTAAAGAAAAACCATGGAATGAAATGCCACAGGGACCATGTAAACATGTGCCACAACATGGCCACATAACAAATGCCACGATAAGGCCACATAGCAAATGCCACAACGGGGCAATATAGGTCTATATTGTGCATCGTAATGGCACTTCACATGATTAAATGCCACAACATGACAATATAAGGGTATAATGTGCGTCGTAACGGGGCTCCACATGGTCAAATGTCACAACAAGGCAATATAATATGTGCCGTAACAGGGCTCCACATAGTCAAATGCAATAAAATGGATATAAGTTTATAATGTGCGCCTCAACGGAGTTGCACATGATCAAATGCCACAATGAGTCTATAAAAGTTTATAATGTGTGCCACAACGGGACTCCACATGAATAAATTTTTCATATATCAAATTTAAATTTTATTACCAATTCAGGTCCGTTCCAATTTAAATTTATACTACCATACATATATTTATAAAAACAAAACAATTAAACTCATAATGGTCATGTCGTGCCGCCCGACGCGCCATTTAATATTTCATAAAAAAATGTGGCTAATATTAAAATACATTTCATATAATTTATATATGCATAACATATTGATGTAAATAAATAAATTTAAAACAATAATTAATGTGTGAAATTGAATCCATACCTCAACCCGATGCTCGAGACGCAAAACCGATCTCACATTAATTCTCAGCGCATCCAATATATTATGTTAGTTACACTGCTACAAAACTCTCTTCGTACCCACCGACATATCTTATGAGACATGACCAGAGATCGCCAAATGGCCACTCAAAAATAATATCTAAAATCTCGTATAATTCTAACGGAAATTCAACATGATTCCATTCCATTGACAACTCAAAATCACAAACACCCATTCGAGGCCTACAATAAACATACATATCCACACTTCGTATCTAACTTCACAATTTACAATCAACACTCCAAATCTTAAATCCACAAATCAAGTCTCATTACAATTTAATAATTTGAAATCGATAAACTTAAACGCATAATAACACAATAATACATAAAATTAGAGTTCGGATTCATTACCGCACAAAAAAATCAGTCCAACACGTTGGAGACGTCGAAGACAAGAAACTGCCCAAAGTGTGATGGCACGTGGCCTTCACGCGTATTCACATGCGTGTAACACACAAAGAATGAATTAAAACCCTAATTTGACAATCTAAAATACATTTCAGTTGATACTATCATCAATCATCATCATATGCCACGTCTAACAAAAATGATGCTAGATTTTGGTTAGATGTCACAATTTTGATGCATTACATTTAAATATTCGATCATTATAAGTTAATAAATTAACTCCTATATTTAATTAAATGATGTATGAGCTAAGACAAGCTAAAGCTTTTCATTGATATTGTTGTCTGATTAATTGCAAATAATAATCATATTTAATTAAAAAAAAAATATTATCATACAAGTCATATATTCGTCGTTAAATAATTAAATTATTGATCTTGTTTCAGAACAACTTACTATAGACAAAAATGCATGCAATTGTATATAATTGCTGACATGTGAAGTTGGTAATTTAAGATTAATTAGAAGATACCCAATAATATTATTAATTGAGGGATCATTGGAATTTTATTTTATTTTAGCTCATAATCCAATGAATAATATAAAATGGCATTAATTAACTTGGTGACAACACGTAATTTTTTTTAAAAAATCGTTGGAAATCTTATCGTCAAACCATCCTTTCCAGGTTTAAACGGAGCATGTAAATTCACTGGTTGTCTCAGGCTCTTACAAGAAACGCATTTCCTGAATTCGAACCCAAAATTTTAAGGTGAGATCCTGAACTTTATATTACCAAGCCACAACACGTAATGGTATCCTTGAAATTCTTTAATTTCAGACTCAGATTATAATGGATTTTATTTTATTTGTTTATTTATTTTGACTATCATAAAATCTAGCCACTATTTTCATTTAAATTTTGGTGATGGTGATGAAGTGTCCCTTGAGTTGTTGGGAATAGTGGATTTTAATTGCAAAGGTTGACTTGGGAGTTGGGACACGAGGGCTAAGTCGGCACATATTTTTTTAGTGTGAAATTTTTCATCTTTGAGTTTATTTTTTTAAATACATTATAAATTTAAATGTATCTATTCTCTTATTAAAGATTTAAATATTATATTTAGATATGATAATCGGTTAGGATGAGTCGGTATTTACCAAACTTATTTTAATTTTTGATTTTTAGATTAAAAAAACATAATCTTTCTAAGTCCGGATCAGATCGAATTCAAAATTTTATGTCATCCTTAATTATAATTAAGCCATATATAATGTGATATTGACTATTTTAAACCGATAATTTATCAAATCTTCCAGACGACCAAAGTAAAAAAATTAGACAAATAGAATGGAAACAAAAATAACTTTACAGCTCATAAGAATAATAAAGAAATGAGGGCTATGTACAGCAATAATTGTTTCAAAATTTGGAAACTCTTGAGTGGCTGCTATAAAAGGAAACAAAAAAAAAAAATTATTCTCGAGCTTTTGCTTTCCAATGATTTGGAACTAGCTAGCCTAGGATAACGAATGGCATGTACACCAAAAGTATTCAATCACTTTATTTAGGATAAATTGATTCAATTTGCAAAAGTATATTCTCTTTTAAATTAATTAAAATAATTTGATCATAGATGGTAAATGATATTGACAATTAGGTTATAATTGAAAATAAATTTATGGATTCATTCTTTGTAATTTATGATGTTTTGATAAATAATATATCTATATCAATGAATTTTGTGAATAAAATATGTACTAACATTTATTTGAATTTAGAATTACAATGAGATAAGATCTGTATGGAAACATGGACAATGAGATAAGACTTGTTTGGAGACATGGACAATGAGATAAGACCTGTTTGGAGACATGGACAAAGAGATAAGACATGTTGGAGACATGGACAATGAGATATGACTTGTTTGGAAACAAGGACAAAGAGATAAGACTTGTTTGGAGACAAAGACGATGACATATCCAGAGATCGGAACTCAGACGTCTGATACCATGTGAGAATTTGTGAAGTAAATGTATACTAACATTTGCTTGAATTTAGAATTACAATGAGATGCTTTTATATAGGCATTATATAATTATCATATTAAATACACAACTACCATATTAATTGCTTAATTAAATATAATATAACAAATTTGATTTAAGTGAGTATGTGAAAGTTTTTTAGGGGATGACCTGAACATTTTAGAGTAATATTGACTATAGATTGTAACGCCAAAGGGAATAGGAATGGAATGAAATTTTTCGTATAACCTGAACATTATTCTTATATTATATCGATGTATAAACATATTTTGTTCCCAATAAGCGTGACTTTGTGGTATATGATTTATGATCTGATCTTGAAGTTCTGAATTCGAATTCATGAAATGAGTTTTTTATAAGAATTTGAGATAACCGGAAAATTCACCTACTTTACTTAAGTCCGAAAAAAGTGATTGCATTAACAAGTACCGCATGAATCCGGTGCAATCTTTAAAAGTCGGCCCGAGATCGTGGCCGGACTGAAATAATAATAAAAGTTAGCTGTGGATGATATCAAGTAAATAAATAAATTAGCGGTGTACAAATTTTTTACCAAATGTTTCACAAAAATAATTACATAGAAGGACACGTGGAGCAACAGTGTCGAGTAAAATGGCAGTGAAGAAATGTACTTGTACATAAATCAACAGCAGCAGCTGCAGCCTAGAAAAACAAAAAAACTTTACAATTATTTTCCCGGAAAATTCCAAAAACTTTCTGTTCATTTTCCCCAAAACGTTGGAAAAAAATAAGTAGAAATTTCATTTGCCCACCACTTTCTCCTCTCGTTCCAAAAAAAAAAGAAAAAAAAAAAGAGAACAGAAACAGCAGCAGCCATTTAAACTCAGCTGAGATTCAAGATTCTGCATATATTAAAAGGTAAGTTTTGTTCATTTTTTGTTACTTTCTTTAATTCATTAGCCCCCTTTTTTTTGCTATTTAATCATAATTATTGATTATTGATTTGCTTCAGTTTAGATCTTTAATTATCTTGATGTTTGATTAGAAAATTTTCATAATCTGTCATAGAAAATAATTTATTAATATTACTATGGGGTTTAAGTGACTGGAAATTTGTTGACAGATGATATTTAACAAGATAATTAAAGGGGAAAAAAATGTTTTTCATTTGATTTATCGTTGACCTATTTCTCTCTTTTTTTTTTTTTTTTTCCTTTTTTTTTTCTTTTTCTTCCAATTTTCTTAACAGAAAAATATATTTTTTTTGGGGGTCATTTATATTTTTTTTTAATTTTTTCGCTATTATTACTATTATTGTTATCGTTGTTGTTGATGATTATTGTTGATTATCGTGTTATTAAATAAATTTTTTATTAATTTATAAGACTTATTTTAATAATTTTTCTGATAGAGCCCCGCTCATCTCATTGTAACTTGCCACTGATAATTTCTTATTATTATTATTATTATTTTTTGTAAGAATAAAATATTTTGTTAGATTAAAAAGATCATATGATGACGGTAGGATAAGATTGACATTAGGTAATTAATTGCCTTCATCATAGCTAAGAGTTAAAAAAATATTTGTGCAATATAAATTTCTTTTTTTTTTTTTTATACACAATTATTTACAACAGTTATATGATACAAAAATTAACTATATATTTTTTATTACTTTTTAAAAATTATATGCTTATACGAGAATAAAACTTGAAAATTGTAATAAAAATTTTGAAGCTTCCTAAGATAGAACGATAGTAAGATAATCAAATACTTTATTATTGAACTTAAAACATGAAGCTTATCAGTGGCTCCGCAACTATAAGCGGTGAGCGGGGGTAGCGTTTTTTCTTATAAATTAATTAAAATTTTAATTTATTAATAATATATTTTTGATTTGTCTCCCATTAAAAAGAAGAATACCTAATTTTTTTTTCTTTTTTGTGAAAATCAAAATTTATCCCGATTTACTGAACAATGTTATAAGTACTCAAATTGTTGGAATATAAACCTACAAATTATGTGACTAATAAGAGTTCCATTTTTATCACATGGGAATGTGATTAAAAACATTCATAGTGATTGATGACATCTCCACCGTCAATTAATTGTGTGCCACGTGTCTAGTGGGTCCTATATCACGTGATCGGGTGCATTGTTAGTCATTTTATTTACCCTTTTTTTCCACGTAACCTGCATTGCATGTTTATTTTCTCTCCTTTCAATTTGTTTTTAACGACGTCATCGGTTTTTTTCTTCTTTTTTCTTCTAGTTATTTCGAGTAAATAAAGTCAAAAGAAAATCGATTTGATTTAATTCAATAAGTTAGTCATTTTACTTTCATATTTATGTTGACATGAATACTAAGAGAGGGGCGGACCTGAGTTACATTATCTTAAATTTTGTCGGTCTTAGATTTTGATGGTCTTGAATGAATTCATAAATGATATTTTTTTTAAATGTTAGAAACTCCGCCGTTAAATTACCCGACTCGGGTTTAAGCGAAGCAGGTAAAACTCTCGACTGCTTCAAGCTATTATAAAAAAAATACATCTTCTGAACTCGAACTTAGGATCTGACAACCAAGTCATAAGTCTTTTGTCACCAAGCCTTTGGGGGCTTCTTAAAATGAGATATCTATCGATAAATGATAAAAACTATATTATATTCTTAAAAATTGAATTTTCTTTATATTTAGGTCATAATTTCAAGTCAAATTTTGGGGCCTAACTAGCCGTAAAAATGTACAACTGCTTTTGGAAAAAAAATATCTTTTTTTTATATTCTATATATACAAGAACGACCTGGAGTTATTTTGAATTTTGAAAAAAAAAATGATAAAATAATTTATTTTTATTTTTTAAATTTCGAGTCAGCTACATGTGTATACTATCCTTAGAGCGGATCTATGTGGTCTAAAAAATGTACAAGCTAAAAAAACACTAAAGAATATGCATGTCACATTGTTCTTCTAGCAACAACCATCCAATAGCATAGCTTTTATCAAAAATTCAAACGACATTATTTGGAATTATTATTATTTTTCCTTTATTCCTTTTTATAAAGATGACAAGACTTCAGCCATTCCCATTTGCACACAAAATTAAAATTTTGGCAATTTCGATTTAAGTAGGTCCATTAATAACTTTTTTTTGGGCGGTAAAATTGTCCATTTAACTATAGATAATAATGACCCACTAGCTAACTTAATTATATCCATTATTACTTATTAATTAATGGGTAAATTAATGTCATTATTGCAATTATTAGACATAATTGTTTATTTCATTGGAAGTGGAGAATTGAATCATAGCTGACTACCAAAATGATGTCTTCATGTGAATTTTTATCCTTTTTTTTTTAAAAAAGTTTGGTCTCATAATATAAATATTTTGGATTTAAAAAAATTGAAATAAAAAGTTTTTGTTTGCCAATCAATTTCAATCCAACACACATAAATCAAATTGACACTAAATTAATCATCCCCTTTTAAATTCACAAGAAAAATGTGAGTTTTTTTTTAATGTATAAAAAAAATGAAGTGTGGGCACAAATTAAATTTTAGTATTTAATAATTGAGGTTAGCAATTGGAACCAAAGATGCCACCGTAATTTTAGGGTCTCTCGTGAAAATGACATTTTTTTTGAGACTTTTTTGAAATTTCTTTTGGCTCTTACTTTAAGATGTTGATATTATAGGACTTATGTTAGGCTAAAATTTTAAATGTATTATCATATTGAGATACAATCGGAATTAGAAATAAAAATTTAGTATATTAAATAATAATAATAATAATAATATGTCATAAAATATAAAAAAAAAAAATTCTACAGGGGTGGGGTCCTTTAATTTTAGGAGTCCTATACCCCTTTTTGAGACAAAATAAAAGAATAATACTTGGATCTTTATATTAGCGAAAAAAATCTATATATTCTAAGAAAGTTCTTAATTTGTTTTTTTTTTTTAATATTACATTAAAGAGTCGACATTAACATTAGACGTGTCCTAATATTTTTTTTAATCTTGTGTTCACATTAATTAATACAATGAAGCAAAGAGAGTTGGGTGACTACATAATTTCTTTTTCAAGTGTGATCATTTGCCTAACCTTTTTCTTAATCACAATGACATGTAAGCAATTAATATAGATTATGGCCCATTAATCACTTCCAAAACACACTAATTGTTATGCCCTTTCTCTTCATTTAAAAATTATTTGTACCCAATTCTAACCACAAGAGTTTTCCTTGCTCTTGTCCCATGTGACCAAACTTCCAACCAAATTCTCAAATTAAATGTAGCGTTTGATATAGAATTTTGTGAGTTTATAATATAATTTATAGTCTCACTGTAATATTTATAAATTAACTCATTCTCTCGATCAATACCCTCTACCAAACGATGAGAAAATCTCAATCTCTTTTTGAATTTTTTGACCCATACCATTGATTCTCCGGCCAACTTAGTTGGGTTGCTTAGAATAAAAAAAATAAGGGATTTAAGATCGAGCCATATCAATCTTATAGGAGAAATTATTTAATTAATGAACTTATATTTTATTGAGCTTAAATTGATATCTTTTCATATAAAGAGTGATTTATATTTTATTGAGTTTAAGGAGATAATGATTTCAGATACAACAACATAACATATTGAGAAATAAATTATTTTATTTTAATTTATGTGTATTTCAAGTAGAGTGGAATATTTATATTTAGAAGACACCATAGGACCTTAGGTTATTTCCAGTTGTTGAAACGTTGTCATATTTATTATTATTTTTTTATTTTTATCGAGGGTCGTTACTCTCTTCTTTTGCCCGTAAAAAAGATAGGAAATGAGGAGGCTTTAGCATTTTGATGTAGAACATATCTTTGAAAATTCAACTCGATAAGAAACGTAAGACTTTTCTAAGAAACTTACTTAAATATGAAAGGGGAAAGAAAAAAGGGCTTACAGCCTTACGCAAAAATGCTCATCTAAGATTTATAAATTCAAACTCTCGCGATCCACCTTTCTGACATTTTTTAGAAGAAAAAATAATTAGGTAAACTTCAAAATGAACTTATCCACTTAGAAATTTGGATAATAACATTGAGATCCTCAAACTTATACATTATTTTAATAAGGATGTATTATCTAAATTTATATCAAATAGGTTCCTAACCAGTAACCCCCTCTAAATGACCGAAACACCATTGATGGTAATTTGATAATTTTAAGTTTTTAACTGCAATCAACCACCTATGAGATTCGATGGATTAAGATATGTCGATATCAATCTCGTATTATTTATACAATCAAAATAAAATTTATCTCAATCTCGTCTTATTAAGATAAAAAATATCTCATCTTATCACATCAAATCTCATACCATCTCATCACATTTTGAAAATTCGGGATATTTTTCTTTTATGACAAGTCACAACCCTATTATAGAGTGGCCCACACGGACAAATTATGTCCTCATCGAAGAAAATAAAACAAAAAAAAGGGATCTAGATGTTATTATACTTTGTAAATAAAAAGTCAAAACTCGTACATATAATTACAATTCTACCGCGCTCAACGGTTACTTGGATTATGAGCAAGAAGCAGTTAGTTATTTTACTCGTCAAAATTTCTTCTTGTTACTTTCAAAAAATCTCTCTTTAATTTTCTCCAAAAAAAAATTTCACTTTCATTATTTGTTTGTTGTTGTTCATCTTCTCTGCTCGCCCATATTTTTCTTCATGTCACCACCAGCTATGAAAACACAGCGCTCAAAGCACCACCAGCAAGAGGTAAATACACTTCAGACTTTTATGTTTTTTTTTTTTTTTTTTTTTTTTTTTTAAAATTTGGGTTGGTGATTTTGGAATACTGATAGAGAATTTGCAGAGAACTTGGGCTGAAATCTGTTCTTGTTTGAGCTGCCTACAGTTGTTTTGGCCTCGAGTTGTCATGCGCAAGTGGCTCAACATCAGCACTAGAGACTCTGATTTCAGTGCTGACACTGATGATGAAGAAGATGACATGGGTTATGATTCTGACACCCAAGGTCACTTCAATTATCATTCATTTAAGTACCATTTGATCGTTCTGTCTTATTTTCTTGAATTTTGAGCTCTGATAAACATACCCTTTTGTAGTTTGTAATTTTGGCTCTTTTGTTTGGGATGTTGTTTTGAGTTTTGTGGTGGGTGTTTTGCAGAATTTGCTCAGCCGCGGTTCAGATCTGTGACAGCGGAGGAACCTCAGTGTGATCCCATTGGTAATTCTTTGAATACAATGTTGAGATTTTTATTTTTTGGGAATGCTGGAGGTCTATTCTTGATGTATATGATTTGGTTTATGCTGACTCTATTAGGTCAATGAGGAATTGGTCATATTGATTACTTTTAGCTAGTTGAGGAATTGGTCAAGGTCGGCAAGGAGCCTTTCCTCTTACTTATTTTTTGAATTGGATGTAGTAGTTTTCCTGTTTTACGTTTGAAAAACGCATAAGGGCATCTCATTGAAATGGGATCATCCCGTTGCACTTGCAAGACTCAGTTTATCAACGCAGAGGAAAAGAAGAAGCAATTGTTCAGTTTCATAATATGATTGATATAATTTTTCACTGTTGACTTCGTTTACCTCATATGACTCGTTTCTGAAATGCTATTGATAGACAACATTTAGCTATTGATGATGTTTCTGGAGTATCACACTCCCTTTTGTTAGTTTTTATTTAATTCTGCCCATTTTGAATTGAAGAACCCGAGGATATAGAATGAAGAGTTTCATTTTTCTTTTTTCTTCATTCCCATGCTAATGCTTAGTCCAATTTTTAGGGACTTCAGAAGTTTTTCCAAGAATACGACGGCGGAAGTCAGAAACTTTTAGGGCACAGTATATAAATTCAAAGGAAGTCAGGTATGATGCTCCTCCCGTGTGACTTGTTATTTCAAATCAGAAAATATCTGCAATAATTTTGAACAGTGAACGACCTCTAGCAAGTGCTATTTGTAAAGCATTTATTAAATTTCTGATCCCAACTACTTTTGTGTCCTAGAATATGCGTTGGTACGTGGAATGTTGGAGGGAAAATTCCATCTGATGACCTAGATATTGATGAATGGATAGATACTAATGAACCTGCCGACATCTATGTATTTGGGTAAATATTTGCCTGATGTGTTCTGAACTTCATGTATGAGCTGACATGAACTTTTTTTTTTAACAGCTTGACATTCTACAATACTTTTAGTAGTCGCATGCCAGATGAAGACATTTTTCATCTTACTTCTTTATTTCAAAATATCATTATGAAACTGGTCATTAGTGTTTTATCTGGTTTACAAGTCCAAGAGAGCTCATTTTAGAATTATGATAACCGCTTTGGGTTTATAGTCTTCAGGAGATTGTACCATTAAACGCTGGGAATATCTTTGGTGCTGAAGATAGCCGCCCTGTTTTAAAGTGGGAAAATGTTATTCGTGACACCCTAAATAGAATTCGACCTGCCTCGGCCAAGTTTAAATCTTTTAGTGACCCCCCATCTCCATCCAAGTTTAAGCTATCTGAAGATATTCCAGACATAGAAGAGGAGATAATGCTTGAAAGTGATAGTGATGTAGGTGAGGAAGTTTATCCACTGGATGGCGAAAATAACGATTTTGATGAAGTCAATGATAAATCAGTCAATATGTTCACGAATTATGAAGCTTCAGCCTCTACTGATAGTGCCAAACTAGACATGCAAGCAGAAAATGATTTACAAAGGCAATTTTCTTCTCCAAAGAGGTTGGATAGGTTAAACTGCCTTCGTACAGAAGACAGTGAAGGAAATGTCCAAGACTCAGTTGTGGAATACAATGGCAGATTAGCTAAAATGCGTAGTGGCTCAGAAAGGATTGGTTTGAGCTGGCCAGAGCCTCCACTAAACTTACTGACTCAGAATGTTTTAGAAAGACCAAATTCATTTAAGACTGTTAAATCTTTCAAAATTTCCAAGTCTTTCAGGACATATAGTTCTTTCAAGTCAGCTGTCAATGATGTGTCATCAGGGCTAGCATTGCTTGCAGAACTTGACATTGAAACTCTCATGAAACGGAAAAGAAGATCATCATATGTGAGGATGGTAAGCAAGCAAATGGTTGGTCTTTTCCTCACAATATGGGTACGAAGGAGCTTGCGTAGGCATATTCAGAATGTGAGGGTGTCTACTGTTGGTGTTGGTGCAATGGGCTACATTGGTAACAAGGTCTCATTCTTATCCTTCTGTCATTTCACATTTTCACATTTTCTGTGAATAATTAGCATAGCATTAAGTGTGGCAATATTTTCAATTTTCCAGGGATCTATTTCAGTTAGCATGTCAATACATCAGACATTTTTTTGTTTTATATGTACTCATCTGACATCGGGTGAAAAAGATGGCGATGAACTCAAAAGAAATGCGGATGTGCATGAAATACATCGAAGAACTCACTTTCATTCGCAATCAGAAATCGGACTTCCCAAAAGCATCTATGATCATGAGTAAGTATTTATTATCTAATCACCATTCAGTTGGTGTACATATTAGATGGTCATCTCACTTTGAAGCGAGATGGGCTTTAGGTGACAATGCAATGGCTCAAGGCCTTTCCTTGAAGCTTCCCTTGCTTCGTATATCATGAATGACAAAATGAGTGGCCACTTCCACTGCTGTGTAAGGTTTTAATTTAAAACATCAAGAAAGACTGGGAAGCTTTATAAATGTGATCTTATATGGTTTCTTGCTAAATAATTGATCACATGTGAACTACATGTCTACATCTATATCATTCTGACAAAATGTGGGAATGGTAATAATTGAAGACTTTCTAAGCATTACCATTCAGTTTTCCAGCCTATTTATAAATTGATATATGTAATATTGCATATTTATTTTAAGTTACTTGCCAACTTCATTTTGCTGGTTACTTCAGGATAAAATCTTTCATTTTGAAGCAGATAATAGTCCATTAAATAACATCGATTTCTCCTGCAGACGAATAATTTGGCTGGGTGATCTGAATTACCGCATCAACTTGTCGTATGAGGAAACAAGGGAACTTATCTCCAAAAAGCAATGGTCTAAGTTGGCTGAAAGAGATCAGGTATGTTTAAAAATATTTTGTTATTGGGATCCATTGATGCGCATAGACGCATTTGAAGACAGTAATTGTTCTGTTTCACCTTTTAAACTATAAATATGATATATATATATATATTATCTTGATCATCTATGGATGTCCATTTTGATGGGTCTGAGCCTCCGAGGCCTCAGCAGTTTTCTTATATCAAGTTCACGGGATGCTCTATCAGTTTTAAAATAAGTTTGTAATTTGTTATGACAGCTTCTACGAGAACAGAGGAAAGGTCGTGCATTTGATGGATGGTCAGAGGGTATTTTGAATTTTGCACCAACATATAAATATGAATTAAATTCAGAGAAGTACTATGGAGAGGATCCAAAGGTTGGGAGGCGCAACCCTGCTTGGTAAGTTTCCGCAAAATTCTGGTATGCGACAGGGGGTTACTTTCCCTCTGCTCCTTTTGTGTTGATATGGCTGTTCACTCATATGCGGTTATTTGATGAAATTTGGCATTGCTTGCGAAACCTGAAATGCATGGATTATAAGATGCTGCATAGTCCCATCCTAGTTTACTTGCAATTAAATGAACCTTGATGATTTATCCATAACTTTTTGGTAACAAGTTTTTCTTGCAAAACTAAATCTTTCTAGGTGTGACCGCATTCTTTCATATGGTAAGGGAGTGAGGCTACTGAAATACAGGAGAAGTGATCTTAAAATGTCTGATCATCGACCTGTAACTGCGACATATATGGCCGAGGTTGAGGTATTTTCTTCGAGGAAACTACAGCGAGCCCTCACATTCACAGATGCGGAAATTGAGAATGATAATGTTGTAGCAGAGATGGGTATTGATGTTGGAACTGGCCGCTTGAGATTGGAGGTGAGTCCTTTCTCCTGTTTGTCAAGTTGTGAACTGCATAAACAAAGTTGAATAGATTCTCTTGCCCTTAAGTTGATAAGTAAGAGCCCAAAAATATATTCTTGCTCTATCACGCCCCCTGGACCTAACACAACCGTAGCATAAGACAACTTGGTCAAATATGAACAAGACTCAATTTTATATGGGTCATGATAACGAGTGCCCTAAGGGCACTCATTAAAGATCCATTTTAGGAAAGTTTTCACATCAATTTTATGGGAAATGCAAAAAATTGTCATTTTTCCCATGAAAACTTTCGGATGTCAGACCACTTAGGAAACTTGTCCTAACACCATATTAAGTAACTGTTCAATTTAAAAGCTCTGTGCTTCTAGGTGTTAACTAGTTAGGTTTCCATAACCCATTCGATTCGATATCGCTCTCAACTCAAGGCTGCTTTCTCATGCAGGATATCTGGGAGCGTTGAAGGAGTTCAACCCATGGAAAAACTTGAAAGAGATTTCTGATGCGAGCTCCGGCAGTCATGATAATATTGACACACTTTAGATAATTCAATTTATATTTTCATTCCATTATGATATTGTTACAAAGTATAATGCAGTTTTTGGTCCTCAAGGGACGTGACTTGGTGGTGTAGAGCTCATGATCTCACATTGACGTCCTGAGTTCGAATCCAGGGAGTGTTTCTTGTAAGAGTCTGGGACAGCCGAGGGTTTTATCTGCTCCGCTTAAGCCCGTAATGGGTGGTTTGGCGGCAGGGTTTCCAACGATTCCAAAAAAATAAATAATACAGTTCTTGTGCATATGTGTAGCTCTTACATTTCTAGCATCAGTAGCTTTCTGGGAAAATATGTAACAATGTCCTATCTGGTTTGTATGTGTACAGTTCATTAAAGAGCATTTTCAGGCAGTTTTTTTTTTCTTAATTGCATGGGAAATGATATTGGAGCAGTAACAATAATTCGATTTACATAATTTAGCCTTTTCATTTCGAAAGACAAAAATTGATAATTGATTTACAAAATTTTGACAAATATGTGAGAAGACTGAATTGTCTTTTAGTTGCTTTGCAAATGTCAAGGGTAATAAAGTGAATATATCTTTCTTTGAAAAGTTCAAAAATGGACATGATGTTAATCATGAATCTGCGATAAAACTAGGGATGATTTAGTCTTATTACAGGTATTGTCAAAATTTTGTCAATGGTTTGATAGAGAATATTGATGGAGAATATAAGTTAGTTTTTAAGTATTATATTGAAAGTATAAACTTTCAGTTAAAAGTTGACTAATGTAGCTTTGGCAACTGTGTTTGGTGTGAAAATCGCCCTTCATCCCTTGTGAATTTTTTTTTTTGAAATTCTGCCGTCAAATCACCTGACTCGAACTTAAGCGTTGTAAATAAAACTTCTGACTGCCCCAGGTTTTTATAAGAAATGCACCATATGGACTCGAACTTATGACTTGTCAACCAAATCATAAATCTTTTTACCAAGTTACACCTCTTAGGGGCTCGTCCAGTGAATGTAATTGTTTAAAATAAAGGGTTATTATCATTTTATTATTAGTAGTAAAATGTAATTCTGAAAAAGATATATTAGGAAATTATAAAAGATTTGTAAATGTATAGTAGTAAAATATAAGGTATTGTAATAAAATGTAACTTTTATAAAGATATAGTCTTAAATGTTATATCCCAATATTTCTTGTACCGATTTTTTATTTCTCAATGAAATGATAATAACCTTAAAACAAATTATTTATTGATAGAAATAATAGATTATTGGTAAAATGGTGTTTTTCATGATTCATTTAAAAAAGGGAAGACAGCACAGCATTCTGATAACCAGAATCCAAATTTACATTTGTATTGTGTGAAATGGTTATGGAGTTCAAGAGTTCTAATTTTTTTTCACCCAGTACTGCTGGAATCTTTGCCTTGCATACTTCTTGTAATCGAAATCAATTTTGTTCACATAAGCCTGCGGTTCAGCAGAAGTTAAGCAGCGGCGGTCTTGAGTTGCCTTAATTTTTGAGGTCCTAAGCGAGTTGGTATATAAATCGCATATTCATAATTTTGAAATGAATAAAAAAATTTAGGGGTATGCAAACCAATCCGAACAGCGGGTCGCAGGGGTTGGGAATTCTTTCCCAACTCATTGGGTTAGTTTTGGCCAACCCGCAACCTGCGATCCCGTATTTTTTTATTATTTAAATTATTTAAATTCTTTTTATTTTGATTTATGTGATTTTTTTAATGCTTGTTCATTTAATTTTATATTTTAACCCTTTTTCCCTTTCTTATACATGTGTTTATTATTTTAAAAGCATATTATTAATTTTTTTTTTCAAAAAAAAAAAATTAAAATTAAAAGAATATTCGGTCTACACAACCCAATCCATGAGTCAATCCACAACCCCCGCAAATTGTGCGAGTCGGATTAAATTGGAAAAATCGCAACCCGCATTGTTTGCGAGTGGGTTGAGTCCGAAGAGATTGGATGATTTCATTTAGTTTAGCAACTTATCAGAAAAAGCTAAAAATTCACAAGATCTTCTTCATATATGCTTTCTTAAAATTTTCCAGTTCTATTTATTCAATACTAGGAAGTGAAAGTAGGATGTTTCTTACCCTAATATATTTATAGAGAATATGTATAAGTACTTTAGAATTATTAATCTAACTACAATATCTAAAGCAAGTCATATAATATTATTTTCATTGTTATGATCAAACACCCCAAGTCTGGTAAATCAGCTACTCTTGAACTAAACAAAAATTATATAAACTTGTATATAAAACTCAATTTAACATCGAATCTAAATACTGGTTTCAGATAAATAAAAGAAAAAAGAAAAACGAGTTGTGCTATAAATATATATATTCAGTGTGAATCTAAAAATTCAATTTATTTAAATATAATTAGTTCTTTTTTGTCTAGTATTTAATCAAGCATGAGTTCTATCACAACATATAACTCTTTTTTTTGCTTCTTTTTTTTTTTTTTTTTAATTTAAATGTGATCCTCCGGTTAATTAGTTATTTAATTGACTACTCTTAATATTATAATGGATAACATTCAATATTTTAGAGTAGTTTTATAATTAACAAAGAAAATAATGAGGAGACTAAATCATGATTAAAATGGACAAAATTATCATCAAAATAATATTATTTTGATAATAAATAAAAGAGACTAAAATTATATCATTTTTATGGTGATTTTATCACCGTTTAATCCTCATTTATTTTCCATATCAATAGGGATGACAACAGATCGGGATATCTCGTCATTAGATTATCATTAATAGATAATTGAACTTGAGTCTGTAATCTCAATCTAATTCATTTGATTAACATGGCCAATTTTACCACAACAAGCCGCCAATTACATTTCATTCATTTGATCCCAGGGTTGTGTTTTTTCAGTTCGAACAGAATCAGGAACAACTCAGCTTAGATCGAGTTGCAATGTCTTGGGAACTTGATTCATTAGGGCTAATTTTTTTTTTTTTAAGAAATTTCGCTGTCAAATTATTGCTTCCGGATTTAAGCGAAACAAGTAAAATCTCTAACTGTCGCAGACTTTTATAAGAAACGCACTCTCTGGATTCAAATCCAAGACCTGAAGGTCAAATTCTGAATCCTACGTCGGAGACTTAGATTCATTAAAACGTGCATACATAAGAGAGAAAAAAATAATTGGACAAAAAGGAGAATATCTAAATGCATATTGCAAAACATTCTGAATAGAAATACTACCATCGATAAATAGATAGATAAAGACACAGTTCAAATGCTTAAAAATCCGTCCAAAGTAGAAAAAACGCAATCTAAATATTGTCTAATGCAAACATTCCGCGAAAGCAAAGACCAAACTCTTCATGAACAAGTATAAAGTGAAGCTCAACGCTTCTTGGAGACACCAACAGTCTTTCCACGACGACCGGTGGTCTTGGTGTGTTGTCCACGGACACGAAGGCCCCAGTAGTGCCTCAAACCACGGTGGTTCCTGCATGACAGATGCGACATTAGTAGGTTTCAAAATGTTTCTTCGGTCAAGGTTTCATCATATGGCCTTGTTTACATAAAAAGACAACATTTAACACGGCAAGAAGAGAGTTGCTAATCCAAAGTTCTTGGAAGTTGGCTAGCATGCAGCCTTAAGCCATAGTTTGAAAACTCCATTTGAGGCGCCTCACAACCGTGGCACGTCGAGGCTATCGCCTCAGGCCGAATTTTCAACAGAGGTGGTTTGAGACGGACACCTCGACCCCAAAACCCTAAAGTTACTATTTTAAAAAAAATAATAATAATAATTATATAAGAGAGCTGAAGATTGAGATAAAGAATCCCGACTTCAGCTTTTTTATAGACTAAAAAACAACCAAAAACAAAATTTTCAATTATGAAATCCTAACCGACAGTGTTATTAACTGCATTGATAGGGTAGCTCGACCCCAATGTTTCGCCGAAAATGGCAAAATAATTACTATCTTTACAAATAACCAACATTTACTAGTTATAATTTGTTATTAATAAATTTATGTATGATAAAAATTGTATATGATGATGACTCTTTGTAGGATGGCATTTCACACATATTTCACGCTATTAGACACAAATGATAGCCTATTTAGGGATTAACAGTCATTTTATTTCATGAACCTATTTTGTCATGTTTCATTTTCTTTAGTTTTGATGGATGCTTTTACGTATTAATTGATATGGATTTGTTGTGGATGATTTATTTTGATGATTTTAGTTTTTTTTTTTCTTGTTTGGACTGAGGTTGTCGCCTCGATGCTGCCTGCCTCACTTCACGTGAGGGACAACCTTGCACCGCATACCGAGTTTTCAAACCTTGCCTTGAGCAGTATTTTATAGTTCACTAGAGACCTCCGTGAGGGAAAAGTGTTAAGGGTGTTCTTGGTTTGACTGCTTCAGATCATACCTGACTGCATACACAGTTAGTCTAGAGGTGCACAGGTGCATACTATCTCACCATGAATAACAAAAATTCTTTTTCAGGGGGGCCGGTTATTATTCTAAAAGCAGGATCAAATCCCTCTCACCATATGAGGAGAGCCAGAATAGATCCATTTCTTTAAGGTTTAAAACATCTTAAAATATTCGCTTCTGAGAACAGACGAGCATTAATCCAATCATCAAAATAAGCCATGGCAAATAAAATGTTACCTTATCTTCTTCAGACGCTCCAAATCATCTCTCAACTTCATGTCCAGTGCATTGGATACAACCTGAGAATACTTTCCATCCTTGTAATCCTTCTGTCTGTTCAAGAACCAGTCAGGGTTTTAAACTGACGGGGATTTGCAACAATGACCATAAGATTGTCAAGTTCGGCAGCAGTTAGTTCACCAGCCCTGAAAACAATTATAGTACATCATGTTATATTTTATAATGCATTTTGTCAAGTGAATTTGTTAAATACACTAGAAAACATCTTTTGTCCGGATACAGCTGTAAAACTGCAACTAAGAAACAACATCAAAACAACACTACGCATGTCATAAAACTAGATTTCTTCCCATGTTCTCCAAACTTCCCTCGAGGAGGAAGAATGATTTCCAAACACTATGCATGTGATCATTGATGTGCTTCTGCTTAAATTTGAAAGAATAATTAGCAACTACTGTTTACCAAAGCTAAACTGCTTGTACTTTGATGACTAACAATTTCATTCACCAGCACCTCAATCCCAAACCTAACCTAACTAAACTCACATAATTAACAATACATCTCATAAAACTCCACAACCACAACATAAAGCATCTAAAAGAAATGCACAAGTAAAACAATTCATCTCATTAATTAAAGTTAAACTTAAAACACAAATAATTTAACCAGCACCTCAATTTTGAAAGCACACTTTTACTTAGCAACTATAGTTTTCCAACTGCTTAACGAATACATTGATACATTCACCAGCACCTCAAACCCAAATCTAACCTAACTAAACTCGCATAATTAACAATAGATCTCATAAAACTCCACAACCATCACAAACATAAAGCATCTAAAAGAAATGCACAAATAAAACAATTCATCTAATTAATTATAGTTAAAACTTTAAACAAATAATTTAACCATTTTTTCCCATTTGCAGCCAAAAAAAAAAAATAATAATAATAAATCAAAGGAAAAAAAAAAAGCAGACCTCTTGTTCATGTCAACATCAGCTTTCTTGCAAACGATGTTAGCCAAACGCCTTCCAATACCCTTAATTGAAGTAAGAGCAAACATAATCTTCTGTTTCCCATCAACGTTAGTGTTCAGCACACGCAAAATGTGCTGAAAATCTTCGTTCGCCACCAGAGACTTCATTCAAAATCAAAGCCCAAATAAAAATAATTAATATTCAAACACGAGATCAAAACCCCAGAAGTCAAAACAAGCAAAATTAAAACGGGAAAAAAATTAGCAGATTTAGGCGATAAATTGAAAAGCGAAAACCCAGATGTCAAATTAAGAAAAACGATCAGAACTTGAAGCAGACAAAGGGAAGAAAATTGAGAACCCAGTTACCATTTTCGATTGTAGATATTGATGAATGATGAAGAGAGCACAGGCTCTTCGGCGACTGATGAAGCTGCAGCGAGTAGCTAAGCCGGCTGAGAAGTTGGATTAGGGTTTTTTAATTGCATTATATATGATGCAAGTGCTTCCCTCTCACTAGGGTTTGTTTCATGACGATTTTGTCCACCCTCAAGTATCATCAAATAGGTGCCGCAATTCGGTTAAAATTCATTTATTCGTTAAGTTCAATTTCATTTGTTTTAAAACAAATATGATTTTGAAAAAATAGATTCGTTTAATAAAAAAATTAATTCGATTTGATTCGTTTATTAAATGAATCGAATACGAATTTAAGTTCGTTAATTCGTTTAGAATTCATTTTATTATTTTTTTTGTTAGTTATTATTATTTTTCAATCAAGGTTCGATAAATTATGGCTAATTACCATAAAAAAAAAAAAAGAATATTGTTGATATTTACTGATTTTTTTTTAGTAAATATATTAATTATGTATTTCTTATGTATATATTTATAAATAATTAATGTAATAAATTATGTATTGAATATTATCATGACTAAACGAATATTTATATTCGATTCGTTTAATATACGAATCAAATATGAATCACGATATTAAGATTCGTTTAGTAAACGAATGAAATATGAATTCATCACATTTTAATTCCATTTGTTTAATATTTGATATAAATTCGATTTGTTAATTCGTTTTGCCGCCCTAACATGTCCTCAAATGCTTTTTTCTTCAAAAATGCTAATTTTTTTACACCCGTTCGATTTCATTCCTGAATAGATAAAAATTATGTTATAGCATAAAAATATTATTTGTTTGGAAATGAAATTAGGTTATGCGTCAAGAAGGGTAACATTATTAATCTAATAAATAAATGGGGCATGTTAAATATTGACCAACTTTTTATACAATTTTATATACAGTTTTTATAGACTATGAAATTGTCAACAATTATCTGATAGTGTTTTTTTTTTTTTTTTTTTTTTTTTGTAAGAATATGATATAATTATGAATTTTATTTACTCCGTTTAAGTCCGTAATAGGTGGTTTGACAACGAAATTTCTAACGAATCAAAAAAAATCGTGGGTTTAATCATTTGTAAGTTTGACTATGATATAATTTTAGAAATTTTTGGTCAATTTTGTACTCAAAAAACTTGATCGCAGAGTCTAGTATTATGCGAATCTCATAGATTTAAACCTAAAATTTAATTTCAACCTCAGATATTCACTGAACATTTATAGTAACCAACAATTCATTTAAGTGTAAAGAACACTTGGCCCACATTGTTTATGGAAAATAATATAAAACCCTTCAGTATTTAAAAATGACATTCAATCCTCTATTTCTTGATAAATTTTATTTATTTTAACAGTTAAATGAATAATATCATGAAGTATGGTTTACATTACACAAAATATCCACCAGTTTTGGAAGGATATAGTGATGCCAATTGGATTTCAAATGATACGGAAAAAACAACAAGTGGATATGTGTTTACATTTGGAGGCGCTGAAGTATCTTGGAAATCACAAAAACAAACGTGTATAGCACGTTCAACAATTGAATCAGAATTCATAGCCTTGGATAAAGCTGCTGAACAAGCGGAATGGCTAAAGAATTTCTTGTAAGATATTCCAATGTGGCCTGTTGTGATATTTTATATCGTACCGCAAGTGTACGGTGTCAAGTTTTAGTATAAATGAGTTTAGAGTGTCGAACCCACAGGGATTGCGTTAACTCGCACTAAGTACTACAATTGATAATCCTAACTTTATTTAGACGACAAATAATAAAGATTTTTAATAAATAAATAAAATATAAAAATAATAAAATAGGAGGAACTAATACGATAGAGATTCTGGATCCTGATTTCACATAGCTATCACCTATGTATTTGTTATGCCAATTACCATTGTTCGGTTATATTGTTTATAAGTCAAGACTCCTAAAATATTCACTCACTCTCTCGAGTGCCGAGTGAAATATCATCAACTACAGACTTCGATATCTCTATAAAAATCCAATAGTTAACAACTCATTACGATTTGTGATTCTATGTTAACGACTTCAAAGGACTACAGATTCTCTCGAACTCTATAAAATCCTAAGCTATATTCTCTAGATCTATTCAAAATCCCCTCTCTCGAGTGATTGATTCTAAACATTCATCATCTTCAATTGTGGCCAGCAATCAAGAAGCATTAAACTCAAAAGAATATAAATAAATTAATAAAACTTCATAACAAAATTGATAAATAAAATACAAGGTTTGAGCATAGATTATAATCGTTCTACAAAATTAAGGAGTAAATTCATGACAAAAGATAAAACAATAAATAATCAAGCCACGAATCTAATGGAAATCATTAGAGTTTTAAGAAAGAAATAAGAAGATAAAACCTGAATTGAATCTCTTCCTCTCCGGATGTCACCGCTTTAATCTCCTCTTGTCGCTCTTCAATTATGCTCTGTAATTGCTTTATTTTGTGCTCAGTATGGTATGACTTTTCTTTTCTTTTCCTGTCTCTTTTTTTTCTTTTCTCATTTTTGCACTTTTTTTTTCAACTCACCTACCCTTTAAGGTAACATTTCTCCTCATGGTGGTCCTAATACTCGTCCATGGGTAGCTTCACGCTTATCGGTTATATGTGTTATTTTCTTTCTTTAGAGACATTTTTCTTTTTAGCTATACCACACTTCATAACACTAGCAAATCAAGATAGATATCTAAGCAAACAGTCATTTATCGACATGCAATTTCTTCAACTAGTCACCTTATCAACTACTTAAGTTTTCACTGCTAAAAAACCTATTTTTAAGTGCTTACGAGTCTAATATAGATCAATTATTAAAGGCATCAGATAAAAGTAAATCGGGCACTTATCGTTTCTGAAATTTCACCCATAAACAAACAATATTATCACAAGATTTATGCTTTACTAATATGACATAAACAATTTTTTTTTATATAAATAAAAATAACAAGTAGACAACATGCACACACCCCCAAACTTAAAACTTACATTGTCCTCGATGTAAGATAAATATAAAGAAACCAGATTAAGGAACAATACTACCGTGCATGGAGTTGAGCAGGCTCTTGCTGGTTAGAATTTGGTTGCGCGGGCGTTGTGTGTCTCGTGCTACCTGTATAAATAGCATGCAAAACAAATAAATAAACAAATAGCACACAGTAAAAAAAATTGAAAATAAAAATAAAAATAATTAAATGCAAGGGTTGCCTCCCCGCTAGCGCTAAGTTTAACGTCTTCAGCCAGACGCAACCACCCAAAATGGTTATGGTGGCTTAAACGTAATGAACCGGGTAATCTCATATGCTTTCTTCTTTGGTGTCCACCGGTTCTTATGACATGAAAAAGACAACTTGGCAGGCTGTGGTAATTTATCCATAGATGGTCCCCCAGGATATATAGATTGTCTACCAGTTGGAAATTCTGGACTGCACATTCGGTAAAATTGGCTCGGCCTCCTTTTTAACCTTCCAGGGATCATCTCCAATTGAGCACTGACTTTTCTTTTCCTTTTTTTAACGGACGCGCTTTGAGATTGGTTTCGGGTTTAGCTGCAGAGAATATTCCTTTACGCATGGCTATATTATGCTCATAGGTTGCTGAGATGATTCACCCTGCGTGTTTACAACTCCATTTTCTACTGTATCTATCATGTGACATTCTGCATCACCTTGAGAACTCGGCATGACTCTGAAAACACTGAAGGTGATTCCTTCATATTGACCTCTCATTATCAATTCATCTTTGTTCTCTTCTTCTATTATTGTTTCCTCCTGAAATACCATTTCATTTTCTTTACTGCCTAAGTCCTGAGAGGTGTCTTTAAACTCTTTTCCGCTCCTACAGGTTATAATTTGACATTGCTCATTGGGGTTGACTTCAGTATCACTCGGAAACACCCATGTTTGTTGATTGGCCATGGAAGAAACAAGCAACCCAATTTGCGCTTCTAAAGTTTTCATATTTGCCTCTATATTGCCCATTCGTGTTTCGGAGTTATCCAACCTTGACTCATTCCTCTCAAACCTCTCTAAAGCTGTAGCTACAAACATGCTCATGAGGTCTTCTAAGGAAGGTTTATGCTCAGATCTTGGATAATTGAAGCCATGAGGAGGTTGCAAAATGTTTTCCATATCAGCATATGAAAAATTCAGATAATAATAATTAGGCATATGACTGCCTCCATAGTTGTTGAAGTTCCGATTGTTCGCATACTGTACTTGTTCAAATCCTGCTTCTATGTTGGGTAAAAGCATTCCATTAGCAGAAGCAGCTTCAATAGACGGTTGACACATTTGATTTGTCAATACTGCTAGATGAGTCGTGAGAGACGATACTTGAGCTATCAGTGCACCAATAGGATCTGCCATTGCTTCTTTTCAAACTCACCTCGTACGAAAAAAAATAAAACAAAAAATAAAATAAAATAAAATAAAAAATAAGAAATAAAAACAAAAAAAAAAAATTAAGACAAAAATAAAGGAAATAAATAAAATAAAATAAAAAATAAAAATAAAATTCTAAATTAAAGCTAAGATTACTTGGTAGTAGTATTAATGTGAATTAAACAAACAATCCTCGGCAACGGCGCCAAAAACTAGTTGTTGTATTTTATATCGTACCGCAAGTGTACGGTGTCAAGTTTTAGTATAAATGAGTTTAGAGTGTCGAACCCACAGGGATTGCGTTAACTCGCACTAAGTACTACAATTGATAATCCTAACTTTATTTAGACGACAAATAATAAAGATTTTTAATAAATAAATAAATAAAATAAAAATAAAATAAAATTCTAAATTAAAGCTAAGATTACTTGGTAGTAGTATAATGTGAATTAAACAAACAATCCTCGGCAACGGCGCCAAAAACTAGTTGTTGTATTTTATATCGTACCGCAAGTGTACGGTGTCAAGTTTTAGTATAAATGAGTTTAGAGTGTCGAACCCACAGGGATTGCGTTAACTCGCACTAAGTACTACAATTGATAATCCTAACTTTATTTAGACGACAAATAATAAAGATTTTTAATAAATAAATAAATAAAAAAATAATAAAATAGGAGGAACTAATACGATAGAGATTCTGGATCCTGATTTCACCTAGCTATCACCTATGTATTTTTTATGCCAATTACCATTGTTCGGTTAAATTGTTTATAAGTCAAGACTCCTAAAATATTCACTCACTCTCTCGAGTGCCGAGTGAAAATATCATCAACTACAGACTTCGATATCTCTATAAAAATCCAATAGTTAACAACTCATTACGATTTGTGATTCTATGTTAACGACTTCAAAGGACTACAGATTCTCTCGAACTCTATAAAATCATAAGCTATATTCTCTAGATCTATTCAAAATCCTCTCTCTCGAGTGATAGATTCTAACATTCATCATCTCTCAATTGTGGCCAGCAATCAAGAAGCATTAAACTCAAAAGAATATAAATAAATTAATAAAACTTCATAACAAAATTGATAAATAAAATACAAGGTTTGAGCATAGATTATAATCGTTCTCCAAAATTAAGGAGTAAATTCATGACAAAAGATAAAACAATAAATAATCAAGCCACGAATCTAATGGAAATCATTAGAGTTTTAAGAAAGAAATAAGAAGATAAAACCCGAATTGAATCTCTTCCTCTCCGGATGTCACCGCCTTAATCTCCTCTTGTCGCTCTTCAATCCTCTCATTGGATCTCTAAAAATATGTAATTTCGTGTTTTGTGCAGTGTATTAGCCTCATCCTCTAGTTTTGGCCGAACTGATATATTTATAGTAGAGCCTGGGAGTCATAATACATGTTGAAAATCCTAAAAATCACTTTCCTGGCTTGTGCAAGTTTTCTTCCGCATGGGCGCTGCGGCGCTGAACAGTGGGCGTTAAGGCGCCCAACTCTCTGGAAAATGTATGTAAATGACTAGATCTCCTCGAGTAGATGCAAATCGATATGTTATGGGTCTCATAACTCTTTCTAAATCAAAAGTTATAGCCTTTTTAATTTCAGTGCACAGCTGATGCTGGTTTTTACTGCTTCTTGAGTCCGATGCTCCCAATAGGTCCCGAAACACACGTATTTGCTCCATTATCGATGTTCTAATGCTTCCTACAAATAAGAAATAAAATAAACTATAAAATATATTAAATGGCTCGAAACATAACAAAATAATAGGCTAAAGATGTCGGAATAAGTGGGTATAAACCACACTTATCATGGCCTCAACCTGTGACGACCATTTGTGTGCATTGTGACTGCATGGCTGCTATTGGGAAAGTAAAGAGCCATATGTATAATGGAAAGTCAAGGCACATAAGACGTAGACATAACACAATAAAACACATGCTCTCAACTGACATTATTTCCATTGATTTTTGTAAAATCAAAGGAGAATATTGCAGATCAATTAACAAATGGTATACCAAATGAGCAAGTGTTACATTTATCGAGGGGAATGAGCTTAAAGCCAATACAATGAGAAGTAACTTAGCGGAAACCCAACCTAGCAAATTGGTAAATCAATTCTAGGTTCAATGTGGCAAACTAGTTGGGTGAAACTCAAATAATAGACAAATAATAGAGCATAACAAACTACTCATTCCTATGATAAGAAAAGTTATGTCATCTATGATGATAAGGATGAATGATTAATCATTCTTAATGACACTAACAGAAGAAAGAAAATTAGTATTGCATGATACTTATAATCGTTGTGTCACCTATATAGGAGTAATGTGTGGTCGCATTTATGAGAATGAAATGACTAAATTCTCTAAAGCTCCTATACTTATTAATTAATTATTAATGTATTAAATTATTAAATATTAATATATTCTTTTATTAAATTATTATTTTATTAAAATAGTAAATATTATTTTTTATTAATTATTGATTAATTAATAATACATTTTATTTGTTATTTATAAATTAATATTAATTAATTATCTTAGGGATAGTATTGTAATTTCTCATCAATAATGAGAATGTGAATCTCATTCCCATGGGATGGTGGGAATGTGATTCACATTCCTCATTCCCAAATTTGTGGGCCTCACTCTCATTCTCATTCCCATTTTTATTCAATTTAATGAAATAAACAACCTTATTGGAAATGATTTGCATTCATACATTCTCATTACTCTTAAGTAAACACACCATTATATTAAATTGGAAAAAGCAAATGAGTTTGGGCTTGGGCTTGATGGATGGTTGGTTTGGTATTAGATTTAATTAATATATATTTAATTAAATAAAAGATGAGCCTTGGCCTCTTGGACTATTGGGATTCATTAAATACCTTACTTATTTTAAAAATATTTTTATTAATTTAAATTTTGGATTTAAATCAGAAGGGTGTGTCTGATCAACACAGCCCTTCTGAGAAATTGAAAAACGTTTTGCATCTCTTCTTTTATATACAGAGCAGTTGTCAGATAGATAATATACATAATTTATGAATAGAAAGCAATTTTCCATACAAATAAATTATTTTGACCAAGTAAGTTCGCCGGGGATCAGATTTTCAGTGCAGAATCTTCGATTATCATATTGTTGAATCCTGGCGGCAGACGTCCGAAGAACTACAAGCACAAGAGTAGGGGTGAATTTCTGCTATAGGACATAGCCTTCTGTGCTAGCCTCAATCTATAAAAGTGAGTGTGCTGTTTTGGTTTTTGATTACTTGCATTGTAAGTCTTCTGTTGGTTTGATATTGATTACTTGTTTTAAGTTTCTGGTTTTGATTTATATTACGTTTACATGTTTCTGTTTAAATAAAACTAGTGCATTCGTTGATTGTTCTCCAACAAAATATACATATCTTTTTAATATATATATGTTGATGGTGTTTTCAGGCACTATGTTATTTAAGCAGCACGACAGGGGTAAAAAAGGTAATTCACTTCTCAGTCAAGATTATTAATGCCGACCCGACCACTAAAGAGTCAACAGTAAGAGGCCGGGAACTTTACGGTTAGTGACCGAGCACTTGAGTTCAAGATGACTGGGCAATTATCAGGTCGACAGCAGCATTCTCAGTTCAAATGACCATCATGACCGACCTCATGAAGACCGACCAGATAGCGAGATATGCTCCAGAAGATGACACCCTATTCTTGCGGATAAGACGACAAGTTATCATATTTTCATAGGGAAAACTAGTGAGACAGAGTCCTAGTATGATAAAGAAAGTAAATGTAGTTTTGATTAGGAATCCTTATGGGAAAAGGGAATAGTTTTGACTATGAATCCTTATGGGAAAAATGAATAGTTTCAACTAGGAAATTCTTGTAGGAGAAGGAATCTGATTTCTACACTATTATAAATAGGATGGCAGAGTATGTGTAAAGGGAATCGAAAATTAGTGATCAGAATCATCAAGCTCTGATTTGTAAAAGCACAAAAAGATCTGAGAAACGTATTGGAGTAATAAAAGTAGCATCCTGTTTCTGCCCGTGGACGTAGGTCGGACCAAGATCCGCCGAACCACGTTAAATCTCCTTGTTGATTGGTGTTTTTATCTATTTTTTGCTAAGTTTGCCTTTGGTCCCCCATAACCAAACAAATTCACTATTGAAGGAGGATTTCTTCAGGAGTGATATTCTCATATTGCCCCTGAGACCAAAATCCGCCGTCAACAGTTGGCGCCGTCTGTGGGAAACTGGACAAAAACAACTCGTGTAGTAAGACAATGGCGGAAGGCGGAAACCACCAATCATCAGGAAACTCAGCCGCAGATTGGATGGAGAAGATCGAGGAGAACCTAAGGAAAGAAAGGAAGGAAAATCAAACCTTGCTAAAAACCATAGTAGACCGGTTGGAAAAAATAGAGGGAGCACACGACGAGGTCGGGACTAGCCGACGAAGGAACGAAATAGCAGAGGGAAAAAGAATTGTTGATACAAGTGAGGACGACAGACCCCGGAGGAGGGGCCCCTACAGGGTAAAATCTGTGGTGGTTCATGAAGACTCCCAAACTGAAGACATGTGGGAGGAAGAAGATGACAAATCGTCACCAAACTCCTCCTATAATAGCCCTCACAATACCAGGAAAAAGGGAAAGAATGTGACGAAAGAGCACGGGAAAAACCGGACCTGAGAAGCACCACGCCCAAGACAACAGAAAAAGAGGAAGTCACAAGAGGCGGCATGGAACCAAGACGGCAGCATGAAATCTTGGCTGCGGGAGGAGCTAGCCAAATGGGGAGTATTCCCCAACACAGACATAGGAGATGCCCGGGACGGTAAAGACGAGTCCCCCCTCACAGAAGAAATAAGGTCAGAGAAATTCCCAAAAAGATTCAGCATGCCAACCATGGCACCATACAAAGGCCATACCGATCCCAAAACCCACGTTGAAGGTTTCGTCCTACTAATAGAGTACAAGGGGTAACAGGGGACGCCATTTGCAAGGTGTTCCTCTTAACTCTGGCCGGACCAGCCATCCTATGGTATAGAAGCCTAGCCCCAAGAAGCATCAGCAGCTTCACTCAACTCAGAAAGTCATTCATACGGCACTTTCAAGGGGCTTGTGTCCCCAGGAAGACGATTGGAGAACTAAGACTTATGAAACAAGGAGACGATGAACCGTTGAAAATATTTATTGAAAGATACCACAATATGGTACTCGAAGTCGGAGGGGATGAGTCCCCCGAGGCCCTGGAAAGCTTAAAGGGAGCCTTAAAAGTCGGGAGGCTATGGACCCACCTAAGGATCCAAGACACCCCGGACTACGCAACCGCCCTGGAAGTGGCCCGGAAGTTCGTTCTGTTAGAAAACGAGGAGAAAATATCCCAAAGAGGGAACACCATCAGAGAAAGAACCACGAAAGAGGGCGCCCCCCGCCGCGTAGAAAGAGAATCCAGAAGGCCGCCCTTAAAACACAAGGAGTCCAAACCACTGCACCGAGTCAACCCTTTGGACTGGGGACGTAACATTCCCCCAGGTCCAAGTGTCTTTCTCAGCTCGGGGTCGGGGTACGTCCCACCAAGTCAGCCCTTTGGACTGGAGACGTAACATTCCCCAAGGTCCAAGTGCCTTTCACAGCTTGGGGTCGGGGTACGTCCCACCGAGTCAGCCCTTCGGACTGGGGACGTAACATTCCCCCAGGTCCAAGTGCCTTTCTCAGCTCGGGGTCGGGAGTGCCTTTCTCAGCTCGGGGTCGGGGTACGTCCCACCGAGTCAGCCCTTCGGACTGGGGACGTAACATTCCCCCAGGTCCAAGTGCCTTTCTCAGCTCGGGGTCGGGGTACGTCCCACCGAGTCAGCCCTTCGGACTGGGGACGTAACATTCCCCCAGGTCCAAGTGCCTTTCTCAGCTCGGGGTCGGGGTACGTCCCACCGAGTCAGCCCTTGGGATTGGGGACGTAACATTCCCCCAGGTCCAAGTGCCTTTCACAGCTCGGGGTCGGAGTACGTCCCACCGAGTCAGCCCTTGGGACTGGGGACGTAGCATTCCCCCAGGTCCAAGTGCCTTTCTCAGCTCGGGGTCGGGGTACGTCCCACCGAGTCAGCCCTTCGGACTGGGGACGTAACATTCCCCCAGGCCCAAGTGCCTTTTTCAGCTCAGGGTCGGGGTACGTCCCCCGAGTCAGCCCTTCGGACCGGGGACGTAACATTCCCACAGGTCCAAGTGCCTTTCTCAGCTCGGGGTCGGGGTACGTCCCACCGAGTCAGCCCTTTGGACTGGGGACGTAACATTCCCCCAGGTCCAAGTGCCTTTCTCAGCTCGGGGTCGGGGTACGTCCCACCGAGTCAGCCCTTCGGACTGGGGACGTAACATTCCCGCAGAACCAAGTATCTCTCTTGGCTCGGGGTCCTCAGGGACATACTCGATGCATAGGATCCGTGAGAAGCATAGCACGGGGAGGGATGATACCCCCGTGGCGATTGCTTACTCCAGTGTTACCGAACATAATGAGGAATATGCCCTTAATGTGTCGAACACTCTTTGATCCTCACTTACCCGATGCAATGGATCCGTGGGAAAGTATAGCACGGGGAGAGATGAGGCCCCCATGACGATTGCTAACCCCAGTGATGCCGGACCTAAGGAGGAATGTGCCCTTAGCATCCCGGACACTCTTTGATCCATTTATCATTTGGATCCGAGAGAGGCGCAACACGGTATGCGTTGTGCACCTGTAGCGTCTGCCTGCTCCAGCGTGGTAAGGAGGAGCCCTCGAATAATACACAGGCTCCATAGTGACCCGACGTGTAGAGGATGTACCCTTACCATTTAAACGCTCAACTGATCCAAATCCTGGTTCGCCGGGACACTGAATTGAAAGATTCAGAATTGTGTTTTGGAGCCTCGGTCAGGACGCTGTTTTGAGGCATCCGTGCTGTTGTTTACATTTGTAAAAAGTTTTCTTTAGGGACAAGTGCCGAGTCACCCCCACCTTTTTGGTCTTATTTTTCAAAGTTTTGATTTTTTTTTTCGCTGGTCTGGCAAGGGGACGCCCCTGTCAGATTCGGTAGGGCTTCACAAGGTTGATTCAATTCCCTTCTGAGCAAGTCCCAAAGATTACCTGGCTCGGGGCTGGATTCGTTCCGCCGAGGCCACTTGGATTACCTGGCTCGGGGCTGGATTCGTTCCGCCGAGGCCACTTGGATTATTCGGCTCGGGGCTGGATTCGTTCCGCCGAGGCCACTTGTTTATTCGGCTCGAGGCTGGATTCGTTCCGCCGAGGTCACTTGGTTTCTCTCAGCTCGGGGTCGGGTTACGTCCCACCGAGTCCGTCCTTTTGGTCTGGGGACGTAACATTCCCCCAGGGCCAAGTGTTCATCTCAGCTCGGGGTCGGGTTACGTCCCACCGAGTCCGTCCTTTTGGTCTGGGGACGTAACATTCCCCCAGGGCCAAGTGTTCATCTCAGCTCGGGGTCGGGTCATGTCCCACCGAGTCCGTCCTTTTGGTCTGGGGACGTAACATTCCCCCAGGTCCAAGTGTTTTTCTCAGCTCGGGGTCGGGTACGTCCCACCGAGTCAGCCCTTTGGACTGGGGACGTAACATTCCCCCATGTCCGAGCATCTCTCACAGCTCGAGACAGGATCACATGCCACCGAGCACATCATCGTTAGCTCAGAGGCAAAATTTTTTCATCACAATCAAGATTGGATCAGTCAGGGGTCAGGACCTCTAAATCTCTGGTACAGATATTACAGAGGAGGAGTCATTCTTAGTTTGGACAACAAGAGGAACTTCATCTCCTAATGGAACGACCCAAGCAAGCAATTTGCTTTGAGGTGGAGAATCATTCTGAATAGGGTCAGCATCTCCAAATAACCGAGGATATGAAGATAGAAACAGAAGACTTAATTGATGGCGAATGCAATTTCTCTGTGATTTCTGGAGCGACCACCAGCAAGGCGATCAGCACACCATCTTTATATAGTTCCCGGCACCAACTTGCATACTCGTTGGAACCGAGAACTAGGGGACAGATGTTGATGGTGTTTTTCAGGCACTATGTTATTTAAGCAGCACGACAGGGGTAAAAAAGGTAATTCACTTCTCAGTCAAGATTTTTAATGTCGACCCGACCACTAAAGAGTCAACAGTAAGAGGCCAGGAACTTTACGGTTAGTGACCGAGCACTTGAGTTCAAGATGACCGGGCAATTATCAGGTCGACAGCAGCATTCTCAGTTCAAAGGACCATCATGACCGACCTCATGAAGACCGACCAGATAGCGAGATATGCTCCAGAAGATGACACCCTATTCTTGCGGATAAGACGACAAGTTATCATATTTTCATAGGGAAAACTGGTGAGACAGAGTCCTAGTAGGATAAAGAAAGTAAATGTAGTTTTGATTAGGAATCCTTATGGGAAAAGGGAATAGTTTTGACTATGAATCCTTATGGGAAAAAGGAATAGTTTCAATTAGGAAATTCTTGTAGGAGAAGGAATCTGATTTCTACACTATTATAAATAGAAGGGTAGAGTGTGCATAAGGAAGGAGGGACAAGTGAAGAGGATTAAGAATCATCATCAGAATCATTACCATCAGACTTGTAAAAAACAAGAAGCAGAGCTGAGAAGCGTGTTTGAGTAATAAAAGTATCATCATTTTTGTGCCCGTGGACGTAGGTCGGACCAAGATCCGCCGAACCACGTTAAATCTCCTTGTCAATTGGCGTATTTATCTGTCTTTTGCTAAGTTTGCTTTTGGTCCCCCATAACCAAATAAATTCACTATTGAGGGAGGATTGTCTCGGGAGTAATATTCTCATATTGCCCCTGAGATCGAAATCAGCCGTCAACAATATATATATATATATTAGGAAGCTATAATCTACCATTTATAAGGACCTTTCGAAAATACCAAATGACAACATCAATTTGGATATTCTATATCTCTAGCTCCCCAAAAATAAAGTGGTTTACTCTTATTTTTCCTTTTGGAAAATGATACATACACATACAAATGACACATATTTAATCACGGATGCCTAAGTGATTAGATTTATGTATTGAGTTCTCACATATTTCTTTATTGATGATATAACTCAACCACACAAATTCAGTCATCTAAATATCTATAGTACGATATGTGTTATTTATATGTATCTCTATCATTTTTCTTTACTTTTAAAATATTTTCTCGGCTATTTCATCGTCCTCTTCTCCTCTTATGTTTCTTTCATACAAATTATAAGAACACCTTCGTAAACTTTTTATCACACGTTTTGTTTTAAAAATAATAATCATAATTACACCCCTTTTTTTTCCTCTTTATGAGCTTTTTGTAGCATGATAAAGATACCTATAGAAGTGTCATGTTTTTTTTTTTTTTTAAATCATTGGAAATTTCATCATCAAATCATCATTTTCCGGCTTAAACGGAGCATATAAAATTTCCGATTGTCTCAGACTCTTACAAGAAAAGCACTCCCTGAATTCGAATCCAAATTCTCAAGATGAGATCTCGAATCCTATACCATCAAACCATGTCTCTTTGGGACTACAAGTGTCATGTTGCTATCATTATTTTTGTGTTTTAAAATTGTTAAAATATTTTTTCATTCTGTTAAGTTTAAACAATCACAACCAACGCCCACTGAAGATACTTCACATATTTTTGTTGAGATTGATAAAATGTGGTGAAGCGATAAATACGAAATACGTGGCTTTCAAAATTAGGGTTTAAATTTCGATAAACCATCAAGCTAATTATGCCTTTTCATGCAATCCCGTCTTTAGAAAAATATATAAGATCAAAAATAGCCATGATTATGGTTCGGTTCCAGAATTGAACCGTACAATGTAGGATTCAATTTCGGTTACTTTTTCGATTTCGGTTCTAATTTTTAAGTCTAAGAATTTGACAAAATTTATTTTATTATATATATAATACAAAATTACAACTCACTATATAACAATTGAAATTGATATTGACTTTCTTGGGAATTGTCAAAATTGGGCGGTAGTGTTGACATGTCGAAATCATCAATATATTCAAAATCTTATTGTGTTGGTAACATGCGGCTCTTACCCTTATCCGAAGTATTTCTCATTGGTCTTGAAGATCCTCTACTTACATTTTTTTTAACAAAGAAATTTGAAATTAAAAAAATAACAAAGAAGTTGAAATTGAAATTGAGAAATATTTTGTAAGAGAATATGAAAAAATGAAATAGAATAAATTATTGGAAACTTGAAATGTAAAAAAATAAATTGAGATATGAAGTATTTATAATTATAGAAAAATAGGAAAAAAAATTAAATATGAATTTGACCGATGCAAATGTCAAAATTTGTTGACCATTACAATTGCAACGGTTCCGCAAGAACCGAACCACGGTTCGGTCTAGTAGTTCGGTTCGTTGGTTCGATTCTTGCGGATCAGGTCTTTGGTTCGATTCTTACAATTCGGTTCGTCGGTTTGGTTCTTGCGGTTTGATTTCAGTTTGATTTGAGGTTTATTTCATTTGAAGAACCAAAACCGAACCAATACTTCAATGGTTCTGGTTCGGTTCGGTACCGTTGATCAGTTCGGTTACGATTCGGTTCGCGATTCGGAACCGAACCGCAGTCGGACCTAGAGAGAAACACCACTTAAGTTTTGTAAAAATGGACACACCCCTTTGTTTTTTAAAATGAACATATGCAATCCCAAATTCAATAAAATTATATATACAGCCTTAAAATTTCTTGAAAATGACATATACATCCCAAAATTTCGTTTAGTAACTAAAAAATATAACATCATAAATCATATTGTCAAATTAAAAATATTTTACTGTTCTCACCTTCCTCTCGATTCTAAAAATATGACATTTTTACAAAATTTTGAGATCTTTTTTTTATGAATTTTAGGATGTATATATCATTTTATCAAATTTTGAAGTATACATGTCAATTTTCAAACACGATCACAAGTTCACAACTCCCTCTTACGCAAAAGTAAGAAGAATAGAAATTAACAAGTGACCAAATGGCATCTTCAAAGCCTCAGTTGAAAAGATAAAATTATAATGACAAACCTGAAATGGATGCTGAAGGTTTGATTGATTTCATATGGAAAAAGTACAACCTAATTCCTTGGAGGCGATATCCAGAAATTGAATAGGTGATCCTGTTGCAAGTCGGCTATGAGCTTCCCACGTTAAGCATTTTTCGATGTCCGCTTGCCATTTAATTGTATCGAGATTGAAGTACTGTAAGGAAGAACCACGGATGCCATTTCTCTCTACTCGCGTAGTGTTTGATTTGATTGAACTGATATGTAAAATGTCACGAAGAACTGAAGTGCTCAGTGTGCGGACGTGAGCACTTGGATGAGAAAGGCATCGGATTGTAGCTGGTAGACGGCACTGCAAATATTGTAGGAAAATGTAAGTGAACAATGTCAATCCTTCTGTGTTGTTAAGTCATTTTGCATTCTTTTATTTTTTGTTTTGACAGAGAACATGTTGCCTCACCTGAAACAAAATAAATGTATCTGTAGAGTTGTTATATATATATTTTTTATTTTACCTTTAAAAGGTTTGAAAGACCATCTGCAATTGCTAATCCAGACTCTCCCCATCCCAGGATCGGCTGAATCGCTCTAGCTGTTGCTTCCAGTAACTGCCAATTCAATGTACATGGAAACACCAAGAAGACAATGAAACTTTAGGAATGAATTTGAAAGCGCATATAGCAATATGTGTATCATCTAAAATAAACCTTCAAACAACATGCTTCAATGGTTATTTTATATACAGATGAAACAGGTGACTCCAAAAATTATTCTTAGAAGATGTTACCTCCAGTTGTGGCAGCGTGCAAGCTTCTCCATCAACAAGCATCCCATCTGTGGCACGTAGAAGTACATCCGATGCAGTTGCCAAAATTACCAATGACTCTGGACTATCATAAATTCTCATTAGCTCTGCAATAAGTTTTACAATCCGCTGGTTGATTCTCCACATCTTCTGACCCTGATCATCATCTTTGGCAATCCAAGGTTGCAATTCCCTTTCCGCCTGACAAGCACACAAGGCATGTACGTGACTAAACAAATGAAGCAATTGAAAAGCAATATTAAATAGGAAAAGGCTACTAATTTGGACATATACTAAGTGACACCCCCTCCAGCACAAAGGCCTGAATGAAACACTATATATACAATCGGAAAATGAAGTACCAAACTTTTGATGCCCAATACAGGAGATGGAGTCACCCTAAGCAAAATCAGGTGATGTTCAAATCAGTAGCCCAAAAAAAAATTGAACAATTTCTTTTTCAAGCAATAATTTACAAGTAGAACAAAATCCGGACCTGCAGAACAATAGCTGTAGCTGCTTTTGTAGGCGATGCTGAGACAACATTGCAAAGTGCATCGACTACCTACACAAACAAACATAAACGGTCAGACATACATTGATCTTGTAAACTTTAGCAACAAAAACTCTGAAAAAACTTGCAAAATTTTGGATATATTGCATTGATAGTCTACAACTGCATATGGTCTCATGTCTACAGTAACATAAATTGAGGTTTTTACACTAGCAATTAATGAATACATTAAGACATCATGTATTTAAATGAGCCTGGAAGAGAATTGCCCCCTCACCCCAACTAATTTGTCAAATAAAAACTCTATCAAGATTTACAGAAATGTCCAAAGAGGCTAGAATATTGCAGGAAGCGTATTGTGCTGCTGATTGTGATATATCGCATTTGGTCGCCATCTCTGCATAGTATGAATGACATATGGTCTGACACCACTGCCAAGTAGTTTGCCTTTGAGTAGCACAGGCCCTTCTGTAGGTCTAATCAATCCACTTGCTATGCAAGATGGAGCCTATTGTGGTAAATCTGGGTCTTTCATTCAGGGTCTTATATGGCGGAGCAAGTTTTGTGTTGGTAATTGCATTATGATGGTGTCACTAAAGTTAGATTTTGAAAAGAAGCAATCCTAGAGAAATCCTTGGGAGTTAGGTGGGATGGGTGTACTACGTCATTCGTATGCTCATCTAATAAAATCCTAACCCATTCACTTTAAAATTATGATAGTAATAATATGATGGCCAATGCATGAGGGTTCCCACACTAGGGGATCTTAGGAGGATTCAACATGTACGCAGCATTACTCTTGCTTTTTTGCAAAGAAGTTGTTTCCGCGACTCGAACCTGTGACCTCCAGGTCACAATAGAGTAACCTTACCGTTGCACCAAGGTTCATCCTCTCACGATAGTAATAATAATGAGAAAGAAATTTTAAAACATGTGGCATGATTTTATTGGATGATCCAGATCTCGCCATGTCAGTTTACTGGCAGTCCTATAGTCACTATTAGTATTTACTAATAAACGAGCTTGCTGATGCTGAGCAGTCCTATAGTCTTATTTTCAGTATCTTTGTGCCACATAAGCCTAGTCGGTGCAATACTAAAAGTATGTCAAATAGAATTTAGAACCAAATTATTATTAAAAGAGAGAAAAGAGGGGGAGTGGGTGGTTGCCTCCTTGTGTGCCAACGTTTTTCCAGGTTCCTATTATTTTCCTGAAATAATGTTGAAAAAGTGATCTCAATCATAAGTTACAGCATTATGTTGTTCGATTTGTATCAAGTCCTAATAATATGGATTAAATGAAAATAAAGATATAAACCTGAGGCATGAAACCTGTTAGGTTACCTGTTTCCATCCTTGTTGGGCAGAAGTGCTTTCTGCACTGGGTTGGGTTTCCGGGGCTGCAATCAACTTGTTCCATAAGAGTGAAACAACAGAGAAGCACAACTCTTGTTTCTCTGCAAGCACTGATCTTAGAAAAACTTTTGCACTACAATTGAATCCTATACGCCTGTCCATAGTGAGGAAATTGGTTAAATCTGAAGCATCCAATAAGAAGCTTGCAATGCCTTCACTCAAAGTAGTTCCTGAGCTTTCATCCGAGCATGATGCTCCTTCACTTTTAAGATGAATTTCCAAATGGGCTGAAGCTTCACAGTGTGATGCAGATGCATTCCCTGAATCGAAGCAGCCACCTTTTGCACATTTATTTTGTTTTCTTCCATCAGAACATGAAGCGGAGTCCCTCCAAATAGGTGCATGCAGTAACTGCGCTTTTAATGGCTCAGCCTTGTTAACAATTGATGCAACAGCTTTTCTGTGAATATCAATGAGGTTATATAGAGATGTTGCTCTACTATAAATTTCATTGTCCCAGTTGCATTGCATCAAGACAGAAAGGGCATGCATGCAAGCCTTGGATCGTCTAAATAGTTCTGAAACATGTGCGGCAACCATAGCCGCAGCCACTATCTCATTCGAATTGTAACTCCATGATGTACCAATAGAGGATGGCTTCAGTGAGAACAGTGCCTCTAATATTGCCAAGATTCTGTGAGTATGCTGAATAGCCGACTCAATACTACTGCTGCACTCATTAGTCGATCCATTTATTTTGGCAGGGTTGGCTAGAGCTTTTACATCTTTAGGCTTTGAATGATTACCATCCCCCCTTGAGATGAAAGGGAACAACTGAAGCTCACAAGCAAGAGCACAAACAGCAGCCAAAACATAGGAATCAAAAGCAGCAACAGGCCCTTGCTTTTTCACCTTTCTAGTTCTCAGATCTTGCTGCATGTCCTCGGTGCTTTCATCAGGAAAATAATTTTCTCCGCCTCTTGGTTTCTTGCTCCTATTGGACTGAGCTTCATGACTAACGCACACAGTTAAGACAACAAACAGTAGACGTGAAGCAAGCTCCGCAGAGGCAAATGATTCTAAAAAAAGTGAATGGACCATTGTCCGAAGCTCTGCCACAGCAAGATTTTTGGAAGCAGATCCTATGCCATCAAAATTTCTTGTTCTTCTAGTTTGTTCTGTGGAGGATTCAAGCGGAAAAGTTCTTTTAAGAATTGCTTCCACAGTGGAAACAAATATCTTCATGAGACAAGCTTCTGATGGACTCCCACGAGGAAGATATTCCAGAACTTTGAGGAGAGGTATGTAAAGGTTCCATGATAATATAGGAGGTTGCAATGGAGTTGCAACTATGATTTCCGGAAGATCAACTGCCGAGGAACTTAAGGGAATCAGGCCATAAGCTGCTTCCCATATTGTACAAATTCTCCATTCAACCTCAGGGCCATGAGCACAAAGCACTGATGCAATCCCTTGGGCTGTAGCTTCAATAGTTGCTTCAGCTGCAGGCACCTCTATCTGTTTCGGACATATTTTAATGATGATAATCAGAAACAGCAAAAAAATACATTTATCTGCTATAGACAAATAACAAACAATCTTTTAGATTCAAATAGAGCAGGTATGAACTGCTATCAGCAAGCAGAATCATAAACCTAAACAATAGAAGAGTAATAAGTGGACACTTAACACTACTAATTAGTACCTGCTTCCTATAGCATGAAATGTAACCACCCAAAGGTTCATGTTTAACTTCGACTCCATCCACTTTCGTTAATGGAGGAAAAAGTAATGCAGGCTGTGATAATATGCGAAAAAGTAAAGCTGCAGCAGCATCAGCAGCTATACCTGCTCGCATGGATATTGCAACCCCTATTGCACGCAAAAAATGCAAATGCATCCAGTTCCGAGGAAGCTACAACAACAAAGACAAAAGTAATTGGATAATTGCAACAATTCACTGGAAAAAAAAAGGAGTTGCATTTGATATTAAATTCAAAAAGAAATTAAATGACACCATTTTGAAGCGTAGAAGAACATTAAACATAAGGGGATATTCAGTTTAAAACAAGCTTTAACATGGTGAATTTTTTCTAACTACAGTAGCCCATAGATGTTTAGTATGAAAGCAGCAAACAGCTAACTGAATAATTCAAATGGAAAAACTAGGAATATGCAAGTTCTTCATCAAGCTGTGACACAATCCTTTAATGCTTCAGTTAGTGTGGAGGATTACATAAACTTCCGATCGTTACTACTGAAGATAGTACTTGTTTTATTTTTTATAAATAAAGCAGTAGTTTAAATACTCTTACTAATAGCAGTGGCAATACTTTTGGAGGTAAAATTACAGAAGTGTCACAGCTGCAAGATGCTATTTCCATTATTGTAATGGTTAATCTGCATCTCAGCGAATGAATATGGGTTGAGATATAATTCTATTTTCATCTAAGCAGTTATCGTTTCTGATTTCTGAGGTTTGAGCTTTTATACATGGTTGGAAAGCGACCCAAACCCCTAAAATCCTGAAAGCAGCCTGGAGCTAATGCTAAACCTTTTCTATCAATATTGCCTCACTATGGAACAAAATTTACATCACGCTGTCCAGATATTCTAGAATCTTTGTCAAGCAATATTTAAGCAAGTTACAACTGGTACTGGGTTAACAATGAGCCTGGCAAAGTTCAGCTGGCAGCCAGCACTTAAGCAAACAGATATGTTATCCCAGCACTTAAAAGAATAATTAGGATCCTAAGCCCATTATTATAAGTAATTTAAGATGAGTTATGTACATATATGTATATTTTGGAGACAACTTACTGTGACACAAATAATTATTTTGTAAAAACAATTAAGTTCTTTCGAGCTGGGCTGAAGCCAGAGTTTCTATGGCCCAGAAACACGGTCCAGGCAAAGCCCTAGAAAGCTAGCAAAATTTTGAGATGTAAAAAGCACAAATTGAGATTTACATATTGTCTTCTTCCCCAAAATATATGCATTTGAATTTAGAATAGAACATAATCTCACAGAGTAATGACTATTGAAACTTGATCATACATAGTAAAAGGGTGAAAAAAGTTTAAATGACATGGATAAAACAGAGATCAACTGCAAGCATACCATCACAACTTAATTTTGTAATCAATGGCACTCCACTTACCCTTATACCAGTTGCATACTCTTCAGCAGCCCGAAGGAGTTCTACAAGCTGTACAGCAGCATCAAGTGCATCTGGAGCCCAAGATGGTGGGGCTTCCAGAAGTCCAAGAAGTAATCTTTGAGTGGCACTTGGAGTTGCAATGGCATAATATCTAATGCATTTTATAAAACAATTAAATAAATGTTATAACATGTAGGCATCTCAGTTGATGATGATCTGCATGTTCAACAACTGTAAACATGACAACCAGTCCATTTATGTTTGTGGCCCGTCTAGACACTTGTACAGAAGTTTACACCTTTAGATACTTGATCAGCATGCAACAACATTTGACATGTGCAGTTATGGATTTACTCTCTGGTTCTTTTACACTCCAACAATTGACTTTAGTAAAATATATGCTAAAAGGTTAAGTTAAATTACGCAAACATTAGTAGACAAGTTCCTATTTCAGATGTTGGAGGATCACAATGTCCAACACACTTGCCTATCAAAAATCAATATAAGAACTCATGTTCATGCCCATAGATTATTGAAGAAAAACCAGTTATATAATCCTTGAAGTTTCAGAGTTTTACCTATGGAATAAGCGTGCATATGGCTCAAGAGCTGGAAGCCCAGCAACTAGATGCTCGTCCAAAGCTGTTGTTGCAGGGGGGAGTAGAAGTGCAGGGACAGCAGCAGCTGTTAAAGTAGCAGTCTCATAGCGAGCAACTTCATCATCACACACACTTAATATAACACCAGCACCATTTGCAACAGCCCACCATGGAGTTGATGGCATGAGCTGAGGATGCTTTCCAGACCCATGAGAAGACGCTAAGAAGAAACAGCAGTCAATTAACAAATTCGCATGATCGAACATTCCTCTTTGAGAACACATTACTAGTTAATTACGTGCACACAAAAATAAATATACAAACTAACACATACAAGTATAAGAGCACATCTTAAACAAACAAAAAATTCAACTAACCTATTGTAGGTGGCTTGAGCTCTCCAGATGCATATTTACCCATAACACCACTACACCTGTAACACAGAGAAATGTAGAGCAGTTGATTAAACTTATGATTTCCTTCTTGTTTGATATCAAAATCCTACTTATGAGTATACCAATTATTGTGCTTGACAAGACCATTTTATCGCTAAAACCCAAAATATAGTGTATGATCTGAGAAATTAATACAGTTTAAATATTTTATCACAACTCAACAAGCATTGTTACTTAAATGAAGGCAGATTGGGGATTTCCTTGTACCCGGAAGTCCACAGAAAAAGTTCTTCCGAAAAGACATTAAACCAACACTGGTTCTATTCTTCTTGAATAAGATAATAACTTTATGCCAGAACTAAAGAATTTACTCACCAACGGAAGTAGTCACTTCTCACCCCAAGAGGGGCAGCAAGCAATATATCAGTAATCCAGGAGGACAGAGGCCTTAAAGATTTCCTCTCTTGTTGCACCACAGGCATCTTGCTGGATTCCCCATCTCTAGAGTCACTTGTTGTAGCATGGTTACTACTGCTTCTTCTCTCTGTTTCACTATTCTGTTGTTCCATCTTGTATATTGGGCGATTGTAATGAGTTAAAATTCGTAAAATCTCCGTACATGCCAAAGCCCAATGTTCAGAGTACTCATTCTGTAAAGAGAAAATATGCCATTCTATGAAATCAGCACCATAAAGGTTTTCCACAGCTTGCAAAGCACATCACATTCTCTATGCAACGGATATGAACATAAACTTAAAAGTGAACAAGAAAATACAGCCTATCAAGAATGAATAATACTTAGAATACAATTAGAAGAGGAAATTTTTTTTTAAAGATTCACCAGGTTAATCTGTTCAGTCTCATACCTCGCTGCTAGGACAAACTAAGGAAATGAAAGAAGCAAATGGGGGGTTACTCTTGTCATACACCAGCGTTCCATCAATGATACATGATATAATTGGAAGAACGACAGCATGCCCATGCTCCGGATGATGAAGGACGAACATCGCTGTTTGTTGCATACACACACAAAGAAGTCATTATGTGAAAAAGATTTTGTTTTTGTCAGGAGAAACAGGAGATGAAGAAATTCTTGAACATAATATTTTGAATATGCAATCAATTTTTCATTAAAACTAACATGGATAAAGAGTCAATACCCAGAACATCATCAAAAAGGCGCCTCTCTTTATATGGATAATGATTACGAATCAGCTGCACAAGAAAATAATGAGTAAGCAACATCGCTTATAAATCCTTAAGGCTTGAGAATCTTGATGAAATTGGCATCACACTACTCTGACTATATTTGAAGAGATAAAGCATATACCTCTGCAATGTCCTCTGGGAATTGTTCTGATGTAAATTTGCCAAAGTACTCAACATAGGCGGTAGTTTGAATCTATAGAGAGGCCAAAAGAGAAAATGCTATTAATAGTTGTAGAAACTTCGAACTAGAAAGACATTGAATCGACCAAACTTTTAAAAAAAATGCCTGCCAACAGAAAATTGCTCACACCAACTAGTTAGTTCAACAGGAAATACTAAGTCCTCCAGACCACCTGTTTTTCCTCTACAAAACCCTTATTAGCACCAGGTTGGAGCATTAGAAAGCCTGATTTCACCATTACTCTCTCAAAACAATAATGCCAAGCCTTAGTAAAGAAGGTTTCGTAACTGATAGTAGTTTAACTGTATTAATGGTAACTTTAGTCAGTATAAGGTATTTTCCCAGGAATTATCCGACTCCAAAACTAAGGATAGTGTTAGTTGATAAACCAACAAACAGCACACAGAATAGTACTCAGTACTTAAGGGTCTGTTTGGTTCAACGGAGGGGAGGGGAGGGGAGGGGAGGGATTTTAATGGAGGGGAGGGGGGGAGGGGAGGGATTTTAATTAAATATATGTTTGGTTCAAATGAGGGGAGGGGAGGGGAGGGGAGGGGAGGGTTTTTAATTAAATATATGTTTGGTTCAAGAAGAGAGGGGAGGGAATTTAAAACTAATATACTATTTTATCCTTATAGCTTGTTATAAATAAAATTAAAATAATATAGGCTTATATTATCTTTGAATTAAACAAATAATAAAATTAAAATTAACAGCTCTACATATATAATACATGTTATTAAAAATTAAATTAAAACAAACATCAAACCAGTAGCTAGGTTTTGACATAGATGAATAGATAAAGAAACACTGCAAAATATCTAAGTTTATAACATAAATTACTAAAATGATTAAGTTCAAATAATACGCAAAATGTTAATAAGGTTTCAGCAAAATAGTTAGGAGGAGAGTTAAAATTGGCTTATGAGGGATTTTGTAATTAGGACAATTTAGGATTTTTGATATATAAGTAAGGATAATTTAGTCATTGCATTTAAAATTTTAATTCTTCAGTTTCTCTCCCCTCCAAAACCCCCCACTTTTGGAGGGAAGCTAAAATTGGCTTAGGAGGGATTTTGCTCCCCTCCCCTCCCCTTAAAAAAATTGAACCAAACAAACATAATTTAAAATAATCCCTCTCCTCCCCTCCCCTCCCCTCCAAAACCCCCCAACCAAACACAGCCTAAGGGACACAGAATAAACAGCCATATCAACCTGATCTAAGATGGACGATCCTGGAATTCATCCGCAGATTAAATTTCACATGAAATTGCAGTAAAAAGAGAGAATACTTCAGATTTGATGAAAATTATTCAACTGGATTATCAATAACGATCACATAATTATAAAAAATCTAAAGAGTTGACTGTTGTAAATATAGTGTCGTGAAACAGTAAATAACATGCAAACAAACAACTCAAACCAGAAAATTGGACCTAATATGCATAAACCCTAGAAAACCTTAAAACTTGAGAATTAAGAAAAATCTTGATACAAAGTTGAAAACCAGTAGTCCGGATCGAGATTAACCTTTGTCCTTAAGAACTTATCAGCCCCGTCTCGGTGCTCTACGGATTTGTGGCTAATGTTCTCCCAGGATAACTCGGATTCCTCTTGTTCAAGGGGCACACCTTAACAAGATCTAGAACTTGGAAAATATGGTGGAACTCTCTCAGACTCAAGACACAATATGAGACTCTTTTTTTCTTTTTGGATGAAATTCAGATTTGTTTTCTGTGTGTTAAAAGGAACATAAAGTTTTCTTTTATAAGTATGGAATGATGCCTCAAAGGCACCCTTAGGGTTGGGGTGCAACCCTCCAAAGGGTTATACCCCCCTATGCACCCCTTGGAGCATAGGATCACTTTACACACAATTGGAGGACATGTCCCCATGGGGTACCATCCAAGGGACATGTCCCTCCTCCATCTAAACAAATATATTTGAAGATTTGAAGAATTTCCAACAATCCCCCACAATTCTTCAAATATTCATGCAGACACTTGAGAGAGTTTCCGTGAACTAAAGCTGCATCGAAATAGGTAGCTTTCGCCTTGAACCTTTCCTAGTGAATGACAATCGGATTTACTTGGCAAACCAGTGACCCATAGTCTTGAACTGTTCTGCCGTTGGTGTAAACCAAGACAACTGCCAACACACAGCTTTACTTCGACCATTTCCCGTTCTACGGTTGTGTTCATTTCGGCCCTGAACAACGGTCTCGGATTCATCAAGTACTTTAGGGTAACCTGCCTTTAAAAGTTCCCATGGAAGCGACCTCACTTCTTACTTGAAATAGGTGATCTACTATCAAGAGATAATCTGTCTTTACCCCCATTAGGACTCATCTCCTAATATAGTGATCATTAAAAGCCTTAGCTTATCCTAACCAATGACAGACAGCACTCAGCGTCATTATCGGAATGGAAAAGAGTACAAAACTCTTCAGTACTTGTTTTAAATAGCACAAAGTTTTTGTTGTCCCTTTTGAACCTAGATCTTGGGATCCAGTCAGCTAGGTTGGGTTTCCACAGTGACAATTCTTATATTATAGGCTTCAAGCCCATTCCCTTCGATGACTTCTCAACTTGCTCTCGAGGTAAACCTTTAGTTAGTGGATCCGCTAGGTTTCCTTCGACTCAACATAATCGATCGATATTATGCTACTTGAGAGCAGTTGACCTATGGTATTATATCTCCGACGTATGTGTCGAGACTTACCATTATACATTGTATTTTGGGCTCTCCTAATAGCCGATTGGCTTTCACAATGTATGCTAATCGCTGGCACCGGTTTGGCCCAACTAGGAATATCCTCCAGGAAGTTTCTAAGTCATTCTGCTTCTTCCGCTGTTTTGTCTAATGCTATGAACTTGATTCCATAGTAGATCGGGCAACACATGTTTGCCTCGATGATTTCCATAACACGCCTGCATTACCAAGTGTGAAAACAAATCCAACCGTAGATTTGGAATCCACTGTATCAGATATCCAGTCAGCATCGTTGTATCCCTCTAGAACAGCTGGATATCTCTCGTAATGTAGCCGATATTTTGAAGTTTCTCATACCTCAAAACACTTACTATGGCTTTCCAGTAGTTATGTCCTGGATTGCTAGTATATCTGCTAAGCCTATTCACAGCTTGAGCGATATCAGTTCGTGTGCAATTCGTGAGATACATCAGACTTCCGATGATCCTTGAATACTCTAATTGCGATATGCTTAAGCCAGTATTCTTTGATAGAGGAATAGTTAGGTTAGCTACTCCCAAATCTTTCATATCAAATTTGCTGGATAACACTTTCTTGGTAGACTGAATCAACTCGTGATTATTACCAATTATCAGCATATCGTCTACATAGAGATATACAATGACATATCATTCTTGAGTTGATTTGGTGTATATACACTTATCACACTCAACGGTTTTAAACCCACTTGACAACATCTCTTTGTCAATCTTCTCATGTCATTGTCTAGGTGCTTGTTTTAATCCGTACAAGGATTTTACATGTTTGCACACCTTCTGTTCTTATCCAGGAACATTAAACCCTTCTGGTTGTTCCATGTAAGTCTCTTCATCCAATTCACCATTCAAGAATGACGTCTTTACATCCTTTTGATGTATTTCAAGACCAAATATAGCTGTTATGGCTATAAGCATTCTTACCGATGTGATACGAATCACTGGTGAATACAAGGCCTTGTTTTTGTCTATAAACTTTTACGACAAGCCTTGCCTTGTACTTATTTATTGATCCATCCGTTTTCATCTTTCCTTTGAATATCAATTTGTAGCCCAGTGGCTTACAACCTGGAGAAAGATCAACCAACTCCCAAGTATGGTTCTGTAGGATTGAATCAATCTCACTGTTAATAGCCTCTTTCCACAGAGGTGCCTCCGGAGAAGACATTGCTTCTTTATAGCATTGAGGCTCATTTTCTAACAAATATGTCAGAAAATCGGATCTGACTCTTGGTCAACCTGATCACTGTCCTTGACAGTATCAACAGATCTTTTTGAGAGACTCTCTTCTTTGTCTTTCCTTACAAGGAAATGTCTCTTCAAAAAATATTGCATTCCTTGACTCAATCATCACATTTGGATTGATGTCAGGAATCTCATACTTGTGTGCCAAGAATCGATACGCACTACTGACTACTGTTGCAAATATATCCGATGAATATACAGTCAACAGTTTTGGGTCTTATTCCACCTTCTTAGGTTTAGGAACCATCACCTTGGCAATTGGCAAGAGTAGACACCCCCACATTTTCAGATATTTGTAGGAAGGTACATAACATTTCCACAACTCATATGGTGTCTTGTCCAATCTCCTGTGAGGAAGCTTGTTCAGAACGTAGTTCGCGGAAAGTAGGGCTTTCCCCCACAAGTTCTGAGGTAAACCAGAACTAGTCAACATGACATTCATCATTTCCTTCAACATTCGATTTTTGCACTCAGCAATCCCATTGAGGAGAATAAGGAGCAGTGGTTTCGTGAATAATTCCGTGCACATAACAATATTCACCGAATGATTAAACATATTCACCACCACTATCACTTCTGATTCTTTTGATTTCCTTGCCAAGTTGATTTGCAATTTCGTTCTCAGTGTATAAAGCTCTCAAAAGCTTCAGCTTTGCTTCTCAGCAAATATACCTAACGGAATCTTGTGTTTTCATCGATAAAAGTGACAAAGTACTTTTTACCGCCTCTTGTTTGCACAATATTCATGTCACACACGTCAGTGTGTACAAGTTCCAAGGGTTCAGAACTTCGTTCTATGATGTTCTATGTATTTTTGCTTCAATGCAAATTTAGGAATAAGGTCCATGTTAATTAATGTACGCATTGTATCATAATTAACATGTCATAACCTCCCATGCCATACATTTTGTGACTCAATAATATAAGCAGAAGTTTCAGCTTTATTAATAGAACAATTGACAGTCATTGAAAAGGCCCTCCTCAGTGAGGTATCATTTTCCTACATAGACATCATTTTTTGTCTATACAATCTTGTCAGAAACAAATACAAACCCGAGACCGAGTTCTTCCGAATATCTGGAACATGCAAACATTCTTATATGTAAGCTCCGTTCCGGATATCATTTTCAGAACCAATGTGCCTTGTCCAACCACTCTAGAGGTAGACGAGTTTCCCATTGTCAGATGATCGCCACCATCGACCTTTCTGATACGAGGAAAACATCTTGCTATTAGCACAAATATGACGAGTAGACCCAGTGTCTACCCACCATTCTCTCAGATTCCCAACCAAGTTGGCTTCAGTTACCACTACTGAGAGGTTCATTTATGAAATCTCATCAGTTAACTGCTCATCTTCAGCGACATAAGCCTCATTATTCTTGCCATTGTCCTGAGATATCTTGTTTCTGCAGTCCTTTGTCATATGACCGCTCTTTTCACAGTTGTAGCACTTCCCATTGAACTTCTTGTTCGCTTGGGAAGAATCAGCTCCACTGTTCTTTCTTTTCTTGCTACCATTTACATCCTCAATGATGTTGGCCTTAGACTCCATAGTCTTGTAGCTGGCCTTCTCGGACATCCTGTTGTCCTTTTCGATTCTCAATCGAACTCCAAGGTCTTCAATGCTCATCTGCTTCTTTTTGTGTTTCAGATAACTCCTGAAGTCCTTCCATGATGGAGGCAACTCACAGAGTTTCTTTCCTCATTCAGTATTTCATGAATGATCAACCGCAGTTCACCCAACTGAGACATCACCGTCCTTGAATCTACTATCTTGTAGTCCAGGAACCTACCCACGACAAATTTCTTTTGTCCGGCATCCTTGGTTTTGTATTTCTTCTCGAGAGATTCCCAGAGAATCTTCGCTGAAGACATGCCTTAGTACACATTGTACAGGGTATTGTCAAGATCACCCATAAGGTAGTTCTTGCATAGGAAGTCGCCAGACGACCATGTCTCTTCTCGCAGTTCTTTGGCTGCCTCTGATTCACCCTCCACAGGACCCGGAGGATCTTTGAGGTATTTAGCCAACTGCAGAGTTGTCAGGTAGAACAGTATTTTGCTCTGCCACCGTTTGAAGTTTGCCCCACCAAACTTCTCCGGTTTTTCTCCATGAGAGACCGGTACTGTGATGTTTCCGCTAACCATATGTAACTGGAAACAAACAGGGTTCAATAAGTCTACAAAAGACAAATTGTACAACGACCAACAAATGATCTTGTCTCAAGTGATATACCAAATATCCACTTGTTCTATTGGACAGTAGTACCAATAAACACGAGTCCTTGAATTTCCAACCAAGATTTCTTATGAAAAGTAAATAAATGAATATTCCCAGAGGACGAGGGGGGTCCGGAGTAACCACTTAAGTCCCTTACCACTTAGGCTCTTATCGCCTTTTTGACAGAATATCATTTAACTACTTTCTCAATAGAACCTCTTAGCAATTCAAACTCAGTATTTCACTTTTTCAATGTCACAGAACAATATACGATAAGTGTAGATATATGTGTATGTGTCAAACAAGATTGGATGGAATTACTTGTGTAAAATTACACTTTAAATTCTCAACCAAGTATGCAACACAGAAATAAGTTTCAACTTTATCATTAAGTGTATGTTTGTGATAATTGAACACCCTAATAATAACTTAAATCTATACTACCAAGATTTAATGTGTTTCAGTATATGATTTACTAAGTTAATATTAAATTAATCTAAGTCTTTGCAGATTATAACAATTTCAGGACAGGTTCGTTAGTGTCACGTTCGTATCTACGTTCGAACGAGACTGTCCAGTGTGTGCGTTCGTGTTGCGTTTGATAACACGTTCGAACGAAGTGTTCCAGAGAGTTCACGTTCGTGTAGCGTTCAAGAACGCGTTCGAACGGAACAATTCCAGAGAGTTTACGTTCGAGTTGCGTTTAGGACGCGTTCGAACGTTCTTAGGCAGAAGGCTTGCGTTTGAATACGCGTTCGAACGTTCTTACGAATTTTCAGATTTTTGCCTTCGCGTGCGTCGGGCGTTCGAACGCCCTACGGGTTTTTCATGCACAATCTGTATTTTTTCCAGAAATTTTCTTAACTACGCATGCAATTTACTATTTAACAACACTAGTTGGTAAGTTCTTAAGATTGTTGTAAATATAGTGTCGTGAAACAGTAAATAACATGCAAACAAACAACTCAAACCAGAAAATTGGATCTAATATGCATAAACCCTAGAAAACCTTAAAACTTGAGAATTAAGAAAAACCTTGATACAAAGTTGAAAACCAGTAGTCCGGATCGAGATTAATCTCTGTCCTTAAGAACTTATCAGCCCCGTCTCGGTGCTCTACGGATTTGTGGCTAATGTTCTCCCAGGATAACCCGGATTCCTCTTGTTCAAGAGGCACACCTTAACAAGATCTTGAACTTGGAATATGGTGGAACTCTCTCAGACTCAATACACAATATGACTTTTTTTTCTTTTTGGATGAAATTCAGATTTGTTTTCTGTGTGTTAAAAGGAACATAAAGATTCTTTTTATAAGTATGGAAGGATGCCTCAAAGGCACCCTTAGGGTTGGGGTGTAACCCTCCAAAGGGTTATACCCCCTATGCACCCCTTGGAGCATAGGATCACTTTACACACAATTAGAGGACATATCCCCATGGGGTACCATCCAAGGGACATGTCCCTCCTCCATCTAAACAAATATATTTGAAGATTTTAAGAATTTCCAACATTGACAACAAGAGTTAACCTACAGAAGCATAACATTTAAAACTTTTTCCACAACACAATTCTTGTAGCTGCTAACTAGGTGCTAGTCGGATGGCAAAATTACCACAGTAGAAAGCTTCACTTCTTTAACTTATATTAAAACAAATACCCAGCAAAAGAAAACCATCGAGAGAAAGAAAAAATTATCAAACCTTGCGTTGCTGAGCATCTTGCGGCCGAGGCCAGAACAATGAGGAGAATTGAAGTCCATCAATCCACCTCTCAGATGAACTAGCCATCTAATGCAGAAAAAAAAATTAATTATAATAAAAAATTTCCAAATTTATCCTTCCTCTTCCTTTTTCTTCAACCAGTCACAAGAACACAAAATTTTCCTTTGTAACCGCTACCAATCAAGAATCAAAATATCGTAATTCCTCTGTCTCTAAATATTCTGCAATAAATAAATAAATATTTACCAGAATTAATAATTGAATTATAACACGATTAAAAAAAACAGAGATATAAAAAACTTAACTAAAAACAAAATGATTCACATAAATATAAAAGCACATATCAATAAATAAACAAATTTATCATTTTTTTAATGGTTTTTCTTTTATTCCTAATCATCAAAGCCAGTAGCTACCAGATCATTTCAGCTTCACACACAAAATAAATAAATAAATAAATGTACAGCAGCATCAAATTGAGCTTTCAAAACAAAAAAACAAACATCAAGAAAATTTAAAAAGAAAAATGAAAGTGAGAAAGTACCTGTAATCTTACTTTTGTTTGTTGAGAAATTCAGGAGCTTCTGCATGTTTTATTTTGGAAACTTGATTTTGTGTAATATAATTCACTGTAAAAGTAATAATTTATTATAACTAGTATAAGGACCACTTTTTGTGCGGGTTAAGCTAATGATCTAGTAAATGTTCTTAATCTTATCGGTTTTATAGTTTAAATGAGACAATTAATTTATTTACATGTAATATTTATGTCTCATTCGTTTATCTCTCAGTTTTCAAATAATATTTCTAATTCATTATATAAAAGCTAATAGTCAGATTATGCATGCTAATGCATAATAAATAATAAATAATTTATGAAATAAAAAAATTTATAAAAATCATTTAAAATAAAACAACAAATAACAATAAATCCGAAATCTAAAAAATTGGCTAAGTTTTGTGGGCGATTATTATTAATGTTTCTTAATTTAATAGAAGATTATATTTTTTATATTGTAATAAATTTTTATTTTAATAATTAATTATTTTACTTTGATAATTTAATAATAAAAATATTAACTACGGATATTAGGTGTCACGTATTTTTTTACTTTAATATGTTTTCTTATTTAATAGATTTATTAATTTAATAGTGCTTTTTAATTGTAATATGATAATATAATATGTTTTCTTATTACAATACAATCCTTAAAAAATTATAATTTTTATTTTTATTGTAATGTGTTTTTTATTTAATATAAAATTAATTTTAAATATATTTTACTTTTATAATTTAATATTAAAAAATTAATTGAAGAGATTAATTGTATAGATTAAGTGTCACGTGTGTTTTTTATTTTAATGAGAGATTAAATTATGTTTTCTTATTATAATAGGTTTTTTATTTTAATTTTATAATTTATAATAATAAATTAAGATATTAATTAATTAATAGATTTTTTACTTTAATAGTAGATTATGTTTTTATATTGTAATAGATTTCTTATGTTAATAATTTATTATTTTATATTTTATGTTTTAATAATAATAAATAATTTTTGTGAAATTTTAATTTTATAATTTAATAATAAAAAATTAATTGTAGATAATTTAATAGTGTTTTTTTTATTTTAATAAGATAGTCTAATATTTTTTCTTGTTATAATATAATTCTTATAAAATTATAATATATATTTTTATTTAATAGATTTATTAATTTAATTTATAACTTTAATAGGAAGCCGATATGTGACGCATAGATAATTTAATATTATTTTTTATTTTAATAAGATAGTCCAATATGTTTTATTGGTATAATATAATTATTATAAAATTATAATATGTATTTTTATTATAATATGATTTTTATTTAATATATTTATTATTAATTGAATTTTATAATTTAATATCAAGGCGTCGCGTGACGCGATGAGGAATGCTAAAAATATTTAATTTTTATAATAATAATAATAATAATCACAGTATTATAAAATTATAATTATAAGAATAAAGAATTACTATTTTAGATGCGCTCTTAGCGCAGATTTTCTGCATACGTGGCAAGGATATTTTCCTCTCGCCCGATAGGACGTGTGTCACGTCATCTGCATGCATCAACTTGACATGGCATTGGTTTGTTCATGATCGAACCATAGTGAAGTTGTGAAATGACGGAGCTGCCCTCGATATTGATGATTAAAAAATTGTTGTCCGCATAAGAATGATTGAAACGAGGGTGTTGGTGGCGAAATATTTTATTCGTTTTCGAAGTGTGTCACGAGAGAGTACGTCTACCTTATGCCGTGGACCGTACACGTGTAAGATTTAAGTCAGTATTAAAGTGTCCTCATTCTAACCAAAAGATAAAATGTATACATATTTATGGGAAAAACTTATTTAGAATCGTTATCCAATTAATGAATTATACGTGTTTTAGTTATTTTGAAAATGATCAATCAAAACATAGAAAGAAAAATAACTAGAACACGTGTAATTCATTAATTAACTGGTTCTATAGATACTGTCTCTATATAAATTTTTCTCTATAATTTTTATACACATACTTTTGTATTCATTAAATATTGGAATTTGAGTGGCCAATTAAAAAAATTTACTTAAAAACCACCAATTATTAGGATCATATCCCTTCTTTTATTTTTTTTGAAACTAGCATCATAACCCTTGAGTTTTGATAAAAACAACCCAACCAAGGGGGTGTGTATATCATAACCCTTGAGTTTTGATAAAATCATAAGTAATGATGATATAATTTATGAATTTTCACACAAGTCCCTACTGTCATATTTCGTCAAAAACATGTTATTAGAATCATAATTTGATTGCTATACTCATGAATTTAGTTTATTCAAGGTATTGTAAATATGAATTTGAATAAAGAAATTACAAGTTTTTAAATGTAGATAGTTGTTACATAAAAATAAAAATTTTAATTGGAGTTACAAGTTTTTGAATGAGTAAAGATGTTACAAAATACCACAATTTATTAGGGAGTCTCATATTGGAAAGCTACACACCAATTTTATTGTTTATATGGTGTTGTGTATTGGGTTGGGTTTGGACCCCAAGAGGTACCACTTTTGTGGAATAGTGAGGAGTTAGGCTAATGGTGGTTCACCACACATGTTAGAGTGTATGCCCTAAAACCAATTAAGGATGTAATGATTTAAGACATATTGTTTGTAATATACTTTATTATTTATTAATAAAAATACATTTGTTAACTACACATTATTACATTCATATTTTATGTGTATGTCCTGAGACATTATGTCAAATAAATTTTGTTAATCCAAAAGACGTTTGTGATTATGAGATTCAATAATATTTATATATGTCTCAAATTAAGTTCTTGGTATAATGTGATTGTTATACAGGACAATAATATATAACTTGACCAATATTGTTATGTGTTGCCTAGATTAACATATGATGTTAATCGAATGGATGATGAGTCTCATATCATAAGGACACAAACAATAGATGTTTCATTAGTAGAATGAAATATCAAACACGACCACAAAAACGTAAAATCACATGGTAATATTATCTAAGGTCATTGATCTTCGTAATAATACATTAGTGTCATCATATCATCTGACCTGAAATTATATGATGACTTGTGCGATAATACTCTTGGTTCACTAGTATATCCTCATTCGACTATCCACGTCATTTGAATAAATGGTAGATGGCCTTGATTGACGTACGAAGTCACGTATGCTTCAAGATGTGATCCGATAACTTTGATAATAAAAGTTATAGTTGTTTCAAGGAAACTTAAAGTTGTGGATATAAGTCTTTGACCAAAGCAGTCGATATCTTAGAGATATCAAATTCACAAGATAAAGTTTAAATATATTTTCGAGTATAAGGATTTGACCTTACCATGATCCCAGACTCGATAAGAAACATAAATATCAGAAGGAATGAGATGACATGTTAATTTGAAGTGTATTCTAACAGGTTCATATGTTTTCCCACTTCATTCATCGACTATGGGTCATGACTTGCTGTTATGCGATTACCCATGGTCTGTGGAATATCATAGAGATGAAATATTAAAGAGTTAATATTATTCCACTGCTACTCGATAATGAACCTAGAACGGTCGTACAATATAGTTATCTTCTATGTTACAAATTCGAGAATGTTTATTAAAAGTTAATAAATGATTATTTTGGCATTTCCTAATTGGATTAGGATATTTGAGATATTTCGGAAATATTTATTTGATTAATAAATTCGAAATATAAAATAAGATTTAATTATTTAATTAAATATTTGATATTTATATTAAATAAATTAAATGTAATTTTAATCAATTATTAATTAAAATTAAGTAAGTTAAATTAATTAATTAATAGTTAATTAATTATTAATAGTTAATTAATTAATTAATATGCCAAAATAATATTAATCTATTGGGCTTTAATTTAGTGGGTTAGCACCCAAATTAATTAGAGTCCTAATTAAGATTAAATAGTTAAGTTTTTATTTAATTAGGATTTTTATTTTGATTGAGTATCCTATTTTTATTTTGGAAATAATCTTTAAGAGATCAAATTTGATTTGAATATATATTGGATTTACCCTATTGTATTGGGATACAATTAAAACAAATCATATATATATATATATATGTGTGTGTGTGTCTTCACGTTAAAGAAAATCAATATAACAAAAAAAAAAAAGTTTGCTTGTTTATATATAAAAGCAAAGTTGCTGTTTATATAAGGATATATAAATATTCAAGCAAAAGTTGTTGTTTGAAAAAGCGTGTGCTCTTGCGCATGTAATATATATTATAAAGTTAATGGTATGAGAGGAAAGAGAAGACAATCAATGGTTAGGATTAAGAGAAATAATGTATCCAAATGCTATTTTTATGTGGTTTAATTGGCGGCTCAGATCATTTCATTATAATCTAATGGCTGATAAAGAATCCTTCCATTATAAAATCTCTATAAAATTGGAAAATAAAAACTAACTTAAACATCCTAGAAAATAAAATAGTTTCTTTTGTTTTCAATAGTGGGAGCGATTTGTTCGTAGATGAGTGTTAGTGTGCCAACTAGAGGTGCAATGTTTGGTGCACCACTACAAGGGAAAAATCAATGAGATATTCAAAAGGCTCGAGAAAGATAATAAGCACATCGATGTATGTTTTATTATAAATGAATATTATTTATGTTGATAAATAAAATATTTGTTGCATGTAGGGGTGAGCAAAACCGGTTTCGGTTTCGGTTCCGCATGGAACCGGAACCTACCCAGAAAAATCTGGTTCCGCACTAAGTGGAACCGGAACCTACCCAATTAGACAGGGTACCCTATTATTCGGTTCCAATCCGGTTCCGAATTACCCTATTTTAAAATATTTTAATAAAAACTACATTCCAATACGAGTCCGTAGGAAAAAACGGGGACCAAATCGGAGTGCAGAAGCTCAAGAACGAAGAAAATGAAGCTTTAGACTTTTAAAAACAGAGGCCATCAGTAGTCCCAGTTTAACAGAGACCATCAGTAGTCCCAGTTTAACACTCAGTTGAATGTAATCAGAACAAGCAAAAAAAAATGTTATAATCCAGTAAAGGTATTGGCCAATTGGAAATAGCCAGTAATAACAAGAAGTAATAAAAAAGTTTTAAACATCTATAAATTTCACATTGTTAAGACTAGATTCACTCTCAGAAATACAATTTTCGACCTAATTTAGGTTCTAAATTTCAACAGAAATTATCCGATACGTTATTAAAACCGGTTCCATGGTTCGGTTCTGGTTCCGATCATTTTGGAACCGGAACCTGCCCGATTATAACTGGTTCTGGTTTCAAACCCGAAAAATCGGTCCGGTTCCAATAGGTTCCGGGTAGACCCGGAACCGTTGATCACCCCTAGTTGCATGCATGTTTAAATTAAATTAGATTAATTTAATAGTAAACTGTTTACATCAACAACGGCATAACCACGATTCTTAAAGTGGTTTTGGCAGAAAATTTTAAAATCCGGTCACATGGATGCTTCCGCGCTAACCCAAAACCTTACAACACACGCGTGCGTGCAATATATATCTATCTTTTTTGAGAAAATACCTTTAAATGTTTTTTCAAAAGTTTATAACATTCGTAACTGATTTCCCATTTAACACGTTTTGAAAAATAAATCAAATAAATTACGTGTAACAGCTCTCTTTTTAAGGTTCCCCTTTAATACAGGTTTTTCCATTTGTAAAACATACAGACTTGCGAAAATTCTCTCTTCAAGAGGAAAAAAAAACTCCATTTGTTATATTTGTTAGACTTCAATTTCTGAGCAAAAATTTGAGTTGTTGGTATGAGCATGTCAATCGGGTTTCTGTGCTGACCGATTGAGACAGTGTTTATCTGGGCTATTTTATCATGTGGACATCGAGGCCGATTACTGCTAGCACTATTTTTTGGGCAAAGCCGCGAAACCTCTTAAAGAGAGCGACCTAGTCCGCGACTCAACCCAGTTCCGATTTTATTTTCCTGGTGAACGATAATATTGTTTTGATTCTTGCAATCTGTTTCAACAATTTTAAGACGATTGATATCTGTCATGTTTGCTTCTGCTACTAATGTCATGAACACTATTGCTTTTGATTTTGATGCTATTGATTTGAACAAACTCTTCCGGTTTCAAGGATTTCACTTTAAATGTTGGAGATTAAAAATGATATTTTTCCTCACTATTAAAAAATATAGCGAACTTTTATATGTCTGAAAAACCCGAATCGTCTGATGACCCTACCGTAGTCCAAATTAGGGAGCATGAAAATTGGGAAGAGAATGATTTTATATGAAAAAACTATATACTTAATGGTCTGTCTGATGAATTATATGATATATATATTTCTAAAAAAACTGCTAAAGATGTTTGAGATTCCCTTCTGAACAAATATGATACTGAAGAGGCTAGGTCTAAAAAATATGTTGTTAGTCGTACCTTAGATACCAAATGGTATATGATAAATCTGTAGAAACTCAATCCCATGAACTATAAAAAATAGCACATGAAATTATATCTGAGGGTATGTATCTAAATGAACAATTCCAAGTAACTGTGATAATTGATAAACTACCTCCATCGTGAAGACTTTAAAGGTATACTTAGGCATAAAACTAAGAAATTTTCATTAGAAAGTCTTATTACCCGCCTTCGCATAAAAGATGAAGCCCGCAAATAGGATCAAAAATAGGAGATTATAGTTGTGTCAAACAATAAGAAACATGCCCCAGTAGTCCTGAAACCTAATGGTAAAAATATGAAGAAAAAGTTTATCCCTAAGAACAACAAAAACCATAATCACCAAAACCCAACAACAAAATCCAAGATAACACGAACAAACACCAACCTCCCTTAGGAAATGATAATGGCCAGTTCAAATACTACAACTGTGAAAAACTATGGCATCTTGCTCGGAACTGCCGGAATAAGTGTTCCGCTCCACAAGCGAACCTTACTGAAGACCAACTAGTTGCTATGATCTCTGAGATCAACATGGTTGATGGATCCGAGGGTTGGTGGGTTGACACTGATGCTTCTTGTCATGTCTGTTATGATCGTGCTTTGTTAAAGTCCTACGGGGAAGCTGCAGACAATAAAGTGTTGTTTGGTGACTCCCACACCACTATGGTTGCTGGGACTGGTGAGTGGAACTGAAGTTCACCTCTGGGAAGACCATTATTCTCAAGGATGTGTTGCACACTTATGAGATAAGAAAGAACTTGGTTTGAGGCTATCTCCTGAATAAGCTGGGTTTACAAAAATTATTGGGGTTGATTTGTATACTCTCACCAAAAATAATATTTTTGTGGGAAAAAGTTATGCTATTGATGGAAATGTTCAAACTCAATATTGCTATTAATAAACTTGATTATTCTGTTTACATATTGTATTCCTTTAATGTTTGGCATACTCGATTTTGTCATGTTAATAAACGAATTATTAAGAACATTAGTAACTTAGGTTTAATTCCTGAATTATCTCTGAATGATTTTGAAAAATGCGAATTCTGTAATCAAATAAAAATTACTAAAACTCCACATATATCAGTTTCAACATAAGGTATTTATTTCCAAAGAAACAACTAAATCTTAATTAAAAATTGTAAATCTTTTTTAAGTTAGTTTATATTAGAACTTGAATATTTTATTAACTTATTTGTTTAATCCTAATTATGTTTATCACTTTATCTTATGATATGTCTACCCTAAACATGATATAGAAGAAAAGAAATGTAGTAACGTTCAAGGGAGATATTGATAATTGATTCAAAATCTTATTTTATTTCAACTTCTTGAAAGTTATAACATCAAATCATTACCTTTATCGACACATAATAAAGGTCATTGCAAAATGCCAAAGACTTGCATAAAAAATGATAATTATGTCTATATTTATAATTTTAATATAACTTAAGGAGCTAATCAATCATTTTACCCACCCCAATTAACCCGAAAAAAAAAAAAAAGGAACGGTCAATGGGATACTCAGGAAAAAATCAAACCATTGTTGCATGACACGTTAGCAAATTCAAAGGCCGGGAATTAACGGGCAGAATCCCGGGCAGCCCACAGAAGTATCTGGTGGTTCACGCACCTGGTGGAGATATTTTTCAATTTTAGAAACCAAAAATTAAATGGTGACGTGTACCAATCGCAGGAGAGCTATAGATGTATATATATAACACTTAGATTTCGCTTAAAACACACGTGGCGCTATGGTGTGAGAGGAATATATCTTCATCTGATCAACTCTCGCCCGCCCACTTTTCTACCCAAAGATTTCTGGTGGGGCCATTCGGGCTTTAAAACAGCATGGATGGGATGTTTCGAAATGCGCATGATCAATCTCGTCGGTAAAGATAACAACGGATTGGATATGATATAGCAATATCAATAAATATATTTATCCTATTTAATTAATTGATATAAATATTATTTCATTATCCATTTCTAACATACCGATTTCTCATTCGAATTATCGTTCACAGAGATTTTATATCTATCTTAACGAGATTTCAAAATCCGTACACAACCCCACCTAATTAACAGATGTCAAAAATTATGTCCCATTAGGATTTTGGGTCATGATGGATGATCATGCATCAACGTCATCATCATATCCCATGGAGCAGTATGGTTATGCTCTACACGTGGCGGTACTTGATTCGTTAACTTGTCATATATAAGCCCGTGACTCGGAAGCCGTGTGCAAATTTACAATTGCGTTTTTTTTTTCCCAAGTAATTGTCCAAATTTACTTTTTATCATTTATCCTCAAAACAGTAAGTTAAATATATTTATTTGAAAATCTGGAGGTCAAGTTCATCGGGGGCAAATTTACAAATGCTTTTCAGTCATTGGAAATTTTACCTCACTCAAAAAATTAATGTAGGTTTTAGTTTCGAGTAAATTTTTTAAATGAAGTATTACTATTAAAATTATATTGTGATTATTTATACACATTTTTTATCCCTAATTACGTGATCTAGTGATTTTCAATTATCTCTATTTAATTTTTAAAAATTTATATATATATATATAGTTTTGGAATAAATTTTCTGTTTCCCTCGACATTTTTTTTACAACCATCTATATAGCACCTCTGAAATAAGCAAATTAGAAACTTGATGAGGAACAAAAAAAGTTAATTAAGTAGGTAAAGTTCGGTCCGGCCCAGTATGATTATAAAAAATTGGTAATTATAATTATTCGGATTTTAAAAAAAAAATTAACTGTACGGATAATTATTTTTATTTGTCTATTCGGTTCAATGTAATTTATTCGGTTTTTTCAATTTCTTAAAAAATTAAAAAAAATAATAATAATTTTTTTCATATGATATAATCATCATTTAAATTATTTAAAATATAGTAAAATACAAAATTATAATAACCTAAGTAAAAAACTATAAATATTTCATGAAATTATTCATTGCAAAATAATAAATATTGTAATAATGTAATAAATATAATTATAAAATAATAATATGATTATATTTTAAAAAAATCAATTAATTCAGTTCGATTTGATTTGATTTTTTAATTAAAAAATTATTATAATTCTATTCGATTCAATTTTTTAATTAAAATATATAATAATTATTTTTTTAAAAATATTTTTTTTCGATTCAATTGGATTTTATAATTTCAATTATTTTTTATTCTCTCAATATAACAATCTATAATGACAACAACCCAAGGCTATATAATAACTGAGGTGAATGTCGGTTACGCATTCGCAATATAAAAGCACTAAACCCCAAGGGTTGCCACAGTTAGACCCGGCTGGCGGTTCGGTTCCGGAACCGAACCGAACCAGCCGGTTTCCGGTTCCACAAGTATGGCACCGGAACCTTGAACCGAACCGAACCGACCGGTTCGGTTCCAAACTTTATTTAAAAAAAATTGAAAATTAATTAAAATAAATGAGATTAATTTTATAAATAAGTAAAATTATTACATTGAAGAGCTTGAGCTTAAATTTTTAAAAATTTAAGTTGCATACGTATCCTCCAATGGTGAGAGGAATCAAAGCTCACGTAGTTCCATTACAATTTTAAGACATATCCCCTTTGTAAATTACAATTTTACAATTATCAATCATCATTATCAGTTGATCCTTCGGCTCCGGTTCCGCTTGCACTTGTTGTTGCACTTGCAGATGCATTATCGAACAAATCTTCAAAATCATCGGGGGCATCTTCTTGTTGTCTCAGATCAGCTCGAGTCCAATCATCCATACAAGCTGTTGCTTCTAGAGTACTTGGATGTAATGAATATCGTCTAACTTCCAATATATTGCCTCCCAAGCTGAAGGTTTGCTCAACCGCAACGGTGGAAATAGGTGTTGACAATATCCCTTTAGCAATAATTGATAAAACAAGATATATATTTTGATGTCGGTTTCACCATTCAAGGATTTTAAAATTTTTATTAACTAAAATTTCAGTAGAAAACTCGAAATTTGTAGATAAATAATTATCTAATTCGGGATTATTAGTTGTCGTATCCCTAACTTTTTTATTTCGTTGTAATAACCGACGATCTCATGCGCTAAGTCTTATTTGAATTACCGGTTCGCTACTACTAGATTCACCTAATGTTCCTAAGTTATATCTTACAATATAATCATTAAATAAATCAATTAAATCATTTCTTAATTTCGTCATTATTCTTATAATATCAATTTCAGCTAATATTCATAAATAACCATAGTAAGCTTGTAAAGCACTATTCAAACCTTCTAATTTAAATCTAGGATAAAAAACAACAGCAATAAGATAAATTAAATGAATTTCTCTAAAATAATGCAATCATTTTACCTTCATAGCAGTAATGGCTTCGAACAAAACATAATCATTATGATCGCTATTTTCAGCATGTTCATCCAAAGTACCAACAATATTCAAACTTTCAAGAACAAATAAATGTGATTTAGGATAATAAACACCGCTAAAAATTAAAGTAGCATCATTCAAAACTTTTAAAATATCTAAAAAAAAATTCACAAATATCTCATTGACTAGGATAAAGTGTGATATTTTGAACATGTTGAGAAAAAAAACTACATAATGCATCTTTGTATTGAAATGCTTGACATAAAAGAAAATAAGTTGAATTTCAACGTGTTGGAACATCTCTTGAAAATTTAATCGGTTTAATATCATTTATTTTACAAAACTTCGTCCATTCTCCCCTAACTTGAGAATATGACCAAATACAATTAAGTGTCGTTTTAATTGGATCAAGGAAAGGTGATAATAATTTTAGACCGTCTTGAACACATAAGTTAAAGACATGACATGTACAACGAATATGAAAAAAATGACCCCATAAATTTGGTTGACATAAGGATTTTAAATCATTGATGGATGCAGTATTTGCAAATGCATTATCAAATCCAATTGTTAAAATTTTGTGCAGTAAACCATATTCATCAAAAATTACCTTCATCATTCTATAAACATTATGTGCAGTATGTTGGTCATCAAAAACTCTAAATGCAATAAGTCGTTTTTGCATGGTAAATGATGCATCAATCAAATGACAAGTCACACCCATATATGAGTGTATTTGCCAATGGTCACTCCAAATATCAAAACATATAGAAATATGACATTTCATCTCTTTAAATATTTCATTTAAAATAATTTTATTATCTTTATATAATTTAAAAATATGACGTTTTGTTATGTTTCGAGTCATTCTACATGCAGAAGAGTTTAAAGCATTATGCACGTAATTAGTAAAATGAAGTTTTCACCAAAGCTTAAAGAAATATGTGTCATAAAAGTTAATTTCGCAAATTCTTCTCTATTTTTTGCATCAGAATATTTAAATAAATTTACAGCTCTCGTACCTCTACTAGATGATGCGTACCTGGCCATTTGAGTTTGCGTCGTATCAATGCCAAGTTCAACCGGATGATATTTTTCCATGTGCTTGATCATATTGCCGTATCCACCAGAAAATTTATAGGTAACCCCACAATAGGTGCAAATTGCTCGTTGTGAATCATCTTTCAGGCGTTCCAAATGAAAATGAATTTTGAAAATATCCGAGGACCGAGCCTTAACTTCTCTTCTCCGTGATTGTGCACCGACACTAGGGCCGCTCTCTTGGGTTGGCATATTTGACATTATATTCTCAGATGAGCTTGCCATTTTTCGTTTGAGAAATTAGGAAGAAAAATAAGAAAATTGAATAATTGCGATTTGCGAATGATAACAAATTAACAACTAATTGAATTGAGATTGAAAATAAGATTGTAAGAGAATTGTATTGAATTGAGATTGAGAATAAGAGAATTATAGAAAATGAGAGAGTTGAGAATTTGATGTGTTGAAATAATGAAAAATAAATCATATTTTATAGAGTTTTATAATTTGTTTGATACCAAAAATACTCCTAAATATAACTGTTTTTATTACCGTTATTAGGGATATATTAGTAATTTAGATTTTAATTTATAATTTTTATAATTTTTTTTTTTTTTGCATCCCTGCCAGTAGCCGTTGGGGAGGGTTCCTGTTGGAACCCTACGGTTCCAACCGTGGAACCGGAACTGTCGAACCGGTGGAACCGTATGGTTCCACCGGTTCGAGTTGGGGTCGAACCCCAACCGAACCGGTCGGCCACAGTGAGTGGTAAAGGTTTTGGGCTTAAGTGATTTGCTCTTTCTCAGGTTTAATGTTATAATCATACTAGATGCATTTCCTTGGGGTTATGCCCCCTGGTGTGAAAAGCCAGCGACTTACCCTGATCTGTGTTGGGAAACTTCTGAGGGCACGGGGCATAAGTCCCAGGGATTAGTCGATGTGCGCGTAAGCTGGGCCGGACACTCCACTCATCAAAAAAATAATAATATAAAAGCACTATAAAATTCAAAGTGGTCGCTTTGTCGGTTCAATTACAAATTGTTAAAAGATTTACACGTGTATGACTCAAATGAATCATGGAGAATATTAAATTATTATGTCTTTTAACTTGTTTCATTTTATAATTTTTTTATTAATAAATAATAAAATCTTAGTATGAGAGTAACTCCAAAAGACTCATATAATTTCATTTTTGAAATATTTATTTGATTAAATATTTGGCAAAATATTTTTCAAATAAAAAAAAAGCTTTTTTATTTTAATTATATTGAAAGGGTCCACTTTTATTATATGATTTTAATATAAAATAAATTATAAGTAATGATGATGACGTGATATGAAAATTATATAATATTAGTATAAGAGGGATAATATAAATATATTTATATTATTTGAATTAAATTGAATGAGTCTCACTTTAGTTATATTATTTTAATATATAAATAATTATTAGTAACTTCAACCACTATCACCACAATAAAGTAAATAGAGATAACATATTATATAATAATATTTGAAGAGAGGTAAATCGCTTTTCAATATTGAAGAACGAGAAGCAAAATCTAATTTAAAGAATCTTAGTCGGTGTCTCTTTTGTAATCAATTTTGATGTGTGACTCTTTTATTTAGCAACTAAATAACATTTGAAAAGTCTTTTGAAGTTGCTCTAAGTATGGATTTAACTACGTTATAAACACTTTTATAATTAACTTAATTTAACTCAGGACTCTTAAACTCCCACTAAGAAACATTAAGTGAAACATGGAGAGTGTAAACAATTAGAATGTAGAAAGTTGATTAACAAATAACAATAATAAATCATTTCCTTAATCATCAATATTTTTTTCCCATTTCCATGAAAAAGAGTATTCGGAAATTAATCAAATATTATGAAATGCTTTTGAAATTATTGAGTGGTGTGGTCATTTAAATCATTATGTTAGTGAAATATCCATATATTATGATTAAAATTATTAGATAATAACAATATAGAAGTAGTTAATTTTTATACATGACATCATCATCAATAATAAATCATTTGAGTTACATGTTTAAAGCTAATTATTAATAACTAATGAATGACAACTAATAGAGGTGAAATGACTCATATGTTAAAGGAACATCCTCAAATGCAAGGGATATAACATGAATAGTGTGAAATAAGAGGGTTTTTTTTCAGCTTTTATATATTAACATAGATTATAAAATCTCGTAATTTTTATTAATATTTTTTTAGTAAATAAAACACAAACAATACAGCGGTATTCAAAAATAAAATTGTAAAAAAAATATTAATCTGTTTAGGTCATATAAAATAATAGAATGATAATTTTAACATATAAATCTGTGTGTGTATATATATATAATGATAAAACGGACGTCAGGACGAATGTTTCGTCATAATACAGGCAAAGTATTAGTATTTTGTTGTGTAATTTTTTTATGTTACGTGCATCCAGACGGACGTCAGTATTGGAAACTGACGATATATATATATCCAGGAAGAATTAATGGTTCGGTTTAAAAAGCCAAAGAAGAAATCCATAGGGAAGAAAGAGAAGCTGGATTTAGATGCCCTTGAAGGCTGAAGCAGAAGCAAATTAACCATGCAACAGAATAGTCCCAGATGAAACAATTCATGAATTGGCAGTTGGGAAAGGATTATTGGGAGTGCTTAAGCTGTTTAAGGACTGTGAAATACTTAAAAGTATTGTTTTTAAAATCGGATTGGCCCGGTTGGTTGAACCAGTCGAATTGGGAATCGGCCGTGAGTCCAAACCGGTTGAATCTGACAAATAGAATAAAAAAAGATAAAAAAAAACAGTAAAAATCAATGAACTAGACCTATCGCTTCTTAACAACAAAACTAAACCAAAAAATTAATAATAAATATATTTTTTAAATTTTTTAAAATTATTCATGACATTGGTCGGTTATGCCGATTCACCCGATCGAACTAATGATGCATTAAATCTTTTTGTCAGTTCGATGATCACCGGACACCGATCCAAATTTTAAAATAATTCTTAAAAGAGGAATGAGATATTGAATGGGGTGACAGAAACATAGACAAGAAAAATCATCTGTTTTAAAACTCGTATAAAATTATCAAAACTCATGAAGAATTGAAATTGAAGCAAATGAAGAATTGGACAGAATCCATGGAGAGAGGATGAAAGAAGCTCTAGCTCGGCTTAAAACACCCTCTCTTGTCTTGAGTGGTCATCATGTAAATCGGGTCAAACTAGTGATCCAATTAGTGGTTTTTTATGAAAGATCTCCCTATGTAAACGATATAATATAACTATTTGATTTAGACATGAATTTAATTCATTGACCTTACCGTAATATCAACGTGATTATATATTGAAATTCATGGGTCTAACTCAACCCAAAAGCTAGCTTGAGAGTTGAAGATTGTCCAATATTTATATTTTGAGTCTAATTATTTATCTCAGCCGATGTGAGATATTTTCCTTAACATTATAATATCTTATGGATCTTAGTTGTTGTATCCCAAGATATAACGATAACTCATCTTTAGATAATAGCATTCCAAATTTAGAGAACTATGAACTATAATTACTCTCCCTATTTTATGAACCAAAAAGCTTTAATGTAGTTTTTGAATCTCTAATGATTGTGTGTAAACATGTAAAGTGTATGATTGAAATAAGTGAAATGTATAGAAGATGTCTTTAAGGGGTGTGGATTGATATTGTATGGTTTAGAATCTCATTTTGAGGTTCTGAATTCGAATTCAGATAATGTATTTCTTGTAAGAGTCTGAGACAACCGAAGATTTTACTTGTTCCGCTTAAATCCGGAATGAATGATTTCACGGTGAAATTTGTAATTCCAAAATAAAAAAAGAAATGGATAGAAGATTGTTTATGAAGGGACATCACTTGAGCCAATGGTTTCGCCCTTTAAATTCAATCACATCATTTCAAATTGAAGTTGTACCTCTTCATCACGTTTTTTTTATTTTTTTTAATTTTTAATCTTTTCAATTTGAATTTTGAATAATTCAATTGAAACAACATGTTTTAAAGTGAAATAACATCTTAAAATGATGTATCATGTTATTTTAAAGTGTACCTTTCAAAAAAAAAGTGTACCTTTCAAAATTATGATAATCACTACAATACTCGTGATTAACCAAACTCGACATGACTTGAAACTTTACTTAAGCCATAGTGGCGGTTAACCGGTAATCGGGTTAACCGAACTAAGCTCCGCTTCACTCTATTTCAAAAAATATTCTTATAGATATATCTCTCTTTATAAATATGGGTAGAGATTTAATCAGGTATAGCGATCGAGACATCGTGTCTCGATTAAGTCTCATCTTGTCCAATCACGATTAATATTGAGATGAAAAAATCGTCATGAATCATGATCGAATGGTGAGGGATCTCGAATCTTAATCAAAATTCAGAATATTTTAAGCTAATATTTGGAATTCGAAACAAAAAAAAAAAAAAACATCCCGAATTTCGACCAAAATTTTCATTTGAGACAAAAAAAAATCATCTCAAATTATAGACCAAACAAGATAAGATATCAATCGAAATTCGAGATTTAAGATTTTTTGCCAATCCCGAACTTAATCTAATATCTTGTGCAGAAACCTGTACTCTAACGTATGCCTATTAACAACGCAATAAATAAATAAAAATTTATAAATTTATTAGATGCTTTGATTGTAATCTCCTCACTTATATACTACTTAAACCAAATCAAGAATCACTTTTCATAAAAGAATAACAACTCCTCTTGAAAAAATATTATTATTTTCCGTGTGAAAGAAAATTACATATTAGCACTTGGATACGAGTGGCCATAATAACATAACTTGCCAAACCAAATAGGGTTTCATCACATAATTCCTCTCAAACTCTCCGATCAATATTTCAATCCCCAATAAAAATCTCTTTTTGATCGAAGAAACATAAAATTTGAGCAATTTATCGACATGGGTAAGAAGAGAAAATCGATTGCGACGAGTCTCGACGAGGTGGATCGGAGCATGCACGCCTCGTTTTGCAGCGCTGCGAATTCGCTCTCGCAGCTTTACACCCAAGCTATGAACCAGCAAAAGCTCTCTTTTCAAGCCGGTGAACGCCACGGATTTGTACGTTTTCCCTTATTTTTATTATTCATATATATATATATATATTTATTTATTTATTTATTTATTTTTGTTGAAGAACTTTGTTTTGGTGTTAGATTGATATATTATGTGCTATTGTATTGAATTTTGTATCTGATTGTTTAAGCTAAGTGTAATTGTGAATTGGGTATTGTGCTTTGAGTAAGGTGATTGAATTAGGTGTTTGTGTATAGTGGTTTAAGAAAGAGGTAGAAGGAATCAAGGAAGAACTTATTGTCATCAATAAGAAGAAAATGGAATTTTATATAGGGTTAAAATGCGCATATTGTGATTTTGAGGTAGACAAGTATATGGATTTAGCTTCATTAGTTTGCTCAAGTGGATATTTATTTGTTATTTTACCGAAATTGTGTTACAATGGCATTGGGTTCTTCAGAATTCTGTAAATTGGCTATCAACGACTTTTCTCTTTTTTTTCCTCCCTCTCTCCTAATCAATGAAGTTCAGGACAGGTTACATGTAAACTTTGTATAACAAGTGTGTCTGTTATGCTTTTTGTGACTGCTTCTGGTTAGACCCTTCCTTCTACCTAGCATTATTTGGAGAGTTTTTGATGTTATTCAGTTACTGTCCTTGTTTCATTGGCTGGCAGGACGAATGGCATTTTCTCGTGTTACAACTGTTTCGTTCAGTTACACATTTGGCCTTAATATATTAATTCAATATCATTTGGTAATATGTAAGTGGCTTGAACTGCATCTTGAAATTTATTTATTTACCCCATTGTCTGATTTTCAGGAAAAACTTTATCAATGGATTTGGAGACAAGAAGAGGGAGGATCAAGAGTGGCAACAGTTGATATCCTTAATTACCTTCGGGTTTGTGACCGATTCATTTACGATGTGATGTTCATTCTCTGAATGGGGATGTGTTGTTTCCTATTGCAATTACATCTTGCAAGCACATGGGAATAGATATGCGCACTGATATTGTTTGCAGATATGTTTCAAATAACCATTAGCAATATCTACGTGCATTTTGTATAAGCCACTAAAATTTCATCATAAAGTCTTGTTAATGTTCAACTGGTTAATGTTATTGACCCCCTCACTGTTTTCTTTTAACATGCTTAGTTATCAGTTATCACTCACCATTGTTCTTGAAATTTTTCAAAATTCTCTCTTGCCAATAATGGATTTTGTTTTAAATTTAAATAGTGGGAGCTATCAAAGTAGCTTTGCATGAGGAATATATAATAAAAGAATTTTCGTTTGAAAATTTTCTGTATAATATGGAAATGATTGTCATAATATGGAAATCGTCCTTTCTATCATGATGGTCAAGTTGATGATCCTGAGATTGATAGGTCATTTTAATAAAAACTTGTTCCATTAGGGATTTGGAGCATACAATATTGAAAAGGGTTGACTATTTTTAATTTCTTATTATTTTTTGAAGAGAGCTGTTTTTATATTATAAAGAAGGATTGAAAGAGTCTTTCCAAAAAAAAGAGAAGGACATGGCTAAAAGGCTAAGGACTATATGTTGGATGTAGATAAAATGGTTAGTTTGCTGAGCGGTTCTTATGTTTACAGAGTTTTTCTCTGTTTATTAAAAGAAGAGGTAGACTGTAGGCTAGGGATCAGTACCCTTCTTCACTCATGGAGACTTATTCTAATATCGGTGCCTGAGTCTGAAAAAGTTTTAGTTATTACTTCTCCACCAGTGATAAGGGGTTGCTGTAATATTAAAGCTTCTCAAAGATTCTGGATTTTGCTATATTTCGTAGTTATTATCTGATAATTTATTTTATCTAAAAATCTGAATAGAATTTTCTGATCTCCTTGCAGAATGAGCTAGACTGCAGTGTAGAAGAGCCATCAATGTCCCCTAGCCCTAGGGCTCAAGTCCGACATCAGCATCCTCAATCCGCAATGCAATTCACAAATCCTGGTTTCCCAGTCCCTTCCGGTTCTTCTGGCCAAGTTACTGGTCAGGGAACTCGGTCTGAGCACTGCCATCAGCAACCCAAAAATTCAGTCTTCTCAAATGCTTTATCAAGCCCCATTTGTAGGAGTCCCCAGCACTATCAAATTGCACAAGGAGGAGGCTATCCAGATGGTGGTATGCCTCCCACTACTGGAGGCCGGAACAATGATCCCAACATTTTTCAGCAGCAAAACAGGGATTCTAATCCTCCCAACTCCAATGATTCTTCAATGGACATGCATGCCGATTAAAATCCCTTAGATGATCTCTTTCAAGAGGCCTCATGTCATTAAAAAAGCTTGGATTGGGCTGCTGCAGTTAGTATGCTGTTTCATTCATGGTCGTTGGCAAGGTAAGAAGCAATATCTTGAGCACCATCACCCATCACTTGAGCCTTTTGTAAAGCAAGCATTTTGTTGAATTGATTATGCAACTTACGAATTACTACTGCTTATTGTATAAAGCTGTGTGCCTTTTGAGCTTGTTTATGTTTCGAAATTTTCATTTCTGTATGGAAACTTTCCTTCACTAATAATAATGTTTATTAGTTTATATTGTTTCTTCAGATTTGAGGATGAGTCTTGGTATAACGGTAAGGTTACTCCATTATGATCTGAATGTTACAGATTCGAATCGCGGAAACAATATCTTTGCAAAAAAAAAAAAAAAAAAAAGCAAGGGTAAGGTTGTATACGTATTAAATCCTCCCCAAATCTCACAATATGAGAAGTCTCGTGTATTGTCGTCCTTTATAATGTTTCTTAGATTACAAGATCTCTCTTTTTGGTTTCCCTTGACCCTTGCCAAAATAGAATGATAATGAGATTTTCAGTAATGTTTTCAGTTTTGAGATGGAAACAGGGTGGTATACTATTTTGCATGATGTTTTAAAAAATTACTTCTTAAAATAAAATTATATATATTTTTTAGAATTATTAGTTAGTAATGTTGAAAGCAATTTATTGTCTTTGTTTTTTTTGGAAATGCATTTTGATGATCACAATATTAGTTATTATCCGTGTTTTCAGAACCGGACTAGTGATCGGATTGGTGATCCAAAATGTTCAATGAGTCAGTGGTTCGACTGGTTAAACCGTTCCGAAAACATCATAAATAATTTTATTTAATTAAAAATTTTAAAAAATATTAAATTTTGGTTTTTGGTTTTAAAAATAAAAAAATTTAAACTTGTTTGGTCTAGTTTATCGGTTTTGATCCTTTTTTTTACAATCCGATTTTTATCGATCATCCAGACTGCACTCACGGCCGGTTCATCGGTTTTGATCCATTTTTTACAATTTTTTTAATTGATTAATCATACCAGACTTACTGTCGGTTCCCATTCCGACCGGCCGATCACGTCCTATTTTTAAAATAGTGGTGATTACCCAAACTCAGTGATCTTTGGAAAGTTGATGGATTTGATGTAAAAATTGTTGCCAATTGGAAGAAAGATAATATAGCCTGATGGGATGTGTCAAAGTAAGTTCTTAAAACTTTAAAACCCCATAATTATTAATACGGATTAGGATTCAAATTCGTTCAAGATTTTTCTCATGATAATTTGAATTCTATGACGCATGATCTTAAAAGAGATTATATTTGGCTTCAAATTCATTCAAGATTTTCTTGCAAGGGCACCCTCTCAATAATTTCAATTCAATCGACACCCTTAAAAGAGGTTGTAAATTTTTTTTAATCATCATTTTTTTGACTCCTTTAAACAGTTTACATTAGAAGCGATTTTTTTTTTTTGAGATATATAATATATGATCTTTCTATCTTGATCATGCACCTCTATTTTATTTGAACATACAAGAGTCTAGCATGAATTTTATTAACATCACGAACAGCCCACTGACTCAATTAGAACTAGGGGTATCTTGACCGACTCTATCAATTCATTGATAAAATTTAGGATAAGACTACGTATTTCAAGATTTTTTCGACGCTAATATACGGTATCTTATTGATAAAAGAGAGATTTTTTAACTTATAGTTTTTCTTAAATTCAAGGTCTCTCATTTTGGCCCAAATTTGAGGGTCACCGTCGTAAGCTTATGTGGGTTGTCTTCATGGTCATCACTGACTTATGATATCGGTGGTAGATGGGCAATGCTCATTTTTGCAGTTGAAATGCTACCGAAGTAGTGAAGTACGCTACAAGCTCAGATTTAAGGTTAGCAAATGGGTCGAGTTTGAAAAAATTCATCTCAAAATTCAAATATTTTTTTATAGTTCAAGATTTTCGAAAAATCCGGTTTCTTAATTTTTGAACTGACGTTCTTATTAAAAAAATACTTAAAACATGATTTATACTTTTCAAAATCCGATCCATTCGTTAATCTACTCCGACTTGAAGTAAAGATCCTTCTCTCCAATTTCGGAATAATAATAAATATTGAATGAGTTGTCTTGTTTGCTTGATCATTGATCCCATCCACAATTTTTGGTTTTTGTACTTCTTGTAATCACATCCAACGTTTCATTTGCAGTTTCTTGGATTACTTAAACTTTGTCGATCAATTCAACATCCAAAAGCCTTATTTTTTTTCTTGATAGAGAAACAAGACAATACATCCAACAATACACGTTTTTTCCTTTTTTATTTTTAAATATTTTTTATAAATGTATGTAGGAGGCAAAATCGGGAGTGTCCTCAGTTCATATGCGAGTTTTTAAAATTGGAATCGATAAAGAATAAAAATATTGAAATTATATTATATACTTAAAAATTGTCTTGGCCAGACCGTCCCTACGCTACCTCTCACCAAAGCTCAAGTTAAATTATTTTTTTTTACTCTTATCTCTTATAAGATTTGAACTTGGAAATATGTTTGAAAATCATTCGATCAAACATTTGGAGTTTTTTAATTACATACACTTACCAAACCATGTCCAATTAGTATATCATTTTATATTTTATGCCACTCCAAAATTAAATTCATTCAAATGTTAGATTAAAAAACAAAAACAAAAAAAAACAAAGCAAACAAGCTATTTACCTCTTTTTGAACATTATAGGTACATACAAATGTTTGCTAATGAAGAAATTGAAAGCCCATGATGCAAATTCAAGCTACCAATTCATCCAACAATTGAACCACATAGCTCATTTTAGGCCTCTCTCTTGAATTCTCATTAGTACACAAACTTGCAATCCTAAAATACTCCTTAACCTTAACTTCACTCAACTCCTCCCTTGAAATTTTTGAATCAACCATTTCCATTTCACTATTTCTATCCACCATAGTCCTGGCCCATTGCACAAGCCCAACAACCTGGCCCTCTAACGTTACCGGCAAATTGGGCCTCATTTGCGTCGCGATTTCGAACATTAGAATGCCGAAACTATACACATCGAGCATCACAGTCGCCGCCGTGTTCCCGCCCATGTACTCCGGCGGCATATACCCCATCGTTCCCGCGACTTGGGTCGACACGTGTGAGTGACACGTGTCGATTCTTCTTGCAAGCCCAAAATCGGCTATATGGGCTTCGAAATTTGAGCTTAATACACATTACTGGACTTGATGTCCCTGTGTATAATGGGCTCCTCAAGCCCATGTAAATAAGCCAGCCCATTAGCCACGCCACTAACTATATTCACTCTCGTTCTCCAAGATAACGGTAACCGGCTGTTCAACTGATTGGAACTCTCCACGTCATAGTTTCCCCACGTGTCGTGTAACCATTGGTCGAGACTTCCTTTCTCGACGAACTCGTAAATCAAAACCCGATCCAAATCGGAAACGCAGTACCCGAGAAGCTTAACGATGTTTTTGTGCCGGAGCTTGCCTAGGGTTTCCATTTCGGCCCGGAATTCACGGAACCCTTGAAAGGCGTCTTTGTCGAGCTTCTTGATGGCGACGGTGACGCCGTTAGAAAGCTTTGCTTTGTAAACGAAGCCGAAACTGCCGTCGCCGACGATCAAGTCCGACGAGAAATTCTCTGTCGCGTCGAGAAGCTCCGACATGGAGATCTGTGGGAGAGATGGATCAAAAGACGCTCTGTCAAACAACGCGGCGGAGCTGAGGTCGCCGAGTCCGTCGGGTCGGGTTCGGTTCACGTCTCGGGTTCGATGGGCGGGTCGTTTACGGGTTCGTCTACAGCATAGCAAGATGAAGGCAAGGATTAGGGTTAAAAAGATGAAGCCTACAACAGCTGCTGTGAGCGCTTGAAGATAGGAACCCATATGAAGAAAAGCTGAGGCTTTAGAGAGAGAAAAGGGTGGTTGGATTTTTAGAAGAGGGAGAGAGAAGGAACTCTGTGAGGAGGATGGATGATTATTCAAGGGAAGATGATGGGAGTCGTCGTGAGCAGGACTAGTCAACGGAGGAGGGCAAGGATTCGGTGTATTGGTGACGACGTGAGACTGTTTAATCACGGACCTTTAATGTCTCAAAAGTGGATAGTCAACCAGCAAATACACCCCCACTTGATCTTAAACGGAACAAATAAATTTTTTGGTTATCTCATACTCTTATAAGAAGAACACCCACTAAATTCAAACTTATGACTTGAACAACCGAATCATAAATCTTATACCAGCAAATTACATCAACATTTCATTATTTGAAATAATTTGCTATTATCATATCAAGGATGGCATAAATCTCATAAGGACTGGCCTAGAGGATCCTCTCCAATTAAGATAGGGATCGGAGATGAAAAAATAATATTTTTAGCGGAAAAAATGAGGATTATATAAAATCTACATCATCTCTCAATCAATTTTTAAGTTTTAATTAGTTATTTGATGTTGATGTTGTTCTCTTGATGATTATTGTGAAGGCACGTGTCTCGAGGCGCTATCCATGTCGGGACGCGCTGGTGACTTTGAAATTTACACCAAAATGTATTCTAAAATTGTCGATTCATCCCGTTAAGTCTGTTTGAGTCGTGATATAATTTCAACATGTAAAACATAAATACACACAAAACATTGAGATAGAGGGACATGAAATATATATATATATTATATATATATATAATATATATATATATATTAGTCGCTCATCAAGAGATATCGATCGTCTCTCATCCCCTATTCATCGTCATCCCTATATGTGAATGAGTTATGTATGTATGTTTAATTTAAGTTATATATTATATTGTATGAAGATCCCAATTTGATCTAGAATTGAAAAACATAAAATTAGAAAATATGCATATGAATATAACGATACCTTATAAAAAATATTTCCCATAAGATTCTAATTGTCTTTTAACCGCCCCTAAAATCATTATATATATAACTTACCCCATAATATTTTAATAATATCTTATTATTCTCATGATCTAAAAAAATAAGATTATTTTATAATTTTTCTCTTCAATACTACTATATTGACATGGTTATTGATATGTGTATACTTTTTATTTTCTTAAATACTAAAAATACTAATAAAATTATAAAATATAATTATTTTTTATTATAATTATTTTACTTAATTCATATTGTTATTATTATTATCATTTCTCATATTACACCCCATATTATAACTATAATTATATGTTTTATAGTTCAGTTGCAGTGGTGGTAGAGTCGAGCAGAGGTTCCGTTTCGAACCCGGTTGAAACCGACCCACTTTTCAGGATAAAAAACCGAAACTAATTCATTCAGGGTCGGTTTCGGTTCTAAAATTAAAGAACTGAATTTAAGCGGTCCAGTTCCAGTTCTTACCATTATAGAACCGGAATCAGAACCAATTACTAAAATCGATTTTGAAATCAGTTTTGGAACTGATTAAACTCAATTGCCGATTAGGATATCTATTTAAATCATGAATCGATAAATAAGATATCCTATTTAATTGTACATATTTCGATTTTAAAATATTGTAAACATATTTTTTCAAGTAGACTGAAATCAAAATCTATTTTGCTCGGCCCTAAACGGTGGTTATAATTTATTTGAAATAATATAATTACGGTGACTGTTGCGGTATTTTTTTTTTAATGCATGTTGTAATGTATATAATATAATAAGCAAATATGCATTAAGGTGTCAATTGTTTTTAATTTTTTTTAAATATTTATTACTTCAATTTAATATCGTATTATTTAATTTCATAAAATAATAATGAGTTAGGATTACATTAAGGGCAGATTTGAGAATTATTAAAAAGTAGCAGTCATGCGGATTATGAGCATTATGAAAAGTGAAAACTTAGGCGAAAGTGGAAATCTCACCATAAATTTTAGGGTTATTTACGTTTTACTACTAAAGTTATGATATAATAATAATTGGGTACTATGAATATTAACATATTACATTTTACTACTAAACTTATATAAAATTTAACATTTTACTATTTTCATCCAAACTGTTAGTTGACCGTCAGTTGACCATGACATCATACTGACATCGTAATGATAAAAGAGTCTTAACCCACAAATTATAAATTAGAAATATTCTAAAAAAATTAAGGGTAATTTTGTCATTACGAAAGGAAGAACAAAAATAAAAACTAAAAAAATATTGACAATATGATTACTCATTGTCTTTATTGTTCCCCTCCATTGTCAAAAATATAATTGAACAAAGAATTAATGATTCTTGAGTACAACTCTTTTATTGTTATACTTTAAAGTATTTTGGATATTATGAAAATGTTAATTATTAAATTATTTTAGTAAATTAAATTCTTTATTTTGTTGGGTTTTATGGAAGTTTAGTGACTAAAGTATTTTTATAAATGTGATTGTTGATTGCATCTCTTTTATTGTTATATATAAGATATGTGTTTTTAAATGGTATAATTATAATTTTTACTTTTATTTTATTTTATTTTGAGGATAAAACAATCTTTTTAAAGGTCAACTGACGGTCAACTAACGGTTTAGATAGAAAAGTAGTAAAATGTTAAATTTTATATAAGTTTAGTAGTAAAGTGTAATATGTTAATATTCATAGTACCCAATTGTTATTTTATTATAACTTTAGTTCTAAAACGTAGGGGTGACAAAACGAATCAACGAATCAAATTTGTATCGAATCATAAACGAATCGAATCAAAATATGATGGATTCGTATTCGATTCGTTTATTAAACGAATCCTAATATCAGGATTCGTATATTTGTTTAGTCAATAATATTATTTAATAAAATAATTTACCACACTTGATTTACAATAATTCTTCATAAATATATACATATGAAATATATAATTAATATATTTACTAAAAATACCTCACAAAATATCGAAAATATTTATTTTTCTATGATAATTAACTATAATTTTTCGAATCTTAATTGAAAATTAATATAAACTAGTAAATAAAAATAATAAAACGAATCATTAACGAATAAACGAATCAATGAGCTTAAATTCGTATTCGATTCGTTTAATAAACGAATCGAATCGAATTGACTCATTTATTAAACGAATCCATTTTTTCAAACCCGTATTCGCTTTAAAGTGAATCGAATCGAACGAATAAACGAATCCTGACCCAAATTGTCACCCCTAGTAAAACGTAAATAACCCTAAATTTTATTTTCAAAGGTTTGAGTTTTTATTTAAAAATTTTATTTTCATGGCTTTGGTGGGCTTTTTACTTTGTTTTTATTTTTGGAAATGGGTTTGGTTAAGAAAACAAAATCAGTTGGTGGTATTTAGTGATGATAATTGTTTGGGATATATCTATATTTATCAATTTTGGTATATGTTTTTGAATCGTGATGATAGATTATCCCAAATCATGAACAAATTATTTTAGATTTGGAAATCTAATCCAATTTTTTTAGATAAAAATCGGGATTTATGATGAAAAATCTTCTTAAAATAATACGGGATTAAATGGTGAGTGATTTTAACTAATACGATTTTGAAATGCGCTCAAATTAATGCGATTAATCCACTTGATTGACTTGTAAGATTGTCTAATAATATTAAAATTGAAGTGATATTTGACTTCATTTTATTTTTAAACAGAAAAATAAAATTTTTGAGATATTTTATTACATGAAAATTACATATGAAATTTATATAAAACTTTGACTGAATGTTTATGAAGTTCTACGGCAATGTTAAGATTGCAATTTTTCATTTATTAGAAAAAAAAAAAAAAGGAAGAAGAATTGAAAAGGATGATTGTTTAGTTATTTTTTAAAATAAATTAATAAAACTGTTCCCCGTCCACCAAGATCAAAGACTTGACCACGCTCACCAATTTCATATATTCAACATTTCAAATGTTCATCTATTTTGTCTGTGGGATCCACATATGGGTGACTAAAAGCATTTCCGATTTCACTCGGAATCAGAAGTTATCATTTAAAAAAAACGGTTCCTAAATTTAAGGAATTAAAACCTATTTTATTAAATAAAGTACCGTAATATCGATTTTGATTCAGTTTCAAATCGACTCCGGACAATATATAAAATTATTTAAGTATTGAATGAATATTCTATCAATAAATAATAAAAAAGCACCAGAAAATAATTTTTCGACGGAATTAATCTATAAATAAAAATATTATTGACAATATAATTACCGATGAAAATATCGTCGCCAAATTGAATATTTTCCGCTTTGATATTCAATTTCAATTTCAATTTCAATTACAGCTCTGTTGTTCTTTTGGCTTTCATTTTCTCTCTCTCTTATATTTTTTGCTGCATCCTTCAATTCTTAATGACTTATTGTCGTTTGATTTTTTTTGGGATTTTGATTCTACATTTTTGTCCATCTTTTGCAGAAATTCATAATTGGTGAGCGGTTGATATTTGGGCCATATATTATTATTATTATTATCATTTCAATTTCAGTTTCGATTTTTGTTAATGAGTTAACACAAGATATTAATTGTGATTTTCACACGTTATGCAAATGATATAGGGGTTTTTAGGGCTAAATCCAGTAACGCAATGGAAGCGGTGGAAAATCAAATTTTCCGATTTCAAAATTTTTTCTCTGATTAATTAAATAAACATATTTATTTAATTATCCAATAATCAAATTATGAAATAAAATTCAATAAATCATATTTAAGTGAATTTACCGAATTACCCTTACACTTGATATTTTGTTCATTTTAGTCCGAAATTGATCAAATCAATTTTGAATGATTCTAAATCATTTTTAAGATGAACTTAGCATGTTCAAAAGATTAAAACACCAAGGCAACCAAAATCCTCAAATTTCCCTCCTTTGGCCGAGAGCTTCATTAAGCTCCAATTTGTGCATTTTGTCATTTCATGCTTCAAAACACATTAAGATGTAATCCAATCAACATGAAACTTTATATGCATCATATACACATCCTTATACACAACATAAATGAAAATCCCCAAATTTGGATGAGGTCTTAAACCCTAATTTTTCAAATTCTTCAAAATGAACAAATTAAACCAAATTGTTTAAATCAATTGCTTCAATCATGTTTCTTCCATCCAACCAAAGCCTCAACACAATGAAACAACTCAAGATCAAATCTAGGTCATTTAAGAGTGGGTCAACAACTATAGATTAGCAACAAAGTTTCCAAAACCTTAAAAGAATGCTTACAACTGCACTAGTCACAAGCTTCCACCATTATACATGCTCAACACTTCCACCAAACTTCCATTCATCAAAAACACAAAGAATAAAGAAAATAATGACATAAGAACATCACAAGATATAGCCTAGATCTTAAGGAACATTTTCCTATCTAATAGTAAGTTGATAAAACTTACTAAATCCAAGCCTTTTCTTTGTTTTTCCTTTCTTCTTCACAAGCTTCTTTTGTTTTCTTTTAATGGAGTTTAGGTTAGAAAGTGTATTAGGTTAGAAATGAAATGAAAACGAAAACAATATATACTTGTTGAAAAAATAAACCCTTAGCCGATTATACACTAATTTCATTTCAAGTAAATTTGTTTATCTTGATATAAATATCTAATAACACTTTATTGATATTTATATTAAGTCAACAAATGCAACTTAATCATTTAAACCAAATATCCAAAGTTAATATATTTATATTTTAATTAATTTAATCATTTAACAATTAATTAATTAAATACAAATATATTAAATATATGTATTATATTTACATTAAATATCAAATACATATATTCATTTAGGATATTAGTCAAATATCTCAATTTGACTATTAATTAATGTGTATTTAAATTAATCAAGTATTAAATGTAATTTCGTGTCCATAATTTATCCACCCGTAAATTATGACGATCACAGATAATCTCGCTGAATCATACAGGTCGAGGTCAGGGAAAATGTATAATTCCTCCGTCACAGGTATCCGGATAAATCCCAGAGATATAGATGTAAACGTCAAATCTCTATGGGGATTATCCAGTCGACTATTCTATTAGCAATCTCTAAAAGAATGTTTAGAACTAGCTTCTAAACTTTACCACGGGCCCATGGTTTTATATGATTGCTAATCATATGGACTACATATGCTATGGTACACATAACTGACAGATCATATCTTGATACACATAGGACACCCTGAGGATCTATCTACACTCAACGAACATGCGGATGTCTGATCTAAATAGATCGGTGACGTGACTGCCATCTAAGTGTAGAAGATGTCTCATGTGCCCACAATGGCATCTCAAGTCTAAGAATCACAAGTGCTACTCAACCCGAGAAGATTCTTATTGACGTTGGTGTACCATCCATTAAGAATCTTCGGTGAGTCGTTCAGTGTTTATCCGCTATAAACACTCACACGCCTATACTAGTCTCCAAGACTAATGGTTCATTGAGAAACCATTGGAATCATATATTCCAGTATATGACATGTACCGGTCTCAACGGGTTTACTTTACTGACCAAGTATTGTAAACCTTGACCAAGAACTGTCTGAGAATGACAACGTCGTGATACTACTCAATGTCAGTTGCGACGCTTTTGCAACAGTACCATGACTAATCATTCTAAGGTCATTACGTCTTTACCATATACAAAGATACATTATATTATAGAAACTGCATAAATTATTCATAATAATAATGTTTTACATAAGTATTCAAAAGAAATACAACCGGGAATTGGCGCTCTGAGCACCAACCCCAACAAACGCATGTATCACTCAAGTAATATAAAAATTATCGATCCCTCGAGAATTTATTGATGGAGTTGGTGCTTGGAGTGCCAATCTGATTTGTACATTTTATTATTTATTAATAAAATAACTTCATTTTTCATTTCATACTTATTAATGGTATTAAATTGATGTATCGATATTAGGTGTAAACTATTCTTAAAGTAAATATTCCTAGTCATTGGTTTTGGAATACGGTCGAATTCCTATAACTTAGAATACTAGCACATGTCGTATATTGGAATTTGAGTTACAATGGTTTAATGCGATGTACCATGAGTTTTGGAAACTCGTATAGACATGTGGGTATTCGTTGGAGCGAATATCGAATGACTCATTGGTGATTCCTAATAGTTGGATGTACACACCACCATCAATAGGAATCTCATTGAGTCGAGTAGCATATGTAATCATTTGACTATAGGATAACATTGATTTTGTGTGAGATCCTCCACACTTATATGTCATGTATGTCAGAAACATTTCATGGTATGGCCTCTAGATGTTCGTTGGGTGTAGACCGATGCACATAGTAATCAAGTGCGAAGCAAGATAGGATCTGTCAGTCTGTATGTGTACCATAAGATGTTTAGGTATCCATGTGAGTAAAGTCACGATTCTTAAAGACTTTGGCCAAAGCCGATCACTTAGGGTGGATCGCATCAGTTGTAAAGAATCGTGGACATGTCGACATGAGATGTGCGTCTTGGAACCTTGACGGTATATTCTATGTTTCCTAAGCACAACTCGGATAGCCTACGACGGAGGGATTGTTAAACATATGTGATGACCTCGACTTGTATAGTTCAGAAAGGTCATTCGTGTTCTTCACGAATACGGAGGTGGCCGAATTGCGTACATATTAGCTAGACTTATATGACGAACGTGTCTGAACTTATAGAGCCCCAATATGAAGTGTACTCGTTGAGCACTTGGGTAGCCAATTAATTTTTTATAAAAGATAATATTCGATATTATAATTATCAACTAAGATAATCAAGTGTTATTGGATAACATTGATTATTTACTTTAACCGAATTGAATTAATTGGATTAATTCAATAATAACACAAGAGCTTAATTGTAAAATCATAATTATCTCTACCATTTGAGGATATTATGGTAATTATAAGTATGAAATAATATGTGGTTTTGGCTTGATTTAATTGGATTAAATCAATGTGGCAAACATTTAACTAATTCATTTCCTAATCATTGACTTGATTAATTGGATTAAATTAAAGTAGGAGACAATGGAGATTAGTCACACCTAATTATACATATTTGTATAAATTAGATTAAGCCCACTTAAAAATTGATTACAACTTTAATTAAAAATTGTCTAAGTTTTGCTATAAAATGCAAGCTTTAGGAAGATTTTAATTACAAGTTCAAATACAAGTATAAGCAAATTCTTGAGAGATTAGCCTACGTTAGAAAAGTGTTTAGAGAAACTTGTGAGGTCTCTACAACATTTCATCTATGAGAAATCAAGATTGGATCTTGAAGTGAAGCTTGGAAGCATTGGAAACAATGTTGGATCTTGGAGTCAAGCTTGCACACCTTGGAGGTTCTCCAACAAATTCAACAAAGGAGAAGTAGATTGGATCTTGCATCAAGCTTAGTAGGTAATGTTTGATCTTCTCCAAAGCTATGTTTATTTGTGTATTAGATGCATGATCACATAGCTTAATGTTGAATAAGGCTAATCAATTGTGTTAGAATACTTTAGAAGTATAAACACAACATGCTTGTAATTAGGTAAAAAATGTTCATGTTGGACATGGAACAATTAATTAGAGTTTGGAACTCTAAATTAAAGCTTAGAGCTATGACTACCATTCTAGATTCACTTGACCACCTTTAGGTAGACTAGAATTTTTCATGAGACATTTCTAATTGGGATTCTAAAATGGTTTTTGTATTTAATTCAAAATTTACGAAAATACGTATTTAGAATAAATTTATGTTTTTGGAAAAATATTTGATATTTTGAAAATTTAGATTTTTATTCTATAACATGTGTTTATGATGGTTTTGAAATTAAAAATTAATTTTGAGTGTTTTTAAAGTGTTTAGGAAAGACCAGAAACTATTTAGACCCTAATAGCATCAGTTCTTTGGAAAATTTCCAGAGAGCTGTGCTTTTGAAAAGCAAAGAAGCAAATTAAAAAAAAAGGCAATGGGGCTGCTATTGCGCGCTACAGTGCATGTGCGCACTGTAGCGCGCAAGAATTTTTTTGGATTCGTTTGGGAGCTTTCGGACTCCGATTCAGTCCCGATTTTTTCTTATACACTCGTAATAGAATATAGTATTTCATTAAATGATTTAAAATTACACCCATACTTGATATCCATGGGTTAGACTCATTTCCGCTACCCAGGACACTGATCCGACCCTAGGGATTCCACAACTGCCCCAACACTTATCACCTACGTTATTAATTATTAAGATTAACTACTTACAAGTATCTAATTGAAATTAAATACGATTTTAAATTGAGTTTAAACTAAAGTTAAAGAAAATAAATATAATTATGATAATTATCAAAGGCAATCAATGAGAAGAAGACATTTAGAGTTGTGAATCCACCTAGTATTATTCTAAAGATAAATTGAATTCCTTATACTTGTGTAATAAATTGACTTACTAACCTGAAATACTAAGATATCCACAAGCCTTTTTCGATGGTCATGTGAAAATATTTAGACTAAACCAATTAACTATATTTCTATGTCAATTACCTAGCCCAAATTCATTAAGATTATGTTCCAATTGTGATTACACGCGCCCTATAGATATATTTCTATCATGTAGGGAAATCCCTAAGAAGAGATCGTATGTTATTGAATCTAAGGCTAAAC